>JAOTQP010001546.1:62095187-62134330 GCA_026413545.1 Cichladusa arquata
CCATCCCATCCCATCCCATCCCATCCCATCCCATCCCATCCCATCCCAATGTCTTCACTCTAGCAGAGGACTTCTCCAGCTTCAGACAGAGGAAGACAGCTGTCTTCAAAGCACTTCTCCACCAAGAGTTGTGTCTAATTTTGAATATTCAGAAATTTAAAGAAAACTATAGTAAATATCTTATAGCACTGAATAGTTTATATTTTTAAGTCCATTCTCCAGAAAAACCCAAAACCCTATCTCTGCCATGACATTGCAGCTCTCACAGGAAAATGAATTTTCTATTCACTAGTCCCCCATGCCCTCCTCCTGGAAGGTTCTAGTCATCAAAGCATTATATCAACATTTCTTTTTAAGGAGGAACAAGAGAATGTAGAATGCAATCTCCTTTATTTGAAATTCTGCCATTTTATACACTGGCTACACAAAACCTGGTTTGGAAGGCAGCACTGGGAACAATTACTGGTACCTGCAGGTGTGAAATCAAATATTTCAGACTGATGAATATCAACACCACACAGGCAGTGTATGCTGACTTGCTGTATATAGAATTCAGTTTTCTTAATATATTCAGTATTGTGCATTTGCACCCTCAGCATCAAGGGTTTGTAAAAATCTTAGGATAGCTTTAAATCAAAATGAGAGAATACTCCCAGTCTAAAGATGCAGCCAGCATAAGAAAGGAATCTTCTTTCATTACTTCTTTCCTTTCTCTCTACTGCCTTTACTCTGCTATCACAGATCTCTATTTCTGAGGCCTTATGCTCACTTCAGACTCACTTGCATCTTTGCTTCCCAGGTGCAATTAATTTTGGGCATTAATTTCCCCACTGTTGGCTAAGCCACACTTATTTAGTTGTTTATGAGACATAGATAATTTACATCTAAGTCATCCAATCCATCAACATATGACAATAGGACTATTGTCAAAACCAAAAACTATATTACTTTAATCCATATGAAATCTAATTAATAGGTGAGCTAATAAGTTATCTGTGCTAAACAAATATCAAATTTTCATAAAGAATGTGCAACATTTAAAACCCAAACTATCAGGAAAACCCAAAGTATATCCAAATATGTGAAAACTATGGTGCTCAAGGTAATATTCTTTGAATGAGATTGTCTGTCCATTTAGCAAGTCTAGATCTGTTATTTTTGTCAGAGAAAAACCCCCAAATTTACCTTAAAGTAACATCTCTATACTGCATGTTATAGATTAACTTGAATTAGGTGGCAATACAATAGTAACCCCTCAGTTACTATTCTTTAGAAGTTTTTAGCCCACTGTTGAACACCCATACTTTATTTGCAGAGTTTCTGCCAGTATGTGCTTTTTTTGAATATTTGAAATAAAATTAATAATACAGAATGGAAGACTTACCCCACAGTTCTATTTCTATAAGTAAATCCATTGTAAAGCTCCAGTCTTGTCAGACACATAGAGCTGTTAGAAGTTGAGTGACTGGAACACATCAATTACCACCTCCATCACAACTCAGCCACAGCTGTTATGTTGTTGTCCATTGAACTTCTTCATCAGTGTCAGTCTCCTACAAAAAAGAAACTTTCCATTCATTTAGCTTTAGAAATAATGAGTATCATCTTATAGTAAGGCTCAGTAGTGATCACCACCTCACCCAGGTCTGACTGCATGAACCCAGCAGTCTTGGGCCTTTGATGCACAGGCAGTTTTTAGACTTCCCCCCTGTTGTAGCTTATCTTTATGGGAAAAGTGAGAATATAATTTCTGTCTCCTGAATAACATGAGATGCATCTGCATCCTCAGTTTCTCTTTGCCACTTGCTTAATCTACCCCACTGGCAGATTACAGAGTATTTTCTGAAGGATGTTTCTGAGTCAAAATGATTCACTTTTATTAATGATGATCAGTATGATAATAGCCAAATGTTCTAAAATATTTATTAACTATTTTCTCTCCAAATGTATGCTGTGTTTCCCAGGCAATTTCCTTGGATGTTCTATGTTTTATTAAAATGCTCCTGCAAACAGAATGCAATGCTCCTGAAAACAGGAAGGAAAATTATATGTACAACAGCTAGAAATTAGCAATAAGTAATTGTGCATGGGCCCCACATTGCTTTGTGGACTATAAACCCTAACCTTTTAACCTTCTTTTACTGGTTGGATCAACTGCTTTACTTTCAAAGAGAAAAGAAGCTGGTTTAACAGGCAGTTCTAAGACACGAATATTTTTTACAATCACATTAGTAATATAAAAAGAAAGACTAAGAAATCTTTTAAAACCTTGGGATCAAAGTTCATATCATCAAAACTTGGACTGTATCAAGTGGGCAAATTTACAGAGGCAGTTTTAATCACTGAAGGCAAGGAATGTTTCTCAGAGGACTTAAAAAGACTTTAATTGGATTCTTCCTGGTGCTGCCTACAGAGAGAAAGAATCAGAGCCTGTGAGAGATGTTCACTGAGGAGAAGGCCTGAATCATTACAGCTATGAGAGAAGAAAATGTATTAAAAATAATTTTACAAAAATTACAAGAAACATAGAAAAAGAGTTAGCAGTTAGATGTGGAATGGGAAGGGTAGTTTTGCTTACTGCTCAAAATGTACAGAATTATGATTTCATTTAAATTTAGGTGGAAAAAAATTCCCCAGATTTAAAACTAATCATGAAAGCATACAGAACTATCAACAGTAGTGCCACAGTCCTGAAGCCCACAGCTTGGAGCCAGCATGCCTGCATGGCTGCTCAGAACAGGACTCTGGAACTGGGGGCCTAAACAAGGACCAGCAAAAGAAACCATGTTCCTGCCAGAAAAGATGATTTATTACAGGAAACCTGTCTGGTACTCACTGAGCAGCTGAAATTGGAATCAAATAGTTTAATGGAAATTTTTCAAACAACAATCCACTTTTTTCCCCCACTTCTCTAACCATGTTTCTAGCACTGTACTAAGAAAAAAATAATATTAATTAGATATACAAGTTTTCAGCAGGAAAATTAATAAATCTGAAGACTATAATATCCTAGTAACATATGGCTAGTAAAGAGGAACATATCCATAACTTGTGGGTTTCCACTGTTGCACCATCATCCCTCTAGGAACACCTAGGACCTGATCATGCAAGAGAAGTTGCCTAACAAGTTTATAGAAATTCACTCCCTGGGAGCAGCAGTGGGCACTTCTGGCTTTCAGCCTGTCTCCCTTGGTCTCCTTGTTTTCCCTATCCTTCTTGTTTGTGGTGGGCAGAAACCTGAGCGAGAGAGTCATGGCGATGAACAGCAAAGGATGATGGCAATGGAGCATTACCAGGCCTTACAGAGTACTCAGTGAGGACATATTTCTCTCCAGCCTGACTCTCCTTGCATTTAGCAATTTTCTCAGCTCTTTCTTTCTGTACCAGCAATGCAAAATCCACATGGTGCAGAAGCCATGATATTAACCTCACTGTTAATAGTTTTTTTAAGAAAGCAGAGGAGGACTTTCCCAGCTCTTTCTGGCTGTGTGTATTTAATCTCTTTTGAGATTTTCCTACTTCTACTCCAGGAGCTCTTAAAGATAATTGTATGAAGAATTTTTTGTATCTCAGTTTCTTTCATAGAACATTCTGGAAGTCTCAAACCTCTGGTTTATGTCTTACCCATTGAGAGAAAGACACAGTTGAATTGAGCACAGATCTTGCAGTTGGATATCTGGATCAGATATGTATTTTATTAATAGACAGCATAGGACTGCAAGAGCATACTTAGAGAAACAGTTTCTATCCGGCTATAACATTCCAGGTTCAGTATATAACACTGTTTGCTTTTACAGAAGTGAACTCCCAGTTTGTGCCCATAGCTGGCAATTAACTCCCACTTTTTCCATGTCATACATCAAAAGCACATTGGTAGTTAGGATCAGAGGAAGAAAGACAGCAGACAGCTCAGTAGAGACAGATGGACTCCAAAATGCCAACAATTTCCCGGTCAGAGTGTGACAATTTAGGGCTTTGCTATAGTTTCCATGGTAGAGCAGCAGCCACTGGAGCAAGGCAGCCAAGGAGGTCTGGACAAGCAGAGACAGCTCCAGAGCAGGGAGTGGTGTGCCAGGGACTGCTCCTCAAGGGGAGCCTGTGGGGAGGACAAGCACTGGCAGAGCCTGGCTCCAGCCTGAGCAAGAGCACCCTGGAGGGGAAATGAGAAAGGTGCATCAGCTGTGATCCATCATGATGGCATTATCCTCTTTTCTTAGTGTCAGGGAAAACTTGTTCAGCCCTCTTTTGTTTCTTTTGCTTTGTTTTTTCTCTTTCCACTGTCTCGTTCCCACATGCCTGCCCCATGGCTGTATCCCAGCTGGCTCTGTGGGGGCTGATGCCACCAGCAAAGGGCAGCCCTGGGCTCACTCAGCACAGCCAGCACAAGTCCTACTCACACAGGTAGGCACCAAGATGAGCAACCTTCCATTTATCACTGTGTAGGAATCATTTACTTGTCTCTTGTTTGCACGTGGAGAGGAGATAAAGGGTAGGAATGAGGTGATCTTCCCTCTTTTGGCAAATTATAAATGGTGTTTGAAAACAAAACCTAATTTGTGATTGTTGTCAAAATCAGGCAATCATTTCCATGCCTGTGGTAAATCCTGCAGCCTAAATGTATTTATCTCAGAATAAGAACATAGTTCCTGATTTAAGAAAATGCAAATTCAATAAAATATTATGTGTTGAATTATGTGGGTCATCCCATGATTAGCAATAAAATGTTACCTTTATTTAAGATTAAGTTGTCCCGAATCAAAAAAAATTTGTGTCATTGCCAAGGTAAGAATTTTGTGCCTTGATTTATTTGCAACCAGACTACACAGAAGCAGGAGCTGAGTTGACAAGCCCAAGTGAATAGCCAGGTATATGGAAAAGCACAAGGACATACCTTAAGACAAATGAGAAGTGAGATTCAGGACACCTTCATTCATGCTTAAAATAAAATTTATATTAAATTATGGTGAAAAAGTACAAAAAAAAAAAATCTACCTGGAAAGCACAGTCATTTGCAGTCACCTTCTCCCTGACCCACTTACAGTTCCTGAGGCATTTGCCTGTCAGCATGAGATTTGTCTGGGCAGCCAGCTTCAATGCCTGAGCACAACCAAACACCAAGTTGTGAGGCATTATCTGCAGCATGCCTGACACAAAAGAGCAGTCATGTACAAAGGCAGACAGAGTCAGTCCTGAAATGGTGCTGCTGTGTTCATTAAAGCTGTCAGACACAGGATGGAAGTGCTCTGTTCAATTCCTGTCTTACCTTCAGGACACTCAAAACCCTATTCCACTTCCAACCATTGCCTTGTCTCTCTTCACCCTGTGGGCTGAGCACCAGGTGCTTTGCAGGCAAGAAACAAAACACCCCTGCACAAAAAGGAGAGGAGGAAAGAGGAGGCTGCCTCTCTACCAACCAATACTTATGTCACAAATTCAATCCATGGCTATCTAATAAAAAATTTGTCTAAAAAAATCTCATGTGGTTGAAACTTTTGAGTGACAAATACCTGTTTTTCAGGAATGCAGCACCGGTGTGTGGGGTAACCCAGTATCTACTCCTTGATTTAGACCACTTGAAGTAGCAAACTGGAGAAAATACAGAAAGGATCATACTCATTCTTCTGGAGTAAAATAAAACTATGACTTGTCAATCCTGATTATTTATGTTTCAACAATAAAGAAAGAGAAAATAAATTTCTCAGTAAAGTTTCAGAAGTATAAGTGTCTGAATATCTGACAGAATATCTTCTTGACATTTAGGTGTAGAATTTTTCCTGACTAGTATCAGGGGGTGATGGACTATACAATTAGTGTACATATTTACTTATCTACATTCAAACATTCCTGTTAGTGTACATGAATATTTGAGTTATCTTTGAAATTATCTCTTGCCTGAAATTTCTTGCCACAGCTGTAATGAGGTACAAGCTTTCCTGCTTCAGTCTTGCATTTATAAACTCAGTGATACTTTTTAAAGTGATATGGTTTTCATACCATACTACATATGTATGCACTGCTTATGCAATTTACATCTATCCATATGTATGTCTTTATGGAAGCAGACATCTGTCTGAAAAGCCTCTATGGTACATTCAGCACAAGAACTGTGACTCCTTAGTTATAAATAGACCTATGCATGGGCCTAGGAATATGCCTATCCATTGCTGTTTTTTTTTTAAATTCTCAATTGATTTACCTAGTCACCAGTAGTTCATTATACATTGCAGTCTAAATAATTTGCTTTTTTATTTTTATTTTTTTAGCTTTTGTCTCATAAAGAGAATTGGTGAATTGATCTACAAATACAGTAAACTAGTTTTATGATCTTTTATTCAGTCTTAAGATGATGTTGCACTAAGCCTTATTGATTATTGATTATCATTATGTTCATGTTTTCCAGCTCTCCAAGCCTGTCAAGGTCCCTCTGGATGGCATCCTCAACTGCACTGCTCAGCTTGGTGCTGTCTTCAGACTTGCTTCTCAATCCCACAGTCTATGTCATTAATAAAGACACTGGTCCCAGTACAGAACCCTGAGGGACATCCCTTGTTACTGATCTTTTTTGGGACATTGAGTGACTGGCTGCAATGCTTTGGATTGTGCCATTCAGCCAATTCCTTATTCATCTAACAGTCTATCCATCAAACCCATATCTCTCCAATTAAGAGACAATGGTGCTGTATGGGATTATGTCAAAGATTTAACAGAGGTCAAGGCAGATGAACGATTTTGCTGCTGTGAAAACAGAAAGAAAATGCCCTCTTATGAATTGTTTTTTCCTCCATTGGTTCATTATTATGTACCTGTTTAGGCTTTTCTCTCAGTTTCTTGAGCTACCTATGTAAAGCTGTAGGTAATGAGAAAACCTCCCAAGGAATGTATGTTAGTATATAATCACCAAATGCTCCTGCTTACTGAGTGTGTGCAAAGCAGGAGCTTGACTGAGATTTAGCAGTTCCACTACAAGTATCTCAGTTTACAGAAAGTGGGTCAGTTACCACTGAATTTGGTAGTAATGATTGGAGATAGTCCAGCTCTGGCTACCAGTTGAGCAATTCATTCATGTCTCTTTGGCTAATGAGTAAAACAAACTGTCTGAAAAGGTTGCACTAAGCACTGACACTATTCTCACATTGACCTGCAGATCTTCCTTTTAAACACCTGCATTTAATTAACTTACTGGTGAAATGTGTTTGATAAAACACAGTAATTCTCCTTCACACAAGCAGTCTTATTGCCTTTACTGGGAGTGCTCAAATACTGTTTTAAAATTAAGAAATATCTTACATTGTCATATATGTAGCCTGTGAATCTCAGAATTAAGTGCCTCAGTTCTCCTCAGCATGACAGGAATTTTGTATCAAAGCAAATACGCTTCTCTGACGTTTCAATGACATGAGTCCAACAAGACTGTGAAGAAGTGAGCATTAGAGTCAAAGCTTCAGCTTGGAAATCAGATTGTCATGATGCCAGGACAGTTTGTTTCTAAATGCCTTGTGGTCATCTTTCTGGAGGAAAACAAAGGTGCTTAGAGGATATATTATGAATTTTTTAATAATCTTAAAAAATCATGAAGTAATTTGAAAACCCAGTAAAAGTTTCTTGTAGTGTAGAATATGGGAAACTAAAATTGTAAAAAATTAATAAAACCCCGTGTTGAGATGTGAAAAGGGACACACATCTGGACTGGGTTTCACTAGGTCAGGGACTATCTGTCTTCTAGAACACATATAAAATTGCTGCTTTGATTGAAGTCACACAAAGCAGGTACTGTCTCAGTTATGAGTTACTAGGAAATATTTTGAAATTATGGAGTTCATAAACTTAGTAAGATTGAAATGTTTAATTAAAAAAAAAAAAACTTGTTCTAAAATAACACAGCTCTTTTTATAATTCCTTGGATTTCCCAGTGTATTTTGTCGTTTTATAAAATATCCTAAAATTGTTTCACATGCACCAAAATCCTATAAATGGTGAAAACTTGCCTCTTCTCCCTTATATAATGAGAATCCATGTTTTATTTATAGTATGAGTAAGAAGGCACAAGTAACAGGACTAAATTTTTGTCTTAGTGAAAATATGCAGAACACCAAGAAAAAAGGTCATTTCTACACAGTATTAAACAAACTGGTGTTGAATAAGTTAGCAGTTATTTAAAAAGTTATGAGCTTCAGTTATTAAGACAATACTAAATGTACATTTTAAATTATCAAAACCTGTAAAAAAGTTTGCTTTCAATATAAAAACTCTTCTGTGTCGCAAGTCAAGAACTAAGATTTCAAAGGAAATCCTATCAGTAAGCCAGATCAGCATCTCAAGATCCTTCTTAGAAACATTCATTCATTAAAATAACAGATACTATGAACGCAAAAGAGAATTATATGTTGGAGTGAGAACTGTTCAAAACACAATCAGGTCAAGAATGAAAAGCAAAAAGGCATCTCTCTAGCGAACTCAGAATAGTTTGAACAAAAAAGTCTCACCTATAGAAAATGAAAAAAGAAAGTGTCATATTGACCTTATACTTGCAAGCAACTCTATGTTCTAGCAAAAATTCCCAAGTGTTTGGGTTTCTCCTTGGCACTACATTTTTCACAAGGGAAAAGTTTGCATCTTTTGCTGGTAAGATAAATTTATTCACCTGTTTGCTTACCTTGCTTTCGAACTGATGTGAATCACAATGGTGATTCACATTGGTAAGTGAAGGGACTCTGAAGCCATTAGTCCTAGTGGTGTATCACAAACACTTAAACTTTCAAATTTTTCATTATGAAAGTGACAATGTATGGACCAAAATCAGAAATGGATATTTTTTGCTTTTGAATTTTCAGAAGACTTTAGGACAATACAAACTTTGTTCCATTTGTCTATTGGAATAATGAAACAGAAAGAAAATATCTTGGGGATCACCTGATATTGACTTTGGATTTTCATGGAATGTTTTAACAGCTATAATATCTTTATTAGAATGATATAATGAAGAGTAGCAAGAAAAGTTGCTACTAATTGTACAATTGGACACCCTTCAAAGAGGTGAACATCTTTCTATCAATTTTGAAGAGAATCAGGGAGAACATGCCAGTTAACCTACATGGCTAATTTCATGCTGTCAGCAGCATGAATATCTTCAAAATTTTCTTAATTTGTTCTTACAGCTACAATAGTTCTGCAAGTTAGGGTATGTTGAGGATGACTTCCTGTCACCTGAAGTCTGATGCACACTTCTGTTAATCTGCTTGGTGCAGAAAAGATGAAAGTTCCTCCCAGAGTCTCAGCCATACGAGCACTCTTGTTATCACAAGTAGCCTAAAATCATAGTAGCAGTGACAGAAGATTCTAGCTAAAGAAAATAACCTCTTTGTGTTTATTTCTTGAAATGGTTCACAGTCTCCACAGCTCTTTGCACATACTAGAGCACAGCTTAGATGTATTTCTTTCAAAGAACCGTAAACCAATATGTATCTGGCTTATTAACTTATCTAATATAATTAATATCCTCATTCATTTTCAGCTTATTTTATTAAAAAAATAAGGGCTATTCTAGTCTGCTAATTAAAGCAAACAAAACACAGGTCACTTCAGAAATTGAACAGTAACAATAATATTTTATAATGTCAAGCTAGATTCAGCTGTGGTCGGTGATATTACATTTTTTCTGTTCATTGCTATTTTTTTTCTTTTTTAATAGGGTACAGCCTTTTTATAGCACTATCAAGATCTAATGTTTAAGTATTTCATGGGACTATGTAGTTCCAGGTCACCAGTAGCTTATTATTCTGAGGTGGGTGGGTGAGTAAAGAGAGTCTTTGGCACTCTGTGCCTCTCATTACCATTTCTCACTGCTCACCACAGCCTGGAACAGCTGAGCAGTATGATTGTGAGCCACGCTGCCTTTTGATCACTGTTTGGACTCTCACTGTGATCACTGCCTGAGCGTGACTTTCTTTGCAAGAAGTGATTTATCATTGCTGCTCTCTCACACAGAGAGATGTGCAGCAGCCTCTGTAAGACAAGCTTAAGCTGTTCTGAGAGATGCTTTGAATCTGAAGAGGTTTAGGAAATGGATGCAAAATCTCTGATGTATTGGAAGTGCAGGTTTTTTACTTTTTTTTGGATTACAGTAGATTTTGAAAATTGGAAAAATAAAATGTCTGATCTAGGTGTGTCTCATTTCCATAGGAATTTACAGAGTTATGTGGTATACACTGGCCAGTATTTTCAAGATTTTCTCATGTATTGATTTTATGTATGAAAAATTTAAGGGGGCATAAACCAGGGCAAAAACCAAACCAAATCAAAACAAAAAATCAGACCAGTGTCTTGTTTTATTTACGGCCAAAGGAGCTTTTGAAAATTTGCTTTCCTAAGAAATGTAGCTAATATAAAATTAAATTCCTCAATGTTCCGGCGTAGTTATGAAGAGCAGAATTTTCAGATGTATGGGAATTTTTACTTACTCACTTTAATTGCAAAATTATATTGTGCTCATGGATGGTGAAACTGTAGTGCATTTGCAATGACCCATGAGATAACAAATTTATGCAGCAGTTGAAATATCCTTGTTATAAGTAAAATAATAAGGATACCTTGTGCTGTAAAAAACCTTACAGTCATTTAATATCAGATTGAAATGTAAAGAAACCTAGTTATTCAGTATAAATTCTGAAAAATTCTCAGACTTGACCCTTTTTTTTTTCACACAAGCAATAGCTTGCACTAACACCTTCAGGTACAACCCATCATACCAACAAACAGGAAAATCACCCAACCTAAGAGGGTTTGCATATACAAATCCTGAAGCAGAAGCACACTTCAGCTTAAAAATCTTGAGCTAAAATAAGTGTGCATTCTTGGAAAATTATGACCTAAAGGTTTTTTCAGTTTGATAGGTGCAAATTAATGCTAGAGAGATATTTGTCATCTGTATTTAGGAAATATTTTGCATTTGCTTGAGGTGATAAAGACAAGTCTGATTTCCTGTGTGTAGTACTCATACCACTGATGACTGCAGTTTAGGCATTTCTCAGAACAGTTAAGTTACCAGTATGGTCTCACTCACAGCTGGCTCTTCATATTCCTAGCATTCAGGACATAGAAAAAACAGCAAAAAACAAGCTACCAGAGATGTTTCAGAGGCACAAGTTATGAAGATTAAAATTATTATTAATCTAGAAGTACATTGAGCATATATGGAAGGGAGAAGGATGTAGCATTTAATTTTTTTTTTTTTTTTTGCATTAAAGCTAGGCAACAAGTAATGTGGAAGAATGGTTGGATATTCAACAATGATAATATAATTATTAATGCTATTATTATTGCTTATTCCCTCTCTATACAGTATATAAAGCTAAACCCCTTAAATATTTTTACTGAGTAAAGAGCTAATAGAGTGGTTGTCCCTCATAAATTATCTAAACATATAAAATGTTTATATTTTGGATTATATTTTATAAGCTACTTGTTTAACTCCTTCAGAAACAATTATAAGCATACTTATAGCAAACTGCATTAACTGAAATCGTGTATCTTTTTCAAAGGGATCACATTGAGAGTTGCAGTATGAATTTAGATTGCTCTGATATGCAAGGATGTAATAATATATATTTGTAATGCCCTTATATCACAAGTAAAAATATTCTCTCAATGTCAAATAAAAAAAAAAATTTGATAGGAATATGAACTTTTCTGTGCTTTGGGGGACTTCCTTAGAAAACATTTTGTTTTTCATATTTCAGAAGGGAAAAAAAAACAACAAAAAACAGGTTTACCTTTGTTAGCCTAAGAGACTATTTGAAATATCTTATTATATGCCAAGTTCCTAAATATAGCATTTTGTTGTCTGTGAAGTCAGTAATCTGACTTAGTAACAGGGTAAATTTGCATAGATATGTAAACCAAGAATTATGTGGGAGGACTGTAGTAAGCAGATTTTATTTTAAAATTGTTTATGTTCTGTTAAAGAGACATTAATTTGACAAATACAGTCAGTTCTTTGGATACAAGCCTTGAGACTTGGCACTTGTTTTCTGCTATGAAATATTTACACTCAATTGCTATCTAAATATGTTTTATCCTGCACCTTATGCACATTTCAAATAAACTGTCTGATTGTGTAGGCTACACCCATCAGCACAGGATGTGAATGTTTAATGAGTTTCTGATGTCCACAAATCAACTGATCAAAGGAAAGGCCTAGAGAAGATAATATTTTAACTCAAAATATAGAGATTATATTAGATAAAATACAAAGAGATAAAATACAGAGCAGTACACTCAGTGCTTCAGCACAGCAATATATAAAGGGACATAGAAAAATGACAACTCAAGTACAAATGAATATTTCATGTATTGCCTAGGAGTCATCTCTTGAAGCCTAATGCTCCAGAGGGTGCAAATGTCCTTTAGTACAACCATTTTGCCTCAGTTTGTATACATCCATATCTTGTTGGTACTGATGTGTCAGACAGCAGAGCTAGCACAAAGAAGTCAGTGATGACTAGCTTTGCACATAACTCCTGGCAACAGGAACAGAAAAGTTTAAGTATAGGCATCAGGGATTGAATGATGTGTCATAATGAGCTAGCTGGCATGTTTATCAACACTATGGAAATAATATTGTTACAGCATCTGAGGGTCTGGAGTCAACTGCAGGAAGGCCATTACAGAAAAAGATGTAGCATACAATATCATTTAATGACTGGGTTGCTCAGGAGGGAGATAATAAAATAATTTACAAATTAGCTCATCAATGTGCTCCTTCAAAAAATAGTATTTTACTTCTCAGAAATACAGACTTGTAAGGTCTGACAGACATCATTATCTCTTCAAAATCAGTTAGGCAAGGTGGTCAGATGGGTGAATAGTAAAGGCTGTTTGAAGAACTGATAAGGTCCAGAGGCCACGTACAAGCAGACAGCTAAAAGAAGGCTGTAAGGCATTGATCAGAAATTCTCTTTGCTCTTTTATCAGTGGCAAAGTTAACAATGATACCTGACTACAGTGAATGCACTCAGTAGGAATAATTGCTCCATAAGCTCATCTGAAAGAAATCCAATCAGGAACGGTACTAATATGTAGAGAGTTTGTCTTTACAAGGTCATAAATATAGATCATAAGGGTTTTGAATATTGACACTGACTCTTTCACAACAAAACAAAGAAATACCTTATTAGATATAGGGATCTGAAAACATAGCTGGGAGGCAAGGTTCAATTTAAGAAACAGTTTGTAGTTAATTTATGTTGTTTTATACCTATTTGTTTCCTTCTCCTAAATCACAGGATTTGAACCTATGTAATTTATGTTGACACCTACCTTTCACTTGGCAGAAGTCATTTTCCTTCCTTTCTTTCAACTTAGGAAGCAAATATTCCTGAACAACTGTAGTTTTGACTTTATCAAAATTAAAACCTTTTTTATTTGTGCCCCCAAAAATGACCTGGGATTGTAAAATTATTTGAGAACTGCAAACATATATTTTGACTTGCAATATATTTTTTACTAAACTCCTGAGTCTGAAAAATCTTCTTGAAATAAGACTGTGAATTCAGATTTAAACTTTGCAAAGTGACCTTTTGATTAAACCAGGCAAAATTAAAACCCCATATCAGATTGCCAAATTTCACTTCTTGGCGTTTCTGAAGCCTGCATCTAAATGTCATGGTTTGAGGCCGTGTCTTGTTTTCCTTTCATGGTATAATAGAGTAAATCTGATAGTTCTAAACCATAACCCTTAGAGTTCACCTTCAGACTGGCTGGAAATGCCTGTTTAAAATTTTGTGCTGAATTTAATAATATAATGCTAAAAGCATTTTAAGATTTTCACTGGCTTCGAATCAAAACTGTATTAATCTTTGGAGCCAGAGGTCCAGACTCCTATTATGCTGAACACGTAGCTGCAGTTTAATAAACACATAATAAATGGTTTTTTTTCCCACCCAGCATAAACAAGGTCACTTCAAAATGAAATGTCTGAGGTAGATTTAACCACTACATAAAGTCATTCTGAAAAATATTTGCCTTTCTGTGACAGAAAGATAGTACTGCATTAAAGAAATTAAACCATAAACCATATACTCAATAGAATTAAGAGTGCAAGATATTTTAGGCTGCCCTTGAAGACTGCACACTAAATACAACTGAATGCTTTGGCCTAATTGGGGCTGCAGTCAATCATTGTGAAGCTCAGAAATGGATAGTGTGTCTCATCTGAGCCCCTTAGGGATAAATTTACATCTGTCAATGGCATACAGCTAATCAGTGTACAAAATCCTTGTTCTGACAAAAACTACTGGAAAATTCAGTCTCTGACTGAAAATGGATGTAAAATGTTCTCTAAAAAAAACCACTGGACTAAGGAAGGTAAACACAGATGAGCCAAGTGCAGTGGATAAAGATGAACACAGAAGGATGGATTCTGCTAATTACAACTGGGAATTATAGCCTCAATGCCCTTAGTATACTTCTGAGAACTAGCCCATTGAAATTATCCCAATCTAATAACCAAGCTCACAGCACAGACCACTTTGATATCCTGTACACCTGCCCTTCCCACTGATAGCCTTCAACTTCTGCACTGATGTCACTGCACCAGCATGTAAAGTCAAGCTCATTAGTAAGGTCTGAAGTAAGAGTAGGAACACGACCTTCTATGGAGGCTTCAGGGAGTCTCAGGGAAAAGATCCACTGCTAATGACAGGACCACGATGGTACCACCACAGTAAAATCAGCTCTAAATAGAGGGTGCAGAGGTGTGGCAATCTGCCTGTAGCAATAAGAGAGCACAACTGCATTGCTGGAGGCAAACATTTGGTTTTGCTTTCTCAAACTCGTTCTGGATGCACCTCATCAGCATCAAAAACTGCTCTTCCCTCCAGAGGTTCAGGTCATCACTTTAGGTGTGAATGCTCTGGGCTTTTAAAGGTTAAGGTGTGGAACTAATAAAAATAAACAGCAGAAATTGTCCACAGGTTATTTTCTTCCAATAAATATTATTTGTTTTGTAAATAATAAGATCTTTCATAATACAGTAATGCTTTCAAAATGCAGAGTTTTCCAGGACACAGTATCTTACTGGACAAAAAGTTTATCAGTGGTTCTATACAGCTTAGCTCCTAGCATTTTAAAGTATATGTGGTATTCTTCAATCAACTCTGTTTAATTTCTGTAAGTATTAGGAAAATGTGGTAAATTCTGAGACCTAGTTCTTGGTAATTGTTTGGCTATTGTTTGCTAGGAGTTCAAAGCAATAATACAGTTGCTAGTACAGAATGGTAATAATTATGGGAACACCAGTGTTCATCATACTTCTCTAGAAAACAGACCTTGGCAAATCAGTTTGGTTTCTTTTCTTCCTGAGCATACAGGTTTAATAACTGTTTTCAAAATCAGTAGTAATTTTTTAAGATATTGCAAAATTTTCTGGGAGGCTTCTCTTAACCTGAAAAGAAGCTTAAGAATATAAGATTGATAGAAGTGTTTATTGCTGAAGTAATTTCTGAGTTCTTCTGTGGATATGGGTTATTAAAAAGTGAGGCTCAATGAACAGCAAATGAGTATTGTAGATATAAACTAGATTAAAACTTGATTGACTGATAGGTTTAAAGATGCAAATATAAAGGGAAATCTTTTTAGAGAGTGAACACCCCACTGTGTTCTGCAAGGTTGAGTTCTTGGCTGTATTCTGTGCAGCTTTTTATATTACGGTTTGGGAGAAAACAAAAATTCTAATTAATGTTGTTTGTAGATGTCACAAAGATTTTAAACATGGAAAAATCTTGAAGAGTATTAGAGGTGCATAATGAATATTAGCTGCTATTTCAAAAGAAACAATGCATCCCTCTGCTGCATAAATATAATAATTTGGATCTGATTCCCTTTGATCTTGGTAGCAAGATCAGATGAATTGCCTAGTAATGCACTTTTTTCTGGTGTCCACAGTCCCAAAAACCATGTTGATAAATTGAAGGATACAGAGAAGATGCATGGAACAACTTAAATTTTGTGAAATAAATATATTTTGTGAAATAAATATAAATAAATATAATATATAAATATAAAAGAATTAGTATTCAGAGGTGTTTAAGTTGATAAAAAAGGACCAAGAGTTATTTCAGTAGCTGCATGAAATACAGGAAATGTATAAGGACTATTTAGTCAGATTGGCAAATGCCTAATATTCAACCATTAGCTAAAATGGAAAAAAAAAAAATCAGTCTAAAAATATTACATTAAAGAATAGGATACATATTCCTAGCAGGGAGAGTAATCAGATCAAGTATCACTCAACCAAAAACTTCTGAACTTCCCTTGAACGAGCTGCTTTTCAGTCCAAACTGGAAAATTAAAAAAAAAAAAAAAAGTCTGTGTTCTGCCTCAGAGAAATTAATTCACAGGCAACCTGTAGCACGTGAGTTAGAGAGTACTGACTGACTCCAGGGTTTCCCAGGTAGCTTAACAGAAATCAAAGTACAGGTACTGTACAGGATAACTTATTGTGCCTTCAATCGCTATGCACCACTTTTTAATATTGATACAAATAAATGGCAAATAAGGACTTTCTGCAGTTATTTTCCAGGAAAGAAAATGTGACCTGAATTAGCTGAGTAGCATCTCTGGGCAATTCATTTTTGAGGACTTATTCTTTGTTCAGTAGGGTAAAGAGAATATTTTGCACAACTTCTTTTACCATTCAGGCAAGACAAATGCTGTTTAGCTGTTTAGACAAAAGCTGTTTTTTCTAATACTTGGTAAAGAAAATTCCCTGGACCTAGAACAGAAAAAAAGTCACTAGATGTTTTTGACACCTTTTGGACATTTGATGGTTTTGATATCTTTTCATTGCCTACTGATGCAGGCAAATTGTTTTTGCTCTCAGTGGAATGAAATTTAGAATGCAAGGGAGGAAAGCCTGTGCTGAAAAGAAACACTGCTGTGGTTTTATTTTCCTGTCTATAGGGCTCACTGTCTCACTTTTTTGGCTCAAAGCCTTTATTAACTGCCACCACATTCCTAGACCCCAGGTACTCATAATTCATAAAGACCACTGGAGAAATAAAAGATTTGTGACTGTTTCTATACTTTTCTCTAACATGTCAAAACAAAAGGAAGTTTTAGATTGTATCAGCTCTTCTCAAAATCAGCTTGAAACTATTCAATCATTGTCTTAAAACCCTGATACAATCACTCCAAGCACCACTGTAATAAAAAAAGTACCTCTGTAAGATTGCTACATGTAATTTGATTAATTTAAAAATCAGGATTTTTTTATTTAAAACAAAATAAACATTGCAAGGAAAAATTTTACTTCTCTTGAACTGCCTCAATAAATGAATATGCAGAGCATCATTTGAAATCTAGCTTTGACCACAGCTGCAACATACTTAATGATAAAAAAAACAAATGTTGAAGGGTATATTTAGTCAAATTTATACAGTAGTATCTCAGCCTCCGCATGGAAAAACACTGAAGAAGGATGAAGTCAAACTATGAACTGGTTAGGAAGAAGTCAAAATTGAAGAGGTTATCATTAACACATCTTCAAACAGCTTAAATTTCTGGTAGGGATTATATAAATTTGTTACTGTCAAAAAAAATGCCCACTTGGTGACCCTGAACCCTTCCTCTCTTCTTTGCGATATATGGTGATTGTAGGGCAATTTTACTATTCAATAAAACAATCTATTCCATTTCTCAGTTGTCAAGGGCAGACTTACTAGAGCTGACAGAGGAAAGAAGTCATTAAGTAGCTCAGTCTTTTCTTCTTTCTTGGTAGCTATGTTTCCTTCTGCATCTGGTCATGGAAGAGGAATCTTCTTAGTCCTCCTTTTGTTACTAATGCTTTTATGGAAAAAAGTGTCACTGTCTTTTATATCAATAGCCAATTAAGTTCTAGTTGGACTTTGATTATACTAATTTTCTCCCTGCATAACCTCAAAGCATCTTCCAAAGCTCTTTTTTTCCCTGAGTTTCAGCCAAACCTCCTAGACTGTTTCCTCTTCACTGTAATCTATTATCAGTAATCATCTGGCAAGTTGAAGTCCTCCATGAAAACAAGAGCTGGTGATTTTGAGATTTCTCACAAATGTTATAGAAGATTTCATCTCCCTCTTTATCCTGGTTGAGTGGTCCATAGCAGACTCCACCTGCCTTGTTGGCTTTCTCCCAATTCCTACCCATAAACACTCAACTCCACCATCATCATTAATCTCTAGATAGCCAAAATAGTCCCTGACATACAGGACTAACCCACCATCCCTCCTTCCTTGCCTATCCTCCTGGAGAATTAATATAATCCATTGTAGCACTTCAGTTGTGCAGGTAATCCCACCAAGTTTCCATGATGGCAACAATCCACCACTGCACAGTGGTTTCCAGCTCCTCCTGTCTGCTGCCCATCCTGTGTTCATTGGTGTAAATGTGCTTCAGTAGGGCTGCTGAAAATTCCACTGTCTTGGGAGGACAAGCCCTGACTCCTGTGTAATTGTCCTCAGATGCTTCTGTGGTTTCCAACAGACCAATAATCTTCATGCCATTTTTGTCCCCTTGGATCTTCATCCCTAACCTCCAGTGAGACAGCAGAGTGAAGGACTTTGCTTTCACACATTGTCAAACTGCAAATCAGTCTCTAGTGTGCCTGGTGTTACCCCTTCCCCCTTACAATCAAGTTTAGGGTTCTTGCCATGAGCCCTTGCTGACTCCTGCACAAAGATCCTTTTCCCCCTTTGAGACAGGTGCTCTCTGTCACCATCAGGTCTGTAGAGTAATTCACAATCAAACCCTCCAGAATTCGGCTGATGACACAAGGTTTGGAGCCAAGTTATTAATCTGCTGGACCGTTCTGTTTCTTCCTTCATTGCTCCCTGCAACTGAAAGTACAGGGAGCAATACTTGAGCTTCTCCACAGATTGTGCCAATATGGAAGCTGCTCACCTCAGCAGCTGAGCCACCTAATGAATCTGTCACTGATTTATCTGTTAACAGCAATACCTTAAAAATAAATCCTCCAGGCCTTACATTATCTCACAGATCACTATGCCCTGTCAGTGCAGGGGGTCAATTAAGATCAATCATGAATCCATCAGAGGGTTCTCCCAGCATCTCTCAAAATCTCTTTGATCAGAGCATGTCTAGATAGATGAGATTATTCAGGGCAGTTCCCAGTCGACTTTTAAAGGACTTCAGGACAGGAAATCTTGTAGCCTCTCTGGGCAAACTGTTCCAGTGTTTAAACTGGGCCACAGTGTTTTTTCCCCCTTTGATAAAGTCAAAGTTGCCCATACTTCAGTTTGTGTCCATTGCTCCTTGCCTTTCCATTGCACATCCTGGTGAGAATCTCCATCTGTGGGTCTTTCATAGTGATTGTAGATCACTATAAGATTTTATTTTTCCAGATTCAAGACTGCACTGCTAATCATGTGTAATTTTTGTCACTCAGGATTGCTGGTCTTCTGTTGTAAAAAGACTTTCTAGCTAGACTGGTTGGCTGCATTGGATCCTAGGCGCAGAACTTTTCCTTGCTAAATTTCCTGAAGTACCATTCACTCAATTTTTACAGCTTAACTAGCTCCTTCTGAATATGAACCCTGATCTGCAATCTGGTGACATCCTCAAATGTTCTAACCATCTGTCCCAACATCCATGCCACTTCTTGCAGCAGACCACTCATTAGGGGTAGAAATGAGCCAGGACACAGACTCTCATTCATTCAACATGAAAAGGGTCCCAGTTTATTCCTCTTTACAGCTTTGCCATCCTGACTGTGACTGCAGCAAGCTCCTACTTTAGGGTCCAACTGCAGACCCTGACTGTGGCTATCTCCTGCTGGACTGTGACTACAAGTGTTGGTTTGCAGACTCTGACCACAGCTTTCACCCAGCTCAGCTATAACTGCAGGCTCTGACTCCATCAGACCCAGACTGACCTCACAGAGGGTCTTTTACCTCAGAAACTCACTTTCTTTGTTTGATTCTTCTTTGTGCCTCTCTGGATTGCTCCTTCTTCCTCAGGACCCCTCTTTCTTCACATCCACTTCCTCAAGGGACCCTTCTGACCAGCCAGCCCACCCCTTTTATCACACTTATCTTTATTAGTCACAGCTGCAACCTATTAAGGACAAGGCTGTTCCTCTTCTTTGGTTGTTGGTACAACTGTGACTTATCAGGGGTGAGGTCACCTGTAATCCCTTCTTTTATACCTACACCATTAACACAGATATAAGGCAGGACTAACCCCTGAGAAGCACCAGTTGGCTTCTGGCTCCTTAGTAGTCACTGGCTAACAGTTGGAGTGCAATATTTTACTTTTAAAATATATATTGGCTATAATATCCAAGAATGATCAAACACGTGGAACAAAATTTGTCTTAAAAGTGGAACAGTTGAAATCCCTAGTGTCCCGTTTCTCTTTGGTATTTACTTTCCTTTTGAATTGTTTTATCATTCCCTTATCTAAGAGCTATCCCATCCTTTCCTGCACTCTCACTTTCCTTAGGCTCTGCAACAGTGCGACTAATTGTACCTAAGAGTGTTTGAAATTGCTTTGAAAATAATGGTGAGATTTTTTTGTGGAGAAACACCAAAGCACTGAAGAGAAATTTGCAAAACATTAGTTTTTAAAACTTTTAGGAATTTGCTAAGAAAATGAATTGTTTTGATTTTTGACTCTTTGGGGTCTTTTTTTTTTTTTTTTGCCTACTTAAATGAATGCTTTTCTGAAAGACAGACTTCATCTGTATTTGTTATTTTTTGTCATAACAATTATCTGTACTCTGGGGTTCTTAACTTATATCACTCCCTATTACTGTATAAGTTCCCTTTGCTAATACTCATATTATTTGAAGTGTTATTTTTTTGTGCTTTATACTAAAGAGGGATTTAGTTTAATGGCAGTTTGACAGCTTTCCTCCAAGCAACAAACTAAAATTGATCAAATCTACGTTAAAACTTTTATCTGTGAATCATGTGGTGTCCCGCAGGGAGTGCATCTGGAATAAGTTATGGTAAATGATAAACACTGTATTCATAACTAGATTATTCACACTAAACTTCCAGTTAGCTTCTTTTATCTGTTTGACTGCTTCACTGGGTTTAAAAGTGATGTCCAGGGCAAGTGTAAAAGTTTCAGAACAAATATCCTTTAAGTGCTTTGGCTTAGTTCTGTTGTGTAGACAAAACCCAGGTACTATGCATCAGCTATGCAACTAGTACTGCTAAGGAAGTGCTAGCAAAGGCCTGAATTTCTTGTACATAAGGAGGAGGAACAGTTAAGCTGAAAATGGTATTAAAAAAAAAAAAAAGAGGCAAAACTCCCATCAGACCATCAGAATGAAGTTTATTACTTGTTTACTTAATAAAGTCGGGAATTATATTATATTAGTGCTAGTCATGGTGTTGAAAAATGGAACAAATTTTCTCTTTTAAATTATAACACCTGATTGATGCCCTGCTTATACTGACATTGACTGAGAGTCATCAAAGGACACATCAAATCATGTTCAGCAATGTGTAATGCCATTTTTAAAGTATTTAGCTATATTTTCTAATACTGGTTCTAAATGCAAATACAGCAAATGCTGGCAGGAACCTTGAGCAGGGAGGTGTTTCTAACCATGGTGAAGTATTAACAGCCATACATAAACCCTTTCCTTTAAGTCTCTCCAGTGAAATTACAAGGTGCACTGTATATATCCACTCTAGATTGGTACCTACATTCAGCAAATAGCCTTGTTCTAGAAATCCACAGGTATTTCTTTGCATAAAACATAAAATGTCCTTTGAAACCTATGGAGTCTCAAAGGTCAACAATTTGACGTATTATCTGTAGTATCAGGTTATATCTTTACTTCTCTGAGTTTGAAGACTGTGGTTTTTTCACAGCAGGAAATAAGAAAAAGTTTTATATCAAGCTGTGAATAAATAAAATAAGTTTATTTCTTGACAAATCAGTAGTTTTCTACAAGATTCTCTGATATAGAATATGGTACTTCCATCTACATCTCTGACAGATGCACCTTCCTGATATTTAAATGAATTATTATTTCTCTTTCACTGCTGTAGCAATGTGAACATTTACTTGAGAGTTAAAACCATGTAGAGTCCTTGATTTGAGGCAGGTTTGAAGATGACACTGTATCAGGGATTTCCAGAAGAAAGTATTGTTCTACTGCTGCCTCATTCCTTTTTTTAATCTTTCTGAAAGGGTAGTGCTGAGGGGAGGTAATATTAAGGTAATTCTTCTGCCTTATTCACTGTCTACTGCAAGAATGTTTCCTGCAATTGCAAACCCAGTGTGCTGTGTAAATGTTCCTGCCTGCAAGTGCAGTAAGCTTGCCTTCTGTATCTAGGCATTGAGAATATGCCACTTGATCATGTAAAAAAGGACTGTCTCCTTGTGCAGTTCAGGGGGAAAATTATTTACCTTAAAAAATCCTTCACAAAAGCTAGAAAGCAGGGTGGAAAGCTGGTGGAACATGATGAATGCTAGGGGCACTGAAGGAAAACATCTGTGTTAAATCCAGTCTCTCTGGCTATTGGGTGCCTTAGTCACATTTGCTATCATTTTATGCCTAAATCCCTGTGTCCTTCGCAAACTTTTCTGTACTTAGGTCCTTCTTTTCAAGGCAAGACTTAGTTGCAAAGGAAACGTGTATCAAAAAAGTGTTTGGGGTTTGTGGTATTTTCCAGGAGTTGGCATACTAAGTGAGCTAGCTACCTTTCATGAGAATGATGGAAAGTTTAGCAACAGTTGTGTTTACATGACTGCTCTGAGATTTATTAGACTTGATTTTAAGTACAGGTGTGCTACTGCCAAATTGTGTACTAAAGGAAAACCAGTAACATATTGATCCTGCAGTAGGTCCTGTGTGGTTAAACAAAATCTGCATCTGAACTCAGCAGAAGTTTACACAGGAACAAGACTTCTTTTTTCGAAGGATTTGTGCTCTAAGTGTTATCTTCCAAGATCTGTCACATAACAAAGATGATTTCTTCTCCTGCATACTTTATCTTCTTTGATTTTCCAGGGTGTGCATTTTTAAAGTCACGGATTGTCTCTCCTGGTTTTCCTGCCAGGCATCTATCAATATGGAGTCTTCATATTCAGCTGAGGTCTCCCGAGACTGGTTAAACATAAGATAAAGACTATCATGTAAGTGAAGGGTAAATATAATACTCCCAGTCCTAAGGTTCCTAAGTCCAGTCCTAAGGAGTTTTGGGGACAGTTTCTGTGTAGGTCTTTTTTAGTTGTTGTTTTGGGATTTTATTTTTTTTGTTGTTGTTTTTTTGGTTGGTTGGTTGTTTTTGGTACTTGGGAAGATAACAGTTTGGTATTAGAAGCAATAGGCTGAGCCTGATTTGAACCTGAGATGGAAACAGACCACCTTATCACTTACTTATTCTGATTCATTACAAAATGTGTGCAGGTTTCCATGATATCTCATTTTATCTTCTCGTAGACTTCCTCATCTGAGTTTGCTTTTAAGGAAAAAATGCAAATTGCAATAAATCTTACCTTTTGGCTTCATCTGATATGAAGGTGATGCAGTTCAATTTAAATATGCTACAATAAGTCAAGTAAAATTAAAAACAAATTAAATATATGTTTCAGCAGATCTTTAAATTCTTCCTCCCACAAAAAAAGCCCCTAACAAATCAAAACACAAAAAACTAGACCTTCTTTACAGACTTCTTATGTTAAAATCTTAATAATTGCATTCTCTGATATAAAATAAATTCATTCTATTTTTAAGCCGTATGGAGGCATCTAAAATTTTTTCATCTCTTACTACACATTTTTACATCTGCAGATGAATAAAAAGCCTGAAAACATGTTTATGAAAATACATGAAACAAGTTTTTATGTTAAATCCATGGAAATAAGTTTCACTTGGAGCTGGTAGCATTTCTGAGTTTTTGTGATGGGACATAAATTCTCCTTTGTTGACATGTTCTGATTCACATCAGTTCCAGTGACAGCAAGGACATCAAGCAGTCAACCTGATTTGCCATCACAAATCAAAATAAAAGAGAAGGAAGATGAACATGAGGAGCAATGCATGTTCCAAGACATCCAACAGCACTATGATTAATGAATTCAATGCTTGAAAACATCTTAAGTGCATTACTGTTGCTCTTCTGACAGATATTACATCCTATAAAAATTAATCTCAGCAATGTACATTATAAACAATATAAATATAACATTGAGATGAAAGAATAAATTAGTTTTGCCTTGTCATTCCAAGATACATGCACACTCACTCAATTTATGATTTTAACTCCCCAGTGACCCATGTATCTACAAAACCTTTGGCATTAAGATCATACGGGTATTATGCCTATTAGAGGTTATCTATTTACTACATTGAATTTTCCATCTCACATTCTCTTTTATACTCTTTGCACTAGAAAAAGGTTTCTTTAAGTGTTCTTGATTATTGTTTTCCTTTTTCTTCCTCATTCTACTGATGATAACAGAACACAGGCCTGAAGAATTTGAGTATATCATAGATATGTGAACTAAGCATGGGAGGCAGGATATTAAAAACACCTGCTACAAACTTGTCTTCTTCAGTAAGTGTTAGCTGCACTTCTTTCCTTAGGGGAAAAAGTTGAGCTTGCCTCAATGAATTGTCAAAAGGAGCTTGAAAAAAAATAGAATGTGTCAGCAAGTAGAATCAACTTGGCAAGGAACCATACGAAAACTAAAATACAATTATCTTTTTCAATTGGTCTCCCTCTCAAAACAGTGGGATATGGGAAGATGGAAAAGTATTCATGAGTCTGAAAAATCTATAAAGATCGAATATAAGATAAATTAAAATTCTTTTGATTCTAAAGGTTTTGTTACTTAATAAAGAAAAATCTAATTTGCCTTTATCAGATGAAGAAAATGATATGGTACAGCATGAGATTTAAATTTTAGGGAAAGGTTAAGGACTTTAAAAGTTCATAAAAAATAGCTGAGGTATCAGTTAAAATTATTATTGTGGTCTTTCACTGCTTAATGAAATATTAGAGATTGTGGACAGTTATGGAAAAGGTTCAAGTCTAATTTCAATGTACCTCAGCATACACAAATAAGTGCTGGCCTATCAATTTGAGATTTTACAATGAGATTAAAACAAAAGTACTGAAAAGTCAAACTCTGCCAGTAAAAGGGGGCACAGAAAGAGTTATGAGACCAAAGAAGGATGAATTGAATTTTATCAATGGAAAACTAACAAATAGAAAACACCCCCAAATTTAAACTCTGCTTTGTTCTTGCTGCACAGAAGGAAAGCATGTTTGAAATTTTAAAAACTTTCTCTGCTTAGAGGATAAGATAAAGACCTTCATTACAGCATGGAAAAAAGGACTGAAAAAGGGAAGGCCAAACAGAAGAGGAAAGACAAGACAAGGCAAGAGAATAAGTAGTTCTGTTCATGGATGTGAGGGGTAAATCTGTTTTTCTCTTCAGCTTCATATTTTCTCCATCATTTTGGAATAGGAACAGCTACAGAAGATATTCTTTTGGTACACTTTTTTTTTTGTGTATCTCCATGTACAGATGCCCTCAGGGTCCTTATGGTATCATTTTGAAGCCACAAAGAGCCAGAATCAGAGATTCACTCAAGACACTCAGTGTGTTCCATTGATCTGACATGTCCCGAGCCTGAGGCTCGTAAAAGTCTGGCAGCTCTGTGTCGCCTGCTCTTGAAGTAGATCCCGGAATGGTGTCCTGGTTTAGGGCAAATTTTGGGAGGAAACTTCTGAAGTGGTCTCATCTAAAAAGCAGATATCAGCAGCAGATTTCAGATTTCCTAACCGGTTCTGGAGAATAGTCTCCTTGGAGAAAAGTGGAAAAAACTGTTTATTTAACAAGCAAAATATTCACAAACATGAGGAAAATAAATAAATAAAACTTCTCACTGTTCTGAAGAGATGGCAAATTCAGAAAGTCCTTGTTGTGGGGTGTAGCTCAGCTCGCTCAGTCTCTCTCAGTCCCTCCTGCTGGGAAATGCCACGTCCCAGCCCCAGTGGGACACAGGTGTGAGCTCCTGGTGTTCTTCTGGGTTTTCAGTCCAGAGCAGGGCAGATCATTTCCATGAAAAAGAAAAAAATACCCCCACAGTCCGAGGAACTTCTCTGCCTCAGCTAGCTATAAAACACCTAAGAAAAAGCAGTGGAGAGCTCTGTCTCACTGTCCGTGCTGCAGACAGGGCGCACCGGGAGCGAGAAATTCCCTCGGGAATTCCCGGGAGCGAGAGCAAAGCTTCTGCAGCACAAACTGCGCGGCTCCGCTCCCCTCTCCCTTCACCCTCTAGTTTTAGATCTAGTTTTAAAGGTGAAGAACTTATTTCTGGGCTAAACAGACGCTAAAGTCACCCTAGGGCAGGTGGTTTTGGCTCCTAAGAGAAAGCGCTTTTGTCTCCCTTAGCTTATCCAATACTCCTCTGTCAAATTAATGGAGAATGCAAAGACAGTCATCTCTCAATCTCAATTGAACCTTGTTCTCAGAATTCAAAAATGATCTTTAAATTATTCATTGGCATTTGAAAATGAAAAGGATGCAAACTTTTTTTCAGTGGCATGCATGAAAATAGTTTTTCTTCACCACATTCCTTTGCTGGATGTAAAAAGAAATTAAAATAAGATTACTAGATGTCTAAATCTCAACTCTCTTTCTCAGCCCTTAACAAGAAATTCTGTCTCTCTTTTCTTCCCCTAATGATTTTCTTCTCATTTAAGGTTTCTAAGCAACATTCTACAGGAATTTTCCAAGAATTTATTCAGGGAAAGCTCTCAGTAATTTAAATGGATATTTACCCAAAAGTTATCAAAACCAGGCAATGATTAATAAACACGTTCCCTTTTATATTATTATTTCATATCTTTCACTTTTTGCTTGTATTCTATGAAATTGTAATTATTTCACAAGGATTAGTCAAAATTATACACTAAGGGACTTCCATGTGTTATTCATTATACTATTTTTTCAATCTGTTAATAACTTTATCTCAAGGCATTGTTTAACATTTTTCAGTCCAAAGCAGGATTTTTAATCCTAAATGTTAAATACTCTGAATGATTTAACCAGCAAAAATTAGAAGTCATGTATAGATACGAAGAATATATCCTTATAACTGGAGTGCTTTCATTAAAACCTGATATATACTAGACAGATGAGCTGGATGTTGAATGCCTTGTTTGCAAACTGTCTGAACAATAGAAGTTTCATCTGGATATGCAATTTGACTAAAACTTCCCCATATAACAAGATTTAAAAATTAGAGTTCCATAGAATAGTTTATATTGGGGAGCAGCTCAAAAGATAATCTTCCCCAAGCACCAGTTCAGAAAAGGACTAAATTCAGTGCTAGACAGGGGACATTATCTCAGTAAATTGTGAATATTTCCAATCATGGAGACTGCAAAACCTCTTTGGATTTGTGGTTGAATTGTACATCTCAATTATAAGTATTGCAAGATAACTTGTCAAGGGGAAGGTTATCAAGATCTTAAAGTACCTCTGAATTTATTGTGTCCACTCAAATTCTGCACATGGTATTTAAAGCAATATTGTTCATCTACCTGGAAAAAAATATAAGGAAAGTCAAAAGATTATTGAAAAAGAAGGTAGTAGCTTTTATAAAATTTATAAAATGCTTAATTTCTTATAGCAGTGTATTTTCAGAACTACAGAATAATCAAATCTGATTGCATATCAGGATTAAAAATCTTGTGATATATGGCTCCTTCATTGATGAGGAATAGACTGGTACAGTTTTCTCAGCAGAGAAAATGAAGTGATGGTGGGTGATCTGTCAAGAAACGGCATTACATTAGGAGAATGAGAAATTAGTGTAAATACAGAAATCTAATAACCAGAGAAGGAAATTATCGGCCATTGGAACAAGCTTGGCTCCTTGACAAGTTTGACATAACTTCAAACAAATTATTATATGAAGGTTGAATTTACATAAAAGATACAGTCAAGACTTTTTTTACCCTTATTTTACCCTTACTGATTTCTCTCCCATAAGTGGTTTCAGTAACATCTGGAGATAACCTGGGGGAAGAACATACTCTTTTAGCACAAGAAATTTTGTTAGAAACTGGCTATTGGTGTTCCAGCAGTAACAGTAAGATTTTCATTGTGTACTAGCAATACTAGTGAAGTATTTTTTGTGTATCACCTGTGGATAGTCTGAAGGATGAGTCCAGCATGACTCACTTTGAACAGGAACTGTAGATGATCTATGATGCAAACGACTTTTCCTTCACTCAGTTCAGTTAAGAAACTGTAGTTCCATCCACAGTCCAAGAAACCAAATTCCCTTCCGATGTGCAGAGCAGTTGGGAAACAAGTCCCATTTGCTGGGAAACAAATTCTGCCTCCAAACCAGAGAAAATTCTATTAAGATTCCTAAAAAGAATGCAATTGAAATACATAAAAGATGTATTTTTAAGTTAGGAGCTTTAAAGCTTTGCAAGGCACAGACTGCATATATAATTTAGGTCATTAATCTGTGCCTTGTTCTTGTCTCTCACCTCCCACTAAGTCTAATAGCCTGAGTTACTGTTTTCATGTTTGATTCTGTATACATTACTTATTTCTATATGTTTCGCAAATCATCTACTAGCATGGAAGAGAAAAAAAAAGAATTCTGGGTAGGTGGAGTAGATATGAAACATCCATACATATGGTGATGCTCCTGACTGGATAGTAAGTAAGCTTACTAGCACCATGTCATGTCACTACCAATCATACGGATGGGCCTTTTTTGGGGGAGAGAATTAAAAAAGCCAAACATTTGAAGTTGTTTGAAGATAATTTGAGTCAGAAATCTCCATCAGAGAACAACTGCAAAGAAATTTGATGAAGTGTGGTAAAAATACAGTAAAAAACTCCAGCAGTTCATAAAAGTAGCAAAGATATCTTAGCTTTTTAGTCATGTACACCAGATCAATAAAGATGAGAAGTTATGATGCTGGTTGCATGGTCTCTGTCAGACAGATTAGATTAGACAGTGTTAGATTCAGTGTTCAAAAACAAAGCATGTGTAGCAAAAGCCCACTTCAAAAAGTAATGCTGTTTTATGGAAGTTTTAGTTGAAATATTTGGAAATAACGAATAATAGAAACACAAATTCCAAGACAAGAGTTAAATGCAGTAATATGGTCAGGCAAAGTAAACTTGCACAGATTTGTCCTTCACTGTATTGCACCTGTCTTCTGAAGTTTTAGTTCTTTATCATGGCTGACAGGTATACTTATATCCAAAATGAAGCACATTTTTTATCTTAACTAGAATTTGAGAATAAAATTCTGCCTAGAAAAGGTAGTACCATGGCTGCAATACAGATACAGCACTGATTGATCAGTAAGCCTAGAAAACAATATTAACTAACAATTATTAATAGGATTGTAAGCTTGATTAACTTTCTAAGAAAACTACCCCTCACTACCCATCACTGATTTTTGATGTTTTACAAGACACAGCTCCACTCTCTTAAATTCCTATAGCTCACTATATGGCAATAGCAGAGCATAAATGCTCACATAGGAGATAATGTTGCTGTTCTTCCTTTGGATATGGAATTGAGTAATTTATTTTCGGTCCAGGTTTAACGATCCAAACAGATTGATTTTCTATAGTTTTAGAATTACTTATAGCAACATTTTCCTTAAGCCAATAAGTTTTCAATCAAACCTATGATCATTTTATTTCCTCATTATATTATTTCTTTGAAAAACAAATTCTGATTTGTGTTTTCAGCTTCAGTGGTGGTTTGTCAGAGAATAAGAGAACCTTGGCCTTCTAAGATAGCCAGTGGTAAATATGTAATGAAATAATTTTTTCACTGAAACTAATAAGACCAGATAATAGGATAAGTGGCCAGCTGTTATTTATTTTAGGAAAATACATGACACAGTATAATTGCACACTACCCTCTATTTCCAGTGCCATCTTATATGGAATATTTGGTAAAACTTCATATTCTGAAAAACATCAAAGTACATGATTTGAATTCTTCATATTGCAGTTTAATAAAAAAAAGCCAAGCTTCTGCAGCTATGAGAAAACTGAGCAAGAATTAATGAGAAGTTCGCACTACACTTCTGGCAGTCTCATTCATTCAACAAATATCCAGGAGTAAATAAATACTGCTAATATATGATTTCTACCTCCTCTTTGGAAGATTGAAGTACTTTAATTTAGATATACTCTGCTAATATCTTTGAAAGATTCTTTAACCCAGTTCTGCTGTGGACTCTAGAAAAGACTTAATCAAGCAGAAAGGCTTTTATTGACTTCTTCTGAGAACATAAATCTCACATCATCTGACACAGCATGGTAGCTTGTGTGATATGGCAATGTCAGGGCAGATCTGTACCTCCTCTCTTCTGTTATTGCTTAATCCTTATTGCTTTTGTGCCCAGGCCTTATGTATTTTTAGTGACAGTACTGTAGTTGTGATCATGCAATGTGAAACTTGCAGTAAATGCAGTTCATTCTACAAACTAATGTCAAAGGATTTCTTGAACCAGATTGGAAGTTTTTATTTTTTAGCATGACTCTGAATTTACTCTTAAGTTTTATTCATGTATGCATGTATATAAGTATGTATGCATATATGTATTTATTTATCTGGGCGAAAGAGATGGATTTGGCACTGCAACAATGATCTCAGCTCAGCTATGATCCAATTGTCCTGTGGCAGTTGATGGAGACCTCGAGCTGCTTCTCTTTATTACGGCTGAACAAACCAATGTAATGACTAGTAGCGCCAATTCACTGAAATTCAAAATTATAGTCAAGTGAATTAGAACAACAGGTAAAAGTTAGTTTTCAAGAAAATATGGGGAAAAAACATCTAATGGGTGGGAATATTGCAATCTCAGGCTGATCTAGGATGAGGAAACAAGTATAAATGTTAACTGAAAGCTCCTGTTCACTGAACTGGCTTAAAAGCTCAAGTCATTCTCTTTTCTTAATTAATATTTAACAACACATTTTAGTACAATGATGAACATGAAAAGTACCTTCTAGTCAAAAGGGGGCTTAGACAGGTGCAGAGAAAATAAGCAAGTCCCACTAGATAACAATTCAATGTCCTTTTCACCAATTCTGTGTACTTTGTGCTCATTAAACTCTGGCTAGGAATTAAGAGGAATGACCACAATGGATATGAGAAATTATGGGCTCACTATGTTCATAGCACATCACAAGTGTGGAAATTTTTCTTCTATATTACAGGCAGGAGAAGCACTGATCATTTCTCACACAGCATCATAGCCATTACAATGTGTACTATTACAGTGATTTAAACCCCCAAGGCTTTTAAGGGACATCATATTTAATATCATCTACCTGACCTAAACCATACTTCAGATTATTTTTGTGCTGCATTACAAAACAAGGATGAGGGCTTTTGGTTTGCTTTTATGTTATCACCCTGCAATGTAATGAAGTACCTCAGATAGAAATAGATATCAAGTGTTTGAGTAACTCAGTATGGAAAAGCAGCATTACACAAATTCAGGAAGGCTCCTAGTCTTATTCTGAAAAGCCAGGAGTGAGCTGCATTCACCATAAATTACCAAATAATTCAAAGCAAGAAAATCACTAAATGATATTTGAAAATATTTTTTTTCAAGAGATTATTATTGTTATTACTATTTTTAAGTAGATTATTTTCACATTAAAAAGGCCACCCTTCCCCTTTTTCTGGAAGACAATATTTTCCCCATTTCTCTATGAATTCTTCATGACTGAAGACTCAAAAATTTCTGTGCATGTATGCTTCATTCTGCCTACATGTTCTCCTTAAAACATTTTTAAGCTGTTACCTAATTTCAGTTTTAGTTAATAAAGAAACATAATTACAAATAATAAATTATCAAACTAAGTTATTTTTATTAAATAATTAATAATTTATTTTAAAGTTAAATTGTAACTGCATTATAATAATTAATTTTTAAAAAAAATTTCATGGGAACTTGTGCGCAGGAAGATAACTCTATAAACATCCTGGTTGAGGAAAGAGCTGATAAACCTGTTCAAACCTTTTTAAACTACATGGGATGTCCCTACGAGATGAAGGCCCTTCAAATTGAAAAAAGTAGATCATGGAATATGATGAAGGGCAGGTGCTGAAAATACAATATGGAGAACTGAGTGACTGTATCAAATAGAACTAATGAAAAAGTGTCTGGAGAGAAAACTCAGACAGTTGGATAAAATAATTAGTTCATATGGAAATAGAGTACCTATACAGAATTCCCTTGGCTTTTCAAGAAGTCTAAAAACAGCACAGCTTCAAATAAATCCTCTTTGCCTTCGCACTCTGTGGGGAGCAGAAGAGAGAATGGAGACTTGGGGAGTTCCTCAAATCTTTTATTGAAGCAGCTGTTCCTTAATAGCTTGGGGTAAGAGAATTCACCCATCTTGCCACAGAAGTGCTGCTGAGGTATTTGGATGGCACATGGTTTTTAAGAAAAGAAAGCTGTTGCAGATTTCTTACTGCTAAAATATTTGGATTATCCATGCTGGTTTCAAAAGTCCTGTGACACTCTCAGAAAAGTCATGGGTCACTGTGTCAATCCATTCTGCATCTTCAGAAAAGTGCCTCTCCCCAAATGCACATTGTTGCTTTAGACAGCAGAATCCTTGGGATTAAATTCAAAGCATAATGCATTGCACTTCAGGCAAAAAAAAGCACAAAATCTGTGTGTACCAAAAGGCTTTTAATGTTTGTAATTTTCTTTTCATGCTGGGAGGAAACCAGTAGAGACAGCACTTTTAAAATACATGAGACAGCTGTTGTTTCAGGCTGTACACAGGCTGTACTAGCTCAAGGCATTCCAAATAATATTTTTTGCAGTGCCTTTAAAGATACTCAGACAGAGACACATTACAAAGCACCATGGCATCAACCACAGGCAGTCTCTTATCCAGACTCTTAGAAAAGCAGTAACAAGGGAAGCTGATTGCTGAGCTGCATTTAGGTAGTTGCACCCAGTTGTGCTGGAGATGCCTTCCTGCACTGTATGTGTCTCACAGCTTTTGTATACATCCAATCTCATGCAATTATTTCTAAGATAAAACATATGAATGAATGTGAATGCTTCAAAGCCTTAGTAAAAATGTAAATAACTTGTTAAATACCTTTAGCTGGTATCCAGAATAATTTGCTTTGGAAATGGATTTTTATTTATTTGTGCAGTTAAGTGGAGGATAAAGTTCTAAATTGTTCCAGGACAGCTGTTTCCATTTTGGCTGTTGTAAATGGATAATCATGCAATCTTGTGCACACTAACAGGTGGAACCATTAAATGCCTCCTTTCTCCCTTCCAATGCCTCCACTGCTCCCCATGAATATAGCCACTAAAAGCTGTACAAAACTTTCCTAATGAAATCTCACTGAAACTGCTGGTCCATTTGGGATTTCAAAACTAATTAAATGAGGAAATTCTCAGTCATGATTAGTCTCAGCTCCTTTCCACAAGTCATCATAGAAGCTGAAGATAAGAGCAAACACACTTCCAGGGAAGAATGGAAAAAGTTCTAGGAGGGGATGAGATTAGCTTTGCCAACATTTTATAAAATTAATTTTTATCTTATCAGTGATTTCATTATGCCAAGGTGATGGTACTAGAAAGGACCTGAGTCCTTTCTGGGCAGTCCTTGCAAAACCAAGTACCTCTATTCCATTTTGGTTTCATGTTTAGTTTTGCTCTTCGTTGCAAAACCAATGAAACTAATTTACCAACAGGGTATGTTGGAGGCAGTACAGGTGCAGATCAGCTTCTGGAGAGTCCAGCTGTTAACTTATAAATGAATGCTTCTCATAAAGACAGCTGAACCAATCAACTGCCATTGACTAAGAATATGCCTCAATGCTGTTTTCCAACAGCTTTGGAAAACCAATTGCATTTTCAGTGGGATTATTGCAATGGTGAGGTCATTAAAATATGCAATCAAACTGAAGCACACAAAATGCACACAAGTGTGGTAAAACTCACCTGATTTATTCAGTCAATACAGAAAGTAAGAGATTGCTCTGGTGGTTTTAAAGTGTCTTCAAATTCACCATAGCACTCCTTTGTGTCTCGGGACACAACATAATAAGCTCTATGGATCGCATATTTTTTGCCAGTAAGAAAGAAATGGTCAGAAGCTTGCCTATTTACTGACAACAGAAAAGCCCCTCCAAAATCCAGGGCAGATGTGTACATCTCCTGAACTCATGTTTTCTTCACAAGGGAATTAATTTTAGAAAGATGAGAATGACTTGCTTGCTAGCACAATGCTGACTCAGTTGGAAGTTAATAAATTCATGAATAAAGGCACCAAATTTCATTTGCCGGGCTTTGTGGCAGGTTTTGCTACTTACAATTTATTTTCCAGGTAGTTATTAAAGTGTATATACATCCCAGTGTTCAAGACAAATTATGATTTTTCTTTCATTTTTACTATTTATTATTTGGCTGTTTTAAAATGCTGACATGCAATGACAGATCAAATCCAAAATTGTGACAGCTATCTGTATAACCAGGTGAACTTTTTGCTTATTAATTCATACATTATCATTCTCTGTGGCTGGCACGGTGTCAGCTTGACAACTGAACTCTTTATTACAGTTGCTGACTGATCTCAAAGGCTTCATCTGTTGGTATGATTCTTATTTATGGCAACTTTTCAAAACCAGGTCTGTAAAAATCAAAGTTCTGAAATTATATGCATTGAATCTTCCTTGTGATATTGTATAATAGTAAACCAGTTATTTTTAAAGTAGTTATAACATGTCTGACAGTAGACTTGTCACAGAATTTAGTTGAATTTTTTTAAAAAAGGGATTCTTTCTGCTAACATCTTTTAAAAATTATGATAGTGGCTAGTTCTGATGAAGGATTTGACAAAAAAATTACACATTTAAGAGCTCATAAAGCTGTGATAAATGAAGTTGGTGAGAACAAAATAATGAAGAAAATTATTAAAGATATTAATGAGGAAAACACAAGGAAAGCATGACTTAAAATAATGGAAACTGTGAGTAATTGAGTCCCAAAACAAAGTAACAGATGCAGAACTTGGAAAACTTATGAACAGATAGAGTCAGAGACTCATACATGTCATAATCATCAGCCTGGTAAGTCGGTGAAAATAATTTCTATGGGCATATAGAATGGAACATAATATGGGTACACTGTCATAAAATAAAATAAATTATGCCAGAGTTTGAAGAAAACTTTTGAACCAAAGCATAGCCACAGAGTTGCAGACCAGGAGTGCAGTTAGGCCAATACCCTGTTTCTTACACTGATTACAAGAAGAAGCCCAAGTAGGAGTAAGACTAGAAAAACTATACCTATATATATATATATACACATCCCCAGAAAAGGAGATGTGTGTACGTATGTGTGTGTGTTATATATATATCTACATGTACTTTTGTCACTGTGTCCTCCAAGTGTCTGATTTTTTTCTCATTTCATTGGATAAGCTTACTCATTCATTGTAGAAATCACCAGGCAATTACAATAGACCTGCAGGTTAAAGCAGTTAAAAAAAGAATTACTGAATCTGAATGAGCTAAGCACTTATCTAACCTATATAATCAGGTACTCATAATTGCTAATCCTGTCTCTGTCTTGTTCTGTATTCTTCCTGGTTCAAGGAAGTCTCTGCACCTCTGCCTCCCACTAATGTCAGTGAAAGATCTCATTTAAATTAAAAGTGTGTCAGTAGCTGAGTCAGCAGGTGGTCAGAAAGTAAAGAAAATTACATAAGTCATAAAAATGAAAGCTAAGAGGAATGAAGGGGAGAGATAGGGTAGATTGTAGCAGTTCTTCAGTAAACTTTAAATTCACATTTGATTAATATTTAAATTTGCCCTGAATTTAATTATTTCTTTCATAAATCTGAAACATTTAAAACATAGAATCTAAGTTAAGAATAAATACCAATCTGATTAATGTCAACGAGCTTGAACTCCCTGTGCCTAATTTTTAAAGCAATATTGTTAGGAGTAAAGTAAGGTAATGAAGTAGCATAATAGAGAAATAAAAGACTGGATTCAGGTAATCTCTGTGATATCCAGTAATTATGCTTTTAGCCCACAGAGCCCAGCAGAGGAAGCTGGGTATTAAAAAAGAAATAGTAATATTTTCAAATTATTGATGCAGTGATACAATGAAAAATTTTACATCATAACACTGTGATAAAGTTTACCAGCTATTCTGATTACCTCCCAGCTGGAAGACATTCCCTTCATCACAGCATGACATGTAAAAACTCATTTAAGTGTCTATGCATAATTTGCCATCTGAAAGTTTTAACCAGCTGCTCATAGATACACTTATATTCTCTTACTTCTGTAATGCAAATAGAATTTCTTCAGCTTTTTTGGCAGATATAATTAGGGAAATTATGTCTGTTTTTCCCTTCTGATGTGATTGTATTAGTGTGAAAATGGCCATTAAATCTTTCATTCAAAACACCCTCAGATACTTAAAGCACAGTTCTTTAAGGATCTTTTATCTGCAGCAGATGTGTTACTATAGACCTTTATCCTTCCAATCCACAGACAATTAGGGATGTCGTTTCAACCAAGCTGCAGAATCAGTCATTCACTCTGCAGTCCAGTTAATTGTTCTGGGGACTTACATAGGTGTGGGGTGGGGTTTTTCCCCCTTAAAAATAGAGAATTTTGGAAAGAGCATTCATAAAATTGAAGGTATAACATCTGTTGTTACTTCAAGTAATTTGTAATTGGCTGATTTTGGCAGTTTTTAGCTGAGAAGCAAAGGGCCTTAGGCCATCACCTGAATTACTCTCCTCTCTGTGCCCTAGAATTTTTATTTAGAGACAGTGATGGAAGCCCAAGAAATGCCAGAGCTCTGAAAAAGGAGTAAGTACTGAGGCTATACATAAGTTTAAATCAGGAGGGAGTACAAGGGAACATTTTTCTCCTGCTCCAAAGTCATCTAGGGTTTTAACATTTATATTATTCCTCAGCATGCAAATTAACATGTAAGAATGGGTTGCTTGTCTAACGTGCTCCATGGAGAGTAATTTCTCTTGAAGACTTGCCCCTGCAAAATATTCTGCAATCTGATTACTTTTAGGCCATAGATCAAAACCTGCCACCATCTGACAAATATGCTTTATAATCTGTATATCGATGGAGCACAGCATTCAGAGCAGACTTTCTACCAGAGGGTCTGAAAAGTGCCTTGCCAACACTAACTCAGCAAGGCTCCTAGTTCGTGTTGGAGAGAGTGTTCTGGCCCAGCTGGGAGACAAACAGGGAGTAGCTCCATTGCTAGTGCAAAGCAAACTACAATGGTGTCATAATCAGGATCTCTGAGTCCAAATGGCTACATTTCCTGGGGCTTCTGAGCAAGTTTTCACATTATGCAGATTACATGGTTTGCTTAATGTCTTGTGGTGCAGAGGTGGATGGTCACTGGGATATAAAATATTTGTTTACAGAATACCATGTGTAACTCAGAGTTTCAGAGTTTATGAACAGAAGGCATGATTTGGACTATGCAAGATATTACTTCAAACACACATAATGCTTCACCAGAAATTGTGCTTAAAATTCAGTTGGAAATTTAACCCATTTGGGACAGTTTTTGTGCCTTCATTTTGGTTTGGTTTGGTTTGTTTTTTGGTTTGTTTTTAGGTTTGTTTGTTTGTTTTCAGTTTGCTCTATAGTCCAGTTATATTGAAGACCAAAAAAAGTCCAAATTCCCTCTCAAGCTTTTTTAGGAAAAAAACATGTCTCTTCAATAGATTTTTAGTTTCCTTCCTTTCATTTTTTTTAGAAGGACTTGACTTTTTTTTTTAAATGGTTCTGTTGAAAAATGGTGAACTTGGTTACAAAACACTCAGATCGAACATGCTAGTTCTCCAGTTCAGTAAAATGTGAATCCATTAGCAGCTCTCAAATTACAATTCTGATACTCAGCCTTCATTTTTGATGGGAAATTACTTAATGCTCATGACAAATCTGGATTTTAAATGAATATATATTGGTTGAGTCTAATTCTGGTATCCCTGGAAACAGCAAAAAACGGTTCTCAATAGCAGCATAACAGTCTGAATAGCTCTGCATCTGAACTTTTCCCATTGTCATAAATACTTTTTTAGGAATATGTTGAGCTAAGCAACCCCCAACAGGATCTCTTCTAAAACTAAGCAATTCTTTTCTGAAACCTTCATGTCAAATACATACAGGATTCTGTTAAAATCACTAAATAAATCAGATATTTTTTTATACTGCAACCTTGCTTAAAGCTAGAGACCATTTTTGAATACCAGAAAGTACAAATGCCACCTAAGAGAGGCTTTCATGGGGAGCTGAGTAGCTAATAACTTTGGAAAGTCCTACCTGGGACTTGGTTGCTTCTTTCTCTATGCTTAATTACTTTGAAATACATACTCTTACATGCATTTCTTCAAGCTTGACATATTACCAAGCTGAAAAAGTAAGTAGAAAGCCAAACCAGATATTTAGGGGGAGTAGAGAGGATGGAAGCTAATATATGCATGTACTTTCTACTGAAAAGTGCCTATAGGTAAAAAGAAATTACGTTATCTATGCTACCTAATTATGTGAAGGCTACTTCAGAAAAAGCACAAACTTATCTTTTTATGTCCTTTGTGGAGCAATGGATAATCTGTATGCATTGCTCTATCTTTTCCCTCTCCCATCCCTGTACATCTCCAATACATTGGTATGTCTATGCAGCCAGGGTAGCTCAGGTTTAGACTCCCATGACAACTCAAACAAGGTCCAATGCATACACTGTGTGAACATTAGAGCCAGCCAGATACATCTCCAACCTCTGAAACCGAAACAGGAGGAGAATAAAGTGTGAAATGGTCTGGGCTCCCACGATTTCAAAGTCACACAGTATTATCAGCTCCAGCCTTTCTTGGACACAATTACAAATATATAAGGTAGTCTTATGTCTGCGAGTTGTCACCATTATCAAATTCCCTTCTAGCATCTCCTTCTCAATCCATCAAGGGACACAGGGAAGGATTTTTCTTGTCATATGTTTAATATGTTGTCCTGGTTTGAAGGACAGGTGTCTGCCAGTAAAGGCAGAAGTTTCCTCTGAAATAGAGGCTTTAATTCCACTCCC
>JAOTQP010001546.1:62134430-62147434 GCA_026413545.1 Cichladusa arquata
CCAGCTCCATTGGCATGGTAATGGGAAAAATTCTTCAAATTGACACAGTAACAGAAAAAACACTCAACCCCCAACATATGTTTAATATATTTTCCTGTATGATTTGTCATATTCCTCATTACTATCAAAAATGTGAAATTGCATAGTATAGAAAATCCTCTCAGCTTGGCTGATGTGTCTTGGTCACAAAGCTATGCTGATTGCTGGATATTCATCCATTATTTCACTGGATTTTTTTTTCTCTTTTTCTTTCCTTTATACAATAAATTGTATCTTGTCATCTTTAAATGCATAAGATTATTTTAAATTTTTCACAACACATATTCAATAATACATTGAATGTTTCAATTTCTATTCAACTAAGTAGGTTTTTATTGGTTCTGATGTGTCTCCTCCCCACATCTGCCCACTTTTATCTGCTCTCAAGCCTGATCTGAAAATATTTTTTTCAATAAAACAATCAGTCACACTGTATACCTCTGACAGATTATTGATTTTTTAGATTACTCTGACATTTTAAGTAAAAGTCCAGTTTATCAAGATTTTTTAGAGTTGTTGTAGTACATAATAGTACATTGTGCTTTAAATTATTTACCATCTCATCCAATTTCTGAACAACTCTTCTTACACTGATACTTGTCAGTACTGAAATGCCTTCATATCAAGACACGCTAAACCCTCCTTTTCCCACTGAAGTTAAAAAATCCTGTGGTAGCCTTTCTCTGAGTAATTCTCTCATAGACACCTCAAGCAAACTTTGATGCAGTTTGTCTCCTATTCCATCCTGTAGATGATTTAAAAGTCTTGATAAACGGAACTATTCCTAAAAGCATCATCAATGAATCTGAGTAAAATGTATAATCACAGCTCCTAATGCAGTGTGTTTTTCTTGGCTGTCCTCCTCTGCCACTGCTGTCCTTCATTCCTATTATTCTTTGGAAGAAATGTTAACAAGACTGATCTCCTTTTGCTCTGGGCTATTCACATGCCTAAAATATCTGTATACAACCTTTTTTTTTCTTTTACATTGGCTTCTTATTCAATCATTTGTTTCTAAATAATTTTTGAAAAAGTTTATACATTCTGACAGAGTGCATCTGAAATATAAAATTAATATAAAGAGAAAAGAGAGGTGGATGAAAGAATCAAACTAATAACTGCAAGGTCATAAATCCATTGCACAGAGAAACTGAATGGCTTTTTTAAATGGCAAGAAATGTTTTTGAGCCCATACTTTAAAGTCTCTGCTATGACTACATGCAGTTTTATATTGGTAAAATTATTTCATTGGATGATGTTAGAAAAATATGAACCTTAGTGTAGATCTGGTTATCTTTGGATACAAATGTTTGTATGTGCAGAGTACAAAAATACATGTAAAATTTACATATAGATTTTCTACTCTCAGATATGAGTCAATATGCAAGTATTTCCATGGAAATGGCATACAATGCTTTAACTGTTCAAGACTAATTAAATCCCCATTTTTCTGCAACTAAAAAGTTTCTGGTTGAGTATAATTTGTTCAAAGCTTGTGATGTTCTTTTGTATCTAAATAATAACAGTTAATTCTAAATTTACTGTGTTTAAAAATGTTTGCATTTAAGAGAGCTGCAATTCTTTCTTCTTCCTTCTAAGCCCTTTTTTTCCATTCTCTCATCCTTCTTGAGCAACAACTTGGCTGAATATTAGAACAGAAATTTTCATTTCCTGGGAAAGGTAATTTGATGACAATCCTGTATAATTTTAGAGCTGAGCTGAGAACCTTAGTTTCATAGGCTACATTTGAGTGTGAATACTTTGTGGATAATTCATAATGAATTTAGCCACACAGAACTCTGTGCTGTTAAATAGTTTTGGCCCCATTGCCAGTTGGCTGTAAGGGGCCTCTGATCCACTTGGTATGTTGTCTGAAACATAAATCAGTTCTGATTAATTGAAAGGAAACTTTAATAGTTTTCTCAGTATACAATCTTGAAAAGAAAATCATTATATTTACTGGATCATGAATGCAGATTCTTTGTCCAAAAGGCCATTACATTTTCCATGCAAGGAAAGAGCTGTGAGGGAAGGGAGAAGAGAGAATGAAGTCAGGAAATGCCTGGTCTGATTGTCAGGAACCTGTGATGCCTGCTGCTCTCATTGAGTCCAGCAGAGTCTGTACATCCTTTACACTTCAGAAAAATCAGGCCACTTGGTTATTAAAAGCCAAAAGACTCCAGGCACCTTCCTATTTTGCCTATACTAATCAAAATGACCTCTCAAAGCAGAGCTGGAGGGTCAGGCTTATCGCATTTGCAGGCTTGAATAAAATTTCCCCATTTGACAGGACAATTTTTTGAAAAATTCTGCTTTAAGAATTGTGTCAATTCACCTTCCTATGTGTAGTATACAGGGCTTGATGGGAGGCGATATCTGAGGACAGCAACTCGTCACCCATTACATTTATTGAAGCAAACCCCCTAAAACTTGTTCATTCATTGCTCTCTTCTAAAATGTATTTGGGAGAAAAACAAGAACTCACATTTTTTACAACAGATAAGTGTTTCAAGAAAAAAAAACTTTAGTGCCTACATGCCTGAGGATAAGGGATGGTGTAGTAACATTTCTTCTGCTTTACTGGGATCATTTTTCTCTTTAAGACTTTCTGCGTCTTAGAATTTTGATTAAGAAAGTGAGTTGAAATGAATGGCATGTGAAGTCCAAGAATTTACACAGCAATAAGGCAACACCACTATGAAGAAATAATGTAGGCATGAGCAATTCCATCATATTCTCTTTTGCAGAATCAAATTATTTGGATATATCTCCAGAAATTGACAGACCTGAACAATAGATTGCAATTCAAACAGTGAAAAAAAAAATCATCCTGACATAAGAGATATGTATGGGAAGTGGGAAACCACAGAAGAAACCATAAATGTATTATTTCTGAGAGCTGAAAGATATGAACACCATCATCTAAATGCAATATTTATTTATTCCTCAGAATAACCCTGCCTTCTTAAAATATTTCTATATATTTCCTGACCTTCAAGTGGGACTTTAACTTTCCAAGGAGCAAATATTAAAAAAACCCACAGTTATCTACGGAAAGGATTGGTTCAACTTTGGTAATTCTTCATATGATTATGGTATATTGAAATGAAAGTAGGAAACGGGAATAAAATTCAAGTGCTTCCTGGTCTAGACATTTCAATTTGTAGAACAACATTCACAACTTCAGATCTTGTAGGCTGAGGAGTAGAGGAAAAAGTCAATTATTTTGTGGACAAAATATAAAGTTGTAATTTTGTGCAAGTTAGATTTTAAACATCTATCTTGCAGTAGATTGTCATATGTGACTAAGAGAAAGCTGCATGAGGAGTAACAGTGCAAGATTTTAGTACAATTTACCACCTGCTTCTGGGGACAAGGAGAGATGATATTCAAAACTGATTTCTTACTATATATTGAAGCTTAAAGCTTGAATGCAAAATACCATAATATCCCATTTAGGTGTAGGTTTTGGGGTTTCACTGGATTCTGGTGGATAGGGGACCTTTTATGATCCTGAAAGGACAAATAGCATGACTTCACACAAGCACTACGAGGTTGAATTGTTATAATGTCCATTAACTTCTTCCCAGTGGGCTTGACCTAGGGCAGAGCAATGGCTCAGGGAATGTTACACTTATGAGCTCAGGCAGCAAGGAGCAGGTTGGGAAAGTTTAATGTCTGCTCCCTCACGTCATAGAACTGGTGTATCTACAGGAAAGGACTCCATTCTCACAACACAGGCTACAGCTCATAAGCCAACACTGATATCTTGCTTTCAGGTGACTGATTTACTGAAAATTCCATTCATGCAAACTCTGGCAGCCTAGTCTATCCTATAACATATTGGAAACACAGACTGCAAGTTAGCAGTGGCAGCAGATAAGGATTCTTCTACTTTTGAACATCTTAAAGATGAAAAGCAAAACATTTGTGCTAAAAAAAATGGACAAATACTTACCTTTATTTAATACTACAGCAGCATGTAAACGTCCTACCCTGATGTCATGGTTTTGGTTCAATCGAGCAGAAGTACCAATTTTGTGTAGTGGTTTTGGTTTGCCAATTTGAAATTTCCCAGCCAATGTACCAATTTATGTTGCAGGTTTTCCTTGTACCCTTTAAAGTTTGAGCCTGTTTTGCCTTCCTCCTAATCCTATCTCACAGCAAAAAATGAGTGAATAATTCCAGTGGGTGCACTGGTGATTTGGCCAATATTAAATGTGCAACACCTACCTATCATGCTGGGTGCTCAGAGAATATCTAATGATCACAGACTCACAGAATAAACTGAGTTTGAAGGGACTCACAAGGATCATTGACTCCAGCTCCCAATCCTGCATAGCACCATCCCCAATAGTCACACCATGTGCCTGAGAGTGTTGTCCAAATGCTTTCTTGAACTCTGTCAGGTGCTGTGACCACTTCCCTGGGGAGCTTGTCCCAGTACCCAGCCACCCTCTGGGTGAAGAAACTTTTCCTAATATCCAACCTAAACCTTCCCCAACGCAACTTTAGGCCATTTTCTCAGGTCCTCCCACTGGTCACCACAGAGAAGAGATCAGTGCCTGTCCTTCCACTTCCCCTCACAAAGAAGTTGTAACTGCAATGAGTTCTCCTTTCTCCTCTTCTCCAGACTGAGCAGCCCAAGTGACCTCAGTCTCCCTCCTCATACCAGAGGACCCTCCTGTTGGGAAGGATGAACCAGGAAAACCTAACAAAAATGAATGCTCAGATTCTGAAAATATAGAAACCATAAACGAAATTGAAATGAAAGCCATCTTTGAGATACCAAACCTCAGTTACTAAATAACTAGAAGACAATAGGATGGCCGGCTGAAAGTAATCCCCTCTTGATTAAACAATGCCTTCTGCTGGAGAAGCAAGTTCCAAAGGTCAGAAAAAGACCCTGCTAGGTCCAAAGAGCTGTTTTTAGAGTTTAAAGTATAACACATTATGGTAATGTAATAGTTTTTATAGGCTGTATGTTAATGCTATAGAATTTGTATCTTGTGTTAGATTGGTTAGTGGAAATTAGAATATTCAACATAGAAGAGGATTTATTGTATTGTAAACAGGAAAATCGCTCTCTTACTCTTACTCTTGCTCTCTTTCTTGATCTTTCTCTTACTATCTCTCCCTCTCTCTCCGTCCTGCTCTGAGCTGCAGCTGGCAGCTCTTAGCAGGACTTTTTACACCCAGCCCTTACAATAAACTGCAACTGTAATGCCAGCTTATACAGAGCACCTGAGTTTGTCCCTGACAACCGTCCATCCTGACACAAAAACTCCCACACCCTCCAGACCCTTCACATCTTTGTTGCCCTCCTTTGGACACTCTTTAGTAGTTTAATGGGTTTTTTTTGTTGTTTTTTTTGTTTTGTTTTTTTTACATTGTGGCACCCCAAACTCCCCCAGCACTCAAAGTGAGGCTGCCCCAGCTCAGAGCAGAGCAGGACAATCCCCTCCCTTGCCCAGCTGTGATGCTGTGCCGGATGCACCCCAGGACACTTTTGGCACTCCTGGCTGCCAGGGCACTGCTGACTTCTGTTCAACTTGCCAGTGACCAGAATTCCCAGGTCCCTTTCCATGGGGCTTCTCTCCAGGCTCTCATTCCCTAGTTTGTACATATGAGCAGGGTTGCCCCAACCCAGATGCACAAATATATAAAATATATAATTTATAATACGCAACACATAAATGTCTATGTGATACATCCTTTTCCACAGGTTTTATAAAACAGTTTCCATTAACTAAATTATTTGCTTGGTTTTATCAGCTGTAATATTTCTAGAATAAAGCCTTGCCTTTCATTTTATCATGCGATTATTCCACACCTTTATTGCCTTACTGGTATGAAAACTGACAGTACCCTTTCTGTATGGGAAAAAAAGAGGTCCTGGAGAAAGCAGTTATGAATTGCTGTATGGAAATGCAAGGGAAAAAGATAACTCTATTTTATATGAAAACAAGATTAGATATTAGGAAATATTTTGTATTTTTAAAGTTCATGAGAGGTTGCAAAGATCTTCTGGATAAACTAATGGATCTCTTGTATGTTGTATCACCAAAGCAGGCTAGTTAACATCTGCCAAAGACAGTTTGGTTATAATAATTTCTACTCAGTGTGAGAACACAGGATGGAAAGTGGTTGGATGACCTCTTGCCAAAAAAAAAAAAAAAAAAAGAAGAAAGATAAATCTTACAATGCAAGAATGAAAGTCAAGTTTTCATTCATGCTGAATAAGGTATTAAAATAGCCAAAGAGTAAGAGGGTAGATAGGATTTTCGTAAATTCCACACGTTTTTCACTACCATTTTGGCTCACCATGTTTGCAAGAAGAAAGAAGAAATGCCAAGCTGATGGGCTTTTGTCTCTCAGGCATAAATTGCAGCAAAGTGTTGAAAGAGTAGTGATGGAAGAAAAAAGTTTAAAGAGAAATTGTCTACTGAAATATTATCTCAGATATTTAGAGAATGATGAGAGGTTCTTATTTCTTTTAGTGTGCTTTCAAGATATAAACACTTGCTAAGTCAACAAACTTAAAGCTAAATGAAGTAATATCCTTAAAAATTATGCTTGGGATTTTTTTAAACGTCTTCCTTGGAAAGTTATATTTCCTGAGTGCTGGGAAAAATCAGATGTAAATTTACTATAGTATCTTCTTAGGACAAATACTTAAATACAGTCTAACAAAATCACTGTTTTGGAGACAAAGTAGAGACATAAAACTACTTATACAACAATACCAAACTTTATATGAAAGAGAAATATATACCAAATACTTTATTTGTAGTGAAGCCTATGAATTTACAGAAATATTGTAAGGAAGGAAACGGATATTGGCCTTTATGTTCTTGGGTTTTTTTACCACTTCATTTATCTTGCTTTTGGAAATCCAATTTTCAACACTTTGAAAATTGCCCATGTTTTCTCCGAGGATCAGAGTTTCCTGAAGCAATTCTAAAAAAAATACAGGGTTATTTTTTTGTCAGACTTGAGTGTAGGTTGAATTTTGTAGCAAGTAGTTTCCTAAGATCAACTTCTCGAACAATATCCTAGAACTACAGATGACATCCCAAAGTGGTAACTAGATAATCTAAGTTAAGGTGAATGCTCCACCATTTAAAAAAAATTATTTTAATATGGTCTAAGTCAGCTTGCTACAACATTTCTAGGAATTCTAATTCAAAGAATAAAAAATTGAAGAGGGTGCCCTCATGTTTGTAAGGTGTGTTTTAAAAGGCCCAATAAGGAGAATATGGGTCTTGAGAGGAAGAATGTCGTGTATGCAAAATTAGTAGAATTAATGGAATGAATGGAATGAAAGTTTTTCTGCTCATAGCTGCTCTTGATCCACTCTCTGATCAGCCTGTACCTGTGCTTGGATTGTCCTGACCCAGGAGCAGGATCTTGCTCTTGGCCTTGTTGAACTCCACGAGGTTCACGCAGTCCCACCTCTCAGGGTCCCTCTGGATGGCATCCCTTCCCTTCAGTGTGAACAGCTTGGTGTGATCAGCAACCTCACTGAGGATGCATCTGATACCACTGCCCATATCACCAGCAAAGACAGCAAACACGCTGGTCCTAACCCTGGCCCCTGAGGAACACAACCCACCACAGCCCCTGGACAAAGTGTGAAAAACAAGGTGTGGTGTCCAAGGCACTCCAGCTATCTGCTTCTGCCATCTCCTGCCTCAAGGACCTCGGTGAGTTCCAGTTCTTGATCCAGAGAATACCAGTTACCTTCTCAATGGAGCTCCAGCTGCCAGAGAGATAAGGAAGACGGGGCAGGGAAGGTTGACACCATCTTCCCTTTGTCTTTCAGGCCACATGCTCAGCTGTGAAACACCATCTTGTGTGTGGAAGGGGTTGCTAAGCCATTTTAGGTTTGTTTTTTCCTGTGGGGTTTGTGAGATTTAGAAATTTTGTATCTGGTAATTATTTACTGAGATTTTTGCCCCTTGCTGTTTCACTTGTTAGTGAACTCTTATTTTTTCACTTATACCTACTTGTATTTGTTCCTTATTGGTGGAAAGAGATTTGTTGAAAATAAGGGGAGTTGACTCGTTTTAGAGTTTCCACCTCTTAAATTGTCTTAAACTAAGACAATCTCCAACCCTGATGGTTTATAATCAGTGACTGAGTAGGTTAGAACTCAGGAGGTCAGGTTTCTGACCCAACGTCTTGTTTAGGGAGCCATGATTTTCCCACCACCTGAGGCCTAATTTTCAAATTTCTGTATTTTAAAATATATTATAAAATAAAATAAAATAAATAATACTGAAAGGTTATTTCTAGCTTTTATTGCTTTGGGAAAAACAGACCTAATCATCAGTGGCAATGGTAGAATCAGAAAGATGGCTTTTGTTTATAAGCACATTTCTCTGAAGAGAAATTGGACTCAGAACATAAGCGAAGCAATTAATTCTAAATTAAAATAAATAACTGTTTTACCTAAGAAAGGGGGATATAAAGCATAAACAACTTGTTTCTGCCAGCAAATTTTTCTTGAGGGATTCTTGGTACAGATTTTGCATAATTAAGAATGCTTTATGTAGTGTAATGAGAGCTCAGAAGGCAACGGAAGATGATGTTCTTTGGTTGTTTTTGTCTCAGACACGTTATAATATTTTATACTATAAGTAATTATGCAGTAAGGAATTATTCACAATTAGTTTGCTTATGTTGTGGGCAAAGATTTTTGAAACATTTTTCCCTAAGTCCCCAAAGTCTGAACAAAGGGTTAAACTTACTGTAACAAAAGTATGAAGTTCCTAGCTTTTTTTTTGTTTAAAATTACACACAAAGGATCTAATACAGAATTCCTACAAACAAATTTTCCAGTTCCTTCATTTTTACATTTCCTGTTCTTGCTATTGCAAAAATAAAAACATGAAAAAAGGTAGTTGAAAATAAGAACTAAAAATATACGTTCTCAGTCTGAGTATATAGCATAGAATTTATTTATCATGATGTGAGTTGTGTAAAGCTGAAATATCCAGCCTACTACAGCTGTCTACCTGCCCTTTTGTAATCTTGGGAATATGAGACAGTAGCACTTGTGAAAGGCATCTCATACCTCCTCAGGTATGTGCCTTAGGTGTGTGAGTTAAAACAGAATACAATAGAAGAGAGAACAACAGAGCAGAATAGAATAGAATAGTTCAGTTGGAAAGGACCTACGTGATCATCTAGTCCAACTATGACCATTTCAAGGTTGACTGAATCAAGATTCTATACAGTCTTTTTTTTTACCTTTAGGTATAGGGGGAAGATGGTGAACAAGCAAGATCAAACTCTTACTTAATGTTCATCCCATATCTTACCGAGAAAATGCTAGCTGTTGTTGGGTTCCTTCTGAGGGTAGGAATAACTAAAACATTTACAATTCAATCTAATAAATCAAGTGAGAGGATTTCATTGGTTGGTTGGTTCTTTCTACAAAATATCACTCTCAAGTATTATATTTCTTAGCAACCTGTGAAGCATTATGCACATACCACCCTTAGGCATAGAAAAGCATCATTACTGGAAATAGAGGATTGTGGCAAACTCAGCAATGAATGATTACTGGAAAAATTGAGAATATGCTGGATTAACACTTTCCTCCACACTCTCTCTGCCCCAGGAAACTCTTCTGTGTGACAGTCACATGCATCAAAGCAATTTCAGAGTCTGGACTTTCCCAGCATTAAAGGATTGTTTTCCCTTATGGAAATATTTCTCATATTTTCCATTTCCAGATATGCTTAGTGGGAGAGTTGCTTCATTGTGTCAAAACAGTTTCTATCAACATTAAGAAGGCAAGTTTTTTAAGTTCTAAGGTTTGCAAAGTATTTTACAGTCAGGGCAGGTATCATAGTAGCTCACAATAATGGAGCAAAGGATCTCATTTCAAAATCATCTTTTATGGGCTCCCTTTTTGGGATTACAGTGCAAGAGTAACTACTGACATTACAAAGCCTCTCTTTTTGGGGATAAAAGCAGATTTTTTACATCAGGTAGTGATGAGCCTGCATCAGAATTTTCCTTATTCTTTATTTCCTTATTGTTCATTAGCTTATACAGTGCAAATCTCAGCAGGAAAAGATCAGCACCTTTACTATTTCAGACAGGTACTACTAAAATTAGACAGTACTGCTTCCTTATGGTAGTCACTGGATCCCACTTCTTCTCCTATATAAATGCAAAGTGCTAGTTTTGAAGTATAAAACATACAGTCCATGTTTAGGTTTTGATGCTATGTATTCTTATATATATATAACAACAGATAAACATGATTCAAGTTCTGATTCTTCACAGACTAGCACAGGTAGGAAAATATTTAAAATTATTTCTGAGGCATTTTCTGGTCACTCAAGCTCAAGAAAATTGAACTCAAGTCTGACGAGATTTAAAAAGCAATATTATATCTATAAGAGAACTGAGATTTTTTTTTCAAGGATGATGGGAGAGATTGACTTATTCAGCACAGGAAAAAGAAAGCCAAATATGGAAACAGACATGAAATGCATGTATTTATGTAGAAACAGTAGGGTGGAAGAAGAATTATTCTAGTTCTCATAGTAATATGTAAAAAAAAGGAATAAATCAGCACCAAATTTGTATAAACTGGAAATTAGTAAAGCACTGTCCAGTTAGAAATAGACTTGGAAAAGAGCAGGGGAAGTGAATGAGGAAGCTGCAAAGAAGGATATGGGTTGAGACAAGGCTAACAACTGCAAATCTTTTTTTGTTTGCCTCAACATATCGTGTCAATTTTGAAATATGTTTGACCTGGAAAAAACCAAATAGATCCAGAGGCAGAGTGTAGATTACATTGAACCAAGGAATAAATTATTGGTTTGTGTCTTTAAAAGAAATATGTAAGGTTATGTTATTTTCAGGCTTTAATAAATATGTATTCAAAGAGTAAGAGCACATCACATTAACAAGAACATGATCTATGTATGTATCAGGCAAAGAACCTAAAAGCATTGTTTTGTTAAATCATTGTATGTGATTCCTACCAATGCTCTGACCATCTGGGAGACATGGGGTTTTGCAGAAGGTGGAGAGGTATCTCATCCATCAGCTGGGGATCAAAGCAGTGTCAGCAGAAGTGTGCATTCATTCTTCTAAAATAATGAAGGATAATCATATTTTACTTGAGGTGCTTTAAGAAGGAAACTTGGCAAATAGCACAGAAGATATTATAGAGTAGGTAGGATATATGCTGCTCTCTGTTCTGTGAGAAATAAACTGGCACAAACACTGAAATATTTTTCTGACAGAAGAGCAAGGCAACAAAAATAATCTCCCTCATCCCTGCTGTGCACCTTTCCACCTCTGTTCTTTTCTCTTGCTAATCAGTTCATTGAGCAAATTTTGTCCTGAGAGTAATGACATTACTGAGCCATTTGTTACTTTCCTCCAAATTAAACAAGCACCTAAAGTCTTAGCCTCACACACTCGTTTTTATTTTTAATTCCAAGTTAGCTAAGAGCATTATACAATCTAAGGCAAGGTGACTCTGTCAGGATTTCCCACATGGACCTTTGTTTTTATAGCAGAGTCACTTAAAAAACAAAACACATATTCCATTACAGCTGACTGCTTAATGGAGAAAGAGGTGTCTTGTGTTTGGCACTTAAAAAAAAAACACTCAAAAATCCAGTGAAAAAGATGTCTGTGTGTCACATCAGATGGATGTGTTATGTTAATGAAGATTCATTCCATTTTGACCTTATTAATTTTTACAATGCTCATGCCTTTTATCAAAATAGAGATGAGAATTTGAAGAAGAGTGAACAAACCACATTTAGTGACTGTTTTAAAGTTCGTCTCCTATGCATCCAAGCTAATGAAAATCTACAAATATAAGAGCAAAACAGTGATAATATTGGTTTAAGACTCGACTGATGAGATGAAAGGGTCTGTGGTGTGTTGTCTAACCTCCAGATATTGAACTAGATACAGTCCTTCAAAGAAATGCTGGTGATAAACCTTCAAGAGAGTTAGACAATGCTGGAATAAAGATGAGCATGTCCCAAAAGACTAGGACAGTATATGGCAGCTGGAGACTTAAAAGCCAATGAAAGATGAATTCTCAACAGAGAGGCCATCAAATAAAGTGAAAGGTCTAAAGAAAAAGTCCAGGAAGGAGCAACTCATGTTCTGCACTAATTGTGAGGAAAATATTGGAAGAATGAGGTTGTGAAATCCTGCCTAATCTGATTTCTTGGCAAGCGTCTCCTATAACCAGCCTTTAAAAACAAAACCGTTTGGAAAATCTTTAAAAGTAACTTTAACCCTTCACCATGCGTTTTTCAGATGTATTATTGTTTAACCACTAGGTGATTCACAATATATTCCCCCCTGAATTCAGAAGATCATGGCTGAGTCTCAGGACTTTTGGCCTATGTGCCACATGCTACATTTAGGTGTGTGCTGTCTGTGACCCATCTCAGCCCTGGTCCTCACTCAATAAATAGTTAAACAACCAAACAAACCAACAAACCAGACTTAAACAGCAGTATTTCCAGAGTATATTTTCATAGGGAGAAGAGCTCAAAAGGCCTGATACATATATGTTCTCTTTTTCTGTGTCTAGAAGGCTTGTAATTATTTTTGCCACTGCATACTTTACAGTATAAGTGCATAGGAAAAATAAAATTAATAATAAAATATTAAAAAGATCCAAATGAAAAACCAGGAAAAACTGCACCTCAAGCACACATTCCAACAGCTCAGAAAAAAACAGACCCTTATTTGGGCTTTGTGACACTACTGAATGCTCTCAGAAAATTCCCCAATGTGAATAATATAACTAGCCCATAAATTCAGAATTACTGGCATATCCAAAATTCTTCCATGCCAAGATTCTCTGAAGCATGCAAATACCACCACGTCCAGTTTCTCTGTAAAAAACTCTTATTTCACCGCTTTTGAAATGTCTATTTAGACGAGGTGTTTGGCACTGGATG
>JAOTQP010001546.1:62148836-62164084 GCA_026413545.1 Cichladusa arquata
AAAAATAGCAGCATTTTCCAGACATAAAAAATACTTTACAAAAATAAAATAATTTTGCACAAAATATTATATATATATATATATATATATATATGTATATATATTTTTGTGGCAGGTTACTTAACTAACATAAAGAAACGGCCACATTCATTGTCCCTAAAAATCAGAAGTATAACTTCTGAATATGTACTGAAATGATCCTTTAAGGCAATATGCTATGCATGAGAAAGATAACAAAATGGCATAAAAAACTAATACAAAATACAGACTGCAGAATCAGCTCTTGCTGTTCATCAGCCTCTGAAAGTTAGATGGACAAAAGCATCAATCAGCAGGAAACACAGTTGCATAGGATTTCTTTTTTTATTTCCTATCCATTACTGTAGAAAAGAACGCTTTAGGAATCCTAGAGCATTATACAATACGTGGTAGAGATGTCTCCAAAAATTACAGTAGTTTAGGTCTATGATGCTGAGGAACAGAGGACAGAAAGAGGAATGTTTGGAAGGGCTTCAAGAAATTAATTCTGTCTCTGCAGAAGGTGTCAGAGAGAACATGTTCATGAAACATGAGGAGAAAACCCAATAATCTCAAATTCTTGCTGACATCCTGCAAACTTCACTTTTAAATGTGTTACTCTAAATGACATATTAGATACAAGGCTATTTTGTTTACAAGGTGTCTATGTGTTCAAAGATTAAGAAGCAAATATTTGTTTTACTCAGTTATCTATATTCCTAAAACTGATTTGTCATTTGTATTAAGACATTGGATTAATATCCAAGTATTATTAATTTTATAAATAAGAGGTTAAATTTTCTCTTCTTTGTATAGGATAGCACCTCTGTTCCATGAATATTCCTAAATGCAGAGCAATGGATTATTGGAGGATGAAGGCAGCAATTGACACAAATAACCAAGATAGTTTCTAGATCAAAGATTCAAGATGTTTGCCGGCATAAAGCAAGAAATTCCTGACATTCTAGTGCTCTCAATATTAAGTAAAACTTGCTCTTGTATTCCAGGGACAAATGCAGAAGACAAAAATCACCTTGGAAATACAAGAACAGATCCCATCTGTTTTCTTCCATTGACATAGTGAAATTTATCAGGACACAACTGACTATCTGAGAAACTTGCTTTGAGAAAGAGGGGAATGACACTGGGTGTTTAAATTAGAGTTTAATTAGTTTGTTTGAAAAGGGACATTTTGAAAAGTGCAAACAAATCTGATGGCAGTCATGATCTCTGCTTGTAGCAAAGCAGCCCTAAAATTTTTAGACAGAAGTGAGTCAAAAGCATATAAAAAAATCATGACTGTAATTCCTGTAAATCCTTATGGTTGGCTTTGCAGAGAATAAAGTTTCACCCTATCAGTCCTAAGTGCAGTCAACAGCATGCTAAATGTTTATTTTCAGTGTGTATAAACAAAAAATTATAGGGCAAAAAAGGAGAAAATAAAGTTGAGTCTATAATGAGAAAAACCTACATCAGCCCCAATGGAGATGTTAAATTTCTACATGATGAAAGCTGTTTTCATGCTAACTGTATTACAGTTGTGACACACAGAAGTGTTAAAGGGAGCACTGAAAATATAAAAAGTAGAGATAGCTGTTAAACATTAGGTTAAACATTAGCCTGTACAATTCTGTGGAATAGAGATTCACAAATTGTTTTGGAATATTGGAGAAAGACAGATCTTTGGTTTGCTATAGCATGGTACAGATGAGCAGCTGGGAAAGAGGCAGCAGCTTTTTTTTTTTTTTCTAAAAAAAAGCCACATCTCTTGTGGCTTTTTTCAGCAAATTATCTTTTTTTACACTCCAGTCGGTAAGGTTTGTTTTGGCCACAAAGTGCAGTGTAAGTGGTTAGAAATTGAAAATTCTCACTAGACCATGCTGAGCACTCATTAGAAAAACCCACATTTTCTTGCAGGACTGAAGCTGGTACAGCATAACCTTTATTTAACCCCCTAGTTACACACACCCTCTTCCCCCCACAAAGATACATAGGATTCAATTACATTTTTTGCCTCTAGTTATGTCAAGTATAAAAAGGAAAATAAGATCTTAACAAGACTGGTTTTAAAATAGCTGCAGGTCATAACTTTTAAATGTTGGAAATTACTGTGCAATGTTCCAGACATCTTCAGTGAATAGTCCAAATGACTCAATACTAGGAACGTTTCCAAAATAAACCTTCATTGTATTCTAGGTGATATGATTTGCAATTAAAACCCAAAGGATTCAATTCAAATTTTAAAGGAATCCTCTATTTTCTCTTGGAATAAGATTGACATATTTTATTTAATGGTTTCCAAGTCTTCAGTAATTGAAGACTCCTCTGCATTTTTAAAGTCTCAATTCATTATTCTAACATCTTAATTTCTAAAAATCCCTTGTATTTTCTTCTTTAGAAAATTTGGAAAAAGAGTAGTCTTGAGAGTCTACTGTGCCTTACTTCACTGTAAATCCCTACCAGTTTTGGTGGGATTTTTTTGTTTGTTTTGGAATTTTTGTTGTTTTTTTGGGGGTTGTGGTTCTTGGTTGGTTGGATTTTGTTTGTCTGTTGGCTGAGTTTTTTATGTTGTTTTTTGGGGGGTTTTAATCTGGTTTGTTTTTCATTCCCTGTTTGTTTAGAAGTAGTTGGTAAGATCCTAAAAATACAAGCTAAATTCAAGGCTGAGAATCACAAAAACACACCTTTTCACCAGAATTATACCAAATACACAGCCTGTCTTGTAGGCTCTCTGTTGTCAGGAAGAATGTTTCTTCTACACCGAATCTTAATTTCCTTTTTTCCCCTGATTCTAAGTCAAACATCCCATGGGGAAAATAATTCAACATTTTTAGATGAGCTCCCATATCTTAATAAACACTCTGACCTGGTTTAATACTTCCAGCATTTATTGTCTTAGCACCTGTTTATCTGCTATTACTTCCTTGTCACAATTGTGGAACTTTGGGTATTTACACTGTCTACCTACAGGAGCTCATAATACATGAGCAAGGTAAAAAAAAGGACATGGAGATTTCTCAAATGTAGCTTTTTGCCCTGGAGTAGAAGATGAGGATACCCTTAAACTCTTGAAGATGGGAAGTGTAAGGATTTCTGTACTCTTACGACTTGACTTTTCTTTGATCTCCGCCATGTACCAGTAGCACCCTATGATGAGGAGAGATGCAGTGAGCCACACACATCTCCCACTACCATGTACCAAAGGATCTTGTACAACTCCTGGTTCAATCTGCCACATTCATAGTCCCTGGAAAAATGCTGTAGAGAGACAATAGCACCTAAATAGCAACAGCAAAACTCTCAGTCTGTAAGTCTCACCTTATATGTTTAGGACTGCACAGTATTAATGTATTTTTCTGGTTTTAGGATCAGACCAAGGATTTAATGACATAAACATATCAGTTTTAATTATTGCTACCTTCAACATTACTGGAAAACCTTGACTTCTGTAAAATAATCTTGCTAATTTGATAAGATGCTGTACAGACCTTAGCTCAGAATGTCTGAAATGCATCATTGTTGCTTAACTGCAGCTCATTCGTCAGCAGTTATGTGGATTCTACTTTGGATTATGCAGACAAGTTTGAAAATTCCAAAGCAAAACATGGAACAAGTCAATGTCACTGTTCAGTCCATTTCTATTGCTAGAACAGCATTTAAATGAGAGTTGGGTATGTCCATCACACATAAATAGGAAAAGAGGGGAACTGATTTTCAAGTAGATGCCATCAAACACAACAGCTATTCATTGACAAGGAAAAATCAGTTATTAGACTTACAGTCATTATCTTCATGTCTTAACTCACAATAATTTTATACTGATATGACAGAATAGAACTACAGATAAAGTTATTTATTCTGAGTTCTGCAATCAAAGATGAAAACAGGATAAAACCTCTGTTCTCTTCCCTATCATATACACAGCAAAGTCATAACAAAGCTAAAGGCAAATCCAGCCTTATGATGCAATTCCCATTCATTAGATTTACTGTCAACTATGGCTGTCAAGACTGGCATTGTTGTACATTGTGCATGAACCTTTTTCTGAAGTCCACTGAAAAATTCACATTTCATCACTGTAGACTTTCTATGTTTTCTAATTGCTGTAAAAGTCAACTTGTTCTGCTCTGTTGATGCCTTGCCTAAAATACAGTCTTTGTGCAAATTAATATTTACTTTGCTATCACTGAATAATGCAATCCTTCATGCACTTAGCAGTGGCCCAAAGCATAAACTAGGCTCCTGATCTAGAAATGTGCATTTTATTTTAAAGACACAAGATGAAGTAAACCTTAGACACCATCCAGGTCCCTGTTTGTTTCAAATTCTTTGTTTCAGCTTCCACTTGCCTTTCCCCAGAAAGGAAATATGTTTCTCACTGTTAATTCTGCTCACTATATTCTTGGATTCTTGCAGGGCTTTTCTGTTGTTTCCACACTAGACTGACAAATTTTTATGTCATTTTTATAGAGATTATTGGAACACTGTGCAGAAGCTCCTCCGTGAGGCTTATAAGCAGGAAACATCAGAAAATGAGTGCTTAAAAGCTTGAAAATTAGCTTCACAGCATTAATGCCTAAGTTATGTAAGGTCATTAAGAAATAATGCTTTATATTAGAAATAATCATTGTGTAATATACATCAAAGACCTCCTCTGAATGCTTGTCTGATAAAAGCAACAGTTTAAGGATTAGCCCCAAAGCACTGATTTTCGAATAAGTGTGATCACTGTGATCTCTCAGAAGATGATATATTCTACTAAAGTAGTCCACATACTAACATAAGTATTTACGTATCTGCTTAAAAAATTACACCCAAAACACAGGACTGAATTAATTTCAAGAATTGCTTTATTACTACCATAATTAGAGTGGAAAATGGAAGTGGGCAAAAAACCATCCTTAACCTATGACAGGTAATAAATACAACAGTGCAGTCTGTCAAACTTCTATGAAACCCCACGATTAGATGAGCATGCAGCAAGCTCAGGGGTAAGGAAGAAATTGGTTGTTAACTAAAAGTGTTATCACTTTGTTATTGCTTCTGGAAAGAACAGAAGTCATTTGTCTTTGCAAACACAATCTCTATAAATAATGAAGGATGTTTTTTAACGGGGATAATAAAACAATGGTTACATTTTTACAGCAGCAAGACATACCAGGATTGGCCTTCTGGAAATATAACTATGTAGAACAGCAATAAATATTGTTGCACAAGTTTTTGTGATATATTATTGTTAGTTTTAATTGTTACAAACAACTACAACACGGAACAGAAGGAGAACTTTGACATTCAGAGTGCTTCAGAGAAGTCTGTGCTTTCCTAGCATTAGGCTGCAGGATTTTTACAACCTTCTGCAAAAGCACTTCAGCTTTTTCTCAGGTCCATTTTCCTTGGAAGCTGATTTTTTTGTCTCCCTGTCTATACAAGCACTACCCTGTAGCCTCTGTCAGGCACTATTGCATTTCTTACTGTGGCACCACATGAAGGCACTCATTTCCTGACATACAGGTTTGCAATTAAAGAATTTGCTTTCACCACACAGGAATAAAACTGTTCAAAAACTTTCTAAGTAGACTCTGAGACATGATGCAGACTTTCTGAGACATTTGGTCCTTCATCTTGGTCATAGTTAGAATCTCCACAATCCAAAAAGAGCAATTGTCAGTTCCATTGCACTTTCCATGTGAATGTATATATACGTAATTTCTTCCTCTGTCTTCAAATACACCTTCTGTAGGCTCATCAGGAAAACACAGACAGGAAGTAGGCATTTATATTGCACTCAAAGGTCCATAAGGTGAACAAGAGAACCATTAATCATATATGTTAATTTGATGGGAAGAAGCAGTAGCAAGCAGCTGAAAATATCTGAATATATCCCTTATATTGACATTCTTGTAGTTTAAAACAGTGGCCCCTTGTCCAATCACAACAGGTTCTGATAAGATGCTTGTTCCCATCATTTTAATAAGCCTCTTTTAACTACTGAAAGCTACCATAAAATCTCCCCAGAGCTTTCTCTTCTCTAGGCTGAAAACTCCCAACTCTTTCTGCCTGTCATCACAGGAGAGGTGCTGCTGCCCTCTGACCCCTCCAGCAGATCCATGTTTTCTCTTGCACTGTAGATGGCAGAGCTGGATGCAGGACTTCTGCCAGTGTCTCACCAGAGAGGAGGGAGCTAAATAGAGACCTCCATAAAACTGAAAATTAAATATTGCTATATTTAGTGGAAGATTCTAGTCATCATCTGTGTGTGGTAATTTAAACCAGACTGTTATGCACATGCAATTTCATAAAGCGCCGATTTCAAATATTTTATGTTAGCATGTGCATACAAAACACAAGGAAAATGTATCTCATCTAACAACTATATAAAAAAATTCCTAAGGAATCAGTGATTTTTTTTTTCTGTCTCTATTTACTATCTTCCAATAGACCTCTCTATTTCTCCATAAGTCAGTTGCTGATTCTGTAACCTGACTTTAATAAATTCACTCCTCTTGGCCCAAAGAACCTCCATATTCACATTTTGCAAGTAAGTATTGTGAAGAACATATATTCAGGCCATATCCCAGGGATAAAGTTATGTTAAGCAGAGTGAAAAGGAAAGAGCAGTAGGCAAACATAGTTTTTCTGATCCATCAGTTAGTTATATTTGAACCTTACTGTGGTGTCAGGACATGATCCTGAGCTTGTGATTCAGGTTTTCCTGTACAAATGTCTTGAACCAAAACTGCAGGGGTCTCCATTAAGGTATTGAAATTTTTCTGCCGTGTGATTTTTTTTCCTCCTGTTTTGCATCAACACACTTGACTCCTAAGAGTCTGCAATTAAAATTAAGGACAGCCCACTTATAACAGAGAAATACACTATTATTTTAATGTGAATTGAGATATATCTTTCTGAAAGACTGGGAGGGAAGGGTGCCTTTTAACAGAGCAGACATCCTCAGTAATGCGTAGCCTGTCTCTCCACCCATCCAGCTTTTTGTACCAGGTGGAACACACTCTAATTTCAAGTGCTTTTCTCTGTTGCATTCAGACCTTTAGTATTAAGAGGAATGCATGCTGTTTGCCTGTGGATGTTCCATCAAGGCTGTACCAATTGCTGGGTTACAGTGACATATTTTACTGATTGACTGGTGAGTGGATCATGGTGCACTTAAGGGGCTACTGCAGTTTGGTAGCTGAAATTTCCACCTTTGTGAAGAGAAAAACATAGGCCTTTGAGAGCTATGAAGAAATAAATTTTTTCAAAAATGAGGTCATGAGAAAACAGACTCTGGAACAGGCTTTTTTTTTTTCTTTTAAAGGCGAGTTCCATCAAAGCAGAGCTGCCACAAGGAATAGTGATGCATGAGAAGTCGCTGGAGTCTGCTCTGAAGAACTAAATTTCAGTTCTTACTTACCTACTGCTAAATGTGAGAAGGCAATATGGGGAAAGCCTTGGAAAGACATTGTATGCTCATCAGAACAATTACTAATTTGCCTCTGGAGACACATCTTATCTGATGAACAGCATATATGTTATTTATTAAAACTCTCACCTGTTTTGTGTAATGACTTTTCTAGGCCATCTTTTATTTCTGATGCTAACCAGCTTTGATTTCTAATAACGTTAGAAACTGCATCACAAATTGTCACTAATTTTGAGTTGTGACACAAGTCTGTATGGTAAAGGTCCTTTTCCTATGCACATTAAGTGAAAAAAAAAGGCATAGGAGTGGAACAAATTTTAAGGTTGCAAAATTAAGTATTCAGATATTAAGAAATGACAAAATTAAAGCTGGCTGAGCAGGATTGTCTACGCTCCCTTGTATTTCTGCATCATTAAACAATCTGTAATTGCTTCATCATTTAACATGTGATGCAGCCTTCACTTTGTTAGCAGAGATTCATTATTTCTGTTTATCAACATTTTTCAATGAGAGGCTTTGTACATCTTTGTACCTATTATTTAAATCATGGGTCAGGGACAACATGATTAATTTCTTTAGGGATTTTCCTCAGGTAATGTCTTTAGAACGTTTTTTATACTTCCTACATACTGAAGAAAATGAAACTTCGGAACACTTATGAATGGTGAGATAGGGCGTGTTTCTCTTAATAGATACTTGTTGGCTTAGTCATAACTATCCCTGAAACTTATTTTTCCTATGTAAATATGGCTTTTTTCATGTGTAGGAAAAAAATAATAAATTCCATGATTCTATAATTAATGTCAGGAGAATTAATTAGATGTGCAAAGGCTGTAGTCAGAATGCTCGCATATCCTAAGTTTTAAGATTGTGATTTAATGAGACTAACACTTACTTTTGGAAGTAATTTCTTCCTTTTTTTTAATTAAAAATCTCAGAACTAATATCTTGTAGGGTTATATTTACTCATATATGAGTCATCTTCAGGAACGGGATCTTTAGATCTATAGCACAACACTCTAGTCATTTGAAAGTTAAATGATTAAAAAATGGAAAAGGATTCAATTGCTGACAGCATTTTTCTTTTGAACTATTTTTAAATTATGGGGAACTGTCACTAAAGAGGGTAGAGATACTTGCTTTATCAGAATTTTAAAAATTTTTGAATAAAAATGTTGAGACTCTAGATTCACAGTGTTCTCCTGTAAAGGGTTATAGAGGCATAGTTAAACAATTCTGTCCAGATCTGCTAGATGATTTTGCTTTTCCCCCCACTCCTAATGGTTCTCTTTGTGTCTGTGTGTGTACAAATGAATGCGTGATTTTCCACAGAAAAGATCTTATTAAAGCATAGTTTTGAAAATGGGAGAAGCCAAAGGCCGGGGATCCTGAGCTCTACGACAATGGAGAAAGAGCTCTGCCAAGGTGAGCTGAGACAGAAGGACTGACAGGATCTTGAGTGAGTGAGAAAAATTAATAAATAGAATGACTTCAGCTATTTTTCACTTTTGTTTTCTTTCCCCCTAGCTTGTGTTCCTAAACTTTTCCTTTTGCTCTTCTTCTGATCCTGTCACTGCTTATTCTGTTAGACCTACGACATGACTTGTCTTTGACAACTTCTGTCTATTGCCACAATAAAGGTTAAAGAATTTTTCCTAGATTATGAGAAAACCACCAACCATATCAACAAAAGAGTCAAAAGGAGATGCTTAGCTTCTGAAATGGACATGCACACCAGGCCACTGTTGGAATCAGTGAGCTAGGTGGTCTTTAGTTTCACTTGATACAGCACCTTTATGTTCCAATGAAATTTCAGTTTGCTTCTTTTGAAGAACAGCAAAACAGATCCTTGCCCTCAGGATCTCAGAATACGTTTTGAACCCTTGGCCCCCAATAATGCGTTAAAATATTGCACTTTTGTAATAGAGTCAAATAATCTCTTCATTACAGATTTTCTGTGTCTGGTAGAGTCTACCACCTCTGACATCAGTTTGCCATTATAAATTAATATCTTTCCACTCCTAAAAACTTCTATTATTATTTCAAAGCTATCGCTACCAGAGCAGCAGATGACAAGTCTCAAGACTTCCCAAACATGTCAACACTGAAATCTCTCTCCCTGTCTGAACTCAACAGCATGTTTCATTACAGAAAGCCAAGGAGCATCGATAGGAAAGGTCTGTGTGGAATGCTTAGGAAAGTGTGCAAATCCCATGGGTGCTCTGCAAGGTGGAGAGCATTCAAGTTAGAAGGTTTTGAGATGTCAGGAGTCCTCTCAGGGGCTGGATTCTGAAGAGAATTGTCTTTAACTTGATGCACTCTGAGTAGCTCCAGCTGCTCAAAACAAAACGTGCACAAGCCCTGAGCAGCATACAGAACTCAGGCCTCAAGCAACAAACAGTGCAAAAAGCTAAAGGATGTTATATAGCTTATGCCTCTTATTAGGAAAACCTCTTTAAACTCCAGATTCAAACAGTGTTATTGAAGATGACCTTCTTGCTGCCATGTCTCCACTGGGACAATGGAGGGAATGGCATTTTGTGCAGAAAAAATATTAAATAACACATTAAGGGGAAGACCAAATTTCCTAGCTGTAGGAGGTATTAGGATGTGCAAACAATCTAATCTGCTGGACTTCAAGTGGTTTCAAAGCTTCAAAGCTGAAGGAGTGTGAGGAAGAGGCTTCCTAGTGAGCAAAAGAAAAATTTTCCAAACAAAAAATTAGGAAAAGGATGGTTGCTTGTCATGCTTATTTCTTTATTAAATAGCAAGTACTGAAAATCAGCAACTATAAGCCCAGGCTCAAAACCAATTTCAAAGCAGTGTGTGACCATACAATAATCTCAGTTAACCTTTTATAAATTTATGAAACAAATAGGTAGACCTGCTAGAGGCAAATACTGAAGGAAACCCAGCCTATGTGCTGAGAAATATCTCTCTGAGTCAAAAGCCTGCTAATGCTCATTTTTAGTGATGGGTGAGTTTTTCAGGCAGGCCTAAAATTTGGGTTAGGCATGTTGCAGATTAAGAGATGTAGCTGGACAAGTGCAGGCTGGGTAGAAAACAGGTTGAGAGCAGCCCTGAGAAGAAGGGCTTGGAGCTGTTGGTGGATGAGAAGCCCAACATGACAATCAGGATGCACTCACAGCCCAGAAATCCAGCTCTGTCCTGGACTGCATCAAAAGCAGCATGGCCAGCAGGGCAAGGGAGGAGATTCTTCCCCCCACCCTGCTCTTGCTGTGTCCAGCTCTGGGTCCCCAACACACGGACATGGACCTGTTGGAAAAGTCCAGAGGAGACCACTAATAAGGTCAGAGGGCTGGATCACCTCTCCTATGCTGAGAACATTTGGTTTATTCAGCCTGGAGAAGAGAAGAACCTTAGAGCACATTCCAGCACCGAAAGGGGGACTACAAGAGAGCTGGAGAGGGACTTTTTTTGAGGGCATGGAATGATAAAATAAGTAGGAGTATCTTTAAACTGAAAAGTTTATATTCAATATTAAGGAGATATTTCTTTCCTGTGAGAGTGGTGAGACACTGGAACAGGTGGCCCACAGAAGTTGTGGGTGCCCCACCCCCAGAAGTGCTCAGGGGGCAGTAGGATGGGGTTCTGAGCAATTTGATCTAGTAAATGATATCCCTGTCTATAGCAGGGGTTTGGATTCAACTCAAATAATTCTAAGTTTCTATGGTTCTAGAAATTTATTTCTGAATGTTCAGAAGAGGGCACTGTTTACTTCCACAGAAGAGGCTGGATAGGTTTTAAACTGGTGTAATGAAACCATTCAAACCAAAAAGCACTCTTAGGCCCCAGTGGGAATAAATAAAGACAGCCAAATTATATCTCGTATTCCATTTCACTTTGCTAGGCTTTGTATTAGTCATTTACTCAAACAACTCTAGTTACAGCGGTAGTATTTTACTCCACATCTAAAATTTTGACCTTTCCATATCATCACTAAGAAAATAATATCTAATAATTTACTGTGACTAAAGGAATATGATCACATACATCCATTGACATCTGAGTTTTTCTACATCAAATAGCTCAGGAAAAATAAACTGAAGAGAGAATGAAGAATTCCAGCTATATGGAGGAGATGATATTAAGAAGACAGATTACTTGGAGACATTGTTAAAGAAGCAGCAGTGTAAAAAAAAATAATTCTCTCAACATGAATATTTTATTAACTAAGTGATATTGTACCTTAATTGTGATAAAATAAGTGATTTATCATGTTGCCAAAGCGCTATCCAGGATTTTATTTTACCCATGGAAGAATTATAAATTCAGATGTGAAAATTTAGAATATCTCCTAATATGAGATTTCAAACAGTCAATACCAAAAAATGCATTGCTACCACACAGTACGTTTCACACAGTCTTAAATAGCAACTAAAATAAAAGAATTTCCATCACTTAAGATATTTTTATTATCTGAGTCCAAATGAATTTTCAATATTTCTGAACAAAAATAGTCAAAATGCTTTCCATTACAGATATCTATAGCCCAGACTAGGATCAGTGAAATCTAGCTTTGAAAGATTTCCGTGAAATTTGAAATTAGAAAAGAAAGTACTGAAGACATTCCCTGATATATTAAGTCACAAAATGTGACTGCCATTTCAGTTTCGGTCCCTGTTGAGTATGATTCCAGTATAAATACTGAGGTATCACACACAAGAGATTAGTCATGTGGAATTCTCATTCGTAATTTCTCTATGAACTTAAAAAGTAAAAACCTTTTTTTCCAACAATGATTTTATGGATTTCTTTTGCAATTGTTTGTAGAGGCCGATGGAAATTTTAATTATTACATAATAAGCATATTTGGTCATAAAACATGTTTGTCTAGTATCAGAAAATAAATCAGTCAGATTAATGTGAAGATATGACAAGTGTGAGCTAAACAAGTCCTTTGAAATTTGAAAGATGAAAAAAAGGATGAGCTCACAAATTATTGGCAAGGATTCTCTCTAAGTTAGAGACACTTTGGTACTGAAAACACCAAGGCCATCAATCCCCAAGTAAATGTGAACCCATGTACTTATGGAAAAAAATGATGACATAAAGGGTTTTTGCAATTTGAAATGCAAAAGCTGGTAAAGGTACTTAGAACACGAATTTAAGTACTACAGCACAATATATTTTTGGTTTTGGTTTGGAGTTTTTCTGTTGAGACTATTTATTTATTTTTTATTTCTTTATTTTTCATTCTTGCTACTGAAAGGATATAATTATGAGGAAATTACGTTTCAGCTCCTTAATAAGAAGAGAATTTTGTATGGTTAGTTTTTAGATTATTACTACTGTACACAAATATTGATATTTTCTATTGGTGGAAATTTGGAGTCCTTTAATGAAAAATATACCTAGAAGACCTTTCTACTATTTATAAGAGTGCCTGGGGAGCACTACTTTGGTGATTGATGAGTAGAACATTGAAATTTATCTCAGTTGCAGACACATGGTGGGACATTATCAGGCAGAAAATGGCAGCTGAAATAATAGATTTATACTGTTCAATGCTTGCTTTGACTATAAAATAATGACCATATTATACATCAAATATTATTATATAAAATAATTTATTCTGAATCTCTGGATGTCATAAATTATTCTCACTAAGTCACCCTTCTGTAGCTCACTTACTGGTGCTTAATAAAGAATTAGATGCCATTGACTAAAGCTCAGGTTTTGACATACACCTTGAATGGAGAAATGAGAAATGGAACTCTATGATGTCTCTTCACTTTTCTTTTTTTTTTTTTTCTCTTACTATTGATCTGGTCCATCTAGCTGTTAAAAATGGGGGGTTTTTTTTCAATCTTTTCAATCTGTCTGGCTCCAGTTTCATCACTTCTATTTTTTTTCTCCTCTAGAATAAAGAATTCTTCCCTGATGAGAAAATAGCTAGAGTGTAGAATCTAGCAGAGCTGAACACTGTCAAGCACTTTCTCTATTATATTCAAAGCATAGAAAAAACACGTCTTTGAGAGGCAATTGTGTGAGCTTCCATAGACAGGCTGCAGGAACAGCCACAAAAACCACAAATGAAGGGTAATTTTATTTTTGTTACCTTTGGGGATTGAGGGATCCCCAAAGCAGCTCCTGGACAGAGGCACACAAAAGGGACTGCAGACACTGTGGATCTCAGTCCATGCTGGAGGAGCACTGAACCTGCTGGTTTTGCCTGTATGTCAGGGATTTACTCAAGCACAGGTTACTACTGTGCTTTGATCTTCCCCACAGCAGGGCAGGAATCTTAAGCATATTCTGCAGAGTGTATCTAAGTCTATCACAGGCCTTTATTATTTAATCATAGATGTTCTACTTTTCCAACACACAAGGCTAAAGAACAATTAAAATGATGTATGGGGTTTTCTATACCTCACCTTCATTTCACTTGACTGTATCTGCAAACTGCATTTGTCAATCTTCTATTATCTTCCCACAGAAATGTAATTTTTACAACAGCAGGGCAATTTCTGGGTGGAGACACTCAAAACCAGCACCTTTTTTGTTGTATTCATATCTTTCTTCACTTTCGTACTTAACAACAGTAATCAAAAGATGAGGAATATCTTGAGGAAGTATTTAAGTTTTAAGTTTATTTAAGTATTTAATTATTTCATGGAAGTGTTTTCCAAGTCTTTAATAAATTCCATAACTGTAGTATTTGCTTTCCTTTTGAAAACTCTGGACCCCTACATTTTATAAAAAAATTTCCAATAACTTCATAATTTCTCATACTCAATGAAATCAACTTGGACTCCCACCTCCATTTTAATAGAGTAATTTGTATCTTACCTGTGTTTCCCTAATAAAGTATTCAAGGTTCATGCTTTCTCTTTACCTATTTTTAAGCTATTCTTCTTTTCAAAGTCACTGGTACTGAGACAAAACACCAACTTTTTAAGTTGTGGAATGAATATCTTATTTCTAGGTATATATATTTGTTTTAAACTGCAGCAAGAATTCTAATATTAAAAAGAACCTAAACTAGCGAGTGATCAGGAGGACTATATGACCCTTCCACACTTCATTTGCCAATGTAGTAATGTCAGTGCCATCTTGAAAATTCATTTTGACTTCATGAATCTTCTAGACATCGATGAAAATATAGAGTGGCATCAGATCTGACACTATATACAGTAATCAAATACCTCCATTGCATGAAAATACTGTATGAATTTTTGTGACATATCAACCTGCTCTATTAACTCCTACTTAATAATACTTATTATTCTGAACAATAGTGCTAATTTCACACACTCAGTGTTGTGTAGAACTCAGTTAGGCACTTGAGTAAAAATGTCCACAAGTGACTGTATGTACATAGGTGGGTTTTTTCCAGATAATAATTGACACGGAGCTTGTTTTGATCACAGGAATGCTCTCTGCTGCTTCATTTTGAATTTGGCACCCATTTTCCACCCAGGTCCTTTGCACAGGAGTGGTCTTCAGCTGTTTTCTGAGCAGCTCTGCTAAATGGCAATGTTGCTCTCACTTTGCATTTCTCCCTGCTGAAATTCATGACATTTCCCTTAGCCCAGAATTTCTTTCCTCTGGATGAGAGCTCTAGCACTCAGCATGCCAACTGCTCCCACTAAGTTTGTTTAAATCTGTCAGATTCCCACTTCTCTGAAGCAGAATTTATTGTAGTCTTTTTGTCCAAGAAATGCATTGTTAAAAAGTAAAGGTTTGAGAATTACTTTTTTTTTTTTTATCTTATTTAATAAGCTTAACTATAATCCTGAGATAAATCCTTAAGGAAAAACAAGAAATTCTAGGAGGACCACAATAG
>JAOTQP010001546.1:62164763-62187298 GCA_026413545.1 Cichladusa arquata
TCTGGGACACTGGGATTTAGCTGTGTGCTCTGCCATGGATTACACTGGGCACATCTGGATACAGTCCCAGATAATCCCATTTGTAATATATATTATATATTTATAATATATACATAGCCATATAATATACAATACAAATAATATATTTGTGTGTGTGTGTGCCCAAGTCTGAAAGGGTAGGTTTAGATTAGATATGAGGAAGAAGTTCTTTTCAGGGTAGTGAAGCACAGGAACAGGTTGCCCAGAGAAGTTGTGGATGCTCCGTCTCTGGAAATGTTAAAGGCCAAGCTGGATGGGACCCTGAGGAACTTGTTCTAATGAAAGGTGTCCCAGCTCATACCAGAGAGGCTGGAACTAGGTGATCTTTAGGGTCTCTTCCAAACCAAACCAAACCAAACCAAACCAAACCAAACCAAACCATACCAAACCATTATTTGGTTCTATGATTTTATGTTATGAAAACTTATATGGAAATGACTGACACATATTGCTGAACTTTTTCAGTCAAAGCAGGACTGAAGTTTCATTATTTCATAATTTCTTGATGAAAATCATAGTCTTCATTTAGTGCTGAAGGTAGAAATCAATTTCTTGTGTTATTTCTTTAAATCATAATATTCAGACCTTCCTGACTGTCCAAGATAAAATTTTCTTAAAAATCATACTCTTTTGAAATTATTTTTTTATACTATTCTTTCATCTACAGTGACTGTGGCTTACCATGCCCTTCAAAGTTCACTCCAGCAATGGAATTTCCTACTTTTAAATATATATTAACTTGAAAAAGTTGATAAGTTGGAGCAATCCTATTAAACTCAGTCTGAGCTAAGCTATCCCATTCTAACAGCCATCAGCATATTTGAATCAACATAGTACAATGAAATAAAATAGCTTTAGTCCCTTTCCATTTTTAGAGTTCCCATCCAGCAAAGCACACTAGCACGCACTGAACGTTAAGCACATGTTTCAATCCCTCCACAGCCATATAAGCATTTAAGAATGTGCTTGGTTTAAGTGCTACCTAAATCAGACTGGCAGCAATTTGACTTAAGCATATGCTTAACTGCTCTGCTGGATTCGGAAGGGATGGGACAACTAATGTGTTTAAGACTGGGAATGGGCTGCATGCGGAGTGGAGGCAATGTGATATTATTACCAAGGCTTTTGGATCTGCCTAGACTCCACCATGTGCTGCCATTTCTTCACTGGCACTGTCGAAAGCACTCCAGACCACCATAGCATCTAGGAAAATGCATTGCTATAAAACAGATGGTCCTTGAGGGAACAGGTTGTGTGCCTTCCATATTACTTCAAAAGCAGAGTAATGGTGAACCCAGGTCTTAACTCAGTCTCAAAATCTGGATCCTGAAGGAAGATCTCCATAGAGAAATGTTCCTTGGGAGCGTAGAGAAAACAACTACCATGGTGCAACTGGCAAAAAACTTGGCATGTTCATCACACACAGAGTTCTATTTTGGTTACTAAATCAGCTTTTTTGGTGGAAATATTTATTCCTTTGGTAATAAAACTGAGAAATTTTATTGTCAGTTTGAGGAATTACAACTTCCTTTCTTTTCTTTAATTTTTTATAAAAAATGAAGTAATTACTTGGCTACCCCATCTTTCAAAGATCTGAGTCCTTTGTAGAAAAACAGAGGACAGAAGAGAACTTTGAAACTCTATACCATATAAATAGAAAATAAGTTCAAGAGCAGCTCTTCCCATGTTTTCTTAGATCAACTGGGAACCCGGTAGGAAGCTCTCAGGTACAAAAAAGAATATTAGTACAGAACATATTGCTTTCTGACAAACCAACATGTTTCATAGAAAAAGAAATTGTAAGGCTTCCAGCGAGCTCTAATCCTCAGAAGAAAATCTTTGTTACTCTTAACGTAGGCAGCTGTCCAAGAGAAGAATAAGATCACATGTTAGCAATGGCTTAAGATACAGTCATGTAAGTATAGCAATAAGTCAGGGAACAAAACACTGGCAATAGGAAGCTCTAAATGACATCATCTTTAACCTAGACCAAGAGTGTTTGCACTGAGTAAAGGAGACAATGCTGCCACTCCTTATTCCTGAAGGAAAAGTCACCATGGCCCTATCTGTCACCCCAAACACTTGAACAGCTCTGCCTTCTCTGGAGAGAATTACGGTTACAGCCCTACTGCCTGCTCCAGCACCATAAATTCTGACAAGGTCATGCACATCAGTAAATACTGTTTCTCATGGGGCAGGGAGACAGAAAGTGCCTGAACCCATTTACTTCAAAAGGCACTCTTCACAATAAAGAATACAAGATAAAACACTTTCATGAAAAACAACAAAATAGTAGAAACTCTGTCTAACAAGGAAAGTTTGATGGGTAATGGGAATTTGATAATTTAATTTTAGCTTTCTGGTTTTTGCTACCTTGTACAGAAGGTATATTCTGCTGCATACACCCCACCATTTGCTTGTCAGACTGGCATTTCTTCTGCCCTGGAAATGCACTTTGAATTATACTGTTGTTTTGGAGCCAAATTTCACCATGTCTCCTGCAGGGATTAATATGAGAATGTCACAGAAAGATCATCAACAACCTTTGCTCCCATGCTGCAAGCAAGCAACTATATCAACTGCTGCTGCTAAGTGGACAAATACATTGCAAGGTCTACATGGCTTTGGGGTTGATAAAAGTTTATAGAGCCAGAGGTTGCAAGCAAATGTTTTACTACCATCATTTGGTAGTAAATCAGTGGAAACATTTACTTTTTGTTAGCTCCTGCAGAATTAGTCTAGAGCCTTGACTACACTCATACAAAGCCATCTTGTGCTCCTACTCCAGATACTCCATTGTCCCTTTCAGCAATAAAAGCAGCTAGGCATCTGCCCAGGGCTGAGGTGGCCCTGCCAAAGGACACAGCCACAGCTGGGCAGTGAGGTAGGAGAGCTGGCAGTGCACCCTGGTCACTGCAGAAGTGCACACGTGGGGACTGGCACAGGGAGACGTGCCAGCTCAGCAGGCAGAGCATTGCATCGCAGGGCTCAGGAGTGCACTGGGAGGACAGCAGCACGTAAAGTCAAATGCCAAGGGTGCAGTAAACCCTCTGAGCCCAGTGTGGTTTAAAGTCAGGTCAGGTAGAAGCTACCTCTGTGGCTGCTGCAGCTGCCTCTGCTCTCCCTGTACTCCAGGCTGCCTCTCCACAGCCCCTGGCAGGTTTGCAGCTGCCTGAGGGCAAAGACAGCTCCTGCTTTGGCAGCCTCAGCAATTCCACCAGCAGTCGGCAGGAGCAGCATCCCAAAATCACTGCACTCTTCAGCAGCTCACAGTTTAATATCCCTCAAAGTGGAGTGCCTTTTTCCTTTACTTGCCACTCTTAGCTGAGAAGTGCACACCATTCCCTATTCAGATCATACACCCTGCATCACCTTTCGGGACTTTCTCTGTGGATTGCCACTGGCAGGAGTGTGAAGATTAGGCAGGTTTTTAATCTCTTACTAGCAATGATTGCCATCAGTGGAGTAAAAGAGCAATTGTCTGGCTGTGCAAGTGACACAGTCCAGTAAAAGGTTCCTAGAGCAGAAAGTAGTTGTGCACCAAGTTCAAATTCCAACCCATTCAAGTCCACAGTGCCTCCCCTTAAAAGCTGCAGAACTTATTGAGAGTTTCCTGGAGGAATTTTCATGACCCTTTATGGCAAAGGCTTATATTTCTCATTCATACCATTCCTTAAAAAAATAGAAGAAAGGAGAGATTTTCACATCTGGACACAATTATTTTTGTCTTAAATATTTTAGTATTTTTACTTCTCTGGAACACTAATTTGTATTTGAACAGATTATGAGATGATCGGAACAAAGAACAACTAATTTTGAGAAAACTGGAACATTTCACTAGCATTCAGTAGCTACCTGGAACACTTTCAGCACTGGGAAAGCTCTCATGGAGACAATTGTACTGCCAGTATATGAGCTGAGATTATTTTGATTTAAAAATAAAAAAGTAATTAATTTCTCCATTACATAGCCATGGGAAATACTAATAGCACTGATGTTACAGCTCTGTTCAGGACTGAAATTAGGCGTATAATTTCAGATCATGGAATTTTGATTCGTACCAATTCCTACACCTGTTGCAATGGTAAGGTTTCTGTGTAGGGCAGTCCTTGCAGGTGTCCCCCACAGCTCTGTTCAGTCTTCATCACAAAATTAGCTGTCATGTGCATCTTCAGTGCTCTTGATATACACAATTACTGACCTAAAACATCCTGACTGTGCTTACACATGTTCCCTCCAACCCCTCTGGCATAGCACGAGCATCACTGTCAGGACTGAAGAAGAAAACTGCTTTGAGCAGATATTTATAGATATTAAAATCTGATCTATAAAGTTAGCTTAACCCAGTAGCAAAAGGTAAGCACTAAGTAACAATGACATAACTGTTAATGTCAATATTCAAGTAGGTGAAGTCTAGATTATAGTTTTAGTTATCTCATTGACATGCTCTGAGTCACTCTCTTCACTCTCAGCCTCATAGGAAACATTATGTGAATTAAAGTAAAAATGCCTTTTGAAGCAAACAGACCTGAAGTGATGTGGTTTTGCAGTTTCTTTTTTTTTTTTTTTTTTTTTTTAATATATTGATTTTAAGTATTCATTAGAAGCATCTTTCTCATTTAGATTGGCACTTGTCATATTATAAAACTAAATAAACAACATAATCTCTAATATAGAAAGAAAAATGGAGCTATTAATCTCAAAAGTAAATGTAGCTACAGTATTTTCACTCCAGCATTCAAGAAACATGGGTAGTAAATAAATATCTGAGCCACAGATTTCGTCAGAGGTGAATGAACAACCTGACCCTGATGTGGAAATGTGACAGATCATAGTGGTAGAAAAGTCTTAAAATTAAATTCTCTTATAAATTCTCTTCTATTAATTTGGAATGATCCTTTGCACAGATCTAAGGGAGGGAGATCACATCATATCATTGGTGACATAATTTCTCTGGTATCTGAAATTTGAAGTAAAGGAAACTGAAAAGAAAATGGAAATACAAAAATAGCTAAATTATACACAATATAGAAAAGGAACAAGAAAAGAACAGGAATGATGAGGCAAGACTACTTACAAGAGCATGAAGTGACAGGACAAAGGGGAATGGGTTCAACTGAAAGGTTTAGATCAGGTCTTAGGACAAATTGCTGACAAATCAAAATATTCTTATCAAATAAAAGCACAATAGAAGCGCAACATATTTCTTTTTGAAATCTGGTTTTGACACTGGATTATTTCATCTCACACTTTTCTAAATTAGTCGAAAATTTATAGGAGACATAAATGTATGAGTGACTGTACAGTGCACTTTTCAGTATGCAGATATTGCATACTGATTTGGTACTTCTTCCGAGCTCCCACAAACTGCTACAAAGCTGAACCATCCCTGGAAATTACTGACTATTCTCATCTTTCACAAGAAGAAAGAAAAAACTCCATTCTGCTCCTGCTTATGTGAGAACCAGATTCTTTGTCTTTCACCTACAAATTACTTTTGAAGAACATCTCAGAGTGTTCATCAAAGAAAGAGATTAGCTATTTTTATTTTTACACTGAGCTCACCTGGATAAACTTTATGATTAGTGTATTTGAAAATGACAACTTCGTTTGCACAATATAGGCTGCAAGCACCATAAAACCGAAACGTACAGACCTTTGTGAATTCTCCAATGTTTTGAAAGATTAGGCGCAGTGACAGCACATTCTTGGTATAAGCACCTGTCAGGTTTTCTTCTATTTGTACACAGGACTGAAGGACAACAGCAACCACATCAGATACAATATTAAAAAGCATTAACTAAAAAAGTTACCTATTGTCTTTCAGGATATATAATGATATACACACCCAAAAGCAGTGTAGCCACATACAGACACTCTTTGAATGTTAGAAATACATGGATATGCTGCCATATGATCTCATCACCTTGGAACTAGGAGAAGCTCAGCAGCTTTTGCTGTTGCAGAAATGTTTCCTTCTTCTATGCTGCTTCCCATCTCCGAAATTGCTATAAGAGTGCACACTCATGAAGGACATCTACTCAATCTAATGGCATTGTCAATCAGACTGGATAAATTAGGCAGCTGAGGACAGACTGCCACATGCCATCCTCAGTCAATTTTACAGTCCAAAAGACAGGTTACATCTTTTTCAGAGTTTTCTCACGGTGTAATTTTCAGAGTATCCCTCTGGCTTCTAATTTCCATCTGCTCAGATCAGCTGCTGCTATAAAAACAGGTCCACAGGGGAAGCCTCCAATGTAAATGCCTATATAATTGCCATTCCTGGCAGTTACATAAAATCTATCTATCCATTGATGAATCCACAGCCATAAAGATAACAGTCAAAATAAAGGAAAAAATAATCCAATTGAGGAAAAAAATTAAAAAGATAACAAAAATAAATCACCAAATTTATAGTAATTTCTGCTTTATTAATTTTTATTTTTTATGACATGCCTGCCATGAAACTCACTTAGCAGGACCACAATCTATCTCTTTTCAGGGTGAAATTTTACAGACCTAAAGATATCCAGTTTAGACCTGTAGTATCAAATTGAATCTGAGGCAAAAACTTCTATTTTCAGCAATGGTGGTGTAAGAAAGCTCCCTGCCAATAATTTCAAGTTGAAAGGATGGTTCATTGAGTGACAACCAAACAACATTTCAAGTAAACATTTTCCTATATCTCCAGATAGCAATGCAGAACATATTGTACCAGAATATTTTAGGAAGTCTAACTAGAAGATAATCTTTATGCTGTATATCTATTTTTCCTGTACCACTAAATTGTTTGTGCTGACATATATTAACATAAATATGAGATACTGCAAGCGTGAAATAAAATATGCAAAGCATCACTGAACAATGCATTTGTAACTAGAAGATGAGAAGGAAGATAAAACCAACAATTAGATATTGTGGAGATTTTCCTAAAATAGATATTCAAGTCAAACATTTTCAATAATTTGGCTATTTGTGCATCCAGACTCCTGGAATTTCAGCATTCAAATCAACCTGACTGCACGAGGTGTTTAGACATGGAAGAGCTGTAGGTCAAAAAAAGAATTAATATCCTTGAGACCTCTGGACAATAATCAAAAAGGCTGCTTTGCTCAGGAAGCTTATTCATGCCTATCCAGGAGCAGTCAATGTGATCTATAGCTGAAAGGGTGAATTCAATGTTATTTTATATCAAACCATTATCTGAAGGGCTCTGTAGTTTTCCTGAAATGGATATTTCAGGAGAAATACTGACTGTATTCTGCCTCTATCAGCAGAGTATGTATATTTATTTTATTTTGCAGCGATTGCTGGGAGGTACAATGACTACAGAGTGTCCCTACACTTACCTGCAAGGCTGTTTTTTCCAGGAGCCACTCCAGTGCCTTTTGAAACTACTCAGAAAGGTCCTTGTGCAACCCATAGAATGGTGAATCATACCCTTGAATTGAAGCAAACTTCACATTGCCACTAGGCTTTCACCATAAAAGAAAATAAATTTTCCAGGCATTTCTGCTTCTGAACTCTTTAGCAGTGTAGTCAGTATCAACAGCTTGGAATCTTTACCATCCATCAGGTGGAGAGATAGTCCCTGAAGTGACTTTCCTGTTACCTATCTTACATGTATATTTGAGAAAAATCCATAGTGAGGTGATGCTCTTCTGTCCTGGAATTGCATTTCAAAACTCAAGGAAATTCAACATAGCATTTAATAAAACAAACAGTTTCTTTTATCTATACTGGTATTTGCAATTAATATAAAAATGTGGGCAAAATAATTTTCATTAAAGCCTCTCCATTTATTACATCAAAAATTTACCCCAGGAATACTTGAATTTTACTAATTCCCATGTTCTTGTTGTGAATCAAAAATTTGGACCTTGCAGTCAAGATGTAAATTTGGTAGTGAGAGTAATCAATGGCAGGTGTAGAGTCCCTTCAAGAGTAATATCTTGCCTTTCACTGTGAGTTCTGAAAATAAGAAAACAAGTTTTGCAGCATGAACAGTATTTAAGGGGCTTTGTGTAAGGATCCCTCTGTGAAATCTAAGGCTCATGTTACAGAGAAAATAAAGTTATCTCTTTCTGACCTTAAAATGTACCAAACTCCAGAAAGTCACACTGTAGACCCTCCTTACAGTCATTGAGCTTTAACCTGATTAAAACTTCAGTTTTCCAAGAAAAAGATTTCTTGGCTTTCTTTTGAAAACTCACTTTTTTGATAACTGACATTTAAATATTCTGACTGATGGTGTCAGCTGTCAGGCCATCTTTTCTGGAATGTCTGCATTGAACAGGAAAGACAAGTTGAGAAAAAAATTTTACTACAGCAAGACTATGATCCATGCACTATTGTATACATGTACATTAGCAGTTTATTTTGAATCAGAAGTGTGCCTTTAAAGTGGTGCTCCCTCCCAACCATCCCCATTTTACTCACTTGGCTCACATCTCAGAGCAGTCTTTGTATGCAGTTGATCTTTTCTGGGTGAAATTAAACTGAAATACACATCATGAGTGCCACAAATAACCAAGGACTTGACTAGAGTTAATGTAAAACCTGATGAATGACCATATATGTCAACTGGACTCTGCAGATCCACTGCAAAGAGCTGGAATTTTATTGTGTAGATAGGGTAATTCTGGGTACAAATTCTGTGATGTGCAATCTGTAGGCCAGGAGCTTAGGAAAGCTGTCTCTGACACAAGGTGTTTCCTCTTCTCCCCTGAAGCTCCCCACTGCTGCCAAGACCAAATACAGCACCAAATTTTCAGGACCTGTCCTATCTACTACTTGCCTAGATACCACTAATGAATTCCTGCATCAAATATATTCTTGCTTTAATCTTCAATTACTTCCAAAGCTCAGATCTGAGGTCTCTTGGGCAGACTATGTAGATGGTATGGTTAGCTGATTTAGTGCACAGTGAAGAGTGCTACTTTGACATACTTTGCTATAACTCTCAGACCATGCACTGAATAGCAGCTTTCTAGAGCCTGCTCATCTAAGCAAGTTGTACTTAGAAACGGTCAAGGGTAATGGAGAAGAGGCAGCTGTAAACACTATCCAGAAAAAAGCAGAGCAGAGGCTGGCTGAAGAAAACAGCGATTTTTTTTTTTTTCCTTCTTTAATGAATGTTTTCAACTGCAATTAAACATTTATCATAAGTTTATTTATTTGTCTGGATTGGACTCACACATCCTGTGATATCTCTAAGTGGGCAGTAGTAGCCAGGCAGTATCACTTAAAAGTGTAGTCCTTATATAACTGGTCTCCTTTTAGGCTCATTTGTAATCGTACAGAGACATCCTAAAGCCTTAAATTTTTATGTTATTACTGGATAGGTGATAATCAAACATTTTTTTATCCTTTCTGTCTTTCTGAGTAGGTAAGAGACAAATAAATGTCTTAAAATGATGAAATAGGTGTGGCCTTACTCCCCATGCTCAGTCACATGAAACAGCTACTGATCTAATGCTAATCTCTCCATCAGATATTTAATCACAAAACTGCAGGGGACTTCCAGTGCCTCTCTGGAAAATGAAGTTATTCTTTGCTTTGCCTATGATTTTACCTCCTTTTATACATACAGTTCAAGCATGAGACAATAACAATTTTCTCCTCAAATGTCTAAAAGTGCACATCACCTATCAGCTTACCAGATAAATAAATCTGTTTTACCCTTCACCTCCCAAATTACTGTGCATACATATAACTCCATGACTAGGAAGTGGTAACCATGGACTTTCAATACCTCATAGCAAGAGAAGAAAGGAGAGGAGAATGCACCAAACAAAAAATACTGTGGTCAGATAGAAGTTGAATATTTTCTAAACTCCATCCCAAGGGCTAAGAGTTAATGCATATCATGTAGCATTATTTAGCTCATTATATTTATGACCTGCTGATACCCTTGTTCCCTGGTGACACCAGACACATACTGGCTCTGACCTTCCTCCTCCCCACAAACATTTTCAAATATCTTCTCTACTGCTGAGGTCTTTACAAAAAAATGCTACTTTGTTTGTTTGTTTTATATCAGGACAAAATCCTGGGGAAGGTCATTCCTTCCCTCACATGCTAGCAGCTTCTTAAATGACTTTATACCCTTCAAATGGACACAACATTTTTTAAATTTTCATACTAGCTTTTTTGTAGAGAAGCCTCTGCACATTTCCTTTCTCACATTAGGTGAAAAACGTCCCTAGGCATCTGAAGGTGAGGTAAAAAACTAATTCCTACCCACTCTGATTAACTTGTTTTGAAAAGCAGTTTTAGCAGATATCACCTCTGGAAAAAAAAATCTTAATTGCTTCCTGAAGGCAGAATGCCCGTGACTAGTTCTTGACATTGTTAGGGAAATATTTCACTGTGATTTTTGGTGTTGTGTACACACTATATTACATGCAGAGAAACAAATCTCCATGCTCTTATTCATAATTTCCTGAAATTTAATAATTAATATAGAAAGAAGCAGTCAATTGTCAATTAGCTGCATTTTCATGAGGTTCTTAAGTAATAAAAACTGCATTCTGGGATGTATGTTGAAAATTCCCCAACAATGCAGCCCTTCTATCTCCAGAAGATGAGAGATATTATACTCATGAAGAATGTCGCATAGTGCCCCATGGGAAGAGCTCACATTGGAGCAGCTCTTCAAGAACTTCAGCCAGTTTGTGAAGGACTCCCACGGGAGGGACCCCTCACTGGACTAGCATAACAATGTGATAAGGAAGGAATGGCAAAGAAGTGTTACGGACTGACCACATCATTCCCAACCCCCCTGACCTGCTGGTGGGGAGAGATGGAAAAAGAATCAGGAGAGACAAACCTGTGAAGAAGCGGAAAAAAAGGAGGGGGTGCTTTTAATTTTGTTTTTGTTTCTCACTATCATCATTCTCAATAATCCCAAGGCAAGTCTCTTTTGCCTGTGATGGTCATTGGCAAGCAAAGTTTCTGTCCTTTTCTTTACCCATGACCCTTTCATCTTGTTTTCTATACCTGTCCTGCTGAGGAGGGGCAGTGAGAGAGCAGCTGGGTGGGCACCTGGCAGTCAGTCAAGGTTAAAACACTGCACATTGTTTTGTGGCTTCTGAGGAACTGCAACGAGTAATATTATTGGAGAGAGTGACCACACTGCTTATGTCTGTTTCAGTTAGGGCTCAGTACAATAATAACCCTTAGTTTATTAGCCAGGCTAATATGACTAATGCGCCATAATTCCATAGCAGTGACTGTGTATGTATATTTGTCCAGGGGGCAAAGTAAGAGATACCTCCTTTGAAACATTTTGCTAATAAATAAAAGAGGTGGTATCAATTGCCACAAATCAATGAAACTTAATATTCTTCTGTAAATTAGCACTCGTTAGTTCTCCCTCTGCTTGCTTTTAGTTTTATTCCAGAGAGGTTTCTGCAGCAACTAGATCATGTGCCCAGTTAATTTTCCAAAGCTGTGACTTCACAGTGGATTCTTTTTGTAAGTGAAAAAACAATAAAGGGTACTTTTTGATTTGCAGTCCCTTGGACATAATGATAATAGAGCTCTGCAAAGGGATCTCTTGGAGCAGGGCATGTGAAATTTTACTATTTTTCTCTGGTGGTGAACAACTAGTTATGGGCAGGAACATGTGGGCCTGGCAGCAACTTCTTCCTAGAAATTTTCCAACATAAAAACCAGTACCATCCTAGACACTTTCTGAAAGTGAACAGCAGATCTGACACTAGTCCTCCGTAACCCTTTTCACCTTGGCAGTGCTGTCTTGTCTTTACACCCTTCGTGCTGTCTTATGATTGCTTGTTTTTTCAAAAACAGGGCTGATATGCTTGGAGAGAAAACCCAACAGCTTGAGCAAAGCAAGCATTATTTATTTCTCAGCAGAGTGCTTGATCCAAAATCTACAGATGTAGAGGGTAACAAGGTGAAAGGAGCCAAGCATTTTTCACTTTTAAGTACAAGCTTAGACTACAAGAGACAGCTGGTTTTACAGGGTTTCTGGTCATAAAAGTTAATGTCTGAATACAGAATTGTCACAGTTTAACCCCAGCTAGCAACTAAGTTTCATACAGCCACTTGCTCACACAGGCCTCCCAGCCCCAGGCAGTGACATGGAAAATACGCAAAACCTGTAGGTTGAGATAAGAAAAGTTGAAATACTAATAACAACAACAAAAACGACAATAATAATAATAATAATAATAATAATAATAATAATAATAATAATTGTCGTAGTAAGACATTCTGGCTGTGTTCCCTCCCAGCTTCTTGTGCACCTGCTCACTGGCACAGCTTGGAAGCTGAAAAGTCCTAGTCATAAGGTAAGTGCCACTTAGCCACAACTAATATGTTGGTGTGTTATCAGCATTATTCTCATCCTAAATCAAACCCAGCACACTGTGTCAGCTGTTAGGAAGAAAATTAGCACTACTCCAGTTGAAATCAAAAGTTTTCTAACATCTGTTTTATATGGAAAAGGAAACAATGAGCAAATTGACCCAAACGAGCACACTCCCTATGAAAAATAACAACATGCAAAAATTCAGAAAATTGTCACCTTTTTCTCTTTAGTCCAGCTTATATCATATATGTGCTCTGACATCCTAAAACATGTCCTTCTGGCACTAGCAAGGCAAGAGACAAACCAAGAACTCTTGTTTTCTCCAGATTTCACTCTCACATTGCTTATCCTATGAAGAACTCCATGTTCTGTTTGCCTGCTTTTTCACCAGTTACCACCCATCTGAAAATAGCAACTTATATTTTTTAGATAAAGAATATAAAGAAGTCAAACATAGCCCTCAGAGCCTCTACTTGATTCTAAGGAGTGGGCATCATGAAAGTAATAAAACAGCCTAAAATATTCCTATTAAAGGGATGATTTAACTGGATGGAGTTTTTGCCTTGTTTACAAAGAACTTTTATTCTTCTTAGTAAGACAATATGCAGTAACCAAAGCTCATAGTCAAATCTCCCATTTATGAAAATTTTGCAATCAAATGTGAATGTTTGTACCCCAATTTTAACAAAAAAAAAAAAAAAAAATTCAAGCATATCATAGAATATTAGTAACTGTTTAAAAAACTGTGTGTGCAATGATGTCTCTGTGGGAGGCTGAACTAATTAAACATGACATCATTCCAGTACCTAATTAAAGTGAAATATTGAATTCATCTTTCACTTAAGAAAATGAGAAAGTGAACTGAGTTTAATGAAGAAGAAGCATTCAAGAAATTATGACATCTTCAAAATTGGTATATCCTCTATTAAGATCATTAAGTGAAAGAGGCCACTTCTAGCACAGGCTCTCATTTAAATGGTGGTTCTTTATGACCTCACTGCATGATGGCCTTTGGGAAATGCAGGTTCCAGTTTTCTGTACATCATATTCAGCACCACCTAAGAAAACCATGTAAAAACCAAAAATTTTATTTAACCACATAAGCACAAATCATGAGTCGTCCATAATATCTTTTAGCAATCAAATCCAATCACTGCCCAAATCATGGCCTCCATTGGTTTTAAGAAATATTTTTGAGCCATTTTGTTTGAAATTGGTTCTTATATGACTGGCAAACTACATGACAGATTTGATTTTCAAGTCTAGCTTTTCTCACCTTTTCACAGGATGTCACTGGCTCTTTAATGAAGTATAAAAAAAAAAAAAAAAAGACAATCAAAACTCTGATATAATCTCACTCCACCCCTTTCCCTTGCCTTTAATTCCCCACCTTTTAGTTCATTATGCTTTACCACCCATGCATATTTGAACTCCCACCTTTCAACTCTTCTAATCTGGCTGAATTCTCCCCTCATTTTATACCTCTCACAGTGTCTTTCTTCTCCATCTTCACTCACCCTTTTTTTTTTACAACATAAACACATTCTATTCATCAGTAAAAAATTGATTCCTTACAGTCCTTACTAGATTCAGTTGTCATTGTGATGAACATGCCATGATCAAGTGAATCTTTAGCTCTTCAACTCTGTTGCACTGATTACACATGTTCCCTTCCACATGGTTTGTCTTGAACCGTGTTACAGAGGGAGAGCCTGGCCTGCTAAAATAATGTATTCAAGCCACAGCCTCCTTCCTTGATATCCCACCCTGTACTGATGTGTGCCTATCCAGTAAAACTAATTGTGTCAGATGGGAGGACAGGCATAGTCAAGAAGATTCTTCCCAGCTGGATTCCAAGGATAAACCTTATATTGGGTCACGTGAGAGAAACATATCTAGACTGAATGCAGGAAAAATATGCATATATATAATTTCTCATGAAGAGGCCAGTAAAGTACACAGTGAATTAAAGTACTGGCACCAGGAGAAGTGGAAGAAAACTAGAAGAAATGACAAATTACAGTTAAAGATGTGTGACAGACTGTACCATTCCTTTAAAAATGGACAGAGTTTTCAGGGAAATGTTTTGATAGTATAAAGCAAGGAAGATGTCTTTCTTGAACTACTAAAGGTTGAATCTCTTTAGCATTGTCACTTAAAAGGAAATGGAGGTGTCTAGAAAGATGAAAAAGGCCGGAGAGAGAGAAGATATTGAAAAGGGACCTAAAATAATAGAAATTATGTAAAGGAAGCATGAAAAGATTAAGGAAAAAATGGTTTAATTTAAAAAAGTATAAAAATTCCATTAAAATTTCATTTTAAATTATATGCTTTTCTTGTTCATCATGTAACAATAAGCAGATGGCAATGGACAAACATTGGGGATTTCAATTCATTTGTTTCTTGTCTGTTCTTACCTGCCCTTGACAAAGAGGTATTACTGTTGTGACAGGTAGAAGCTCAAGAGTATAGCAACATACACAAAGACATCACTGCTTAAGGACATTTCTTTTTTAGTGTAGTGCTTCTGTGTTTATTGACCTTGCTTAGTAAGTCTTTGTCAATGTAAAGCAAAAAATGTGTCCGTGCCACAAAAAATGCCTATGTGAGCTGTAAAGTCGGAAACAGAGGACACCTCTGAATTTGATTATTTTTTCTGAGAAAATACAGGAGTTAAGACTTAACTGGCATGCACAGTTGAGAGGGGCATCTGGGAGGGACTCAGATATACACTATTTTGAACCAAAAAGTGGCCTACGTTTCTTTTGCTGGGTGGTTGAGAGCATGTAACTGGCCATAATATAAAAAATTCTGCTCAGCCATTTGAAAGTAGATTTGTTTGACTGTTCATCATCCAAAACGCTTGACTAACTTTATATTCCGTTTTTGGAAACAACATTGGTAAAATTTATCTGTGTATACTTTTATAAGTAATTTGACTTTTTTCATCAGAGTGCACACAAATATTTTTCCTTAAAGGTGTGATTGACATAGAGATTTCCCCTTCTTCCAACCATCCAGTAAGTATTTAACACATGTTAAATGTCTAAAAATATGTGAAAAATAGATGTTTATTGAATATCTGTGTTTTCAACCAGAAATACCAAAATCTTTAGCTTGGGGGTTAAATTGTTGAAAGTACCCGCAGAGGCAATTCATAGGCAAAAGGTTTAGAATTTAAAGGTGTCAAATAACATTTTTTTACCATCTGTTATTGAGAAATGATGACCAATTTAACAGACCAGCTGTGAGATTATATGTAGAGGTTACTCCATGTCCCTCTTATCTTCTGTGTTGTATAGCAGTTAACAGTTTTAAATACTTTTATTGGAAAATTTCAAACAATTATATAACATAAGTAAGCTTTTACTTCTGCTCCTTAAGAAAGAAGTGATTGCTAACAGGTGTTCTTCATGTGATGCACTGTATTCTTATTGTGGAAAGTCAGGTAATGTTTAGGCTCACTAACCTAGCAATGAACAAAAAGATTATTTTAACTCTCAAGACTATTTGTTGTATGTGGGTATTAAAAATTGATGGCAGTGAATGAATTGATGGACACAAAGGAATGTAAAGTAACTTGAAGATCCTTCTTACTCCCATCCAAGCCAGTCTGGATACTGGAAATGTTGCATTAAATGGAAGAAGCAGCCCTGCAGCAAGTTAAGGGTTGCTGTTGTGGTTAAGATGCCCGGACACACTTCTTATTTCTTTGCACAGGCTTCTTCCAGAAGCTGCTGAACTTCAACATGTCTGTTCTACTACCTTTTTTTTTTGTTTGTTTGTTTGGTTGTTTTGGGTTTTTTTTTTGTTTTTTGTTTGTTTGTTTGTTTTTTGTGGGTCTTTTTTTGTTTTTTTTTTTTTTTTTTGTTTTGTTTAGCAAAATAAACATGATTCCTGCTTTGGCCAATAAGAACACAGTTTTGCCACAGAGCAATCCTTCTGTATCCACGAGAAAAAAAGGCAAGATTTATTCCTCAAAAATAAATCTGTTCTGGACCAGAAGACTTTTTGAATAATTCCTTCACAAATCCTGTAACAGCCAGAGTTAGGGAGTTGCCTTGGACACCATGGTTTACAGGAGACAGGCTCTCTCCACCACTCCATTCTCTGGGGTTTTCTCAGCATATACTCATATGTGTTCACATAAGTCAAGCATGCCAGAGCAGACTGATATCTGTAATAACAAACTTTTTTGGGTTAGATGCAATTTGGAAAGAGGGCATAAATTGGGTTTTATTAGGCTATTTAGCCATGGGAATATTTGAGAAATTATTTAATTAAGTGCAGTGGGATTTGCACAAGGGTTGTAAGGCAGGTAGTAAACTGAGGGATGGGAGGAAGTTTTTCTTCGTCATTAAGGCCTTAGAAATGAAAGAGAGAGGTAATTCACCTAGTTCCTTGGGTATCACTGATGGAACTGATTTAATTTTCTATTTTCATGCATTGGGACAAAAAGCTGGAAGGTGTTGCTGATGACTGAAAGATAATAGGTCCAGTTGAGGAAAAAGATTCTCTTGTTGGATGGGAGAAAATGATGAGACCAGGCTGTAGCATTGCAAATACCAAAATACAGTAGCCAAAATACAAGTCTCTCTTTCAGGACTTAAGACAAGAACTTCTGCTAAAAAAAAAAAAAAATAGTTTATCAGCTGGAAATTACCATGAAAAGGAAAAACTGCTGCACTGGCTAATTGTAGAATAAATACCAGGAAAACTATATGACACTTTTGATATCATTTTTCATGGAACAGATTTTCTGGTTTCTGGAAGCTCTAATAACAGTGTGAAATGTATAAGAATCAGGACTTTTGCATGAAATATCATGCTCTGGAAAGATAGGCTATGTAGAATCTGAGAAATACTGTTTGGAGGAATTCCATTATGACAAAGTTCCAGTGTGATCCTTGATAAGATTTGGGTATATTTGCTTTTTTTCTTTTGTGAAGCTTCCTGACTTACAATTTCCCAGTCAGGCTATCATTTCAGCAGAACAAATGACAAGGTACAAGACAATTGGTAAAAAACAGCTCTAGTGCTAGATATAAAGCCCCCTGAAGTAAATGGAAAGGTGCACATTAATTCAGTGTGCTTTAGTTACAAAATATAAAATGCAAAGGTTATTTTAATACATATTTTCTGCATATAACTAGGTTGTTTTGATGGAAATTTAAGAGAGAAAGCTGGGAGGAATAGAGTATTTAGGTAGCTGTAAGGTAGACATTCTGACAATCTAACCATTCTGATAATCCAACCATTCCACAAGTTACTGAGCCAAATACACTAGCCAGTGCTAGTCCAATAGATTACTCAGTCTCTGGGTAAAATTCATTAACCTTTAAGTACTACTGAGCTAAATCTTTCTTTACAAGAGCCTACTTCACTGTGACAGCTTTAAGCTTTTCGCAGTCCTCAGAGGGGGAAGGAAAGAGAGAGCTGAACGCTTAATATGCCTCACTCCACTGACAAAATTTATACTGTATGTTTATTAACTTGCAAATTTTGACAATAAAATAAACAAGAAAGTGGAGGTCATTGCAAGGTTTTGTTGTACTTTAGCTATAATCTTTTCCCTAAAACAGTGTTTTTGCAAACAAAGGATGGGTTGCCACAGCTATCTGCATGCCATCATTTTACAAAGAAAATGCTTATCTTATTTCTTACAGTTGATTATTTTTTTTGGACAAATTATATTTGAGGAATCTAAGAGTTACTTAGACAAAAAAAGCTTATGTTGAGAGTAAGAAGTATGCTTCTGGAGAGGAAACCTAGGTTAAGGCAAACGATCCTTTGACTCTGAATGGAATAAATAATGAAGATTCAGAAAGGAAAGTGTCTAAAGTTGAACTGCAGAACAGAGTAGACACAAAAATCAAGGCAAAAATCCACCATATTCCTCTTCCTTCTGGAGAGGCGTGCAGTAGGACTAACCTGGAATGGCTAAATGTACTAAAGAACAGAAGCCCTAAATCTTATCCAGAAGATTTCCCAGGAAATAAGGAAAACCAGGAAAGACTTGTTTCTTTGTAATTTTCTAAAGGATTGCAATGCATTGAACCAGAAGGATGCTTCTATGTTATTGAGACAACCTATGAAAAGTGTGGTACTAGTTTAGGAAGTAGAGGCAATCATCATGCAAATGGTTTGTAAGGGATTGCCAACACCTTTGTAATTTGCCAAATAAATATGAAACAGATTAGAATAAATAAGAATTTTAAATAAAAGATAACCAAATACAGTAATTGCATAAATCAATCCACTACATAAGTTCTAGATATAGTCTCTTTTTTTTTTCCCCCAATAGCAGAAAGCAAGGTCATAAGTTAGAGACATGATGAATATGTCCAAGTCATCAAACAATGAATATCCAAAGCAGGTAGTCAAACTAATCAAATTGAACCACAGATGAGAAAATTACACTGTCATCTTAAATCAGGAAAATTTACAGAGTAGTCACATTTTTCCTGAGATACATAGCTAATGTTTAAAAAAATATAGTGGCTATTCTTTCTACCAAAGAACAAAATGATCTGTAGGACATGACTGTCTGTGGTAGAGAATCTACTTTGATCTCAGATTCTTGCAAGAAGAAATTGACTAAACATAAAGTCATTGTAGCTTGGCTTGCCTTCAGAAAGTATAGCAATACTTATAAAAAATCTGATTTATCATGCTCTCCTTCAGTTTCTTGTTACTACAATTTATTTTTTGTCATCCCTTCTAATAATAATACACAAGTTTTTCAAAGACTGCGTAAAGGTGGAACAGTTAAAAATTTACACACCAGCTTCTGAACAACACTACTTTTAACTCCATACAATTTACAGACTAACAAGAGGGCAACTGGAATTTATTTTTAGGAAATTAGTAAAAATTAGCAGTTCCCATGCCAACATCCATAGCTTATACACATAAGCAAAATTAGAAGTAAAATTTATACTACTTCACCTTTGTGGGAAGGGCTGTCAGTTCAGATACTTTAAGAACAAGTAATGTGGAAAAAAGTATCTATCAAAGCTCTCATTAGTCTGGTATAACACAAAATTCTTGCTTATTGATTGTCTTTGGCAATTAATACAGTAAATCCAAGACAGTTGTATTATCTTTTTGTTTACTGGCTCCTCTAGGGTAAACACACTGCAGCTGGAAAACATGACAAAAGATCTCAGTAACACTGGGACAGAGAAAACAGGGGAGCCAGCAGGGATGAGTTCCAGAGTCTCAGCTGATCTCTTCAATGTGCTGTGGCAATTTAAAGAGCAGGGTAAGTAGACTGGTCTTGGGGATTTTCCTAATAGCTCTGAGGAATTGGTCTTCTTATCCCACAGAGATACAAGGTTCTTTAGGAACAGCAGACCCACATTTTTATGCCTTACCAGGGAGAAAATGAGCAGCATGGAGTGTCGTGTCATGGCAGCACAATTAACTGTTCAACCAGCTCTTGGACTTTGCCCTGATTCTGGTAGAAAAGTTTTAAAAGGCCATTTTTTAGTAGCACCGAATTTTGTGTAGATCACAGAAACGGAATTCTCACTTTGAGGGATTTTTGCACATTATTTCACACATTACCTTGTGTGCTGAGGCAATCGCCATCTGATTTGCCATGCTGAATCTTAAACTGTGTTTTGGCAGGATGCAGCAAGGCAAAGTCTGTGACAATTAAATGAGATGGCTTTTGGCTTCTGCGCAGAGGCAGAAAACAAGCCAAATGCATGCCAGCCCTAAGATGTAAACTCCTGTCTAAGCTAATGCCTCAAGGACATTAACATACAAAGTATGTTCAAAAGGATGTCCAGTTCTAAAGAAACCCTTCCTCACAAAACAACAATGTCAATCCCTACCCAGTGTCTTCTATCCAATTCTCATTGGGAGTACAAGAAAACTTGCAAGGCTGTGCAATGTTGAGTTTCCAGATTTGCATTAGGGACCCCTTACTGCCATCTCTGTATGTCTAGAATTTCCAGAATTCCTAGAATTTGTAGAGACGGGTCTCAGGGTCCTGCTTTTCAGTGACTAGAGAGAACATGTCACCCAGGACCATGATCCACAGCAGGAAGTATGCTGTAAAGTCGTATTTCCTTTTCAAATGTATCAGAATTTGCTTTATCTAAATTACTGTGGCTTTTAGTGAGCCAAAGCTCAGCCAGGCGAAAGAGACTAATGGGTGCATATGCTGCACCTGAGTGACTGCAGCTCTTAGCAAGCAAAGACTCTGCCAGGCGAAAGGAGAAGATAGATACCAGTAGAACTTTCCTGAAAGTCTTTTATTTTTACTCTATAAAACAGCTTTTCTAAAATGTGCAAAATAAACAAAAATCCTCGGTTGTTTGCTTCAGTAGATGAGTTTATTTTATACGTTCAGGACAAGAAGAATAATTCATTTGTGGCTTTACATTTTGTGGATCAGCCAGCTGTTCTCTGCTTGAGCCAATAAAAATGTTGCTCATGTGTCCAAGAAAAGCAGCAAATGCAATATGAAAAACCATTCAAAACAAGTACCTACTAAAAGCAGGTTTGTTAGTCTCTTGGAAATTGCATTATACAATGATTTGAATGTCAGGTTAATAAAGATATACAAATTCAAATCTGCATTTTAGCTGAAAACCTCAGCATTTTTCAACACTTAAAGAACAATGGATTTGGCTTGTATGCATTCTGGTAAATGTAGATGTAGCCATGAGGAAAATTTCTAGAACAGAGATTACAAAAAAAGCTCTTACTGATTAGTTTATGACTCAAATATACACATTTCACATTTTATAATCACAAAGTCTACCTCAGCATTTGGATATCATCTGACAACAAAAAAACCTAATAAAATATAAAACAAAATAAATTTAATCCCTTTTGCTGTTAATTTTTCTTCCAGCTGCACCAACTCCAAATAGCCATCAAGGGAAGATCTCCATTAGCTCCTAAGTCAGTGCTGCTTTAGAAAATAATGCCCTAAATCTCCTGTGATTGCTTTCCAGCCACCTCACTTCAGAAGAGCTTAATGAAAGATGTATCACACTGGCTCATCACTAGCCCTGGTTCCAACTCATGCAGTTATAGAATTAGCACATAAAAAAACTGCTGGAGGGGAGTTCAGCATCCTGAGGAGCCAAAGAACAGCTACCTGTTAAAGGAACAGATTCTACATTAAGGGTACATTCCAGGTCTCCCCTCCTTTTTACCAATATTAACAGCAATCAAGGCTTTCCCACTGACATCTGCTATTTTTACTTTAAGATACTCTATACGACTGTTTCAGCTGCCACGTTGAAGGGCAACTCTCTCCCCTCTGCACTTAGCCCTTTGCCTTTCTAGTTTCAGGGGAGCACCTCAATAATCTTCAATTTCCTGTCTTTCTTTATTTTTTATCCCCCTGCTCTTCTTTACCAAAAATAGCTACCAGTAGTAAAATTACAGATGGTTGGGACCCAGCCTTGGATCTTTCTTCCTCAATTGTAGTGGATCTCCAATTGTAACTTCTTTCCTTTTCATGCACAACATGAACTATGTGGACATGAATTGCTTACAGCCCTTGCAGAGGCTTGCCTACATCTCCAAATCCCCTCTGTAAATCCTCAGACCACAAGATGTGGAGCTGCTATCTCCATTTCTAACAGTGAATGGGACTGGGGTAATTTCAGAATTAACCTGGAGATGTCCACTGATGGAAATCATGAGTTATGTACCTCTTTGAGACATTAACAAATAATCCGCTCTCAAAATAGAAGTTTAATGGTGGCGCATCATATCAGTAGAGTGAAAGGTATCAGCCAAAGAAGATCCAAAGTATATCTAAACCCAGATACAGTTAAATCCAAACATCAAAAATTCCTCTTGGCATCTTCAAAGGTCCCTTAAAATACAAAATTCCATTTCATCCTTCTTTAAAAGGCTATTTTTTTCAACTGATAGTTTCAGATATTTTGAAATACAGCTTCAGGTGTTGGCCAGAACATCAACTCTCTCCCTGGACTAAAATATCTGAAATATCTGGATTGAAATATCTGGATTAAAATATCTGAAATATATGCATAATATTACAGGAACTCTGAGCATCTCAGCTTTCTTCTGTGAGAAACTGGACTCTACAAAAAAAAAAAAAAAAAAAAAAAAAAGAAAAAAAAAAAAAAAAAAAAAAAAAAAAAAAAAAACAAAACAAAAA
>JAOTQP010001546.1:62192092-62227100 GCA_026413545.1 Cichladusa arquata
AAAGCAAATAATTTTAAAATTTGTCTTTTTATGTGGCATGTTTCCACGAGTGAAAAAAGTGGAAAAAAAATAAAAAAAAAAAACAAGTAACTGCTGAACTCGAAATTAGGGCTAAATCCACTATTGCATCTGGTAGGAAAAGCCAAAACAGATGCTATGGGAGGACTTGTTACTCATTGGCTGCATCAACATTTCTCCACTGTCATTTTTAAAAGAAAAATATCTGCTCTGTCAAATTCCATAGCTTAGCTGTTCATGAAAGGCTGATGATGACCACCTAAATCCTTCAGGTTTCAGGACAAAACTTTGCTGCATAGCCAAGGATGTACCATTAGACACATACTGTTCATCAAGCTGGGCACCAGTTTCACCCCCAATGATATTTAAAATTTAGAAAACAGCATCATAATTGGATTTATACAGTAACAAACAGATTTTATCCTTACATATGCTCAGAGGATATCTAATGTTTTGAAAAGACAATTTTAAAAGAATGGGTTTGAAAATATGATGGTGTTTTGCCTGCTTTTGAGCAACAACTCACTCTTTACAAAGCTGGCTTTACACCAGCCCTCAGTTTCCTCTTGTAGGTTAAAATTTAAAAGACAAGTAAGCTCTTAAAAGGATCTGCATTTTTAGCAATTCACTAAGTTAGAAAATAGATTAATACAGTTCAAAGGAGCAAAGCAGATTTATGGAGAAGGAGGATTTCAGAAAATCTCATGATATTTAACAACACTGATGAAATTCTGTTCGAAACAGTATAGATAAAATCACATTCAGTACGGGTAAAGACAAAGGAGCCTGAATGAGGAATAAACAGACCTAACTACCTGAATATGATGGTAGGCTTGAAATCACCAGTCATTACTAAGGAAGAGATTTTGGAGTCACTGAAGACAGTTCTCTGAAAATATCCTTTTTGTATCTGCGATGGCAAAGAATAAATGGAACTATTGAAATTACTAGATAGAAAGAGATGGCAAAGTAAGTATTAAATCTTACTGTGTTTGTTAAGGACATCTCTGTCTTGAATCCTACACTGAGTTCTGCTCTCCTGTTTTAAAAAAGATACAACTAAAATAGAGAAAAAATGTGAAAAATTTGATCAAAGGTATGGCATGATGAGAGTTTAAATTAATTAGGATTTTTAAGATGGTAAAAGAAAGAATCACCGGTGGGAATATGGTAGATGTATTCTAAAATAATGAGTAGACGAAGAAAAAATATTAGTCAGATCCTTATAATGTCAGAACAAAGGGATATTAAATTAAATTATCAAACTGCCCATGGCAGGGGGTTGGAACAGGTGATCTTTAAGGTCCCTTTCAAGTCAAACTATCCTGTGATTCTATAGCTACAGGTGTAAAACTGAGCTTATTTAAGTTGTAGAACCATGTGTTTAGGAGGTTATGGAGAGCAGAAATCTAAACAGAGTCAAAATGTAATTAGATGTAGAGAAGAAAAGTTAAGGACTATTAAATGGAAATTATTACCCTTGGATTGGGAACTCCCTACACCAGGAGCTGCAGCATGTGAGTGAGCAGGATCAGAGACCTTTTGCTATGAACCTGCTGTCTGGCCCAGGCACTTACTGCTGCTCGAGGTTTTAGAAACCTCCCTGAAGTGAGATGATATTACAGCTGTTTTACCTATTAAGTTTACCTGTGGAGACTTTCTCATCATAGTTTTTTTTTTTCCATGGAAAGCATAGAAACCACAGTTTCCTACTGCTTCTGTGACTGCATTAAACCTGGGCTATATAGGAGACTCTAAGGGTAAGAAGTTGTTTTATTTACTTATTGTTCCATTTTTGTAAAGCTACATAGGAGGCAAAAGTGGCAAACATACTCCTCCTCTTGATATTTCAGTGCAGATATAACTGAATTCAGCAGGTTGGAGTGCCTAATACTGGGATTTGCTTGTTCCATAAGAGCATATGTCCTATTTCATTCCCAAATCAAATTCATGAGTTCTTCCCCCAGAACTAGCACCTACTTTTTAGCACTGCTGGACCTTACAACACTCAGAAGTGCTTGGCAAATAGAGAACAGAGATTCTTCATTGTGACTCCCAAACACTCACTTTCCATGGGTTACAGATGGTACAGGCAGGGTGAGGAGTGTGTGGCTGAGCAGCTCTTCTTTTTGCAATATTTGTCCCATGATCCACTTGAGCAATTCTGATCCTATCTTGTCAAAGCATCTGGAACTAGAGAGGGGGGAATATAGCAGAACTTCTGAGAGCAAAACAGAGTAATCACGATGGCATGAAAAGGTCTGAAGAAACATGAAAACAAGCACAGTCGCCAAAGAAAAAAAAAAAAGCTATGTTTTCAGCACACCTTGCTGTGAAATGAGCTCTGAAATAGGTCATATTAAAAAAAAAAAAAAAAAAGAACTGGGTTAAAAATTCTGTTCCAAGTCTGGGAGGTTACCTGCTGTGAGAAGAACCTGGCTGTGTCTGACATTTTCACAAGCCTTTGAAAGAGATAAAGGTGGAAAAGGAAGTCAGAACAGGACACTATGATTGGTGCCTGCTTCTGCTATCTTTGCCTCATTTAAAGTTAAGTCTATACCCAAGTAAATGAATACCCTTAGAGAAGCTGGATAACCAGATCTGTGTGGAAGTTCAAGTGTCAGACTATTACCAAGAACAGCACTGAATGCAGAAAAACAAATCTTACATGTAGCTACACAGAGAAACAGTTGGTTCAACACCTCTGTAGAGCAGAAACAGCAGTTAGCCTGAGTTCTTTTCTGTTTCAGGCTCCTGGACACTGGAAGTCTGACTTTTCTAGTCTGGTACACTCTTTAGATGCCTGCTTGTCCTGGGCACCCAATGCTGCTATCAAGGGAATGGTTAAGCAGAAGGAGAAGGCTGACGAATTAAGTGTTGTGACTGGTATTCACCACTTGCCATATTAATACATTTTAAAAATGATACATTCCCTATACACCCTTGGGGACATGAACAAGGCAAGGATATTTGGACACAAGATCAATAGGTTTATATCAATTTATTCCTTGCTCCCCTTGCACTGTATTCCAAGCAGTAACAATGAAAGCAGCAAGCCACAACACTGTTTCATAACCATTCATAATCCTAGAGGAAAACCTAGATTTCTATTCCAAGAGCACCAGAGCAATCAGTTCATCTGTATATTCAGTATATTAGCCCTGATTTTTGTGATTTCTGCCCATATACTAGAAAATTCTACGGTGTTGATGTTACAAGCACAGATCCAGCCCTCTTAAACTGCTGCTTGCTAACACAGCAGAACCAGAAGAATGGAAATGCTGCTTGTATTTATTTATACGGGTATCAGAGCAATGAAATTAACTGAATAGAATCATTGATTGCCAGAGCTGTATGCAAACATTTCCTACTTCAGTCCACTCAGTTTCTAATTCTGCTACTCAAAAGGCAGAGCTACACATTTGCCTGCACAGCAGGGCATGGAGAGGCTGTGCTGGGAGTGCACTCCTACACGCAGCGCTGGCAGCAGGGCAGCTACCAACCACCTGCTCTGGCAGCCAGGCTCCACCAAGCATCATTGGCATGAAACAGGAACCCACAGAGCCAGAAAAAAGCACTGCTGGAGGAGCTTGGGCCAGTTTATGGATGTATCAGCACCATGTGGGAAGAGAGGAGAGAGAAAGAAAGAAAAAGATAACAAACGCACAGGGGCTCAGTTTGACTACCTTGTGGGATCCACCTTGCATGTTCCCTCTGGCCAGGAAGCAGAGGAAAGGTGGGGAGATATATTGGCAGAAAACTAGAAGGCAAGTCCAAAACAAAAACATACAACACTAATGGCCTCTGGGAAAAAGAAACGGAAAACAATCTTTCCGTTTTTTCCCCTTCAAAAAGACTGTCTGACAAACAGTTACATACCATGATTTTTTTTAAAAAAGGAAAATGTCAAAATATCCTTGATGCCTTAAGCTTGAGTAGAAAATTCAAAAAACCCCAAGTAATAAAACTCTTGGGGAGTATGAGATTAGACCTCAAGCATTGCTGCTTCTGAATCCAAAGCAAAGGCTTAGGCTTTGCTTCCCCCCAGCCCAGGTAGATCCTGTCTCAGGCCAATCTCTAAACTGCATGCAGGGAAGATAAATTTCACAACTCTGACTGCGGAGGTCTTTTCACAACCACTCCCAATGACACTGTCCACTCTGAAGTGTGGAACACTTCACAGCAGTATGCCATGCACGTAGGACACTTCATCCCATTGTCAAGAAACAGCAGGCCCACAGAATGTTTTGATATTCCTGACTGGACTATTCAAGTCTTTTGTACACATGGCATAATGCCAGCCTGCAAAAAAAAAGGAAAGCTAAGACTGTTTTTCAAAAACAAGCACTTACCTTGTAAAAGTGGCCTATAGTTTCCTGTATGGTTGTACAGGTTTCATTTGCTAAAGGGATGAAAGTGCCCACCTCTTGTTGTAAATGTACCATTAGTACAATAAGTATTAAAGTATTTTGTGACCACACTCGGAATTTATCCACACACAGATTAGGCTGAGTCAGAAAGACATGGAAGAATTAAAAGTTTCCCAGGCATCACACAGGACCTGAAACAGACACAACAGATAAGTTAAACACTACATGCATATTACTCAGTCAACAGAAATTATTTCCAGCTAAAGGACCAAACATACCTTTTTTGTTTCCTATTGTAAATGAAGTGATTTCATCTGGACTGTTTTATAGGGGAAAGGGTAACTGAAGCACATATTGCAAAGCAAAATTTTCTATGCTGTCCATTGAAGCAGCATCCATGAATGAAAATAAATCATCTTTGGTATTCATTGTGAATCTTTCTGAAGCTTTTCTCATCTCGTGGAAAGATTTTGCTGAAATGCTAAACAACTTGAGCCTGAAAGGATCTATTTACTATGAAATATACGTCAACTTCAATAATCTCAGATGTAAAAGGAGAATAGTAAAATATTCAAAGCCTGGTCCAAGGGTCAGTATGGGAGATAAAGTTCTTATAAACCAGAGGATGGTCAGATGCTGCATGGACATAACATGAGCATACAAACAGGATGGATTTTGTTTACAACTTTCAGTGTGAGGGTGGAAGCCAACATTCAATCTAGTGTGATCTCTGCGTCTTGTTTTGGTCAACAAATGAAACAAAATTTGGAACTTGCGCAGCTATTTATTGGATCTCAGGGTGCCATTTGGTGTTCATACCTTGCCACACTGCCAGGATGAGCTTCTTGCTGACAGTAGATGCCTCAGTCTTTCTTTGCTGATTGAGGCTGTGGTCTTTATCTGCACCCAGGTCCACTCAGACATGCCAATACAACTGCCTTATCTGCTAAAGGAACACTGAGCCCACAAGGATGTTAAGGAATTTTTCATCATTGATGATGTGAAGTGCTGCTGTTCTTTCCACTGTACCATGCACTCCTGTACCTTTCATATCCCCTTCCGGAGAAGGGAGTTGGAAAGGCAGCTTTAATGGCTTTAGTGGCCCCTCCCAAGGCCAAAGCACTGTGTCCTAACTCTTAAGAGGGCACAGTGTTTCTAGTGAACAGAAAGGCAGGAGTGGAATGATAAAAAGTTTTAATTCAGCTTCATTTCCCACCTCCCCAAAGATCTATGAGAGATTTTCCTCGTAAACCATACCTTCAGGCAGACAGCTTGCATCTCACAAGAGATGAATGAACAGGTCTTGTCAGCAGCAGACCAGGACAAGCTGGCAGGTCTAAAGGCACATGATTTCTGCTGGTCACTACTACCACAATACCACTGCAGTCTTAAATGACAAAGAGCTGTAAGTACAGTGGAGCTGGCTGGAAGGTGTAATAAAAGACAAAGCACTGTGGGAAAAGGGGATGTTGATGAGCCTTGAACACCAATACCCCTCAGTACAGATTTGCCCATCACCTATCCAAAACAAAGCACAGCAATGACAAATACTCAGAAGCTGAATGGCATTTAGGGGAAAAGTGGAAGGCAATGCTCCTCCACTGTTCTTCCCCATAAATTGCACAAGTAATATCCTGGACACCGACTCTTCTCCCTGAGGGCTCAAAGAACATAGAGCTTATTTCTCCTTTATTCTTAATTTGATGATTTTTCCCTTTGTCTTTGATTGCCTTTGCCATCTGAGGTTCTGTGACTATCTCAAGCATTTTCTTGGTCTGCCATAGACTGCCTCCAAACCTAAGTGAATTTTTATACAATCCTTGGTTTACTTCTTCCAAAGTATCTTTTTAGTGTATTGAGATATATTTTGGATCCATTAGGGATTTGATACAACATGGCTTCTATTTGCATACTATTTTGGTGCTTTTGAACACCAGTAGAATATTAAGGAAAAAGATACATAACTTTTAATGCCAAGTGAGGCATGGAGGTAGAATTTTTGTATAACTGAAAACAGCTGTTGCAGGTGCAAGTGAAGAATTTCTTGAGCAAAAGCTGAATTATTACTTTAGGCACAGAATATTCTGTATCTCTGTTAAAAGCAACATCACAATTAAAATATGAGTACTTGCTTTAACATTAGATTACCACATTTTCAATTATTTATCTAAAATAAGACACTACCAACAAAAATTCATTAAATGGTTAAAATTCCTGCCTCATCCCTGTTAACCTCAGAGATCTCTTCAACACTACACATATATTCAATTCTTATTCATTTATAAACACTGCTGTGGGTTACATGAAACACTTTCATTTCTTCTAGGGAAAGAAGTGCTTGCAATTTAATGTATTTGTTCTTTACATTAACTATTCTACAGCTCTGGCTGAAGTGATTACTGCTCTAAGGAGAGATGTGTGATGATAGTCATTTTGTGCTTCCAGACAATTAGGAGCCAGAACAGTGACCTTTCTAGATATACATATGTGTCCCACTTTTATGAGTGAAAGTAATATATGGGCTTTTGGATGTTGTGAGTATTAGTACAGTCATGACAAAAGGATCTTCCTTGTAATGGGAAGTAAAATGCACATCATATAGGCTGGCTATGTTTTCTTAGAAATTGCTTCTGTAATGCTTATTTACAACTTATCCTTGCTGTAAGAAGATAAGCAGTTTAAACTATATACATTGGAGAAACATACAAGATATGGTATGAGGAAAAATAAACATGGCTAAGGATATTCTATTCCTCATGGTCCCATTTCTGTTTCCATATTATGTGAATCTCAGTTCAGATGCAGAACTTCAAATGGGAGAAAAATGAGATGTGTTATTGAGCCAGGGATGTTTTGTAATTTTTAGTAAATGAAACAAACAATCTCCAACTTGAACTGATCTGGTTGCAGTACTTATTGCTGCTCTGAGAGTCTGACACAATCAACAACACAGAAAAGGTTTTGGAAATACCATTTAAGCCTTGTTCATATCTGCAGAGTTCAAAGCATTTAACTAAACCAGGTTTCATCCCATTTCCCTCACTCTCTTATCACAACTAAAAGTACTGCTCCTCCCTTACAAATATCTGAGTTACTTAAAAGCTGCCCATTAGTCCATGTTCAATAACAGCAGTTTAAAATCCACCGGAGTCTCTATGTCTAGCATTTACAACTATCTGGCTCTTCATGGCTTTCTGCTGCAAGCACCAACTTAGCCAGGATTCCCGAGTCACACTCCAGAGTCTGTCAGATGCTCCTAAACACTCTTGGTTAGAACAAGGGCAGAGGGGAACAAAGGACTTTCTGCTCTTCCAGCCCTGCTTCTCACAAGTTTTCTCTATAGTAAAATTCCATTAGCTGCAAGTCCTCTGTCTTCAACAGTCAGTCAAATAAAGCTCCAGCCAGCCTCAGGGACTTAGCACCCCCAGCCCAGGTATAGCTTCTTTAGAAAGTAAGAAAACAATTCCTGATCTCTTTGTCATAAGAATAACATTTATTTTCATTTAGGTTTCAAACTTAGACGATGCTGCATTTCTCAGTGCTTGGGTCCATGAACCAAAGTCCAGACTGCAGCACCACAGGCTCTTCAGACAGAACAAGTTATTGTTAATAGGCTCTATATACCAAGTATCTCTCATTCAGAATAATAAAATAAAATATGATGGAGTTTTTCTTATGCAGGATCATTACCCTTACCTAGTTTCTACATCTCTCCTCTGTGACACTCCTTTTGACATTCTTAGAAAATTCTGATATAAGCTATTTCTCTTTCATTAGCAGAGGATTGCAAGGAGAAATCTTCAGTGAGTTGAAGCTGAATTGCAACTTCCCAGTCACTGACTTGTACACAGGACAGGTATGTCTTGGAATCCATCTTCCTTTTATCACTGGTGCTGCAGTTACAGGAAGGAGCAAAGTGGCCTCATCACTGTAAGCTCTCAAAAACTCTGCTGTCAATATTGTTTTGTTGCTGAAACCATTCTGAGGTAGTTTGGGCTGATGGAGAGTTAATTTTCTTTCCAGTGTCTGGTATGGGGCTGTGTTTAGATTTGTGCTGGACACAGAGTTGAAAATGGAGAGATGTTTTTTATGGTTGAGCAGGGCTCGCACAGAGCCAAGGCCTTTTCTGCTTTTTGTACTGAGACACTGGCAAGGGAAGCTGGAGGTGCATGAGAGGCTGGGAGCAAACACAGCCAGGAGAGATGACCCAAACTGACCACAGGGATATTCCAGACCATATGACATCATGCTCAATGTATAAAGTGGGGAGAAGAAGTAGGAAGGCACCAACATTTGGAGTGATGGTGCTCTCTAAAGAACCATTAGATTTGATGGAGCCGTGGTCTCCTGGGGATGGCTGAGCACCTGCTTGCCAGTAGGAAGTGGTGTTTTTCTTTATTTGTGTACATGGATTTTGCTTTCCCTAATAAACTGTCTTTATCTCAACCCATGAGTTCCCCAGTGGGTGAGGAGCTGAGTGGGGTTTGGCTGCTGGCTAGGGTGAAATGACAATACACTCTCAAGCTAGAATTGAGCTGCAATACGGAAATCCCCAGTTTTGGCAGATGTCCCTTAACCACGTTTGTATTTGAATTCTTGGGTGTGTTTATCATTTCATCTGCCAATTTCATCATTCCCTCCACCTGGCTTCTAACAAATGCTCTCTTATACCCAAGACAGGACTTTCTGTAATACACAGGCCAGCTTTTAAAACTTAGATGTCTGATGTTTATTCCAGACCTGTACCTAGGGTCTCACAAAGCTCCTACTAGCTTCACATCATATAGGTTTACTCTTAAACAGTAAAATTATCTTAAGTCACCTTTTAGTTCCTATTTTGTTCTTTTATCAGAGTTATTAAATTCATCTTTATCAAAACTAATTCACGGTAAAACAGTAATTTTTAGTGATTGGTTCAATCTCTCTCCTGGGTCAGCTGTCTTGGTTTGCACACTGTGAGCCTTCTGCCCTCTCCACTTGCTCTTTTTCTGTCTGTGTTTGTTACTGTAGCTGTTGTTTCTCACTTCAGGTAACCAGTGAAAGAATGCCTTAGGCTGCTGCAGACCTTCACTAAATCTTGAGAAGATCTTCTTACAAATTGCTTAAGAGCATTTTGCAAATAAATCCCCCCAGATTGTAGTGTTTGTTGCAGCCCAGAAATTGAAAATTGTACTGAATATTATGACTGCTTTTTAACTGTCAGTGTGTTGGAAGTCGTTTGTCATCTCTAGCACTACTCTATGATATTATGCAAGTCTTTGATGCTGTAAGTTGTTTTTTTAGAGGACACTTTACCATAATGTATTTAATCTAGCTTGTATCAAACCATTCTCTCTATAGATGATCAAAACTTTAAAGGTAAGTAAATCACCTCAAATATTTGCCGAGAGCAGTTAAATCTGTGATGACTCACTAAGGCATGATAGAAAAAAAAATCCAATTTTTCTAGAGGAAACTACTTTGACTTGGATAGACCACAGTATTTTATTCTTCGGCCTAAATGTGTATTTACTTTTCTGTTTGAAAAGACAGCTTAGTTCAGGGGAAGAACATGCCAGGGACTACCTTCCACTCCAGAAGAAAATGTTTCCTAGCCAGCAGAGATAGGCCAATTCTTTCCACTTACAAAAATGTCATCTACTTATTATTTCTCCATAAAATTCAGCTCCAAAAGAATGAAAAAGATTTGCAAATACCATTTATAAGTCAAACCCACTGAAGCATCAAATTATTCCAGACTCATAAAATAGAAGCCTTTTGTAAGATCAAAAGCTACGCAAATTCTGTTTTACAGCTCAGGTATATCACATCAGTAGGACCACAAGAATACAGTCTTCAAATTATAAGAAAAAAATTTAAGTATATGTACCATTTTCTGTTCTTATTATAATCGTGCAGATTCATAAAAGATTTTTCTTTTTCCAGCTGTCTGCAGCAGCAGTACAAGAAATCAAAATTATTTTGCCCATCAACATTTATTAAAGATAGTTAGGAAGACACAGCACTTACTTAACCTTTTCAATATCCATCCTTATAATTTTTGCTGGCTGGCATCCTGCCCCTACCTCACAGCCCAGAAGCTGAAACCACAAGTGTTAAGAAGTCAATTGTGATGTGGAGGAGCTTTGAAAAGGCCACTTACAGTACATTCAGCTCCTGCCTTTCACAGCTTGCATGCAGGCTTGAAACCACCCTCCCGTGCCAAAGACCATGAGTGCAAATTCAGAGAGATGGTCATGCCTATCTGTGGTTTGGAATCAGACAAAAACTTATTCTGCCCACGCTCTGAGAAGGTAGGATAGGAGCCAGCTCTCATCTGGAAATTGCATGGACAGATTTGCATAGCAGGATGCCCCTGTGTTTGAACTAACATGTCCCTCTGAGGCACATACACAACACACAGAAGTGAAACATTTCACTGCACTCTCCTTCTGGCTGAAATATTATTCTCAGGCAGTGCAACCTTACGAAATGTCATCCCCAAGAAATGCCTTGAAAAAGAGAAGGTGGAAGCATAATCAGAATCTCTCCTGTCTCCCTCCTCCCCTTCACAGAAAGGTTTCCAGTTACTTCATTAATAATACAGACTCTTCAGTGAAGCATCAGATAACTCCAGCCATGACTGGATCAGTTCATAGAATATCAAACCTTATTCTGTTTGCCTTTGCATCCCAGCACAGAAGAATATTTCAAATCAGGGAATACACACTTGAACTCCGACTTCATGCAATAGGCAAGTATGGGGAACAGAGAGAAAACCTGTGAGGAAAATGCTTGCAACGTTTCCAGAAATAAACAATTCCAGGCAGTATATTTGCAGGGATAATGTTGCCTTTTCCTGAACATTAATTTGAGAAAGCACATTCAAGTGTTCTCTCTGTTTACAGTATGCAATATTTCAGTGCTTTTTCACAGGTTTTATCAAAGTAAAGAATGATCACTCACTTCTGAATTTTATATTAACACCAGACTAGAGATGGCTATCTTATACGTGGGCTAATTAGAAGACAGAACATACAAGGCAGAGAATCAAAACCCCATAGATGGAATTTTAAACAGAACTCTGCCTCTTACTATATTTTGTCTTTAACACCAAGCCTTCTACAACTCAAAGAACTTGGCATTTCTCATGCCAACTGCAGCATTAAAGCAGCCTCACACCAAGCAGCAAGTTTTGTGATCAGCTTTTCATCCTCTTCTGTCAGATTCTGTTTGCCTCTGACTCTTCCCATATTCCTGCAGGGAGAAATGCAGTGCATATGAAGGTGCACATGAAGTGCATACCTGGAGCAGAGGTTGTAAGATCTTTTCTCCATCCCAGATAGCAGAGTCAGTGGTTATTTCAAAAGTTTTATTTTCACCTGTGGGAGCTTTTTCCTTTGAAATTCTAACTCACTCTCAGTTTAAACTAAAAAGCAAACTCCACTTTAGGCGTGAAGACTTCAAATTGTTATCTGTGCTTTTTATTAACAAATGATGGCATTCTGGAAGAACAAGTAAAAATATTCACTAAACACTTTATTCTGAAAGAAAAAAAGGTCCATCTTATTCCAAATTCTAGTGATAATGTGTGATTTTAAAAATGTCATCAGAAATCCTAGTAAATGCAGTTCAAACCTCATTTGGGGACAGAGAGGTTAAAAAGCATGCAGAGATTTCTTACTGCATGGACTGATTTCATTCACACAATCAATTCACCCTCTTTACTGCCTTAGACCTTAGCCAAATGCAGCAGATAGAGCTAGTGAGCTCTCTTGTTTATTACCATCACTGGAAGCAGGATTAATATTGGTTTCCACCAGATATTCTGGGCAAATGGGGAGAGGAGAAAATATCCCAAACAGCACAGCCTGCATCTTCACTTAGTATCCCACGGGCTAACTGACCTCAAATAATCTTGACAAACTTACTGTGGTTTACTGAGACAAGGGCTGTGTTGTCCTATGCATTGTTACAACAGCAGCAGCTTGTGCAGGCACAAGAGTCCAGCAAATCCCATGCCAGTGCTTTTGGCAGTGTTACAAAATCCTGAATGAAACCCTCCAATCTCGGTTGAATTAGCAAGCTTCCTAAAAGCACAGGAGAGAAATTACATTGCATCACACATCAGTCACTCTAGTGATGGTGACTGAGCTCAGTTCTGCAGCACATTCACATTTAAACTAAATTTTTAAAGAGGGACAAGTGGGCTGGTCTCAAATACACCACCATCTCCAGGTCTGAGATACAGACAAGTTTTCAACTTCCACTGGCCAAACCATGAGTTAAAAGTTGGGGAAGAAAAGAAATACTTTAAACTCTTCAGCAAAGTCATCAATATTGCATAATAGAAAGTAGCTCAAATCAGATAGGCAGCAAACTACTCAGCTAATATGTTTTCTGATTTGAAATCTGGGAAAGTTCAGGTCCAGAACCCCTGACTAAAATGTTCTCTGATGCTGATAATGATCAAGGGCATCTTGACATTAACTTAACACGGTTTGCCTTATAACACAAAGTTAAATAACTTTCTAAAGCTAACAGGTATGGAGTACTGTTGTATTCACCACAAGACCTCGACCACAGCAGAGCTGAATTGATTTTTCCATGTTTTTAGGTGCCTCGTGCACATTATTACCTTAAATTTCAAAGATCCTGTGTGCCCTATTTGTTCTTCCATTTCTGCAGCCCTCCTTAATGGCAACAGATATTTTGAACTTCCAGATTCTGTACACTCTAAGACATAATTGAAGAGCAAAGTGACAGATATCTCTGCTACTTCTCCTGCCTTCTTTGCTTTTCATCCTCTGCTGTTTCCAACAATGTGACGCAGATTAAGGTGCTGAGGAACATAGCGCTCCCTACGGCTTAAAAATATTTGCAGAATTTGAGCATGACATGAAACTTCTTCCATGTTCTGTACTGCACATTACCTGTGGACTTAAACAGGGAAGTCAGTCAAGATGCTTATTAGGATATGGGAAGCCCTGTATTAAAAATGACACCATCATTTCAATCTTGCTCTCTACTTTCACTGTTCAAATTCACATAACTTATCTAATCATTATTTTTTGGAATGGGAAATGAGACAACCTCTTTTTACGTGTGTGATGTAGAGGATAGGTATTTTTTTCTCTTCTTTCCTTAAAGCTTTCCACTGAGCCAAGAACTCATGTACATTCATAATTAAATATTATTTTACTTTTAAATCAGACATTAATGATATATATGATTCATTCTCAGCAAATTGAATATTCCAGAGGGAGGGACTTCTTTTAAAAGGCACAATCAAGTAGGTATTGGGAGAGAAGAAGATCTGTCTATTTAATGGAACAAGAAATAGATAGACAGCCTGAGGAGCTTTTCAGGTGGAGATGAAAGTCACGAATATGTGTGTGAATTAAAAAGAGCAGATCCATTCATCTCTGTCTCTTTACACCTGGGTTGAATGCTAAGAGCCATCTGTCAAAACTGCATGTGAAGCAATAAGAGCATTTTGTTTATCTTTGAATAAATTAACAGCCTCAGACAGGATTTCAGCAGCAGCATGGTAAGTTAAGTTAATTCCCTCACAATTCACCCTGGCAATTGTCCTTTCTGAGAAACACTGAGAGCTCTTGATGGGTATTCTCAGAGGTGGAAGAAGAAAATATAGAAGGTATTTGAAAATTGGCTCTTCCCTTTCAGTATTGTCTTTCTTACTGTCACAGTTCTCCTTTCAGAGCAGACAGCTGTTGTGTTTCTAAAGCAAGAACAGGCTACCTGGATGTGGTGGGTTGACCCTGGCTGAGTGCCAGGCACCCACTAAAGCTGCTCTATCACTTCCCTCCACAATGGACAGGGAAAAGAAAATATAATTAAGGGTTCATGAGTTGAGATAAGAACCAGGAGAGATCACTCACCAAGTGCTGTCACAGGCAAAATTGACATGAATTAGAGATATTAATTGATTTTGTTACAAAGAAAAACAGAGCAGAATAATGAGAAGTAAAATAAGACCTTAAAAGAACGTTCCCTCCCCCCACTTGTTCCTCCTTCCCAGCTCTACTTCTTCCCCCTCAGTGGCACAGGGAGACAGGGAATGGGGATTATGCTCAGTTCATCACACATTGTTTCTGCCACTGCTCAGGGAGAGCAGTCCTTCCCCTGTTCCAGTGTGGTCTTTCCTAGTGAGATAGTTCTCCATGAACTTCTCCAACCTGAGTCCACCACACCAGCAATGGTTCTCCTCAGACTCTGCAACGTGGGTCACTCTTCCATGGGGTGCAGTCCTTCCAGGACAGGCTGCTCTGGTGTGGGTCCCCCATGGGGTCACAAGTCCTACCAGGGAACCTGCTCCAGTGTGGGCTCCTCTCTCCACAGGTCTGCAGGGCTCTGTCAGGAGCCTGCTCCAGCACAGGCCTCCCATGGTGTCACAGCCTCCTCTCAGGCATCCCCCTGCTCCAGCCTGGGCTCCTCCATGGGCTGCAGGTGGATTTCTGCATCCCTGTGGTTCTCCCTGGGCTGTGGAGAAATCCCAGCTCTGGTGCCTGGAGCACCTCCTGCCCCTCCTTCTGCACTGACCTCAGTGTTCCTCCCATATATTCTCACCCTGCTCTTATCTGCTCCCATTTACTACCGTGCAGTAACTTTTTTTTCCTAAGTCTGTTACCCCAGAGGCGTTACCACCACTTCTGATGTGCTCAGCCTTGTCCAGTGGCACATCCATCCTGAAGCAGCTGGAATTGGCACTGCTGGACATGGAACAAGTTTCTCATAGCTTCTCAGAGAAACCATCCCTCTAACATCCCCACAAACAAAACCTGGCCACACACAAAACCCAACACACTGGAACTACTAGAAATTTTTTAGGACTGTCCCACTAAAGGAATGAGTTATTCTGGAAATCAAAGAAGCTGCCATATTTGAGACATCTGAACATCACTATGGCCAACATCACTGATTGAAAGAGTGTTTCTACATATAATGCCAAGGGGTCTATTACTGGAGAGATCCAAATATGTCCACAAATATGCAAATCCTTTAACAGACCAGATAGGCCTCCAAAGAAGAGAAATTAAATAAAGAAGATAAATGACTGGTGTTTAGAAACACTGGAACTGTAAATTAGTTATTATGTATGCTGTAAATTATACATGAATTGGGGCAAATTATTAACTTTCATCCTTCTCTTGGAGATAGTAGGAAAAAAATTTTTCCATACTGTAGCAAATATTCTACTAGATTATTGTATTTATCTGATGTATTCCGTAATCTGTATACTCTGAATCTTTTCAGTCACTGACACAAAATGACAATGAACTCTAAGTAATCCTGTAATCTAAAAATTAGCAATCCTGTGTATCAAAAAAAAAAATAAAATGTTCCAGAGCCACAATAAGACCAATAAAAGACCACTAACTTTGTAATAAGAGACTTTTGGGTGGGAAGAGATGGGCAAAATTGCTTGGAGAAAAAAATGGAGAAGAAAATTTTTGGTATTTGTCCGCCTGGAAGCATGACCTTATAATTACAGTACAGATCTCAAATGAGCCAAGCTGAGTTCCTACCTCTTCCACAGATTTCTGTCACAACCTTGACTAATTAAGCAAATCCCTTTGTACCACAGAATAGGGAAGCATAAGAGTAGCCCTCCCCATTGCCTAGTCATATCTAGTAAGACTGTTAAAATTGTTTGTTTTTATGAAGTATGATTCCTTCCGTTTTAAGCTTTTATGCAGGGTACTTGGCACAGTTGGTGTAAAAGCTTTAAGTTTACAAGTAGAAACAAAGTGGAGAGGGACTTTACTGTGCCTTTTTATTATTCAAGTCTCTTGCTGGAGTGCATGTAGGAGCTTTTCTTCTCAGAAGAAAAGGACAGATTTTGAAGAATGAAAAAATCTAAGAAAGACTGGCTTTGCCATCTCAGCCATGCAAATGAAAAGCAGAGGGTTTGCACATGAAGTAGGAGCAGCAATACTGCTGGACCCTCCATGGAGAAGTGGCACAGGCTGAGAGCATCCTGGCACCCTTGACCTATTATCTGCTGTGTGATTCTGGTTATTTTTAGCAATTCCCTTGTGGGAGGGCAGAGAATAAATTGTTGTTTGGCAGCTTATGACAGGAATTTCAGTGTACAACATTACCATAAACTAAAGAGCATGGATATTGAACACAGAGGGAGAGAGAGTGTAAGGTTTCCTGCCTCATACTCAGTGCTGAAACTTCCCCACTGTGACCTGTAAGCAGAAAAATTCTGAGTATGCTAACAGAACCTCAAATATTTTTTTCAGACTGAATCAATTAGGCTGACACTACCTGGGATCCTCACACAAATTAAGAATAGTCTCTGGATGTGTGACCCTCACACAAATCTAGAAGGGTAGTTGAGCTGTCATTATGCTTTTCTGGTTTACAAAATACCTCCTTTTTGTAGCCTCTGGGTACGGGCAATGTTCTGATCTCTAATTAGCACCAAAAAAAAAAACAAACCAACAAAAAGAGTACAAAATTATGTGTATGTATCTATTAATGCATCTTAACAGTAATAACTCATGCAGTTAACCCTCTGTACTAGAGAAAGTATTTAATGGTGCTCTGTTTTCTACAGTCAATGAATACACTATCATTATATTAATAGCTTACAATAGGCACATTTTTCTTTGGTCCTGCGTGTGTAACCACAGAAAAAAACCTAATTTGTTATTTATTGCTTTACTGATCATGTTATTTGCTTTCTTATCACAAGACTCAATTCTATAGTGTTTTCTTGAATATTCCAGGTCTGAGGACCTTAATCTGAAGAGCCTTAAAGAAACTGACCTGCCAAATATAAAATTTCAATTTCTGAATTTGAAATGTACATTTAATCCTATTGAGACCCCTCTGCATTTAGTGCTTCCAATTCCTTAGAACTTTGTCAGCCTAGGGCTTAGGAAAGAGAAATTTGCTTCTGAAGTATACATGATGGTCTTGCCACACATAAAGGCTCAGAATCCAGTTTTCTCCATCTGTCAGAGTAGATGGACAGTTTACATAGCCTAGCACAGGAAATTCCACACTCCTATCTCTCAGGTGAGTTCTGGAGCTTAAAGTGATTAACTATACACAAGATGAATGTGTGCTATATTTTTTTAAAAAAGGTTGCTTTTTTTTTTCTCTTTACTTTTTTCCTACTACTGAAATTCTTTTACGTGGCTTCACAGCAGGGATAAGACCCAGGTTCAGAAAATAGCCTACAACATACTTAGGAAGGGGTACTTAAGTAACTGAAGGTCACCTTTGCCTCTGTGTCTGCTCAGTCCAGACTGGCCCAGGACATGAGAGGGTTTTGTGGTGATGTTTAGAAAACCCCATACAAATTGCAACAGCTGACCTCTGGCTTTAGAATTATGAAGTTCCCCCACAACAGCAAGTACTGTATCATAGCTTTTAATATATTCTAGCTTTTTTGTCAGCAAGAAGCTCAGCAGCAGTGCTCAACATTTTTCATTTTTCAGGTGTGATTCTGGCCACAGTGGCTGCCACAGAGAGGCTGAGGCAGTGTATTTGTGCGTGGACAAGATGTGCCACATTTTCATTAGCAATGTCATTACACACTCAGTACAGGCAAGTGAGTGCTTTGCACCAGAGATTTTAAAGCAATCAGGTTATTTCAAAAGAGACCCTGGCCCATTATAGATAAGATTAGGCAGCTGATAGATTTTAAAAGAGAGAATATATTGCACAAGCCGTCTCTTTTTTTTCTTTCCAGGTATTTTTAAAATGGCTTTTTCAGCATGGGACAAATATGTGAGAAGTATATATGGCAGGGTAATGGTACAGCATTGTTTTCTTCAGTTGGCTCTTCCAGATGCAAGAAGTGTTTTGATAAATATTCATAGCAGATTACAGTCTTTTCCCTGTTCTACATATATTTACACCTGCCTGAGTAAAGAACAGCACTGATTATCATAAAGCCCAAGCCTTTCTCATCTGAGTAAAATAATCCCCCTAGACATCAAAGAGCATAAGAGATTTAATAGTCACACAAGTATCAGTAGTGCAGAAGGAACATATATAAGGACAGCATAACTTTGGATTTTAGATGAAACATACTTTATAAGGAGCTATACCAAAGATTAAACTTGTTTACTCTGAAATTACTTTACAGTTGGGTTGTAGACTTCTGTAAGAAAAAAACAAAAACTAATTTATTCTAACATAGATATGGTGATCCAAACATCCATTTTATTCCTAAATTATTTAATCTATTCCTAATTTCATTAAATTCTTCATTTAAAAATCTCATATTCTATCAAATTCAATCCTTTTAGGCAATATGTACTACTTAAATTTTTTTTCAATTAATTAAAATAAATAAAATGGCTTTTTTTTACAAAGGTACATTTCAAGCTCTCTTTTGATGAGCTTGGAATGTAGTTAATGCAGGCAGTGCTAAATTTGAGTCTTTGCATTCCTTCCTTTACTGTGCCCATTAGAGAGTCTGTTCAGTTGCCTTTTTGCTTTTCTCCCTTATCTGAAGATCTTGTCGTCTTACCTAATAGAGAATTTGACACCTGAAATATTCTTCCTTAAGCTGTTCCAAAAAGATGAAAAACTTCTCATTTCTGAGAATTGGTTTATTTTCTTTACCCTGGAACCTCTTTGGTCCTCTTTCAGTTAGGCTCTACAAGACTTAGTCATAACTGTATTCATGTCAGAATGCTCCCTCATTTTTCCCCTTGAGTCAGGCTGATGCATATTCCAGTTGGGGTGATAAATGCATCAGAGACAAAGAATCAGAAGGAATGTAAGAGACTATGGGACTTTAAATCAGTTTTCAAAAGCCAACAGTTTTTCTAAGCAGTTTTGGTAATTATTCCAGTCCCAAGAGTATTTACATATACACCAAAAAAAAAAAGGAAAAAAAAATTAATGTAGAGAATCTACTAGAATATTCATTTTGGGTAATAAGAAATGAGGTTATAATTCCTTTAAACATTATTTCCATCTTGTTTTTTTAGTGCAGCTGAAAATCTGTGAGGGGAAAGGGGTGTTTGTTGTCTGAGTTGGACACATAGCATTGTCATCCAGTGTTCAGAACCAGCAGTTATCAATGAACATTTTATTTCAGATTTTGCTGGATTTTTAGCAGGGAAATATATATTGTTCTCAGCACTGAAACTTCAACTATTATGGCTGACAGGAATCTTGCTATGTCAGCCTTCTTCCCACGCTCAGCTCTCCATCCCTGCTTGCACAGCTGTTAACTCTATTCAGAAGAAAACACTTAGATCCAAAACATCTGTGGTTTCCCAAAAGTTGTTAAAAATCACAAACTTACTCTTAATTACAACATATATTTGGAGGCTGAATAAGGAGTTAAGGTGGCTTATGTGATAAGCTCAATAAAGACTTGCAAGAGCAGCTTAATATAATTCTGCAAGTTATCTTATGCCAAAGCAGTAATGTAAAAGGAAGGTATGCCTTTAACCCCTTGCCCATCCAGCCATTGATATTCCAAGAAGATGATGCTCCTGCAAAAATCCATGTGAATATGAAAAGCTTTTTACTCCAGGATTTATTGTTGTTTTTTGTATTAAGGGAGCTTTGTTTCTATTACTGTTCACCCAGCCTCTTTTCATGCAGAAACAAGCATATTTGCATATGCAATAGATAATTTGGCATGGATGGATTTTTTTTCTCCCCCATTATCAATAAGCCACAGGTTTTCAAATGATACTTCCATGCATGAAAGGAAAAGAAGTAGTGCCAGTGAGGTGACCAGTCACTTCACAGAGAATTGAGACAGAAAAAAAAGAGTAAATAATCCATGACATAAAATGGATTTGCTGTTTGGCAAATGCTTTCAAATAATAATTGTTTCTATAAAACTCTGGATCTATTTGCGAACAGCAAAGGAAAGGGCTAAATTCATTCAGATAACTCACAGTAGCACTTTGACAGAGATAATAGAAAGTGTCATTACCCTTGAAAGAAGCTACAACAAATGTGGTATTTTCTTGAGGATATAAACTGTTATTGCATTGTTCATAAACTCCAGGAGCATTACAATTTTAACAGATCAAAAAGTTAAACAAACCTATCATAAATATCTTCTGTGCCCAGAGGTATATCAGAAGTACACAGAAAAACAAAGCATGCCAATCAAATTTTGTAAGATTAACAAAGCTCCATTAATAACTGAAAAAGCGTATAGATAAATTGAAAAAACTTGATCAAATATGAATTTTTAAGGCCTTAAGACCCACTTTTTTCTGCAGTAAAAAAAAAATCTAGATAAAATTTTAAAGTATTGCTTGACCCAGTAAATTCTTCATTTTTAACACTTATTTTTTCTGGTCTCAGTTAAAAGCAGACAGTTTTTTAGTTTCTGGTATTTATTTTAACCAATTAAAATTGCCTAATCACTTGGAATTGTCACTAATCTAGTATTAACACCTTATTCTATTAAGATATTAATAATCTTCTATTAGGTTATTAATATCTTATTCTATTCACACTCTTCTTCAAAGATACCTGTGCAAATAAAAATACACTTTGACTACAAACAACAGACACTTTCCAGGATAAGTACTGCTGCCATAACACCAAACAAATGAAGCCTCAGGTCTTCTCTATCCAGCAGAATAGACAAATTCTGGTACCAAACTTTCAATAAAGTGTAAGAGAGAAAGTTCTGATTTAGGAAGGACATTGAGCTGCTGGAAGGAGTCCAGAGGAGGGCCATGAAGATGATTAGAGGGATGGAGCACCTCTCCTGTGAGGTAAAGCTGAGAGAATTCTTCAATCAGCCTGAAGACTTGGTGTGACCCAATTGTGGCCTTCCAGTACTTGAAGGGAGCCTACAAGAAAGATAAGAAAAAAATTTTTAAGAGATCATACAGCGATAGGGCAAGGGGGAAAGGCTTCAAACTGAGAGTAGGTTTAGATTAGACATTAGGAAGAAACTCTTTACTGTGAGGGTGGTGAGGCAATGGAATAGACTGCCCAGAGAAGTTGTGGGTGCCACATTCCTGGGAGATTTAAGGTCAGGTTGGATGAGGTTGTGAACAGCCTGTCTAGTGAAACGTGTCCCATGGCAGGGAGGGCTGGAATGAGATGACCTTTAAGATCCCTTCTAACTCAAGCCCTTCTACAGTTTTGTGATTCCATGGAAGTCATTTTCCCCTCGTAAGAGCATGTATTATAGTCTGTTGATTTTATATGTAGAGCTTTACCATTGTTCTGAATAAGATGTTCCATTACATAGACATGGTAGTAGCAATTAATGAGCTGTATTAGCCAAAGAGCAAACCAACACTGATAGTTTATTTATTTAAATAAGATTTGAAATGAAGCAGGGAACGAAAACTAACTAATTATTGATCTTACCTGCAACAGGATTTCATGCAAGAAAAATGTACATAGTTTGGATGGAGCTGTTTCCAGTCTTAGGAAAATTTTCCTTTTGAAATGCACTCTCCAATTAAATGGAGTTAACACTCAACAGGTTTAAATATAGAATTAAATCTATGTATTTATCAATACCTTAATTTTTAATAGAATTTTATTTTTTAAGCTTTTTTGGCTTTTACCTTTCTTTATCTTGTATTCTCAGTGCATTATTACATGTGCTTCTGAGAAGCATAAAGCCTCTATTGCAAGCCCCAGGACATTGGGAGAATTCCTCATTAAGCCTCAAACAATAATGATTTAATTTTTATACACTGTTCAATCACAGCAGAGGAAGAATACGTGAAACCCCTCTTTATGAATGCACTGAACATAGATAGTGTCTTCTTGTTATATTGATTCAAAAATCTAGATAGCATATCAGAGAACTTCAGTGACCTAAGTTCTCAACTTTACACACTCTCTGAATTCCCTTTTTAAAAAGAGTAGTTAATTTTTAAGGGGATGTGAGTGAGATGAACAACCTTAATCCAAAAGCAAAATTAAATTTGGTATTCAAGTGTCAAATGCAATCACTTTAATTTAGTGAATGCTTGTTGAAAAAACCCAGCTCACCAAAATATTCATGAGTATCATGGACTTTTCTTTCACCTTGTTGATGAGTGGCTCAGTATACACAAATTACTTCATTATGTTCTATTGCCTTGGAAAATTTTCAGGAAGTAACCATTTTGTAAGCACCCCTACATGTTCATAGTTTCTTAGAAGAGCGTGAAAGCTCAGAGAAAATGATTTAGTTCATCTTCCCTTATGCTCACAAATCCAAAATCTCATCACTGTAGAGTACAAGCTGAAAAAAAAGTCCTCTTGGTCTCAGCCACTCTGATGTGACTGCCTGGGTACTCCAAAGAATGAAGAGCACTGAGAAAAAAAAAGCTGCAGAAAGAACAGGGGGAAAAAGAACATTAATTCAATTTGGGATTTGTTTATTTCAGAGTTTACTTCAGCATGAGGTGGAACCAGGAGATTGTCTTAACAGATCTGTCTGTTATTGCTCTCTTTGAAAGAGCAATTATATAATACAGATAAAAATTGATTTTTAAAATATATTTGTGAAGGGATTGAAATGCTGCTAGTTGTTATGGGGAATATCTGGAAAGAGGTGGTACTTGCCTTGTATTGATCATTGGGAAAAGTGGAATCATAGTGACACTTGGCAAACAGTGGTTCATTTCCCCTAGAGTCCTGTCCCCCAGGTGAATGCCACCAATGATACCATGCGGCTTTGGAGAGGTCTTGTTCTTTTGTCCCTGGAGATCTACATCAGAAAGGGACATTTTTCATCTTGCCATGTTTGCAAGAATACCATGTGCTGTAGAGCTGCATGAAGTCCTCTGCCTGCCCTTGGCAGCCTAAATGACATCTGTCACTTGTGGGAGCAGCAACTCCCCTGTCACTAAGTGAGGAAGGAAATTTGCTTGTCTTTGGTGGTGCTGAGTTCAGACCTGACTGTGGCTCTGCAACAAAGGCAGAGTACAACAGATTAGGAGAGTATTCAGCTCCTCTTCCTAGGAGGGTTTGTCCGTGAGTGCCGCCCACTCATGGAGAGAGAGGCAAGGAGCATGAGGTGGAGCTGCAGGCAGACCAGGGACAAGGCAGGGATGGGATGCAGAATGGGACTTTCAGATCTTTAGGCATACAGAGGAAGGAAGGAAGCAAGCCAGAAGGCAGGCAAGCTCTCTGGTAAATCAAACTAGAGGTTAGAGCTCCTGCAAGCAGGGAGTGAAGCCATATGTATCAAACTCGGCAGAATGGTTTTTAGCACAGCTGTAGCTTGCCCACAAGGTCCTGAAATACCATCTTTGAAATGCTACTACCACGTGTACACAGGGGTGCCTGATGTCAAAGATACCATATCTCAGAAGAGCAAGATATTATTGCATTCCTAAACATTCCAGGATTAAATACAATATTTCAGTATTATTCTTTCATGTGAGTTTGTACAGGAGCATCAGCAAGATGTGAAAAACCCGAGAGAGAGTTAGAATGTTGAATTTAGAAACCAGTTAAAATATCTCTTTATGCAGAATCTGGAAAAACTATACTAAATATGTACATAAATACATCTTTGTATTCTACTAGTGTGTCTTTTAAAAAGACAGTCAGTCTTGCATTCCCCAATTGGAAATATCTATCTCCAAGGTACTGTAAGAAAATGACAGAACTTCACTCCAGTGCACGACACCCTTCACTGCTTGGCACTCTAGATTAAGAAGTACAGATAAGTACATATCAGCTTTGTAGAAGCAGTTAGAATGTTGATTTCCTTCAAGAGCATAGTACAGCAAAGTATGTACCTGAGGAACTAGACATATTTCTAATTTGTTTCCTAACACCAACTTCCAAAACAGTAAAAAAAGAGAAAGTTTTTAAGTATCAGGTGTCATTCACAATTAACTTATTTTCCTTCCTTGTCTTTCAAATTCATTGCTGCCCCATTGCTGCAAAGTCCACATGACACCTACTTACTATTCTCCCTAAACATTTTGGCAGGGGGCTCTAGTGGATGCTTTTGATTCATCTCCTTGTACTCAACCTGCCCTACCCTATCAGGTGTCAAGAGGCCATTCATTTTCACTGCCTTCAAAGACTCCACAAATTAAACAACAGCTTTCTGTAAACTAACACTTTTAAATTACTTCTATTCACACTCTTCAGCATATTCTGCTTTGCTAAAGATTTTAGGGCAGATCTCAATGATTTGCCTGCCTGAACAAGTTACCTGTTGCCTCACAGCAAGATAACATCAGTAAAAAACACCACTCCACAAGAAATTTCTCTCAAAAAACAAGCCAGTGCACTTTCACTTGAGTTTGTCATAAAACAGATGCTTTGGAAGAAACCATAAGAAATGTTTTCTGAGTCCATCAAAACTAACTGAATTATTCTCTGATTTTGATGAAATCAGAACATGCTGAAAATAGGTTCACTTTGCTTTTAGAAGAGACCAAAGACAAGCAGAAAAAGGTTTACAGTACTCATAAAAGTAACTATGTATTAATGGATTTCATATGGACAGGCAGAAAAAGGTATAAAAGCAAGAACGTGGTCAAAAAATAAACAGAGCATTAGTTTCCCCCTTGGATGTGTAAAACCTTCTCTCCAAACAGATGTCTTGATTTGTTCACTTTCCACTGACCCATTTCAAGTGAAATTCATCAAATGACTACTCCTCCTGAGGCTGAAAATCAAGAACAAAAATATTTCTTAATCACTGAACTTGGAAAAAATACATTGTATATAGTACAAATGTGTTGTACACCCCATGTAAACTATGAGGAACACTGGACAGCAAAGAGGATGCATTCATGCTGGGGAAACTGCAACTGTAAAACATTGAGCATCTCTGAAAACCACATCACAATAGTATCTCTGCTTAGATTCCCACATCCTTGCTCGGGACAATCCTCTTTCTACTTCTTCTACTAAGACAATAATTTTGAAAATCATTACAGTTTTAAAAGAGGTATATATCAGAGCTAGATTGCAAAAATAAACTGCATAGAGTCTCTATTACAGATATTCCAGATATTGTAGGTGCTGTAACTAAATGTGTCTAAGAGAACCAGGGCACATATGAAGCACATGACCACTGGAGGGGCACAGAGCAGCCCAGTGTCACTTTATGCTGCTTTATCTTTGCCTTCAGGATTTCAGATGCAAAGCAAAGGCTACGAGCTCCTCGTTCAGCAAGGTTCATCATTACATACTGCGGCAGGTTTTTTTGCAAGTTTATATGGAACAAATATTTTATGATGTGAGTGGACATAAAAAATAATATGTAAAAGGCTAAATTTAATTAGTTTGGCCCACAAATCCTCAGTGATATTTGGTTTAATTAGAATAATTTTATTGTTCTCTTCTTTTGTCATTGATGATAGCATTGTTCACAGAACATAATTTGGGTATAGTGAAAGGTGGTTCAATGGATCCAAAATCTACTTTATTCTTGGATTCCCTGAAATAAATAAATACAGTACTTCACCTTCCTCTTTTTCAAGGTCAACTAAATCTTGAGCCACAGTCAAAAACGGAGAACAAGAATGAAGCTCAGCACTTTCAGTGTTTTGAATTAGTGGACACGATCAGAATTCCAATCTGAGGCCAGAAGTAGAGATACAATATACTATTTCATGGACCACACAAGAATTTAAAGAAACAATAAGAAAGAAACCAGCAGCAATGTTTTAGTAAATGCTGCTTGGGTTTACAGTGAAAGAAAATTTAGTTGGTAGGATTGCAAGATCACATCTAGGAAATGACTGTCTGCAAGCAGGGCAGCTATAAAAGGTTGATACTTCAGAAAAGAAAATCAGAGTGACAGCCCTTCCACTGAATGCATTGACAGTTTAAGAAAATGTTGTTGTGGACAGTTAAGCTCATGTTCACTGAGGAAGAAGTAAGCAGAGAACAGACCCGACCTGAGACCTGTGAAACCACCTGTAAGAATTGTAAACAGCAAATGTGACTGAGCATCAAATAGGTGTTGCCAAATTATTCAGGGCCAGCATGAGTAATGCACTATGCCAGAAGGGAGTGACCTAAATATTTTTTTAAAATCCTCTTTCAAATGATGAAAATTCAGAAAATAGATGATTTATAATTATAAGACTTTGAATAAAATAATTGTTGCTGATTTTCAGACACTGTTTTTGGAGTCACAGATATTAATTACTGCTCTCAGCACTGAAAAGTTCCTTGATTGTAGAAGAAATTAGTATTCACACACTATCAACCCACCTAATAAAATATGAGAGGAAAGGAGGTCTTCTGTGAAGTTGTTTTATGTGGGGTAGTTAAAAGGAATGGTACAAAAAGTCCCTACTAGTAACACCAGCAGATGCCAGGATTCATCTTTCATAACTTGAGATGTCAAGAAATTAGGTCTCTGAATCTAAACTAATCTTCAACTTATTTTATAATCAGTGGGGAAAAAAATGCAAGTACCATCCCAGTTCAATTCATCAAAAGTGTCTCACATATCTGCTGCCTCAGGTATTGTCACAAATGAGTGCTTCAGGTCACTCAAAAAACGCGATCCCTACATCCTGCAGCTACATGAAGGAAAATTCTGGACTTTTCATTATATTAAATGTGTCTATGCCTAAGCAAAAATTTCAATTGCATGATAATCTGATTCAATTTCATTATCTTTTAATAAATGTTTGCTTGATAGTTATGGGTTTAAAAGCTCATGGTAAAGGAACAATCAGGGAACACTTGTCTCCAAGATCTGTCAGAGTGCCTCCCCCTCTCTTACAATACCTATTGTGAAAGTAATGCAATAGCAATAACAGTAGTTCTGAAAAATTAAAATAATACCACAGTGGCCACTGGACAACTCACAAGAAGCACGAGTAGTTTGGAAGAGAGAAGTTGAAGATATGCTTAACTGTTCTGCACAGTATTTATTGATATTAACTTAAACTGACAGATGGGGAAAGAAATAAAATATTTCCTTAAAATTAGCTTCTTAGTCTTCCTGCCTTGGTTTCACTAGACACATTTTTTTTTTGCTAAATACTGATAAAACTAAGAATGTGCTTTATATGACAGATATAAAAGATGCTATAAATTCTATAGCAAATTGGTATTTTCCTACCAAGAGTGAAAGAAAAATATATTTTTGGTGGCAAGTGGTTTATGAATTGTTCAGACCTTGGGTTAGGATAGAATATATCATAAACACCTACCTTCTTATATACCAGTAGACACAAATACTATTTACTTCCCCTGTAATTTTAAAAATTACTAAACAATTTTGGAAAGCTCTTACTGTTTTTTTCAGTCTGTAAACCATACACCATAATCAGTGCATCATTTCAATAATACCCAATTATAAACCTGCTCATACACAATGTCTCAATTTTTTGCTTTAGGAAGCTGGAAGCTTGAAAGTTTACAGGAATCTTCTACTGAGATGTGCATTAGATGAAAAATTCTAATTATTAAAACTTTTATATTATGGTCTGGTTTTCAGAAATTCAAAAGGTATTTAATCCCTTTGGTATTTCCTTGATAACTACTCATGGCTGCATATTATGCATTCTGAAATTAAAATGCTTCTCCCTACTTCTCAATGATTTCCTTCTTCATTTCTGCTTCTGTTATTACCTGAGGCAGAGATATATACATGTGAAAGACTTGCCACCAGCAGTTGCCACACTTCATTCCTTTTCCATACAAATATGCACACACACACACACCTTTGAGGGTTTAATCACTGACATCTGATGCACAGGCACATATCAGCACACATCCTGAAAAATCAGCCTTGCTGAATTCCACTTACACAGAGGACAGGACCCGGGGCAACACACAGATTGATTATATTTCTTCTACAGAAGAGATATATTTGCATATTTGAGAGTTGATCTTGCTCAACATGGTTGAATACTGCTCAGCTCTTCCCAGTTTCCCTTCTTGGTCAAAATCAGTAGCCAATGGCTTAAAGAAACTATGTGATAGACTAAAAATGCTTGTTTGGTTGATTTTTTTTTTTTTTTAATTTGCTAGTTTTTATAATTCCAGAATGTAAATTAAGACTTTTTTAAACATTCTCTTATAGCAAGTCAGTCATATGACTTAGACATGTAAAAAATTAGTGATCACAGTCTACAATTTAACTCATTCCCAAAATCCACCTTTTGAAAAACAGATATTAATGAAGTAAAAAGAGAGAAATTAAATTGTAGGAGATGAGGTGGTAGAGCAAAAGCTGTATACACTGGACTTTGTAAAAGTTATACACTGCTTTGTTTATTCATACCATGATCTTACCTGTAAGTATGTTTAATGCTGTCTTATGGTTGATATTTTCCCTTTATAAAACTTCAGCATATTGGATATGATACCTCCCCACATTCTTTCCTTATGTTCAGAAACCAAAAACTTCTGATTGTTACATTCTCATCTTTGCAAAGATATTTTCAACGAAGCAAAAAGAGGTGATCCCAAGTTAATGACAGGCTCACAGTTCATTCTCCTTATCTGCAGAGCTTCCCATTGACACTAAGGTATTTGTGTGGGAAGAAGTTTTAATTGCTTCATATTGCAACATGCCCTTTTGTGTTTGCAGATGAAGACTTACCAGAGCGCACAAAAACATCTCTATTTCTGTTTCCTTGTACATGTCACCTAGGAGATCTGGAACAATTAACCTGCAGGCTGCTGGAATCTGCCTGCTTCACCCCAAGCTTATTGCAACCAGGAGTGTAATGGTAGGAGGCTGGTCCCAAACCATTTCTCCCTTTCATCTTCGGCATGTATGTGTCAGCAAATGGCACTTCTATTTTGCACTTCAAATCCAGTGTACTCACACGTAAACAGCCACTTCTGGTGTTTCCTACCTCACACACATCTGGGGAGCTTCTAAGGAAGAATTTGAATTTATACATTTCACAGATACATTTTACTTACTGTATATCCATACAGGACTTTCCAAAAATGTTAGTGCTTTTATAGGAATCTGCCAAGAATTTCTGGGGTTTTGTGACTCCTGTATGAGCACATGGAGGGAATTACAGCCATTATAATTAAAAGGATTTTTTGTTTCCTCTCTTCCTAAAGGATGAAATTTCCAAGGATTGTGGGGACTGCTGTCAGACTTTACCTTGCACTGGTTTCTGGTGGAGGGATGGCCTGCTAAATGTGCTCACTAAAAATCAAATGATATTGAGTTGTGTTTCAGGGTTATTTGAAAGTTGAATACTTTCCTGAGGAATTGTTTCTGCAGTGATTGCCAATTTTCTGCTTGAGAGGTTTATGATCAAATAGTTTTTGGCAGGAGCTTTTTGTTGGGTTCTTTCAACTGCTGGTTTTCCGAGGACACTTGCTAGTGAATGTTCAAAATTCTTCTGCTGTTTCTATTAACATTTAGAGAACAAATTTCAGCACCTGCTAGAAGATGTGAAGCACTGATAACACATAGATGGAGAGGATATGAGATCAGCTGTGGCAGGAAATAATAAAAGAGTACTTTAAATGCACAGCAGAAGATAAAGGTACAAGTCCAGAGACAGATGCTAAATAATTTAACATTAAAAAGAAAAGGCTTGATATTTATTTTAAACTAACTTCAAAAGCAACCCAACTGGCTAGTAGGACACATCTCTCCCAAATATCCTTCCAGAGTGAGTTCCTTTCCAAAGCAATTTTCAAACTGTATGTGCTGAGGTCATTTTTATACATCTGAGCACAGCTGTTATAAAACCAAATCTGAATTATAATATTTATGTTGAGATGCACTTGTGAAGTCAGAGGTAAATGAAAATCCTCAGTTAAATTGACAAAACTGGCACATAGCAGGCATAAAGAACTTGTGTAAGCTAGGGGAGTCAACGTGACATGAGACACACTGAATAACCTGGCACTTGCATGGGCCAAAATTAGAATAATAATAATTATTTGATTCCTATGCTGCATGCAGCAGAAGGTTCAGTAAATGAGTCACACTTAAGTTAACACTGGACATAAAAACAAGCCATTAAGAGGCCATTCCTATACCATTTGGATTTACAAGAAAAGCTGTTCTAAAATACACACACACTTAGAAACTTGAAGATAAGCTGGAAAAACAGTGCAGTTGCCACTATTCTCTTGAGATAATCCCAGCAGCTGAGAAAGTGGGATGGCCATTAGAGGAAAGCAAAGAACTTTATTCATTGTAGATTCCTCCTTTCATCATTTGTTTTAAATTGGTTTTGGTGTTCCTCCTAATTGAATGTAATGCTTGTGAGAGTTGGGCTGACAAGTTTGGAAAATTAGGTCCAATATGCTCATTCCTGAAACCAGCAGAGCAAAGGCAAAAACTGTGCAGCCTTTCCCAGCTAAATATGCCCTCTGTGCTGTGAGCTGGAAGAAACTAGTAATGTAAATCTGAAAATGCTCATAATTCCTCTGGTGCAAATAGCTTGTTCCAGCAACTGCATTAAAACCATGTGTTTACTGGGTAAATACAGGTCTCATTCACTTTCAGAATCAATTAGAGATCTAGAGATCTATCAGTAAATCGTTGACTATTACTATAATTATCAGCCTTATCTCTATTATTATCACTCTCTTCAGAGATACCAGACTGCTTTATGACAGGCTGTGCACTGCGTGCATTTGGGGAGAGAGCATATGAGCTCCAGTGAAAGAGAGATCCCACTCTCAGATGGACTAAAGCCACAGTTCAGGACTTGTGTATGCAAAAACCCATCATGCACCAGGGAAAGCCCTTTCTCAAACAGTTAAGATTTCCTTTTAAGACCAAGATAGGCAACAGATGAAGCACGATCGTTTCATAGAAGACTCAAAGCATAAAAAGATGAAGTGATTTGTCAGCATCTGCCCTATGGTTGGAGCTAAGTGAAGTGGTTTTGAAGTTTCTCAAATAGACTTTCATCATATTTACTTTGTGTGGGTCGTTATCTCTTTTCCTTTCTGTCCATGTGCAAATCTACTTTATTTTGTGTACTCTGCTCCTTCTAGCATGGCAGCACCTGGCTCATGAGGAGTATCAGGTAGAGTTGAAAGACACAGCCTCTTCTGTCTTACACTCCCTAGTGACAAGGTTTCCTCACTCTCTACAAGCAGTCTCCTTGGACAGAAAAACCTCAGTGCCTTAATTTTTTTTGGTCACCTTTTTCTTATGTATTCTTTCTTTTTCATTTTCCAAAGGACATTTTAACCCTTTCCATGCCAGTATTGCCATAAAAAAGCAGGAAAAAATCACCGCCATTTATTTCTTCTTACTCCTGCCTTGTAGTTGTTTAAACAGTTTCTCTACCCATACTACTAAGAGATCTATTTTAATCTTTGTGTAGCCATCACTTACTTAAAGTATTTAGTTTCAGTTTTGTAGCTTCTTATAGGAATCTGTAGCTAGTCCTCATACCACTGTTTCCACATCTTTGAGCAGCTTTTCTTTGTTCACAAATAATATTGATAATTGCTTCAATAATCCTAAAGTGAGAGGTCGTTCACTTTAGTGCACCTTACACATTTCCAATATTTGGTATTTACTGTTTCTAGCTCTCCATTCCAAAGTTTTAGCTGAGCAAAACTAGATAAAGACAATTACAGAATCACGGAATCACATAAAATCACGGAATCAATTAGGCTGGAAAAGACCTCTGGGATCATCGTCGAGTCCAACCTATGACTGAACACCACTATGTCAACTTATTAATTAATGAACTAGTCATTAGATAATTAATGAGTTGATGAAATAGAACATTTTCATTGTATCTTTTTCAAGCACTGTAATTTTCAAATCTACACCAGAGGGAAGATGACTTATAGATGCTAAGAGATAATTAGTGACTGGGCAAAGACAGCAGGAGGAACACTGAGCATTTCCAGTAGGAGAGCAAACTTTGCCTTCCAAATAAAGGCTGAGGCAGTATTTCAATTAATTCTCCTCAACAGCAAAATCTTAATTCAAAATAAGCCAAACAAGAAAGCACAAGATCCCAGATGAATATACTGATTACTTTCTGCAACCTTCTCAACAAAGCTATCAAGGCTAATGGTAGCATTATTAGGAAAATGCAAATGAAGAGTAATCCCTGGAGCAATTTCTATCCAGTCAGCAAGAGGGAATGCAAGCTGGTCTCTGAATATTAACAAATTGTCAGGTGGGAGTAATGGTGAGGGAAATTCAGGATTGCAGCTTTATGGTAAAGATAGTATACCAAGATGCCCTGCATCTTCTTCACTGGTTGCCTTTTATAGTCCTACAGCTTTAATAAATGAGCAAGTCAAAGATCAACCCCTGATAATTGGAATGTAGACACTTGCAGGTCTGACTGCAGCAGAGAGTCAGTAATTCTAAATTACTGCTTTCGAACTTGATGTTGGGAGTCATGGTTACAGCACCATGTATGAACCAGAGGTTCAGAGGAGAGCACCTGTGAAGTTTGTTGTAATTCAAGTACCAGTGGGGAAAACAGGATGCACTACACTGCATATTTGCTCGTAATTAAATTGGTATTATACCACCAGTCATGTGAACAAGAAAAATTAGCTTCTTAAATGGCAATGATCTTCTAATAAAACAAATCAGATATGCATTCAGTTCTTCTGGAAACATGGCAATGGATGCCTTAGTTACAATGTTAGCCCTCTGACACGGTGTGAAAAAGTACTTTAGATTTGTGCATAACAGAAGTGTTCACAGCTTTAATCTTAAGGATTGGGACAGGGTGTACAGCAAATGGCAGGACTCAGACCATAATCTCAAACATACCAATAAATATTTCTGTCTCAGGAAATTAGATTTTAGAAGATTTCCAATTTTCTTTTTTGTTTCTGTATTTCATTTTGTATTCTGTAAACCTTTCTTGTTTTTAAGTTATTGAACTAACAGCTTTTTCAATAATCTTGATTCTTAGTGCTGCCTCTTCCACTGAAGATGTGTATTTTCAAAATGACCATGTAGTTATTAACCTAGGAAGAATGCAAAAAAATTATTTCATATCCTTCATATATATTATATACATTTGCCTATGTCTGTCTATCCAACCACACCGTGCCAGAAACAGAATTTTACCTTCAGCAAAGATGAAACATCATCCCTGTTACCTGCCATGAGAAGATAGGGAATTAATTTATTTAAATATGACTTACTGTACCTTTTGCTTGGTATTTCCAAAGGATCTATAGGATTTCAGCATGTGCTGCATGGGTATTGGTAGCCATTGATCCTAGAATCATAGAATCAGTCATGCATTAATACAAGAGTTTGCTGGATGCCCATCTATCCTATACCTCCTATCTTCCTATCTACAAGATTAAATTTAAATTCAAGCATATGTTCACAGAGTTTTACTCAGATGCCTATAATTTAGCCATATTAGCACCTTTTTCATACTTTTTCCCCAAGGAAAAAAAAAAGAGATTTGAGATCTATGATGTCTGCTGGATATAACAATTAACAAATGCATATTTTGTAAATTCATGGCTAGGCAACACCACAGCACCATGAACATAGGAAACAGAATTAATGTCCAGTCCTAATTGGGGACACTTCTGCAGGGGATGATGTCACCAATCTCCCAGTTTCTTCTGTACATCCTTCTCATTGGTCCTCAGCACCTCAGTTGTGCCTGAGGAGGGCTGCTGTAGGGATAATCATCCCTTGCCCCAGGCCATTCTGGGGCTGTGCAAAGAGAGCTTGTGACAGCTGCTGGGAGCTCATTGACTAATATCACAAATCCTTGGTTATCAGGGTTAACTCAGGTTTTTAAGGTTGTGTCTCAGATCTATTCTATATGGAGACCACAAAATGCAGGTCCTCTTCCACAAGTTTAACCAGCAATAGATCACATGCACTTTAACCTTTAACCAAGTGATGTTCTTTTTAACAACAACTTTTCGTAAAAATCGCCTACTGGCCCCCAACACATGCAGGTAAAAACTGAAATGCTGCTACAATTACTAGATTATTACTATTACTAAAATTTTAATACCATATTTATTGCCAACTTTACCTCTTTAATAACAATCTGGGAGTAATTTTGTAGAGATGAAAACAGTTTCACTGACCTGACATTTAGTACTACGCAGAGGTAATAACAAGAGCCCAAAGAGTGTTCAATTTTTAAAGAAGAAAAATCATATGTAGCCATTATTTATTTACCAATACAAAATACAGGCAGTTTTTAAAAGGTTTTAAAATTGCATCAGTAGAACTGCAAGTGCACAGGAGTGGCAGTGATCCACAGAGACTCCTGAGGGATTCAGGGAGAAAAGAAACAGACGGAATTTTTATCAGGTTATTTTTCCTACGTAATGTGAGTCCTCCAGAAATTTTGCCAATAAAACTTTGGAAATTTCTGCAAACTGGCTATTGCCTCAGTGGAGCAATAGGACCCATTGTAAGATTAATTGGGAAACCTGTAGCGGTCAATATGAAACTACAATCCTTCAATAGCAGTAAATTTAACAGGGAAGTTTCCAGTCCTGAACTTATGAGCTCCCCTGAGTAAAGCTGTGAAGGATACATATTTCTCAAAGTATTGGTATTTGGGGCAAGGAGCTTACAGGTCTAGATTCTTGCCAAACTCTTCAAGCCAATACTTTCAGGTCTTAAATACTACATCAGAGAGGCTGCTCTGTGGCCATAAAAATTATATAAATTTAAATTTATAAATTTTTAAAATTTATAATTTTTTTTTTTTTGGAGAGCAGAGATGAGAAAAAAAGTCTATTTTTCCATA
>JAOTQP010001546.1:62230631-62241427 GCA_026413545.1 Cichladusa arquata
AAGTTCAGCCTCTGGATATGACCAGGAGTGGTGTATTTCACCTGCTGCCAGACATATTAACATCTGTGATCAATGAAGGGAAAAAGGAGATTTTTCTTGAGGAAAATCTAAAATAAAACACCTCTATGAAAATGTTTGTTTAATCAAAAGGAAATTTTTTTTTAAAATCTTTCAGATTCATTCTTGCCAGCTCTACCTGTGTAGACCCAAGCGGAACTGGGTGTTAGCACAGAGGTCCCTAAACACTACTCATTGATCCATGCTCTGTTTTGTGTAAGCCAAATATATAGAAGTTGTTAAACATTAAAACTACATAGCTGGCTACCCTGTGCTCCACCAAGATGTGTGGCTATCTCTGCCAACTGTGCAAAAGCCCTGGTGTTAGTCAGCCATCCCTGGCATACTTCAACCACTCAGAGTAAATCTCAAAGCAAAACTTACTTCCAGGAGTGGTAATTAAGAAAGTTGCTATCAGGAGTTGGAAATAAAAAACTAAAGTGGTTATAAACACCATAAAATATTTTTACACAGACGAAGCTAAAAAAGGAAAAAAATAAATAGTTCCTTAGAAACTAGTTCAAATAAACCAGTGTCCATAAATGGAGAGAAGTAAATTACCTACCTGTTCAATAATCCTGAGGATTATGAAAAATAAACAGAAATTAAGACTCCTGTGAGAGAAAAGGGAAAAATGAAATCAGAATATCTAAATAAGGAAGTTAAAGGCTCTGAAGTAGTGCTACATTAATTCAGACAACAGCAAAAAAAAACCCAACAAACAAACAAAAAGGGAAAAATTAAAATCAAAATTAAATAAAAAAGACAAAGCCCCTAAAAATTAATGTAATTTATATCAAGAGAAAAAAAAAAGTAAATCTATAATTTTTATTAGGAGACACAACTTCAGTTTCTAATCAGCATAGTTGAACTGAGCTCTTTACATTTTATGCTTGTGTTATAAAACTTTGATTGTTTTTTTAATTAGAAAGTTTACTTAGATAATAAAAAACATACTGTTTTTGCATTCAAATTAAGCTCAAGGGAGAAACAAGATTGATCAAGTTGCTTTTATAATGAGGCAGATTTTTAGTCTCAGTTTAGTAATTTTTCTATTAGCATTTCTCTTACTAGAGAATATATATTCAAAAGAGGAGATCTGCAGCCAGTACAAACTGGAATTGCTTCCTTACACTCACACTGATTTACACCATCTTAGCATCTGGCTTATTGTTTCAACTCCCATTTTCTATTACGTGATGTGCTTTCAATTTTCTTCGAAGTACAAGAGATCTAAGTTCTAATGGACAGTTACTTACGCTGTTTGTAGACAGTAAAATAAAAATAAATGCTTCTAATGGTTTCCATTGCACTTTATGGATACACAGCAAAACAGATAAGGGTGTTACTCTAGTGAGATTGCAATCTATGTTGTATTTAGGCTAGCACCTTCCCCTGTTCAAATTTCCCAATGCTTCATATTCTTAAGTCCTTTGCTATTTCTACAAATTGTTTAGGCTGAAGTGTAGAAAGAGAATGGTGCCCAATGCTGAGATGGATCAAGGCAAACAGGACTTTGTTGAGTGTTGCGTGGCGACCTGCTTTAAGCCCGGCACGGCAGCCCTAACCCCGGGCCACTCGGTCCATATGCTCCTGGACACCAATGTGGTGGACAGCAAATGGCTTTTATTGAAGGGTCACAAGGGTTTTTATCACAAGGGTTTTTATAGCCTGGCAGTCAGTGTCATTTCCCTTTGCTCACGTCCGGCTGGGTGCGGCCAGGCACGGAGCAATGGTCTGACTGCGAGGGGAAAAGGGGTCCTGACTGACCGTACAGCCCAATATCTTCCACACCCATATCCCTAACTCTCCACAGCTAAGCAAGCAAAAAAGCTGAAAGAGACGGGGACTGGGAGCTATAAAAAACCACAGAAGTTTATGTGTCTGGCTTAGACAAATGATTAAAAAACTTGGAGAAGCTTGTTGCTAGAGCTTAAGAAATTTGGAACAGATGAATAGGAACTGGAGAAACAACAAGGAGAGGAACTGTGTGAGACATGCCAGAATGCAAAAGGATGGGACCAGGGAGGAAATGAGACTGCTGAAAGAGGCCAAGGGAGAGCATGGAACTGACCTGAGACTGACGAATAAGTTGGAGATAGACTAGGGCTAGAATCCAAGGGCAAGGAAAGTGGGCATCAAAAGAGTTGAGAAAGGACCATTGGATGTGGATGGGCAAGCAGGATTGATATGACACATGAAGAGAGACACTGTAAGCAAAGAAAATGAGAGTAGGAAGAGCTTAGAACAGTATGATTGAGCAGGGCATGATGACTGACTGGGGAAATAGGCAGTGGGCTGAAGAAACTACAGATCCAAAACAGTCACTGTATATAATTCTAGCACCCAGAAATTTTAGCTCCATGACCAAAATGGAGAATTATATAATCTGGTCACTTCTGAATGTGCTTCTGAGGACAGGAAAGTTACAGAAATATTTCCTTCTTTCTGCCTTCAATGAGTCTGGTTATTGTTTCATTATAGTCAACCTGAAATTTGCCACAGCCTAAACCCATATGTTACACAGCAAAACAATACACTAGACAAGAAAGAGAATTCTATTATAGTAAAGAAAATGTATAACACAGCTGGCTAAACTCTGCTAATACTGTTCAGAACACATGCAGCTGGAAAAGGCAAAAGTAAGACATTAATTGTTTTATTGCTCTCCTTCTTGTTTTTGACTCTGTTCTTCCATCATCTAAAACTGCTCCAGCCTCTAGAGCTAATCTCCATCAAAATCCCTCTCTAAATCACAGTGCTAAGGGAGTTCTCAGTTGACTCTGAGATTCATGAGTTGCCCCTAAAGCACAATCTCTCTTCAGAAGCTGAGCACATAGATTATGGATTCGAGTCTTCCCCTATGGCCCAGAATCACTCTATTTCACCAGCCCTTCATGCCTGCAGGAGCCTGGTCTCCTGTTGAGGCCTGGTCTCAGCTTGATGCTCAAGTGACCAGGAGCCAGGATGCATTGCAGAATGCACCAGCTCAGCTCAGATGCAGTTTGTGAGAATCTGTTTTACCACTTTCACATCTGTTAATGGTCAATATAGTAGTGATTTAACTGTCTCCCTTCTTCTATTACTGTCTAACACTAACAACTCCTTCTATCACTTGGTAAATAGAAAATGCTTCTTATATGTTTGCTCCATTTAAAACTGAACGTTTCCAGTTGTGGTCAAAATATCACATGTGAAAGGGCCTAGAAAACCCACACTGTTTTATTGAGAACAGATCTTGCTTATTACAGCCTTGTAGCTGTCAGTGTTCAGTGAGCAGTTTGGGAATTACTGATCTCAGTGAAATAGGAACAGTTTCTGGTAACAACCATAATTGAATAAACAGCACTTAAAATGGAGAGAGTCGACAGAATGATTGAAAATTCATGAGGAAAAAGTGTCTTGACAGCTTACCAGAAAAGTCCATTTAAAAATACAGCCCTTCAGATCAGCTACTCCTACACCTGAGTTCTGCAGCCCATAATTTCTTTAATTGACTTTGAAAACTTTCTAACCATCCATTAAAACTGATACTTTTGCCTTTTTGCTATGATTTCTTAAATTCTTAGAAAATATTACTTTTTAAAGAAGTCTTTTCTTCTTGTCACGGTTTTTGGTATGTTTTTTGGATGGTAAAAGAAAAGAAACTGGAGAAGTTTTTCTATGTTTTGCATACAATAGTGCTGAAATATTCTCCCTCTGCCAAAGAGTCTGATGTGACTGAAATGCTGAAGATTGCTGTTTGTACTGGAGGAGAAGTGGAGGCTGCTTTGTTATAGAAGTACTTCGACAGACTCACTTGAAACAGAAGTGCTGTGCTGCTTTTGCAGCACCACAGCTTGAGTGACTGACAAACCTGTCACAGCATTTTCACTAACAGCAGGGAAAGGCACACGTTTCCAAGTGGATTGTTTTCACAGAAATCTTATACTGCAGCCCAATTATTTCTTTCTTAAAGAATAAAACTTGTTCTCCGGATATGACTAATACTCCTCTGAATGTTTTGGAGTTTTATCTGAAGTTTAACAGCTTCCTTGTTTATATTTGCAAGATTCCATTACATTAATGACAAATTACATGTTTTTGAGGCACTTGACATTTGTATATTATATCCATTTCTATCTGTTTTACTTTGGAATGGTTAATTCTTTGGCACAATGTATTTCTCATAAATACTTATGCTTTCTTTCATGAATTATATATAATATATAGATGGGTTTGAGGAGGGGGGAAGTTAATGAGTTTGCATAAAAGGCTTTTATTTGAGAAAGGACTGACTGACAAGGAGCAAAAGATTAGGAAAAACTGCCATGTCCTTAAAGTGAAGGTTTGGATTTGTGGATGACAGAAGAGACAAAACAGATCTTATTTCCCTCTGCCTTTAGGCTTGTTCCCTTTTTTCCTCTATTTCAACCAAAGCTTGCAGCTTTCAAACATTCCACTTCTTTAACAATTTAGCAATCTCTTGCCAAGGGACTAAGGTGGTTTTAAGCTGCTGTACTTCAGGAGTCTCTTGAATTTATTTGGTCTCTTGACTGCTGTTGATGCTGAAAGGAAATTGCACTTTTAAACAGCTTTTGTTTCATAATTCAAAAGCAGTAGAAACTGAAACAATAAATTAAAAAGCTCTGAGACAAACAATAGATCAGAGAGATTACCCATATGGATAAAAAGTAAAAGAAAATGTACTAAAATGCTCTGAATGAAAGGATGGAGTTCTAACAGAGTAGCTCAATCTCTTCAGAAATGTAAGAAAAGAAAAAAAAAAAGAAAACTCAAAGGACATTTTCCTCCGCATGTAATAAGGTGCAGTAAATATAATATAATATAATAATATAATAAGGTGTAGTAAATATAAAACATCAGATATTTCAGATATTTTTCATGGTTGCCCAGTTCCACAGATTCTGATTTACCTAATGGCTTGAAAGAATCTTTGGTACTACTCCCCATTCTGTAAATATATTTCATGTGCATCAGATTATATCAGATGAGGCTAAGGCAGAGTGAAAAAACAGAGGACCTTTTTACTGATCTGAAGCTGAAAAGTCCACCTTACAACTTCTAAAAGCCCAGTTGCTAATTTACTTCAGAATAAAATAACTAAGAATAAGACTACATGAAGAATGAGATTTCATCATCTGTCTTTAGCTGTATAATGCAAGTTAAAAATTTCTGGGCAGACTGACATTCCAACCAAGTGAACCTCTAAAAGTAAATAAAAAACCCAAGAATCTGTGGCAGAAGATTCATAAAACAGGACTGTTCAAGATGAACAAAATAGCACACAATGTGGTATTTCTCTGACGGAGCACTGGCTTAGGCAATCCTGGAATTTAGGGAACGTGAAGTAGAACAAAAGAAACAACATTATTTCTTAGCTTCTCAGTGCTGCTAGCATACAGGCAAGAATTATGGCAATAAGATCTCCTCACAGAGCTATAGACAGTGCTTCCACAAAAGCCAAGTTGACAGCCCACATGGATGCAAGTGAAGCAGCACTTTTCCCAGTCTGGGTATTGGCATATAAATCACTGTGCTGCCCCAGGATTTTTAGCTATTCTGAAATGTGTGCTCTAGACAGTACAAGATAATATCTAAGAATTTCTCCTATATTTGATAAAATTTATAACTTTATCTTCATAAAAAGTATTTTCCTGCATTGATATTGTGCCAGTGCCTTGATCATTCTGTGTAGCACAAATGATTATTTAAAGTAGCTGTGGAGAAGGCAAGGGTTTGGAAAGCTAGATAAAGCGACTTTAAACTGTCCCAGGTCCTGAGGAACTGGGACAGAAAAATGAAAATCCTGTAGACAACAGATGTCCTTGAAGTAATGTGTTGTATATTCTTCTTTTAGCATCAAAATTAAAATAATGATAATAATTTTTTAAAAAGTAAACCTGCTGACATGCAACAGGAATAAACAAATAAAACTCAGCAGACTGTATAAAAAGTGCCTAGTCTGTTCCTTTGAGTTAATCTGGCTGTCTGAAACACAGGACAGTGGCAAATTGTCCTAAGAACAAAATCTCATGCTTTTAAACATCTATAGCTTACAAGTCAAAGGAAGCTCAGGAGAACAATAACAGCTGCAAGCATATTCTCCATTATAAAAGTGCAATTAAGTCTTATAAAAAGAAATTGTTGGATGAACTGTAGATGGAGCCACATTTTACAAGAGAGGAAACAATTAGTCTGTTAACACAGGAAGGTTGGAAGCTCAAACTCAGAGGCACCAGTATCACGCCAAGGGGAATCTCTCAAATCTAAAAGGAATTCTGATTAAAGACAACAGAAAGCAGTATGTTTAACAGAGTATATAACAGTGGCTTAAGAATGCAAAATTAAGGAAAAAAAATCCAATAATCAAATCACAACAAAACAATATTTTACTCTGGCCTCTACTGAATAGCCTGGAGGCTGTCAAGTCACATTATATATGCTGAAACAGAGGTCTAAGAAAAGCAGGAGAGTGTGTTGGTAATAAAGGAAAAAAAAGGACCCAAAATAAGCCTACACATAGTAAGCATGTAGAAAACCATTTTCTTGCATCCTTATTATTCAGTTTTCTGTCTAATAGTTTACTCTAGAAGACAGAGTGACTGTGCATGTCAAAGATGATTTAATGTTAGGTGCAGTACCTGATGCAACAGACATGTTACAGTGAGCATTAAATTTTTGAGAATATTAATTTAAATAGACTTCAGTAGCATTTATTTAGTAATTTCATTGAAAATAAACTTTCCTAATTTTCATTAGTCTCAGAAACCCTGATGCGATGGACAGGTAAATTAAGGATTAAAAAGGTTACAGGGTAGGATCCCAATTATATATAATTTTCCAGGGATAGGTGTACAGCAGCTACAGTGAAATTCTCATTGCCATCTTCTGACACTCATCTAATGTATCACAGGGAACAAGGAGATCTTTGACATCAGGAACTCAGGAAAGAAGTGTGTGAAAAAATATAAGGAAAGCTCAAACAGAGAAACGAGAGTTAGCATAACATGGGGCACTGGAAGCAGTGATGGCTTCAAGAAAATGATGAAACATGAATTTCTGTCAAGCAGTGTGGCTGCAGGCAGTAACAGCTACCCAACAGCTTGCTCACAGCCTTGTAAAGCTGTTGTACCCCTGGACATATTCTGAACAGGAAGGGACAACTGCACTTTAATCTGCAAGCAGAAGATAAAAGAAAAGTGGGCTCAAATTTATCTACCAGGGTCGTACACAGATAGAAGATGCAGATAGATAGGTAGGTACCAAGACATTGTAATGTCAGAACAAATGAACTTAGTACCAGGGTCTCAATGCAATTCCAAGCATCACAGTGCTTAGGGTCTGATTTTATAACACAACCTGTGTTTTGAGACAGAAGAAAAAGGAGCAAGAATAGCACAAACACAAATATCACAGGAAAACTGAGGATGGGAAAGCAGGGATTAAATCTTACAAGTAGGAGATACAAGGCCCTGTCCAAAATCATATTAAACATATTGCCTTCATGTGCTGAGTTTTACCTCAGAGATGAGTGAGGCATAAAACACTGAGAGACCAATTCAAGTTGCAGAAGCGAAATATGCACTTAGTTTTCAGTCGTTTAATGAACAAAAAGATCAAATAAATGCTGATAAACGTTACTGCTCTACTGTGTGCCCCTAAAAGAAACCTTGTTGTTTGGACATATGTAACACAGAGGTCAACACAGATAAATGAGAAAAGGGCTCCTTTTAAAGTCTGTTCTATTATTTACCCTACAGTGCAGAATGTGTATGGAAATATTGCTTTCTCACCTAATTCATGGGGTGTTTGGAGGATTCATTAGTTAATGTTTATACAGTGCTTTAGAGAACAAAAGCATAGGATAAGCACCAAGTACTATTGTAAGAAATCACAAGAAGCAGGAAATGAGAAACCTCCATCTCATAAAAGGAAGGAGTTTGGTGCTTGTTATTTATCAAGCCTTCCACTCACTTGTCAGGTCTTTCATTTAGGAAGATCGTTTTTATGTTCTCCTTTATGTTGCTAAGGGTTACATTTCATCAGTGTTAACTAGAACTAGTATCAACAGCTTTCCATATCATTAGGCAGCTGGGAAGAATATCATAATATTACTGGTATCCAGCTGCACTTCTACTTATTTGAAGCAGAGGAAAAGGTAGGCAAAAAGATTCATTAACAGCATGTCTTGGTTGTTGTTATCCCACTATTGATGTAACCACAGAAAAGTCTAAAATTATAGAATCACAGAATTCTTTGTTTTGGAAGGGACATTAAAGATCAACTAGGTAGTTAATAAATAGTAGCAAAGCATAAATACCATATGTCAAAAGTGTCCACAGTAGAACATTCACCATGAGTCACAACTGCTTATCCTCTAAAGGACTGTGCACATTTTCTTGTTCTGAGGAAGCTGCTATTCACCTTTATGGGCAGGCTGGGTTCAATCCCCAGAGCTGTGGGTGTGCAGCAGCTACATCCAAGTTTTCTGATCTGTTACGAAAACCAGATGGTCAAATATGCTGTTCTAAACCTGATAACATTTTCAGTTGGAAAGGGAGAACTTGTCCAAGAAATCTCAGAAATGGAATTACATTCCAACTTGGTTTATGCAAAAGGTCAGGTTAGATAAACGCTATGGTCCAAGCTGGCCACAGCTAAGGTCATGAGTCTCATGGTGTTACCAGAGCAGGAACCCCTTCAGTGATAATTGTCCCTCCTATGTAAACTGAGGTAAAGGATCCACAGCTCTATATCATTTTCTGGTCTTTTAAAATAAAGTCTTAAAAGATGTCCCTGCTTTCTAATCTGCTCACAGTGAAGCATCACTTTTCAATTCCAATGTTTCAGTCTCCTGACTCAACTAAATATATTAGTTTAGTTTTATTTGGTGGGGAAAAAAGGCAAAAGAATCATTAAGAGTTATCAGTATTTTATATCCTTCCCCACACTACATACTTTCCCAGTTGCATTTACTATTGGTTAAATTGCAGAATAGAATTCTTGCATCTGTTATGCTCAACAGTGCAGCACACAAACCCGAAGCAAAGACAAAGCACATGAGTTTAAAATGCCTTCAAGGTAGTGTTTAGTACCTCTGTTGAGCTACCCCATTGCTTCACTTGCCTCATCAGAGTACCTCGAGTGGAGCTGCTTCCTTTGTACAGAGCATAAAAACCATCAGCTTTATCTGAAGAAAGTGAAGATCCTTGGGAAAAAAGATCATATATGGATTTCAGTGAGCTTCCTAGGCTCCTGGGATGGGCTGACTTTCAGCCTGCCTTAGACTAATATACCAAATATATCCTGTATATTTGCTTTTATGCAAAAAAAGTGAAGAGCCCCCCACCCCTCAAAAACAAAATTAATTTCCTGAGAAGAGACATATCTATCCAGAAATAGAACAGGATTCTGTCAGAAACTTGCCATCCTGAAGCTACATCATAAATTTTTATGAACTGGATCATTAAAAAAAAAAAAAAAAAAAAAAAAGTTCAGCAGCAGTTATTTTGGTATTAAATTACTAGACTGTAAATGAATCTTTTGGATTAGAGAAAACCCTAAACTTAGTTGACTTTCAGATGCATCATAACTTAGTTAATTAACACAGGGGCATGGCAGCAAGAAAAGTGTTTTGCTTCATATCCCACTGCTCAAGTTCAAGACTCATTGGGGACTGTCAGGAAGACCTACTTGTGCTTAAACTGCTTCCAAGTAGATACCAACAGACAGGAGGCTTAAATGTTAGTTTCATTACTCCTCTGAGCATAACTGGAAACAGGCACAACTCCACTTAACCCAAATTAATCTGTTAGGGTGGCTGGCTTACAGCAGCCCACAGGTAGCCTTAAGCCTGGGAACCGTAAATGGGGAATTTACTTAAATCTCTCTTTACCTGTCGACTACTCAGTAATTACTGATCTTATGGCAACTACGAGTTACTACAGAAGCCTCAGTGCTTCCCAGGCTAGGTTTATATAGGTCCCAAAACCTTATTCAGTGTGGAGGCACACCCTGGAAATAATGAATCTTTTCCAGTGCTAGAGGTAATAGTATTAAGGTCCTTTTCTTCTTTTTCTTTCAATAAAACTGTGCCAGATTCACCAGTTTCTAAAACTTTAATGGTTTTCACAGAACAAAAAACCACTTTGAAACAGCAACCTTGTCCATCTCCCTCTGCCCTAGGAGGAGAAATCTCCTAAAAGGATTAATGGTTCCAAATGATTGTGGGGAAAGTTGTAATCTGCATTTAAATAGAAAAAATCCCAAGTGCCCAGGTATTCAATTTTCTTTTTATAGCAGGAGGCAGAGCATTTTTCATGTGTACAGTTTAAAGTTAAAAGGACACTGTGGTGCAGGTAGGTCTGTGGTTTATCTCACTGGTGCACAGCCAGCTGGGTATAACTTCACCTGCCAGAGAAATTCTGAATGTTTGTCCTGAGCAACATCCTAAGAATATGTGTGAAAATACATGTAGAAAACACACACAATTGTACAGAACAATGGAATGGCCTGGTTCATATAAGCTCACGTGCAGTGGCAGTACCAAGAAAACTGTGAATTGGAGCTGGGCAGTGCTCATCTCACTCATCATACCCTGTTCCTTGCTATCACAGATGCTTTGTGTCTTCTTTGCACATGAAATGATGAAATGACAACAAAAACAACAACAACAAAAAAAAAAAAAAAAGAAAAAAACAAAAAAAAACCCCTTCACAAAACAAAACAAAAAACCC
>JAOTQP010001546.1:62241527-62265338 GCA_026413545.1 Cichladusa arquata
AACAACAACAACAAAAAAAAAAAAAAAAGAAAAAAACAAAAAAAAACCCCTACACAAAACAAAACAAAAAACCCCCCCAAAAAAAACCCCAAAAAACTCCACAAAAAAACAAACAAACAAACAAACAAAAGCCAAAAAACCCAAAACTAACCAAACAAACAAACAAAATAAAAATCCTCCCGAAATTCTAAACATCCATAAGAAAATTAAATTGCAATCCCTGGTCAAAAGCCTGTGGAGGCCACATAAAACTGATAGGCACAAAACTCAAGGGATTTGAGGGAACATGAGCAGATTTCCCTGAGTAGGCAAAATCCTTCACTGCGCTGCTGATGAGTTAATGTTCAGATAACTTTATCAGGTGAAATTGCTTAATTAGAGTTCTAATTATTTTCCAGCCATCAACAAAAAAAAAAAAAAAAAAAAAAAAAAAGAATACTCTCTTATTTTAATTTAGAATTCATTTTGGATAAGCAGGTGCTTCTATCAGTCACTGACAGCTACACAGGAGATAGCATATTTGTGTGTTTATATTTTTGCATCATTATGTATTCACACCCACATTCAGATTGGATGTGTGACATATTTAAGGCTCAGTTCTGACAGATGCTTAATTGCATGAGTAATCCCATGGGTTTACATGAGTAAATGTTTGTTGTATAGAGCTCCATTTAGATTTCATTGATAGTATGTGAATTTCCACTGTTGCTATGATCACCCCCCAGAATGGCTCAAGCCCCATGTTTTGTGTTTGAGCAAATCATCAGGGTCCTGTATAGAGTAGGAGGTCACACTTCCTCTTTTTGTTGAAATGAATCCCAGCCAGCTGATGGAAAGCGAAACAGCTTTTACAGGTATTTTCTGCATGCAAAATACCTGTAACTTTCCTACTCACTGCTTTCTTCTGAAAGGTGAGAGATGTGGAGAGAAAAAGCATATAAGTGGCCTGTCTCTCTCCCTTTTTAGCCAGACTGTAGGAAAATACCCAGTACTGTTATATTTGGTGTAGATCATGGCTCAGCACTCGCTCTTGGTGCTTAACTTTCAGTTTGGACACTTTGGGGGGAAAGATAAAAATGTGTAGAGGAATACAAAAGCCTGAAGCTTTTCTAATGTATAGTTATGTACACAGTGTCAGCCTTCCAGTAAACCAACCAATCAACCAACCAACCACCCAAAACTCAGACATCTTTGCTCTTTAAACATCTATTGGGCATGCAAGGAGTTTCTAGTTCACAGGTGCCTAAATGGTCCTTGAGGTAACTGCATAGCTTTGGATCCAGCCTTGTTCTTCTATTTCTTCTGGACAGTGACCAGAAGGCTTTTAGAACATGTGTTGCAGCAGTGCTGCAACTTTAGGCCCTCACCTAGGGCTTTTCTCCTTTGAAAAGTCATCTGGTTTCACTTGCTGCAAAAGTATTCACAAAACCTTTGGCCGAAAGAGCTTTGTAGGAATTAGCCAAAGTTACTGTATTGTGAAACATAGCACATTTCTATATCTTAATTTGCATGCAAGTCTAGCTTTATATTTCTTAAGTATTCTCTTTTGTTCTTTCAAAGTACAGCATTAATGAAATTATGATTAAAGAGTTAATCCACTCTTTCTTCTTTCTCATTCTTGCATTGAACTTGCTCTTGGTGATTGCTAAAACATTTTAAAATCATCAAAATACTCAGCATCTTGATAACTAACACGTGTTATTTCAAAATTTCTAAGAGCCTGAAAAATTAGTGTCAGGTGACATGACATTTAGGTACATGTTCATCCCAAAATCCCTGCCCTACATCTGTGTTTTGGGCACAACTTGGTCATAATCACTCTGTAGCTTTTCTGCTTTCTATCTGTGAGGAGACAATGGCAGCAATTAGACCCAAATATTTTTGAGGAGTCATGTAGACTTCAATGTTGTTTGCAGAAATCTTGTGCAGAACTGAAGCTTCTGAACACACTCTCAGGCCTAAAAGGAGGATTTATACTCCAAAAACATGATAAATATTTAAATATCAAAAATTCTAAAAAATCTGTTGTTAATATCCATTATAATGAAGGATGTTGGTTTTCATACAGAGAGTAATGTGCAATAACTGTTCAATTTTAATGGCAATTAGGTGACATATGAAATTGAAATGAGCATTAAGCTAACACTCCCTTCCCGGCCTGCCTCCAGCCTTCTCTGTAAGGTATAGAGGCTCCATCTGAGCATTCAAGATACAACACAACCCCAAAGTTAGATCATTCATTACTACTAAAAGCCCATGGCTTCTGCCTGAGCCACATGAGGGCAAACATTCTTGCCTTCTTTCCTCTGCTGCTTGTAAATCTCTCCTTGTTTTCTTCCAATAAAGAAAAATGCTTAAAAGGGAAGCAACGGCATAAGAGTGGAAAAACTAGCTGAGGACTGGAAGAATGACATCAGCCCAAGGTCTGGGACAGATTTTATTTTGCTGTAGGTGAATAGCCAGCAGTGTTTATTTTAAAATCAGTTTGACTCCAGATCACCCCAGGTATCTGCTATCACGCATAAAAATACAATGCATATGCCTCTGCCTTGGTTGAGCTGATCAGTAATATTTATCTGTCTCACTGTCCTTGCTGCAGCCTCTTGATATTTACCATAATATAATTCCATTTGGTTGTCAGTTCACTGGTTTTCTCTATCGTGCTGAGAGTACACACGGAAAGCTTTGATTTTGAAGGTTATTTTGTTTTTTTCCTATAAATTTAAAACATACCCTGAGCAAAATTTATTTAAGGACTGACTTGATTCAGAGCCTATCAAGGCAATACTGCAGTGATAAAGGTGGCAACTTTAAGTCATGTTTTGTATTGGGTGATCTCTGAGGCTTGCAGTCACTGATTCTGTGATTTTTTGGGGGTTTAATTGAGGACAGTGTGTGGCACCTCAAAGCTCTGGAACAAGGCTGCTGTCTGTCACCGTGCCCTGGGTGCTCTCTCAGCCATGTGGGGAAATGAAATCCAAGAATCCATGGAGAAGGCAGCCAGTTTAGGAGGGGCCATCTGACAGTGAATAAGTCTAATGCAGTTGCTGCAGAGGAATGTGAGCAATAGCAAACTCTGACTGCGGTACCCAGAACATGCAAAGCTTTATAAATGACACTAAAATCTTAACAAATCAAATATTTCACACTGGTGAGGGGACATTTTAATATTCCACTGAGACATATCAATAGATGAATTCTTCCCAAATGTGGCTGACAGGCTGTTCCTTGAGCAACAAGAATATTAAATACTGAGCTGTGTGTGTTGTACACTCCTGAGTTTAGTAAGCCCCAGTAAAGCTTAGCAGTTTAGCTAGAAGCCCTTTTTACCACAGCTTGTGTTATAGATTTCTTTAAAACCTTTGATTGCTATCAGACTGCCAGTCTCCAAGTGGATATAAGGAATTCCCTTGTATTTTAAACTTTGGTATCTGAATCCATGGCTCAGTTTGATCTCTTGGAAAAGGAAGTTTTATCTAAATTAAAAATATATTCATGTTTTATGACTGTGATAACTCTTATGAAAAAGTGATATATTTTATTATATAAGGGATGCTTCTAGGTCATAAGGGATTCATAATACTCAGTGATTCAATGCCTGTTATGTACTTAAAATGTTTTGTAGACTACTTCAGTGTGTTTGCCTAAGAAGTAAAAATTGCTATAAAAATGTAAGTTGCAGTAATGGTGTTATTGCAAGGCATTTTTGCCAGCCACAATGAATGATTTCTAAATGCCACAGTGTGATTAAACTGTAAGGTACAGTGGGTTATATTAGAGTAGGAAGCCCTAGGTGTGCTGAAATTACCATTCAACAGCTCACCTGGGAGCATCTCTGGGAGATTATAACATGACACCTTTACTGTTTTTTTAGAAATGAAAGAATGAAGTCATTAAAAAGCATTTTTTTCCCACATAAGTGAAGTGTCTTCCATCACCCAGTGTGCAGTCATTAGGTCTAATGTGCTTTTCTGCAGAAATATTTCAAAATGATCCAGGGTTCCCTTCTTTTCTATTGTGGCAAAGGGAAGATTTGTTACAGGAATCTTGTTTCTCCCTGAATGAAGTATGTACTCACAATTACCCAATGTACTCAGTTTCTAGTTACTGCAAAACTACCTTACCAACAAACCCACTGTTTTCTAAAACATATTTTGCTCCAAATATTTTTCTTTTTCTGTCTGTAAGTTTTTCTTCCCTATTTCTTCCTTTAAGGAACAAGTAATATCAGATACCTCACTACATGTAGTCCTGTAATATTGTTGATTGCCCAGGAGTTTTTTTAAGCGGAGAGACCTTTGAAAACTGTACCAAAAGGCCCACTAAGTCTTGATCATCATATACTTTTTTAGTTAAGCAGTGTGGCACCCCAGTCTTCCCCTTGTTTTGGGGAGTATATGCTCTAGGAAACAAGAAAACATAAACTGCATTTGTGTGGTGTTTGCACAGAAGGATGCCATGCTGCAGTGATTCCAGCCCAGCAAGCTGTAAGACCTTTGCAGAACGTGGGTAATAGCTCAAGAGTACAACCAGAAAATGTGACTAAAAGCAAGGTGAGGTCTCTCTATGCAGCCCAGTGTGGTGGTGCAGCCTCCCCCACCTCCAGGCTGTAATGATCTGAGAATTGCTTGTCAGGCCTCAGAGTTAGCCAACAGCACTTGGGCTCTTCAGCTTATTAAAAACAGCCTGCTCCCAGGAACTTACAATGCCTAATGAGCTGCTGCTGCTGCTTTTTTTTTTTTTTTTTTTTTTTTTTTTTTTTTAAATGATCAGCCTTGGAAACTTTTTTTTTAAATCTGAATGGCATAACATTTTTGTTCTCACACTTTGAAATAAAGTTTCCAACACTAAGTTCATCCAGGAGGAAACATTGTTATGAGCAAAGCTTCCTCATTTGCAGCCCTGTAAACAGTGGTCCCCAATGAGACCCTTTGAGCTCTGCTGGGCCAGAGTGACCAGCAGCCTCCCTCTGAGTGAGGACTCTCAGAGCCAGCAAACTCTTAGTTTGCTATACTCAGAGGATGGCAGAATGATGTCAGATCCTGGGCTGGTATCCCCATTCCTCCACGCTCAACCCTTGACCCACTTGGAAGATGTTTCCAAGCCAAAGGGCTTCCAAAGTGAATATTTCACTACCTTCAAGGGTAATTTTTCACAGGTACCTTGTACAGACTTTTTATGTCCAGGAGCATACAAGTGTGCATATGATAGAGCAAATGTGGGAGAAGTACTGTACTTGAGATTTGTTAAGTCATGCCTGTAAGTAAAATACTATAATGGTATAGCAAATCCTATATGAATCCTTTGCTAAATTGTTTAACCAAAGTTGTGAACCATTAAGTTAGAGGCTGTTAGGTTTAAGGTGCTGTTAAATTTAAGTACTGTTAAGTTTAAATGATGTCAAATTAAGGGCTGTTGGGCCTTTAGGCTGTATTCCTTCTTATCACACACATCCACACACATCCAACACACACATTCAACCACTCATCCACCACCACCACCACCACCCCCTCTCTTCACCCCCACACACACTCCTCCTGGCTCCTTCACCTCCACACAGATATTTTTCATCTTATTTTGGTTTCAAATGATTGACTCCAGCCTTTCAGTTTTTATTTTTCCTCGGTGTGCCTCAACCATCTAGCAAGTAGTAGAGTGAACTTTGCCAGTGAACTCTGTGACACTGTTGCTTTTATGTTAAATGTTTGCCTTTGCTGGTGATTCCTTAAGCTGTCTTAAAACTTTCATTTATGACACCCAGCCACTGGGCTTTTTTCTGAGCAAGACATACTGCTCTAAGTCCAGATTTACAGCAGAGCACCAACATCAACATTTGGTTCAGACCTCACCAATGAACCTCAAGAACAAAAAAAGCCTTTTGCCTCTTCCCTCTGCTTTGACATTGGAGCACTGCTGGTTTTGAGCAGTTGAGACCTCAGATTTTGTAAACTAGTGTATAGCCCGGGCAATGATCAAGCTTCAGACACCCTTTTTTCAGCCTCTGTGGAGGAATAATTGACCCTCATCAGCCCCATAAAAGGACAACTACCCTCTCTTCAGCTCTGCCACAAAATATTTGCCTTCTCTGCAGCATCCTGTGCCCTGGAGAGAAGCCAAAAGATTTTCCTCATGGGAAAAATGTAAAAATAAGCTATTTAAGGCAAAGGGAATAATAGAGGTAAAGGGAAGCTTAAGGGCAGCATGTAAAGATATGAAGAGCAAAAGCACAGAGGCAGCAGGTTTGGAGTCTTTCTTTAAACCTACTTAACAAATTAAAGTACATCAGACCTATACAGTTCTGCACAGGCAAGATAAGCCATAGTGCTGTTGTAGTTTCCCCATCACTTCTTTTTGATAATGTCCATTTTTTCATTATACCTGCACATCAACTTTTAAGTAGGCTGCAAAAGCTCTTAAAGAAGAGATTAGAGCAATGCCTGCATCTGTAGTTTGTCCAACAGCAATGAGATCTTTGGGAGCTGGTGTCCTGGATAATGAATACCCATTGCAGAGGCAGGAGTGCATCTCTCTGTACCTTGGACAAAAAGTCCCAGCTGACTTCAATGAACAGAAACTTCTTCATACTGTATGCAGGGTTGGAGATTCTTAGGGTTAATCCTTTGCAGTAGTTACACATTCTTCAGTTATATATAGCTGCAGTAGGAAAAATAAAAGAAATAAGAGAATCAGTATTTGCAATGGTTCTGTCTTTAAGCAAAGCGGAGGACAGTTTTAATTTACCTTTCACAATTTGTGCTACAGGTGAACCCATAGTTAAAAACCTGCCACAATCTTTTCATGGTACAGATGGCAAGAGCTTATACTTAAGCTAGTGTCAGAATGGATGATACTTAAGGTTGAGTATTTTGGTAATGTTTCATTGGTAACAACACAAACTCTATATCCATCTGACTTTTAGTTCTACTTCTTTCTACAATAATTAAAGGTGATTAACTATTTGCAAAATCCCGAAACCATTGCCTATAATTTAAATTTCCATTTTATTTGGAGAATAATCCAATTTTAATAAAATGAAAATAATGCTCCAGTACAAAGGAATAGAAAACTTAACACAGTGTGAAAATTAATTTGAGGATTTTTTATTTTTTGTCTTGTTGTAGCTTACATGCTGTTGCTAGAAAATGAAGCTGAGATTAGTTTCCACTATACAGGGTATTCCAAACCCGATTTTGGAAAAATACAGTTTACAGACATTGAAGTATATCACCTTGTATGGTTGGCTTTGAACATTTTGAGGAACTGTACTTTTTCACATTCTATTTTGGCACCTGGATCTGATTGAATTATTTGTTTTGGTGGAAAATACTGTAAGAAGAAATTCCTCTACTGCAAAGAAAGAAACTGCCATAAATTTCATGACATATATAGAGCTCATAAGTGGAAGTATTTAATACAGTACATTGCTCCTTCTCCCAAGTGTTACAAAATAAGCCAGTTTGGTTAGATGTATTGGATAAGTGAAAGGCAAGAGTGCTGTAGCTGTCCCAGACTCACAGTACTGAAAACTGGGAAGAACATGGTTTTGTTTTTTTAGCTGTCCTCTACCAACACAGACCTCTTCAATTTATCACATTTTCAAGTGGTTTAGCAGACTAATTTTTAAATGATTCACTGCTGGAGTTTCTACTGCTTCCCTCTAGAGACTGTATCACTCTGATAGATGTAACCATTAGAAAGTACATCAGCAGTCAGGCTTAAATAGCTTTTGTCCAGTTTCATCTCAATATTTCTTCATGGACTACATTACAGAAGCCCTGCTCTTCCTTGGCTGCCACACTGCTCTTAGTTGCATTATTATAGTCTCTCAAAACTCACATCAGGACTGAATTCTCCTTGAACCATGCTTTTAGTACAAATGCTTTATAAACTATTGCTTCTACCTTGCCAGTTTGCAGCTTCCCCAGATAAGTAACTTGGCAAATACGAAATGCTAAGCAGACAGAGGAACAGACATAACATAAAAACAATCTTATATCTTGGTACTTATAAACAGACAAGTGCACTGACATTTAACCTACCTCTCCCTCCTTATTTATGCTATTTTCTCATCAGTCATTATAGGCCTGTTCATTGTAAATTAGTCAAAAAAAGTTTCCAAGCATGATTAGGGCCTTGGCATTTATACACAGTGGCATTTCTACAGCCTCAGATGCTGGATTTCGTAAATACTTTTTCTTGTACAAAACTACATAAACCTATTCAAGTATGTCAAACAATACTAAATGGAAACAACAGAGGAACCTAAATTACCTGCTTGAATCCATGAAGAAGCACCATTACAGGCTTCTCAGTAAAAATCTTGGCTCAATATACACTTGTCACAAAAGCTAAAGTAGTAGAATGTACACAGAAATGGAAAAATACCATTATGAAGTTTTAGGATGTTGTTCAAAACCAGTTGTGTCTCCCTATTTAGGGTACAGGATCCAGGTCACAGGACCTGGATGAAGGCAGTTGAATTATTAAGGAAAGAGGAGAAATTATGTGCTCTAGATAATAAAAGACTGGGGAAAGGCAAATAAGAATAAGATAGTTAAATCAAGCCACAAGAAAGGAATGAAAAATTGTATCAGGTATAATTGTTTTCAGCCAGAGGATATGAAGGATAAGAGATCATAAAAAAGAATCAAAATGGTCCTACAACACTCAAAATACATTTCAATTTAGAATTAATATTTTTTTTCACTTTTAGCCACACATCCTTGACCTTCAAGATCAAGTATTTTCTGTCAAGATCTCAAAACAAGCACTGAAATATAAAACATATGGCTTTGTCACTCTCATAATGGATCTATGTTTTACTCTTTTGGTAAAAACCTAAAGGGTCAAGTGAAAAATATTCTGAATACAGTTTTATTAATCCACAAGGGGGGCTTAGGCTCATCTGTCGATCTTTTTCCATGCTTCAGTACATTTTTTTTCTTTTGTAAACGGAAGAGTTTAATAAAAACTAGGAAAAAATAACTGAAATGGTTGATTCTAATTCACCATGTGTACAATGCTTTCTGCTGATTCTCTCAGGATAACAAGGGAAGAAACTTGTCAGCCTGTTTTATCTAATTAGCCAGCAGATCATGCACAGAAGCCAGGACCAGGGTCAGTATAGTTGTCACTTGCCTGGGAAAAGCTATCACAATGACCTGACTGCTGGCACTTGAGGGCAAAATGACCATGGCTTCTCAAAGTCTCTTACTGTGTCTCTTCAACCACACATAAAATTTTTAAAAATTCATTGCACAGAGATATTCCACCTCCCAAGCAAGTACTCTACCTGCCAGGATGAAACACCATTCCCAGGGACTCTCGGAGCTGATGAATATTTAAAATATTTTATTCAAAATCAAATAACTCCAGTAAGTGAGATCAAGGAAGACCTGCTCATATGACCTTAGGAATACATAACTGTGGACCTTTCCAAGGGGTTTGGGATCTTTTTACATTACCTGCTGACAGTCAGCCATGAGCAACTCTGAGACAGTGTCTCTCTGACAGGTGTCCTAGCTACCAGTGTGTGTGGAGTCATTGATATTAATTTCAGCCACTTTTGCATAACAATGTTAGTGCTTTATGCACAGTGGAGTAAGATCAATGGGACAGTGAGGGCACTTCAATTAGACCATTACTCCCCTGAGGAAATGAAAATAAAATAGATGACATATAGAAGAGTCAGGGCTGATACAAGCAGAAACACTCTGGGTTTGCTCTCAAGATAAAACAAAAAGATGTTATATTTCTTAAACTACCAGATAATTTCTGCCTTATCTTTGTCCTGTACACTCTTCCCTTGAGGTAAGAATTCAGGCTTTCAGTTCTTGGCAACACCACTGTTCCCCAAGTGCCTGCCCTGCCACCTGTATCAGCTGGTGTGTCTGCACCCTTGTCTGATTGCAACTGAACTGAGAGCCCAGCAGCATTTAGTACAAGCCAGCCCCAGCCAGCTGCAATAGCCCTAGGGAAATCAGAACTTGATCCAAAGCCTACTGAATTCAATGCAAAGGCAGCTGTCATTTGGATCCAAATAAGAAAATGTTCATGGGAAAAAAAAATACTTGATTTTGAGATTTCTTTTTCCAAAGCCAAATAAGTAAAACACAAATACTTCAGTGTGAAAAATAGTGGTTTTGACATTATACTGAACCAAATCAAGCAGAAACCATTTCCAAATGATAGGTTTTTCTCTTAACTCCAATGCTTAGTGTTCTTTGCCTGTTAAAGTTGTAGGAACAATTCAGTCACCATCATCCTTACACCAGACCATATGTGGACCCCTAGATACTTTCCTAAAAGGCAGTGATTTTGTTATTTGCATTACAAATAATTGCTGAAAGTTGTGACAGGAAGTAATAACCAAGTTGTTACAGGAAAATATGTTTAAAAATTAATTTATTATCACAAAATGTGAGTTTATAAAGGGTCAGTCTGCCTATTTTTTAAAGAATGATTTGATCCTTTCTTGATTTTAAAGAATGATTGAAGGACTACTGGCTTTCATTTGAATCTGGCATGAAGAAGACACAGAAAAGTAAAAATAAAAACATCCCTAGTCCTGCAGTTTTACATTCAGACCAGGACTGTGGATAATCTTGTCCTTATGTGCCTAAAGCTCTAGAGGTGTTGTAAATGCCTAAATATTGTTCTGTCATAACGGATAGGTTCCTGTAGTGATTTCACTGGCAACTTCCAGATATGACAAAGAGATTCATTCCCTCCTCAAACCCTTGCCTATTCACACACAACTTTAATCATTAAATAATCTTCTCCTCTGTTTCTCAAAAATCTAGGAGCATAAAACTGTTACAAAGCAGTGGTTACTTTATTGCCTCATTTTAATTGGCATTCTTTTCTGAATTTATTTTAGCCTTAAAATTCAGTTATCACATTGCAATGCTATTGATACACAGAAAATTTTTATCTGCTGTATGCTGAAGATATAAGTTGAGGTATACTGTTAGCAACTACAGCTTAGGGTGTGCCTCAGCAGAAATTACTGTTCCTGTCCACTTTAGAATCCTTAGATATTCACTGCCTGAGACTCTAAGGAATACCCCTAGCCTTAGTTGTGAGGACAAAAGGATTTAATGCATCCTATTATCTCACAGTGTCTGCTAAGCATCACCTGTATAAATAATTTCTCTTTGATTGGTATATTTTGGAGATTAGTGCAAAAACATGTAGCCTGAGATATTTGAGTTTATTTCACAATATTGTACTGTTTGGAATATGCAGACCACTGGTTTGTTTTGATGTGCACAGACTGAAATAAAATGTATTGCAACAACAAAATGTAGCCTGGATAATATGAAAGTAAACTGTTATATCACAGATTCAGGCAAAATAAGTTTCAATAAAGAGCACTAATTAAAATATGCATCTCTGCGTTAGTTAAACTTTAGCTATATTGTCATATACATGACTCTGACATTAAAATTTCTTGCTAATGTCAGTTATGTCATATTCAAAGCTGCTCTAAGTGATTAATCATTTTCCTTCAGTTTTTATACAAGCTCTTTTCAAGCATGCCTCACAGCAAAATCTCAAGCTGGATTTCACTGCTAGAGCTTTTTCTCCCAAACTCATATTTATTAGCCCACATATAAATGCATGCATGAAAAGGAGCTGACAGCACAGTGAGGCGTGAATTTCAAGTATATTCCAGCACCAAAGGTCAGAAGCAGATTTCCTATTTAAGTAGCAATTATAAATAGTCACCAGAGGTGAAATAGAATTGACATGCTGGGTTACATCGTGTTTCCTGTTGATTTTGAAAGGTTAACATTCTGAATGAAAGAAGAAAAACCCCTATTTCATCTCATAAAAAAATTAAATACCTTCCAAAAGCAGGGTACCAGAGAACCCTTTTTTTTTTTTCCCCCAAGAGATTTATTCAGTCTCAGAGATTTAGGGCCAGAAGGATAGCCCAAGGACACCTTTCTATTCATGTACTATTGCTTTTTGTCTTCATTGTCAGATTCCTTAATACATGGTTCACATCCCGAAGAGATTCACTGTATAGACTGAGAGGCAGATGGTGGTGGATATGCACCCTGGGGACCTCATCATCTACAGCAAGTTGAGGCTGTGCAAAATTTCTGTGTCCTGAAAGCCTCCTCTCAAAGTAGCTAAGGTGTCAAGGGGGAAGGACCTCCAGAACCATAGATTTCCAACAGTATGTATTGCTTTTCCAGGACACGACTATGGGTAATTATCCAAATTCAATTGTTTTTCGTCCATAAGTCACGCTTGATTTGGTAACTGTCGTCAGTATCTTTGATACCATTCTTCTCTTTCTGCTCTCTGATTTCAATATATAATATACAATATTTTTGGTTTCACCTTTGCCCTTCTTTCCCATGTACCCTCTCCCCCATCAGAAACATACCCAATTCCGCCACTACAATATTTGAACACAATAATTACTGCTGGAGAAAAAATAACAATAAAAACTACTTTCCTATCCCCAGTACATTTTTGATAGCATTTTGCTTTTCAGCAAGGATACTTAGAAATATATACAGCACTGAAGGGATAAAAGATTCAGTACTGGGGCTCCTAACTAGGGTGAAAAACCTCATGGTTGTGAAATGTTCCATTAAACAGCTGCTGTAACAGTTCCACGCTTTAGCATTTAAAGGAAATAACAGAGATAGAAGCCTTTTGCTCAAGCTGATTTTGCACAGAACAACTATGAAGCACTTCATTATAAATTAAATTACTTTGACAAGCAACAGCCCTCAGAGATACTTTGTCCTAATGCTCTCAGTGAAGGTCTCTGGATTTGGGGTTTATCTAGGTGACATCATTGAGAAGTCAAAGAAGGAAATTAAACATATCCTAGGTCGTTTCCTCTGAACAGGCTTTATGCGAAAGATGATAGAGCTCTGTATTTTGAACAGGAGGTTGTAGCAGGGGCAGTGCTGACAGGTTCCAGGCTTTGTGCCAAGGTATTTATTTACTTGTTGTGTCATGACAAATATTAAGCTACAATCTGAAGTCTCACTGAGCAGCAAAACCTCAGAGGGCCTGGCACAGAGGAGCTTGCTGTGCCTCTGTGTCCTCCTCTATGGGGAATGAGAACTCCGCATGTTTTCATCAATGTCCTGACCACCCGGGTTTATTCACTGTAAGGATTAAAATTATTGCACTTTTGCCAATTAATGACTCAAGAGTTTTTCCCAAGACTGTCAAATTTGCACAAGGCCTCACATTTATGAACAAGTCCAAAACAAAACAGTTTTGATTTAACAACAGCAAAATATGCTTTAAATATTGAATGGCTTTGTTTGGGAGGAGTACTGGCTTGGATCTTTGTCTACCAGGAACTGGCTTCTTTCAGGCATTTACTAAATAGAAAATAAAACAAAATTTTAGCGATCATTGATAGAACTATGCAAAGTATTACTTAATTAAATGGTTAAAGACTGGTGACTGCAGACATTATCTTTTACTGAGAAAAGCTTGCATGTTATAAGAATGATAGAAAAGAATGAGAACTATGAAATAGATACTTAATTTAAAATAGTGGTTATATCCACTTAGGAAAATTTACCTCTTTGCTTCGTGTAGTCACTGAAAAACGGGATCGCTAGCATGATAAAAGTGTATTTTGATATGCAAGTTATCATCCCATCCAGTGCAAATAACACATGGTTCCCTTTGCAGTCAGGATTTGAACTGTACTCACAGGAATATTAGGAAGATGCCAGCACTAGGCAAGTGAGCTTCTGAACAACTCACATTTTATTAAATTGTCTCTCTTAGTCACTTCAGTAATAGCTTAGTGATACACTGTGCTGCTCTATTCACAGAAGAGCCAGGTCACTCTATTCTCTCCCTGGTCCTTTCATTCTCAAGCATGGGAGAACAAAAAGGCACCATGAAATGACATTTCCTGAGACTGATTCCCCACTGCTTCCCCAGTGCCATAACAGGAAGAAGGAATCAGAGCTATTGTCCTCATAGCAGAGATTTTATTCCCGGTCCACAATAGTAAAAGCCATTTTGCAGCTTTTGAAGGAAGTTCCTCTGTGCCCTAAATGAACACACAACATGACACATAAATTAATGCTTGAAAACAAAATGAGATTTGGACAATGAAATCTGTTTGACAGTGCCTGAGATTGAAGGGGTTCCAGAACAAGAAATAAAAAAGCTGTACTCTTAAGTCTGCAGGATCTGTGATGCAATTTTGCCAGGCTAAACACAAGCACCATGCAACACAATATGAAAAGGCATAAATCTACCTGAAGAACAGCATTCAGTCTCTGAGCTAGCATGGGTGTTAATCTGCAAGCTCCATGAACTCACATCTGGAGTGAGTACAGAAAAGCATGAGAGTGAAGGAGAATTCTGCTTTCACCAAGGGTCAGTGGGATAGTCTTGTTCCCTTCTCACTGTTTCTATCTGGTAATGCTGGAAGGAAAATGAAGGCTGTGAAACAGCAGGGAAGTGGAAAAAACAGCAACCAGATATAGACCCTTTGCTGTCAAATGTCTGCTGATATTGTTTTTATATTCAGAGGAAAGTTGATGGAGAAGAAAGCTTTGACTTTCTACTAGCAATAATATGCCATTGAAGAAAATCATATCTCCAGCTGTCTTCAGGGTGCACCACTGTTTTGCTGCCTGAAATACAGTATGTACTGTTGTATTCATCTTCTCCAGACCTCATCAGATTTGATACCAGAAATGCTTGTACAGTTAATAACCCTCAATTATCTGTGATAAAAATATGGCTTTTATTATTAATATTCTCATCAAATTAACGTAATTGCATTGTCTCATCTCTTCATCTGACAGTTTTTTCTGACTTTACACCTAGAAAAAATGTTTAAAAATAAACAATCAGAAAAACATGCTACTCAAGTAAGGCCACCTCTGGGGTAGTGAGTCTACAAAGATACCTCTGCCAGTGGGTACCAGGATCAGCTCAAGATTTGTGATAGCCTGTTTCATAGTGACTCCACTATTGGAATCAACTTGTGAGGATTTAGAAGGAAGGTTTCTCCAATTATCTGTAGTGAAAATATTGTGGTATAGAAATAGAAAAATGTAATTTAGAAGAGATAAGAGATGAGTTAAAAGAGAATGAAATTAGACAGCATTGCTGGACAAAAAAGGGGTTGACCAAAGAGCTGCAAAGCTCTCTGTCATTTTGTGTATATGACTTTGTGTTTACACTGTAAAGTTGAGCTCTTAACCTTTCTACTATTTAACCATTTCATTGCAATGAGCAAAGTGAGGTGGGACTTACAGGTGATACGAGACAAGCCAGTCCTGTTTCAGGGCTGTTGGACATGGATCTGACTGTCCTCCCAAACTGTGGGCTGCAGTTTTGGTCTCACGCCAGTCCATGTAAGGAGAACCTGTGCCAGGCACCACAGATGGGTCAACAGCTGGCATATGTGAGCTTTGTGTACCGCTGAGTATTTCCCAGCCAGCCAGATAGTTTTGGAAATTGTTCAGGGAGGACATTAGAAAGCTGTCCAGTGCCATTGATAATGAAAAGAATAATGCTCCGTGGAAGACGTGCTGCCAGAGCAAACTGTTGGCATGTGATAAATATCACAAAACTTGCAACTTTTTGAGTTTCTTAGGCTGAACTAGCTCACCAGCCAAATGTCACCCACTTCCAAGGAGGCTCTCACAGCTGTATTATAACAATAGGGAAAGATAGTCACTGACACTAATAAACTCCCTCTACAACTGGCTCAGCACATGAACCAAATTCAATCCTAACACTCAGTCCCCAAACCTAACCCCATGTCTTAAGTCACTGTCAGGTTTGGTAACATTCTCCTGAAAATAAGCTGAAAATAAGAGAACATTTGCTGTGAAGTTTAAACAGATACCAATAGTAATGTTCTCCATGAGTTCATGGCATCTTTTGAAACCATAATAGTTCTTGAGTTTTTCTGTCACCAACTCCATACACAAAGGGAGAGGAGAGGGACAATGTAGTTCTAAGGCTATTCAACACTGTCAATAACTTTTCTTCAGACATGTAGGTAACATAGAAAATAAAAACTTGAAAACATTCTTCAGGACATATGTAAATCCCATGTTAACTGTTTATATAACATTTTTATCTCATAGTCTATTAGACATCAATGAAAAGATAATGAAAATCTTAATAAAATATTTAAAAAGTGAAGCTAGTGAAGGATCCTAGTGTATGTATCCAACACACCACACGCTCAGTGTAATTCCTCACAAAACCTGTCTAGGGTCCAAAGGCTTCTTCCAAATAAATCCTGAGAAGTCCCATGTAGGGCTTTACAAAGCCCAACTACAGTTCAATAGACGAGTCATTGCCATCACTTTTTTCATATTGACCAAATGTTGCTTGTTCTTGTACTGCATTTTACTGTATTACTCACTTGCTGCTTACAGTTACGTGTATTCCTCAAAGGAAGGGCCAGCCCCTTGTGTGCATTTGTGCAGTGCCTTGTACAGTGGAGCTCTGGCCTCTAGGTGTTACCATAATATAAAGAATAAACAAAATCTCTGTTTTGGGATAACCATACATTTTCCAAGCACGAAGATTTTGTGTTAACAATATTTAATTAATAACCACCATTTTTCATAACAAGCAATAGCAGGGTGCTAAACAAATATTAGCCATAGAAAAAAGAATGTATTTTGCTTGTACCCATAAACACTTATTTCATGCTTCCTGGAAGTCTCCCTTTATCACAGATATTTTTTTCAGGTGAATAGCACGGCAGTGGAAATTGCCTGAGGTATTAACAGAGCCCTTATATAATTGTGAAGGGCTGAGACAGAGTGTTCTGTCAAAAGGTTCTGAACTCCAGAACTTGCTTTTCCCATCCTTCCACAGAGCTAGAATTAGTTGACCTCTAGGTCATGCTAAAAACGACACCTTGTTCTACAAGGCTTTTCTGGGAAACTGGGATGAGTGGCTTGTGTTGGATGGTGAGCAAAACCTTATTTTCTGTACTTTCATAAGGCTTTTATACCATGCCACTGATTTTGACTGTGTTTTACTTCACATACATTCTTTGACTTTTGGATAGACTTGTTTTCCACTGAATCAGAAAAGTAAATAATGATGCAGTAGGTCACTGTTGAAATTGCAACCCTCATAAGAGTTTTAGTAATTTCTGAACCATTTGTTTCTAGTAGGTAGAAAGAGGAAGGGACAGTCTGTCACTGCCTGCTGTTGTGGAACAAAATTTTCCTTGGATTTCCTTCCAGGGTTGAGACTGTAGCTACTTTGTGTTCTTGTAGTGGATATTATACCAGTGGTGCTATCCAGAGCTGCAGCAGAATCTTCATCATTTATCTTAACTAGAGCTCCCATTACATACCAAGCAAAATCGTGAGAGAAATCTCAAGAGGCCAATTCCATAAATAGCTTTAAACTGTGACTTTTTCTATGGTTCAATATGAAAAGAGCTCTGAATCCAGGGAAGCCAGGGCTTGTCCTCAGATCCTAATGGTATGAGTGGGGCTATATTTTCAGGATTCATCTGGGTCCTGAGACTGGTCAAGTTTCTCTAAGCTGGCTAAAATAAATACAGTGGTAGCAGGTGTGCTGGATGAAAATAGAAATTTCAGGTGCAACAGATATCCTGCCAATATTTATTTGTAAACAGACTTGAGTTTAGGACAGATTATTTTGTTAGAAAACCCACAGTCAATATGTTTAACTGCTACAGTTCCTAGAGCACGTTGTGATGTATAGGCACCCACCTTACTAAATAGCTGATGAGATACTGAGCCAGGAAGAAGCGTCCAATGTCTTAATTCTGTGTGATCTAGCTCCAAAACAGCATCTATAATATATGAGCTCTGAAATTATTTTATTTTTTCTAGGTTTTTTGCCTAGGGGCTTGCCAACATGAGTGGCTAGTACAGTCCTGCCCAACGACAGAAAAGGTTTTGCAGATTATTCAGAAAATAATAAATTAAACCCTATTTAAACTGATTTGCAATCAATCTCTTTATATAAGAGACCTTCACAAGTCACTTTTATGTCGAGGCTTTTCTCTGATCTAGGACAAAGCTGTCTTTTAATTTGTTAACATTACTTCAGCTAACACTCACCTTAGTGGGAATGACATAACTGAAAAATACCTTGATTCCCTGTTTTTATTCATTATTCAAGATAATAGACAGAGCCACAGAGTGCCTGGTGTGACTTGGGAATTGCATGGGCAGTTGAAAACTTCTGTCCCTGACCTCAAGAGAAAGAAATCCCTCTGAAAATACTTCCTCTAACACAGTTTTTCAATTATCTGAATGTAACCAGGGAAGGTTTCTAGATTTTTGTTTGACTTGTAGTATTCCTTTAGTTATTTCAAAAGTTTAATTTTCTTCACTCAGTGTTTGGGAAGAACAGGCAAGCAACCTTCACTCCACTACTTCTCTCTTTATCATGTGAGGGCCCTCTGCTTTGTTAAGAAAGCTGTGCAAACCCTCCAAACCCCAAAACAACAGATTTTTGAGGAGAGCTGCTAAAACAAAAATACCAATATTTCATCATGCCACCAGAAACATTAGGCAGAACATCTGAATTTTTAATCTGGATAACTGAACTTACAGATTTTTATGGTATTCACCATAGTAAATAACATTAGGACTGAGGGAGATCTCTCTGCAGAGTCAGGGAGCTACTGGCAGATCTTGGTCCAGTTATGTCAATATAATTATTGAAATTACAACCAGTTTTTTCCACCTGTTAACACTTGACTCCATGGTGTACCCTCACCTCCATCCTGATGGAATACTGGCAATGGTGCTGCTGCTGGAGTTCTCCTGCTCCTGAATGTGAAGTGCAGCCTTTGCTTCTCACCTCTGAACCAACTCTTAATTTTCTTAAATTTAAAATTTGCAATTTCAGCCTTCTGCTGACTTGTTCTAATTGTCTGATGTACAACAGCATTTCCTCAAAATAGTGAATAAATGTTGGTATTTATTAGACTCATAGTAAAAGGAGATTAGTAGTATTTTCCCCAATTGTATTTTAGACAAAAAAACCAAAAACTTATACTTGGTGAAGTACCTAAGAGTTCATAAAATGAGAAGCCTAAACACAACTGGCTATCACTTAAATAAACAGCTGAAAGACAGGTTCCCTCATATACCATATATCCAACTCCTTGGGAAATGGAAATATTCTATCAAAGATCTACATAAATGAAAGGCATGATTCAAAAGCTGTACTTTTAAACCAAACCATCTGCAGGTAAACACTGCACTTTCTATCATGATGAAATAAGAGTACACCCCAGCAGATTTCATTGGCTTATGTTCTGTCATTCGATTAAATCCTAATTAAAATGGCGCAATTTGCTTATATAGAATGATGTCTTTGTTACGGCAAATGTCTTATCATCAAGCTGTAAGAGGATCATGACTTTTTTCTCATCTATTTTCAGTGTCACTAAAGGCTGCAGCAGCTCCAGGAAAGAGGAGTGGAGAATCCTTTACCAGACTTCTAGATGCCCAACCAGACACTACCTTCCTCTGCAAAGATGAGCTGTCTTTTGTACCACTTCACAGTAAAGCTGAATATTTTCTAGGAACAAAAATACTTCAGCTCAAGATATTTTCTTAGACACACACACCAGCCTCCGGGCATGGTACGGGCTGGTTCCTCGAGAGGACAGAATTCATGAAAAGAGGATAAAACAGAAATACAAGAGCATAGCCCTCCTCCCACACCATCAAACACCAGCCTTTGCTTCAAACAAGAATCAGCAAGTGCCTGTGTGAGCAATGAGAAGAATGATAAATTTACCACAGGACAATAAAATTGACTGCAATAGTAACTATTCCTACTGCTCAAAAAATGTTAGGCTGGATATCTTTGATTGTGGAACCAACCAAGACATTAGTCTCTAGTGCTTTTAGCTGCTAAAGGCTGGCAAAAAAATTTATGAAGTTATCTGAAATAAAAACAAAAATTTAGTCGTTTCTTTGACTTATTGTACCAGGGCAGCGGAGCACAACTTCTTCCTGCTTCTTTCTTTGCTACCTTCTGGCCCTTTAACTTGCACAGTAAAAAGTATTTTGGGGAACTGGAAGCCCAGTTAGTCCTGTTTTCTTCTTTATGAAAAAAATTATCCCTGTGATGTAAACTATTATCTTTGGGACTTGTCAATTTTGAATGCATCCAAAAGCACAAGTAAATTTTTAGATGGCTGAAACTCAGTAGAAAAATCCAAACCCAAAATCAAACCAAACAAATCAACCAAAAGTAATAATTCAATGTGAACAATATTGAGTCTAATATTATTTCCAAATGAAAATAACATACATCTAAACCTTTTCATTTAAAAATTTATTTTTCTAAGAAAATAAACATTTCTTTAAAATTTCCTTTTAAATGTAGCAATTTTATCTCAACACTAATAAAACAGGAGTTAAAAATCTATGATATCAATAACACATTTTTGCCTGAGGTTGACCAAAACCATAAATTTCAAGGGTTATTTTGTATTTTATGGATGCATGTAGAGGCCTTTTTTTTTTTTCTATTGGTGCAAAGAGATTTTTCTATCTCACATTTTCTTTTTTATCTAGTTACCTATAAGCTGCAGTATTTAGCAAATACCTCACACTTTTGCTACATTCTCTATTTTCTTTCCCATTAAAAACATACACAATGCAGATAGCTGGTTTAGACAATCTATCCAGTACATTTCTTGGAGATATAAGTTGGTAGGAGTCACTTCCACCCATGAGGCTGATGTCGCCCTAGAATGCCCTGGAGGATTGGCTCAGGGACTCCCTTCTCTGTCTGGGTTATTGGGATTCCTCTGCCTTTGTCCCTCTATGCTTCATTCTGTGTGTGGAAACAAGATTCTTGTCATGCCTCCTAACCATACTTAGTATAAAAGGATGTTTGGGTGGGGTAAGGGTCCGAAAACTCCTACTCTGGATGGAGCTACTCTTCAGCCATGTTTGTGCCCTCTTTTGTCTCTGTATTGTTGCTTGGAGAATGACTGTTGCTAAAACTGACTTATCATTAAAACAAAACAAAACAAAATTTAAAAAAAAATGTTTTCTGTGTCTTTTTCTTCCTAATTGAAAATATTCATCAATTGATTCAGAAAAGAGGCAGTAGGTGAAAAAGCCACATCTATTGTCAGAGATTTTTTCAGTAGCTAAAGTATCAAAAAACAGATGTCATCTGACATGACAAAGTTATGAACACCTTTGATTGGTGTGCTATGGGCATATCATCTTCTGTCACAAAAAATGCACTATATGTATCAGACTGCTCCACACCAGTGTTGAACAGCCGATTCTTTGTAAAATATATCTACAGTGCATTGTGGGATGACAGTTGCCTGTTGTATTTTAATATTTCAAGCAGAATATTTTTTTACTGAAATTTCCATTTTTGTAGCTTTTAATTTCCAATAATCCCTCTTGTAATGTCCCTGCTCTGATCCTCCATGTTTACCAGTCTCTCTGCTGGAAATGGCTACAAGCACAGATTCAGCAGTGTTGGTGCAATTCTTCTGTCAGATCTAAAAAGAAGTCTTGTTTCTTCTGCTTTGGCAGAGCTACAGGAAATATTGCAATGGCTGACTACTGAGCCAGGAAAATGAGAAGAGGTCTGCTGCAATATAAAATGAGAATTGCCAGGTGATGAAGGCAATCATTGACCAGCTACAGAGAGTGGAATGGTGCCCCTGGGCGTCTGAAATAGCTGAGAGTTTATAGCTATTCAATCCAAGTTATCAGCAAAACCATGACAATTTTCCAGCATAGAAAATGAAACCTCTGGTGGCCCTATGTGGTAAGGCATCCAGTTCTGCTCAGGAGCAGCAGCACCAGAAGACAGCCCCAAGTTTTTCACCAGTTCTTCACACTACGGTCAGACTGCAACTCTTTCCTCTTGTCTAACAGTCTTGTTCATTTATCTTTTTCTTGGCTTGGCAGCACTTGAAAAAGGATCACTAATTGCTGTATTCTTTCAAGAGCTATGGTGGCACTGTGGACTGAGGTAGGGTAACACATTTTTAGACCAACATGTAGCCTGTGAATTTTTAAAAATATATTTTAAAAATGATGATGGATTTTCTATAATTCATTGTTCTAATCTGAATCTTGCTTGGCAACTGATAAGCCAAGAAACAAAAACCATTGTTCAAAACCCACTAATATTTGCTTATATCTTGAGTCCATAAGCCACTTCAATGACTGCACCCTCCTTTGGAAGGAAATGATCCATCTTACACATATAGCCACATTTCAGTACTTTTCCTGCATAGCTGCAAGTATCAGCAATGCTGCTCCCACAGCAGCATTGTGCTACGCCATAAGGGACTTATGCCATTGTGGGAGAACATCTGTATTTGAATGACAGGAGCTAGAAGTTACTAACTGAACTCAAAATTGAGAATTGATGCATACAAGGTGTGTATAAACAGAAGTAAATATGCAAAATTTCCTATAATTTTTTTATTCTACACTCAATAAATATCAGTCAACTAAGCTATTCACACACTTTCTCTATATACCCTCAAGCACCAGGTAAAGAAAATGCTAATTTTTCTGATTAAGTGTGACATCATTACACTTATATATTAAGACACATATGATTGAGCATCCCTTTTCTGATCTGGAAGTAGAATCTAGAACTAGAATCTGCTTTATTTTCCTTTAAATGGTAGAAAGGACTTGGGCTTTGTTCACTTATTATAAGTGTTTCTTTCCATCAAGACCTAAGGCATTTCTAATTTGTCTATTTACTTTAACCATACAAATACAAATCCTTCCATATTATTTCAGCATTGAATTTGTGTTGAAAAATCTCAATTGCTTCTTTGTGTAACAATCATTTTCTCTTAGGTTGCAATACCTCCCTATAAAACTCAAAAAAAGGATTTGCTTACCAGTGAAGAGTGAAGGATGTGCTCAATCATATACAGCCCTTTGAAATTTCAAAGCTTCTCATGGGAAAACACAAATTAAATATCCCCACAGGACCACCTGAGTCAGTGCCCTGTCTCACAATCTTAGTCAAAGATGACATTCAGAGACTGGTTGTAATGTTCATATCTTTATTCTTTTAACTATTTTTTCACCCTTCTCATTAAATGAAGTATGCACATTTCAGGGCTTGAGCCATGAGCAAGGCTACTTTCATTCATATGAATTAAAATCAACCACTGTTTATTCACGATCTAGACACTACTTTATGGAATCTATGTGGTGTGTCTAACATACTATATTTTAATAAATGCTTTTATATACAACTATGAATAATCATTTAAAACAATTTTCTGATACAGCCTTGGGAATTCTTGACTTTAGTTCATGCAATCATTTGTTTTGATAATAGATTTTGTAGATTTTCTTTAGTGCAGCAAAGTAGTTGATTATAATAAGATTACAAAGTCTGAAGATAAGATATGCTATTACAGAAAATGGCTGATGTATATGGTAAGACACCAATTCCAGTGGAAGCTCTTCAGTGGTTGAAGTGGGAGGAGGAAGAAGGGAAGAAGTTGTGCACAATTGGAACAAGGACTCATTGCCAAAAAAACAGTGTAGAAGAATAGCATATGATGGAGGGATAGGCACAAAAGCCTACAGCACAAAATGATATACAGCTGGAAGAAAACATAAAAGGCAATCAGGAAATGCTCTGAAATGCATTAGATGTAATAACAGGATGGGAGAAAGAAAGAAGGGCTTGCTAGTTAAAGGGAGAAGGCGAACTATTGCAAATGACAGACTGTTGGGGGTTGAGTGTTTTTTCTGTTACTGTGTCAATTTGAAGAATTTTTCCCATTATCATGCCAATGGAGCT
>JAOTQP010001546.1:62265438-62303285 GCA_026413545.1 Cichladusa arquata
AGTGGAATTAAAGCCTCTATTTCAGAGGAAACTTCTGCCTCTACTGGCAGACACCTGTCCTTCAAACCAGGACACAGACAAAGCCAGAGTGTTCTTGCTTCAGTTTGGTTGCTTTATTCTATATAGACAGTTTAGTTCACATTTAATTCACTTATCATGGTTAATATTGATAACAAGGATAAAGAGGCAATATTACAGGAAAAAAAAAAAAAGCAGACCAATTATATGAAGATAACTTAGATTTTCCAAGTTATTCCTTGATGAGAATCACTTAAGACAACTGGTTAAGGCAGTTTCCTTGTAAAGACTCAGTAGACTGAAAAAAGACGAACAATGAGTATCCATTAGAGGAAAAGGGAGGGAATAGAGAGCAGAAAGCTTATAGGAGATATAAGCCCAACAAAATATGTAATCATGATGCCTGTAAAAATAATAGGAACCATGTTATTATTCAATTTACAAGAACCTCAAGAATAATCAAGTAATAATGAACTGCCAACTTTTGTTAGTCATTGCTGAGTTTATTCAAAAAGGTCTTGTTTCCTCTCAATAGAGCAAATTTCCTAGAAGATATAGGAAAATATAGATCCAATCTCTTTTGACTTTAGTAATGCTTATACTTGTTATAAAACTAGTGCTAGTTTGATAGTTGTTCAAGTAGTCCTGTAAGCACAGAAAACTAAAAAGAGCAAAAACAACTTGAAAAACTGAGTTTAGTTACTGAGTTTAGTCTCAAAGTAAAGAGAGCATATTACTCACACAGTGGTCTCACCTATTTGATATTTATTATCCAATTACTATTTATGACAATGATATAAACAATGGAGTAGGAGAGTACACATCTTAAAACTGGGCATGACACCAAACCAGAAAACAAATACTTTGGAAGCGGGATAGGAATTCAAATTATGCTTATAAATTGAAGAAATTATAAATACAATGTTACGTAATTACAAGAGTAAAGAACTAATCTAAATAGGAAAAACCTTATATAAAAATTTATATTGAGCAACAGCTATCTTGAAAACTGCAGTGCAGAAAAAATTCTGACACAGCGGAATACACACATCACAGAAATATGTGTTACAGAAAATAAGACAAGTGACATTTTAGGAGGCATTCTTTAGAATGAGTTTTGTGTACACCAGAAAAGGCAAAGAATTACACCTTTCATTCAACACCACTAAAGCTTCTAATGAAAGGTCATATCTAGAATAACTGGAGAAAAACAGTAAAGTGCAAGAGTAAGAGTCTTGGAAAACAAGATCTGTGTGGGAAAGTTAAAAGAAAAAAAAAGAGAGAGAAGAGTAGGAAAGGGATGCTATACAAAAGGTTATTCCAAATAGGGGAAAGATATGCCATTGTCTAAAGCTACAGGGTAAGGAAACAAGCTGAGGATCTAATCTAGAATTCAGAATAGACATAAAGAGAGGCTGTCCAAATAAAATTAATGTTTAAACAACAGAATAATAACAGAATATGTGTTTTCAGAAAAGCTTCATACCAGCAATTCACAAACAGTTTCATCAATATCTGCCAAAATCTTTTACCCAATAGTAAGCATCAGCTCGGATGCTCAAACATAGTAGAATGATCTGTTTCTTCATGGCCTGTGTAAAGATCAGCCTTGTGGTTTGAGAATCAGAACAGTACATTTGGATCCCCTAAAAATTTGCCACTGCATGATTCCTCCATTTTCTGATGGAAAAATATTAAGAACACTTCTGAACTCATTCAGCAAAACACATTTCTTTTGTCCCATCCCTTAGCAATCTCACAGGCAGTACAGTAGTCCTCTGTTCTCTGAGGCCTCAGTTTACCGGGACAAAGAAAAAAATAAAAGAAAGGGTGACACTGAATTAAAGAAATGTATTGGGAAGACAGATAAGATCATTTCATTAATTCATCCATGTACTTCACACAGTCACTTCAGAAAAGACCCTTGTCAACAGTAAGAACTGTGGGGTAATATTTTTTTAATCTATAATTAATCTCAAATATGCCACTGTTTCAGAGAAAGAGGATCCAAACTGACAATTGGACAGTTATTTTATATGTATGAGAGTAACTGGCCCAAAAATATCTTTTTTGTAAAGAAGAATGTACATTTTTATGGTGTCATTACATTTCGTTAATGAATATTTATCTTTGAAATACTAACTGATGAGAGAATAGGACTAAAGTGTCAAAAATAAAGTGGAAAAAAAACTTGCTTAATAAAAATTAATTTACACACAATTAATTTACAGCTCAAGAGAAAATTAGAGCTACTCCTATTTCTCTAACCTCCCTGCTCACTGACAGGGAGTATCTTGATGTTCCAGTTTTATGTATGATCTGTTGATTCATAATTTTTCTTATTTTATATTTTTAACTGTGTTTTATACTTCCTCCCTTTGTGCTTTGACAAACAGCTATCAGCATAATGGTGTTTGGAACTGAGTGAATGCCAGGCAGCAGATGCTTGAAATGAAGTTTAGGCAACTAGAAACACAGAACAGTATGTTAGCTACAGTATTAGCCATTTAACTCTTTCTTGCCATCAGAGCCATGATTTAATTTTCTTTTTCATGCAGAAGCATAGGGACTGGCACTATGAGGTGAAATGATGTGACCCTAGTACCAGGAGACCAGGATACAGCTCAAGGTGTATGCCAATGGACTAAAGCACATCAATCTAAGGTATGTGCTGCAACAGAGTTTTGTTTCTTGCTCAGTTTAGTTGATTTTGATTCCTGCACTGAATGCCTATGACCCAGTGATACTGTATCAAAGTTTTTCACTGGACATTCCACTAGAATTAATTCACAACCATTATACTTTTCCTTAGTCTGCCATTCTCTTAATTAGTTTCACATCTGCTACAGTCCAGTGCCCTCTCCTTTGTCTTCCTCCCTTTTCACTTCTTAAGAAAACAGATAAAAGAATAAAAGTGTCTGCTTACTATAAAATATATCTCCAGATGGAAACATTCTTCCTTTAATCTGTCAGTAGCTTTTAGGCAGAGGAGAGAGATTTTGCAATGTGTCTTGAATAACTTTTTTTCACGCAGATATTATGAAGTCAACTTTTCCAACTAGAGATCTTGTTACATAGTTCCTCTTTCATGTGAGTTTTTATGGAGAGGATACACATGAAAAAAAAGGACTAGTTTTGCACATCTACACAAACAATTATTTAAAAATGCCCAGGAGAATATCAATTAAGTTTACTTCAGCATTTGTGCCCTATCAGATGCTGAAAAGAGCTGATATATAACTACTCCTGGTCTGGGGATAGGCTTGTTCATTGTTTTCTTCTATCTCACTTTGATGGAATTCATTAGAAGCCCAGTCAAGCCAGTTTGCAACACCATTTTCGGAGTCTTAGGGAGACATAACAGCTGCAAAGAAAGCAGATAAATTATGACAGAAGGCAACTCTGGAGGTGAAACATCTATTGTTTTTTCTTTTATAAGACGTTGACGAGAAAACATTGAAAAATGAATACTTCTTCAGTTTTATCCTTCTTGAGGATTTGAAAAGAGAAGTAGAGTTTCATGACTATTAGGTGGGAAAAAGCAGACCATTTCCACAAAATTATTCAGAAGATTTCTGGTTTGTTGTTCTGGGTTTGGTTCTTTGCAAACAAGTCTACGACCTAATATCTTTCTGCTAAGTGGATCTATTGGTTCACCTGTAGAACTCTCCTCTCTCAAAAAAACCCCAAAAACTAACTGTCCTTGAGAGAAACAGATACCACAGGAAACAGGTATCCTGATTTGGAAGGGACCCACAGGGATCATCAAGTCCAACCCTAAAGTGAAAAGCTCATACAAGGATCAAAACCACAACCTTGGCATTATTAGCACTGTGCTCTGACCAACTGAGCTGACCTCACAGTGCTCATTAGCTTGTAATAAATTTTTCATACATCTCAGTATATCACCACTAACCATTCCTAGATTCCCATCTGCACAGGAAAAGTCACACAGCAGCCTACTGCTTGTCTTGCCCAGGACAAGCAAGTCTAGGATGAGCATCCAGAGAACTAGAAACAAGTATTATACATACTATGCATAATAACATTCTAGTGCTCTTTTTCTATCCATTTACCTCTGTAAGAAGTCACCTGTTTTAAAGAGCTTTGCCTTCCTATTCCCTTCTTTTCAGGCCAACAACGCACAATAGACTCTGCCATATGAACAAAGCAGGAGAGGTGAAATCCACAGCTGAAAAAGAGTCCATACTGTATGAACAGAGACTATGCATTACAAAACATGAGGCACCTTATTACCTTTTCTCAGTTAAAAAAACATGTGTAAACTTTGTACCTATTTAAAGACTTTAGCAAAAAAGGTGTCTGGCAAAATATGTCTCCCAAGGACTTGTCCCTGCTTAGTCCAGCTGCTAGAAGAGGAACTCATGTCCATAAAATTCCTTGGAGAATGGTGAAAGAAGCATCATCCTGTAAGCAAGGACCCAAAGGAAAATTAATAATAGTAGTTTTTCATCTGTGTTTAGGTGAACACAAAGAGGTGGCCATTCTTCAAATTGACTGATAGAACAGCTGTCTCCAGAATCAGAATTCAGCTTCTGAGGACCATAGCTGTACCTGCACAGGCAGTGCTTCCTCCATATTTGGTGGAGGAGTAGGACCAAAAGGCTGAATACTTGTGCAGAGGAGCAGAATTCTTCCAGCCTAAATTGTTCCACCAGTTATTTAAAGACCAGAAAATAAGGTGATCTTTTTTGCTTAATCTTCATTGAAAGATGCCTGGTGAGATACCTGAAATTAATCAGTGATATGTAAAGTTAGAACATTATTTAAAAATGAAAGACACAATCTCAAACATTAGTAGAAGTTTGAAAAGTAAGATTATGGTGATTAGTTATTACCCACATAGAAGTAATTTTGGAAAAAGTAATGAGTTCTGCTGCTAAGAGAAACATACTCAAGATTATATGGATAGTTAAATACTCCAGTATATTTATCATAAGTTTCACATAGATCAATTAATAGACTCAGACTTTTTGATGGACGAATGAAGGAATCAAGCTTTAAAATTAGTCTTAAATTTCTTATATGTGTCTACATTAAGAAAATAGTTGAGACTGTCTACCGAATTTATGCTTTAAGCACAAAACAAATGCAGAGGATAACCCAACCACACTGGCAGATTTGGATACTATGAGCAAGAATGTTCTAATTTATTACATTTTACTATGGGTATGTTGTTTGGGAGGACTGTTTATATCTTAGATCCGTAACAAAGTGAGCAAACAATTTAATGAAGGAGGCAGGCATGTGTCAGCCGGTATTAAGGTGGTGCTTCTGGTCTTGTAAATTGGAGTAAGCTACAGCTTCAAGAATCAGGTCTAACAACAATAGCAGCAGTAATGACAGTCTGCTAAATTGGCTAAAATTTGTACAAAGTGTTCAAGTAAAACTATGGATTTCCTTGAATTTTATTGAAGCCTTTCAAAGTAAGTTACTTAAGTCAGACTAATTCACTTTACATCCATCCACTTTGAAATTACTGAATGATTTTCTGGCCATAGACATAAAAAAACCACCCCAAACCAAAAAATCAGTTTAAAAGGAAAAACGAAAATGAAGCCTTCAAATGAAAAAAAAAAAAAAAAAAAATTGCATCCTGATAAACAATGGGAAGAAAAGTAAAATATGTTTCTGGCTTCTATATAGAATCCCTTTATTTGAGAATGTAGATGGATTTTTAGAAATCACATGACACAGAAAGGAAATTAAATTTGGTGTCAGAGAAATTTAAATAAGGGCATGTCATCAACACTTGTCTTAATTTGCATCATGCAAATCAGTCTAAATTTCAGTAAAACTCAATCAAATCATTAGCCAAGTCCCAGACCTGGGTACACCCCAGCCTGGCTGTCCCTGCCCAGCCCCTTGTACTTCCATCCCCCCGTCCATGGGCCAGGATCCCATCTTGGACCCCTGGGGCCATGGATTCCTGTCCCAGCAATGCCACCACACTGACTGTACCCTCTATCTCCTGAATGCAGTACTTCTCTGTGAGTAGGGTAAGGGAAGAAGCCCTACTCAACACAGAATCTCTAATAACTCCATTTCATACACTGCCAGAAATTACATACGAGAGGAAGTCAAAGCTAGGATGAAGAGAAAAGAGAGTTTTGATGCTGCTACAGCTTTTGCTAGTGGAGTCTATATTGACAATCCAAGAGAGACACTAAATTAATTAATTAATTAATTAATTAATTATTTCTGCATTCTACATTCCACACCAAAAAGGAGATTTCCAATGTCGAGGCCAAGACAACATGGCCAGGAGGCAGTTTTAGAACAATTGTTCACGTTATTACTGCAAGATAAGAAAATAAGAAAGAAAGAAGAAAAGAAATAAATTAGGAGTGCTAGTAGCTGGTTGGGGGGCTTTTAGCACTAAAATAACGTCAGGAAGAATTACAATATTAGTTTATCACTTTGGGATACTTTTGAGTGTAGAAACAAAAAAGTGTCATATCTTTAAAAGAAAAGTGAAGTGTTTTTAATCTATGATTGAAGGTACTGAAAGATATAATTATTTGCCTCCCTTGGCAATTTTGTTCTACAAAAGAAACAGTTTCACAGTTTCTACTTAAGCTCTCACTTATTTTATTATGTTCCTCTCTTCCTGTTTCATCTCTCCCCCATATTACTCCACAGTACTATTTATCCCTCCCCCAGATCTAAGAAAGTGAAAAATTTTGATACCATTTCTTTTATTCCATGTTGTACCTTTTTCCCTTTTTGTTACCTTATTTTTCCTTCATTTCCTTAACTCCTTCCCTTTAGACTGGTGCATAATTTCAAACTCCCTTCATTTATTCTCTATTTATTTCCTCCTCTCCTCTCAATTCTTTCTATCTTCCTAGGATCTAAGTTCTGATCACTTTTCTGCATATTTTGTCACTTTCTTCATGATTTCTTATTTTTCTGCTCATGCCCTTCATCTTCCCCAACACGAGAAATGGGACAAGGAAGGTAAGAGCTCAGCATGGCTAAGTATGGACTTGCTAGCCAAATTAAAGGGCAAGAAGCAAATGCACAGACAATGGAAGCAAAGGTGTACTGGGAGGGGTATAGGGACACAGTCTGGTTATTTGGGGTGGGGGAGGAACGTCAAGGTGTAGCTGACTGAATTTGCCAAAGGATGCAAAAAAAATACCAAGAAGGGCAGGTATGCCTTCTTGAAGAGGAAGGTCAAAGAAGGCACCTGTTGCCCCTTTCCCCTGCCCTGTTCCAATAAAAAAGGATGGCAAACTGCAAACAATAGATGAGGAACTGGATGAGGCACTTAAAAACATTTTTGTCTCAGTTTTCAATGGGAACATCTCCTTCCACACCTCTCAAACGAGTGGAATGCAAGAAGGGGATTGGGGGAGCAAAATGCTTCCCACTGGGAGTGAAGAACAGGTTTGTGACAACAGAGGATTGTGCATAAGTCTATGGGACCTGGTGGAATGCATGCCAGTGTCCTGAGGGACTTGATAGATGTTATTGCCAAGCTATTCTCCATCATATTTGATGTCATAGCAGTCAGAAGTCCCAGATTACTGGAAAAAAGGAAACGTAGTACCCATCTTTAAAAAGAGTAGAAAGGAGGACTCTAGGAACCACTGACCAATCAGCCTCCATTCTGTACTCAAAAAAATCATGGAACAGGTCCTCCTAGAAGCTGTGCTAAGGCACATGGAGGACAGAGAGGTGATTTGGGACAGCCATAATGGCTTCACCAAGAACAAGCTTTGCCTGATCAACCTGATGGCCTTCTATGATGGAGTGACATCAGTGGACAAGGGAAGGGCTGCAGTTGTCTCCTATCTGGATTTCTGAAAGGCCTTGAACACAGTACAGTAGGACATCCTTTTCTCTAAATTGGAAAGAGAAGGATTTGATGGGTGGAATGTTTGGATGAGGGGGGAGGGAAGTGGTCAATTGCTCAGAGTCCTGACAGAAGCCTCAGCGGTCTGTTTTGGCACTAGTGCTAATCAATGCCTGCTTCAATGACAGAGACGAAAGGATTAAGCGCATCCTCAGCAAATTTGTAGATGATACCAAACTGAGTGGAGCAGTTGACACACCTGAAGGATAGGACACCATCCAGAGTGGCCTGGACAAGAGAAGGAAGAGGACCCATGGAAACCTCATGAGATTTAACAAGGCCAAGTGCAAGGTGCTACACCTGAGTTGGGGCAAACTCCCACCTGAGGTGCTGCATCTCGCTTTAGGGTCCCCAGCACAGCAGGGACATGGACCTGTTGGAGTAAGTCCAGAGGAGGGACATGAAGATGATCAGATGGACAAAACACCTCTCCTATAGGGAAAGGCTGAGAGGCTGGATGGCATTTTGAGCAACCTGGTCTAGTAGAAGGTGCCCTGACCAGCATGTGTGTGTGTAGTGGGGCGTTGGAACTAGATGGTCATTAAGGTCCCTTCCAACCCAAACCACTCTATGATTCTCCATCTGTAAAATCACCAGGCATGATGAAAAAAGGGTAAAATATAGAAAAGACAGGATTCATATCCTCTTCAAGACAAGACTCTCTCTCCTTTCTTCTTGCACCAGATAGCAGTAGTTATCAAGGGATTGGTTTTCTTCAAAGTAGCCTTCCTCACCCAGCTCCTGCCCATGGGCCAAAGATGATTCCTTCCTCTTACTAGAAAGATAGATGTGCTTTTGTTGCCCCAAGAAGCAAAGCAAGAATATATGCTTGAAAACTATATCAAATGCTCATATTCCTCCTGTCTGCAGTAGTGTCCATAGCCCCAGAAATTCCTTCAGGAGTAGAGGTGACATTTTCAAAAAGACCTACTGTTGAATCCTTGCTTCTACTCCTTCTGAGAAAGTGAGTTATGTTACATATTTGCAAGATTTTTAGCTGAGTAAAATTGTCTAACCCCTCAAAAAAAAAAAAAAAAAAAAAAAAAAAAAAAAAAAAAAAGTTGGGGGGGAGCCCAAACACACCTTTCTGAAACACTTTAGTTTTGGACACAACCACAAAATTAAAGAAGATAAATGTCTCCTGGTGGAGCAATTCTACTACTTAATATCAGTAATCAATCACTCACAAGACTGTTGTGTGGGCACTCTCAGCCCCAACATCCAAATGAATCCCTGAAAGGAGCGTCTACTCTGAGCATAGGGGATTTTTTTCAAGCTGCCCTGCACTGATCAGCTTCCTACGGACTTCCTAAATGCCCGTTCTGTCAGAGAGGCCCCTCCCCTCTTTAGAGTAGAGGAGGGTAGAAACCTGTGTTTTAATTGCTGGTCTGACCTGAAGATTAATTTAAACCCTTCTTCCTGAGAGCACTGCACCATGAGAATACAAAAATATTCTCATTTACCTGCCACTTCATCACTGATATCCATGACAGAATATTTGCTGACTTGGGGCTTGAATAAGCTGCAATGTAATTATATTACTGTACTTCATAGTGTTATACTTTCATATTCTATACCATAATTATACAGCACAGAATTAATTGCATGCAAATGTGTTAGCACGTCATTGATAAGATTTATCACACATTCTTCCAAGTAAATTACAAGAAATGGTCATAACATGGTAATGATGTGGTGTCATAATTTTTGGAAAGAGTGAATGGGAAGGTTAGGACTTTTGTACAATCATTATTATGCTGCCTAATGCAATACCCCAAGGGGGTGTTGAGGAGAGCACATGCACTGCCACTTGCTTATTCAAGACCCACCGCCACTGCTGAAACAAATGTGTCCTCAAGTGCTGGCTTAAAGCAGAATTTTCTCTGTACCAGGCCTTAAGCACTCCAGGTCTGTGAATAGCATTCTACAAGCCTGTATTGTATAACCTAGGCTTAATCTTGAGCAGTTTAGAGTCTTAGGAACATCTGAAAAAGTTCACATTGATCTCTAATATTAAGATATTAAATGTGAATTATTTCATCTTCCTATAGTGCTTTAATCTGTACCACAAATTTTTTCATGTGCTTCACTGTTCTTCCTCTAACACTACTGTCAGACAATTTTTTCAAGGCAGACATCAATTTTCCATCTGCATCTGGAAGCCATTAAGTAGCATGGAAACCATGCTACTTAACATGGCTAAGTGGCATGATTCTGCTACTTAAGCTAGAGTAATACTAAGGAAAATGTACTGGAAACAAAACAGGGAACATGTCAAAATGGGATGCCTAACTCATGCTCTGTGGGGATCCTCACACACCAGTGCCTTGCACATCCAGTGAAACATCCATACTGTAAAGTAGCAATTTAATTTCTCAAACAGCAACATAAAGCAATATTTACTGAAGTAATGACTAGCAATATTCTTAAGAAAATCATTAATATCAGTTCAGAGGAGCTTAACACTTGTCACAACTCATTAGAAATATTAGCTGCAAAGTGTATGATAGCAAAATCAGATAATTTGTGGATTAAGGTAAGGACAGAACACACAGGTTTAACTCTGCAGACTTATGTGTTTAAGTAGGTTCCATTTATAATTAAATTTCACACTGTTTCTGACTGGAGGAAAAAAACAAATAGCCTCTGCTGCTGTTAATATATTTGTCACACAATTTTGGCAGCTTTGATCATCTTTGTCATTTCAGGCAGACAGTAGTTTTTATATTGATTTGGGCATTAATCAGAACACATTTTTTATTTCAGAATTAGCATACCAGAAGTGTTTTGTGAGTTATCATGCTAATATGTTCTATCAAAGACTAAATTAACATTTTACTGCTGCTAACCAGAGGCAATGCTTCATATACAATTCAGATGATGTTGCCAAACTTTTCACATTACCAGCTGTTTAAATTTGAGACTGCTTAATAGCTGTAAACCTAAAGAAAGATCTTTTCAAAGTAACCTAACAAAGCCCCCCACAGTCCAGTACCAATACTCCCAGAGCTAATGAAGCCCCATACTGTTCCTGATCTCTATTGTGCTTCCTGTAATGAGGTAAAGCACAATGTTCCAAACACCATTATGCAGCACCCCTCTCTAACCTCACCCTTCCTTTCATTTTTTCAAACATTTTTTAGTCTCAACAGTATTCTGAAAAAGGATAAGAGAGCAGAAGAGAGGAGGGAACTGCTAACCTGCTACATCTGAATTGCTTTCATTTCCTCAGAGTGAAAGATAATGACTTAGTGGTAAGACTGCATTTTGCTCTTTTCCACCATATTCACATGAAACCTGCTACCCTTCTTCTAAAGCAACCACCCAATGTCAACAGTTAACCATTATGCATTGCTATTTTGCTGGCAAAATTCCTGTCTGTCACCACAGAGGTTTCCTATGGCAAACATCCCAGTTTCATCCTACCTGTAAATGCACAGACCGTGGAGCAGCCACTACTTGCCAGGGAGTACTCACTGATCACCATTCAAGGGAATTTTTTTTACTTTTGTGAGATCTGTATAACAAAAGTCAGCATGGCATCTGTGAAGTTGTGGCAGCAGAAGTTTGTGTCTTCTACAGAGATGTAGAATTTTTGCCTGGCATCTGACAGCAACAGTTGAGGGTAGACAGAAGTGTTCACTTTTCCTCAGAATGGCTCCTATGTACAATGAGGAACATAGCTTATGCACTCTGCTTAGACCTAGAATAAACATTATCTAAATTTAAATTCAGATTTAAAGTGTCAAACCTTCTTATGTATTTAGAACAACAGATGCACTCAATTATATAACATAACACATATTCCTAGAATCACCCTTACATAATGAATCATTATTTTAAAATAATTAAATTTAGATAGTGTCAAAATAGATTATCCAAGAAGTTGACTTGCTCCAAAGAATTAACCATCTCCTTTGTAATCTTTTGATACTCAAGAGTGTTGAAAAGACTTTTTCATCAAGGTAAGGACATCACCAAATTTTGGCAATGTCAGATCAGAGGTACCAGATTCCTGAATACTGATACTGTCTCAGTCAGTGATGTAAAGAAATACCAACTACAGCAATAATAGTAAAGAACAAGGGCTAGGCTGTTCCTCAATTATTATTTCCATTCATTCTGGGATCTGCACAAAGCCTGTACAAACCTGAGAAGAACTATGTTTCCATCAAGTTACTTTTCTCATAATCAAACTTCCAGAATCCCCTTTAGCATCCCTCTATAAATGTCAAATGTTTAGCAATAATTTAATGTTTAAGAGATTAGGACTTAGATGACACTGCCAATGTCTGTATCCACAAGGAAGGTCACAGCTCCTTAGCCAAACACCAATAATTCAAGGCTATGTGGGTTTCTGCTCTGACACAGTTGTCAAATAGCACCTGGGAGTTTACAGTCACATCTTAGCTGTGGGTCCTCTTAATTAATGGTGGATACATTTTTCCTACAGAGGAGCTAAAATTTCTTTGTCTCCTCTGGCTACTTTCCCAACCTATCATCACAATCTCAGTTAATCTAAGATGATCCTCAGACAGCTAATTTATAACTCTACTTTGTTCTTCTTTGTGAAACGAGGTGCTGCGTCATCCATTATAAGTGGAAGATAGAAATTTATACACATTTTCTTTATCAATAGATAAAAAAATAAAAATATCACATACTTCCTAAGGGTGTGATTCATCTAATTTAACTTCTAGCTTCCTACTTGAAGCCCAATCTGGTTTCCTGTACCTCCACAAATAAGAAAAGAAAAATAAATTAATAAGCAGGTCCAGAAGACAAGTTATTAGATCTAGTTTAAACTTGTCTTGCTTTTAGATCCTGCTTCTCTCTCTTTCTCTTCACTGTGGGGATAGTCAAAGTGTCTACCTCAGATTTGGCCAGATTTTTTTGACTCCAAAGTTAGATCCCACATTAACTCCCAAATGGCTCCTTTTCTGTTTGAAGATAAGTGAAAACCTAACCAGAGATCAGCCCTATCCTCACTGGAATCATGTTTCTGGGAAAAAAAAATTATACATACTTATCTCCTGAAGTGTGCTTAAAAGGAAGAAAGAAGACATTGAAGAATAGAGTTTTATACTACTCTGATAAGATACCAATAAATCACTTAACAGTCCTTCACAATCAACAGTGGTGAAAGCAGCTGTAATCTTTAAAGCAAGTGAAAAAACACCTACTTCGAATCATCAACTACTCTTTATACAAATTCTGTCAACCACCTCCATCACTCCAGCAGAACCATTCTTAATTTTTCCATCCCAGTCCTCCAAGCCCTCAATTTTAAAAGATTTGTAAGGATTCACTTCATACTAAGGCAATCTGTAATACTCTGAAGATGACGCAGCTTTTCCTTGGCTTTAATTTTTTTTCAAAGACCTAAAATCATTTACAGAAAGAGAAGAAAAAAATCAAACAAAATCCAAATACTTGCTTAATTGCTCAAAGAGATCTGGAACTAAGAATACTTTACTTACTGTGAAAAAATGATGTATTTAAAAATATAGCTTTTATTTACAAATGTTTGATATTCAAACTTGACTACTGTCAATGAGTATTCTCTTTTGGAAGACAGCTTTTTTCACCTGTGTTGTTTTAACAGTTCAATAAGAGGCATTGCTACTTTAACAATATATTTAGCTTTTTAGAATCTGGGATCTGCAGTGAAGATTTTGCAGATTTAGGCGCTGTGTGCTAGTGTAGAAAAGTTCTTCCCTTTCTAGGTTTCAGATGCTCTGGCTAAATAAATGTGTTTCCCTTTTCCCTTAGCATCAAATCTTATACCAATATCAAGTAAGGAAAAAAACCAAGAGAAATATTTATTCTTAATACTTTGACTGGAACACCATTTCCTAGCATTGCAGTAGGATTTCCTGGAAAGCTGGTGCCCAAAAATGCAAAAAACTGGAAAAAAACCCAACCAAACAAAAAAAAAAAAAAACAACAAAAAAAAAAACCAAAAAAAACCCCCCAAAAAACCAAAAAACCAAACCGACTAATTACCTAACATACTTTCTGCTTCTTCTTTTATGTTAAGGAATGTATTTAATTTGCAGAGAGAATTTTGAAGATCTCAGTGCCCATTCTCTGCGTATTTGGAAGCCCAACTACCATTGAATTTGTTGGTTTACATGTTTTCCAATACAAAGTACAGTATCACTCTTGATCGAGCACAATGAAATTGCCACTCATTTATGAAACCAACTCAAAATACTGCTACAGTCTTTCACATGTAAGATGCAACACAACACGCAGGGGATCAGTAACAGAGCATGCAGCCTTTGACTAATGAGCCACAAGCCAAGGCTGCTTGCTCCATCATTAGGGTGAAAAAGTGTCAGAATCATTCTATAATTTCTGCATCAGCTCATCACCCAAAGTGCAAGGCAGCTTGCTGAAGCAATGAAGCCCAGAGACCTGTTCCTTTCCAGTCTACTGAGCCATTTGTTATCAGTGTTATGCTCTCAAAGACAAAACAATTTCTCTGCCTAGAAAAGAGGTAAATGTGAGTTCTCAGAAGAAATCTAGTTTCTTTCATTAAGACTCAAAAAGAATAAACCAAAACATTAATCAAGGTGTCACAGCAGTGAATTCAGTGTGAGGTGGAGCTATTTAAAAAGGCTTTCTTTAACCCAGGAGCATAAACATTCTGAGTAGCCCCTGTAGAAGGAAAACAGGCCCTCAGAAGTGCATTTGAGAGCAGGCTCTGAAACACAGGTGCTCTGACTTGCCCACAGAAGGAACCTCTTGATTGCAAGTCAGATTTTCTCAAGCTCCCTGCAAGCCTGACCTTTTCTGGGTTTCATTGCCTTTGTAAAACTCCTTGTTCCCAAAGAGAGGAAAAGCTACCACCTTTGACTGATGCTAGCAACTCCTCTCCTAGGGAGTAAGGAAGAGAGAATAAGATGTAATCATCAAGAAGAACTCAGTTCATTTTTCACCCAACACTTGGGAGCTAAGCCATTGCTGCAATTAGAGGTTGTTAGCTATTCCCTGGCCAGTATAAACTAGTAACCAGCAGCTGCAGCTGCTTTGGACTACATTACACAGGAGAAACTGAGCTGCTGCTAGCAATAAATCAGCATAATTTAATTTTAATTTAATGTTTATCCTTTTTTCCTTTAGTAGCTGCTAGTGTTTTGATCCCTTTAAAACATTGTCTCTCACCATAATGATGGTTTTGATAAGCTGCTGCAGAAATATCAAACTTTAGTTTTGAAAATACCTTTTTTCCCACATACCTTCCATCTGCAGAGCACCACTGTATCTCCTCCAAGATTTAAATGATAAGCCCATTCAATTGCCAATATGTTACTTGCAACCTTTTTTTCACTTGTGAAACTTCCTGTGACAGCTCAGCCCTGGAGAGAGAGGGGTTGTTATGTTTACAGTAAGAACAAGCTGTGATTACAAGCTGCAGATATAAATATGCACCTCCAAACCACAGAGAAAGTGAGTTGCTTTAGCCATTGAAGTTACCCAGCAGTATAACTGTTTCAGTACTTGTAAAGACAGCTTGTTCTCATTCCTCGTTTACAGAAATTGGGCTGCTTGTGGCTGCTATCAATTAGCACATCCCAACATTTTGCAGGAATGTGGCTGTCAGCAACCCCACGTTAATGTGTCAGGATAGAAGCCATGTGCATCTGAATATCTGTCCTTGGCTTTCCTAAGCTCGATGACAGCTTGGGTTGCTAAAACAGTCTGGCACTTCACTGAGCAACAGCTTGCAAGAGCAATAATAATAATAACAACATATCTTTATAATATAGTAATATGCTTATAATAAATAGAATCTAATTCTAGCTGGATAGTAACAGGCTACACTGGAACAAGATGGGTTTCAGCTTGATCTCTTTATCCAGTACCCAGTACCTACACTAAGGCATCAAAAATAAGTCATATTTTATTTATAAAAAGCCCAACTTTTAAAAGAATTGTTAGAAATGGAAGAAGAGATGTATCAGTGAATATTTTAGCTGTCTAAATAAATAAAGCATAAGTGATGAAATGTGGGACTAGGTAATTTTTGAGTCTTCTTTAAGCAACAACTTATGTGATGAGAGTTTAGAAAGGATCAACCTTTACTTCTTTCATGTACAGTATTTTCTCCACTGCCTTTTCTCTGAACAGTATCAGTAGTTAAGCTTATGTTTCCTATGATACTTCTTCCTTCAAAATTTCACTTGAAGATTTTTGATGGAGATAGGCTGCCTCCTCCGAGCATTTCTGTCACCCTCTTTATTTTGGGTGAAACAGATCTGGAAAAGTTAAATGATGAAAATTTATGAAGAACTAGCAGCAAACATGAAACCAAATTTTACCTTTTTCAGGAATTATTCTTGGCTGCTTTAACTTATCCCCGTTTTCAGCTCATGCATGAGTTTCCACAGTACTTAATTCCACAATCAAGATCTTGAATTCAATTCCCAGAGCCTCCAATCTGACACAATGTGATATTATCATACTTAAAGGTATTTGAGAAGGTTCTGAGATATTTAAATTCAGAAAAACCAGTTGCATTTAAACGAATTCTTTATTAATTAGAATTAGATTTACTCTTTCCTATCTGAAGTATAGACATCTTTGATTTCTGTATTAGGGGAAAGTATTTATGACCAACTTTAGTCCTGCCTCTTCTTCCTCCCTTGTTCAAAAGAAGCAAAAGTAAGTTGTCTTTCTTGCCACACTGATAAACATTCAATTGCTTGAAACAAATGGGTTTCTCTGAGCATGCCAAAGCATTTCAATCAGTTGGCAAGGTCATTGCAACAGTCTGGACTGTGTTTCAGGTTATTTTCCAGATTAAACACTCAAAATGCTCCATCTTATAAAATTCTTTTAGAATCATAGAATTATTTGTGTTGGAAAGAACCTTTAAGATCACCCATGGGCAAGGAGACCTCCTACTAGACCAGAAAATTATATCACAGACAAAGTTAGAAAAAATTATATCACCAAATCAGGAAGCTGATAGAGAACATTTGCCTGTGAAAGCTAACACTGCAGAGGAACAGAGAATGAAATGTTCTTTGCTTTAGACTTGCAATAAAACTTTTAGTGCTTCACTGTGCTTCTGGTAGCTCTTCAGACCCTCTCAAAGGAGCTGTGACTCAGCAGCCGAAGAATGTGAGTGTGGGGCTCACTTTTTTTTTCTGAGGCCATGCCACCTTCGATTTAGTGCCTACATCCATAACAGAAGCCGAAAATGTTATGATTCTTCATTGTTTGGCACATTCCACACTCCTAGGAATAAAACGGTTTTGCTGGAAAGAAGGGCAGATGTGATTATGTAAAACATTCTTACACTTGCAACAAGCTACTGCTCTGTTCTATACAAGTAACTCACAGTAAAAAATTCATGCTAATAGCATTGGGGAGTAGCAGGAAACAAAGCCAGTGTAATGAAAGAAGCTAATAAAGCAAGGCATCTGTGGGCCTTCTGACTCCTTGTGTTATCTGTACTGAACTTTAATTCAGCTGCACATCCTAAATTTAATGGTAATATAAACCTGAAAACTCTATTTGGGAACACTTTGGCTAATGTATATGTGAATCAAGAAGGCTTTTGATAAAATTGAAGAAGAAACAAAGGAAAACCCCATCAGGACTTGTGCCCTCCAGAACATTTTTGTGTGGGTTTCTGGGTTGTGTGTATTCTTTACAGATCTTCATGCTCCAAAACAACTAATGTGGAACTTGGGAAGGAAATGTGGTCAGAAACATTCCTACGAGTTTTAATTTTCTTTGAATGAAAAACAACTTTAAAAAGACCTGGAAAGTTTAAAAGATGATATTGCAATCCCAGAATAATGACATTTGTGACACTGTTATTGTGAATCAATATCAGAGTGACATAATGTCAATAAAAGTCATCCTACTATAGGAATAAACACATCAGGAAATTTAACACCTAATGATATGTGTGGAAAACTTGTAGCAAGAGATAAAGAAAAGGGGAGTTGGTGCTGTATCAGTAAATATGAGGCTTAAATCAAGTAGAAAAACAAACACAGAAGTTTTAAAAAATACATTACTTAGTGTGTCTTTCCACCTCTGAATAGCATCCATAACCATGAATAACACTGGTTCCCTGTTCAGACAGTATACTGTTCACCACAGGAAAGGAAAAGATAGAAAGAAGGTGGGTCTGTAAGTCCCCTCTGCCTGGCCAAATTCTAAGACTTCCAGAGTCTCTCTGACGCAGGCATAAATAAGAGCCTCATGCCATAAGCACTTTCAATTTGGAAAATAGGCTGACTTAATAGTACATTTATATGGCAAAAAAAAGGGCTACAGAAGAATGAAGAATCAGGCCTGTCACATGCAAATAATGTTGGGTGGGGTGAGAATTAGGATCTTGACAAGTAATAATAATAAGATCTTTTAGGCAATAGGCAGCTGATTCTGCTGAGGAGAGAACTTTCACCTGAAAGAGCCACTGGGACCTTTCCTTACTAAGCCAAATGCCCAGAAAGGAGGTCAGGATTTAGAAGTATTTTCGTATAGCTCCCTCCCAAACCCAGTTCACACGCTCTGATTAGCCACACTCTTTGCCCAGAACCAAGCATGCAGCATGGTTGAAAACAATGAGGACACAGATGGACTTGGATGGGAGTACTGTTACCAAGAGTAGTGGGAATGTGACCCAGAAGAAACCAGCATTAGGTGTAAATTTTAAAATTGTGAGAGTTCCAAAATTCCTTACAAAAATGCTTGAACTGCATCGATGTTAGTAGATCAGGATCCATTTGAACACAAGAAAAAATCAGGAAGCCTCCCAGAACAAAACCTATGAGACAGTCTCAATGTTATATACCAAAGAATCATTAAAGTAAAATAGGAATTTATTGAAAGAGCTGAAGGGAAGACTGCAATGCATGCACTTTGCCTGTTTTAGTAATTCACAGGAGCTTAAATGTGGAATTTTCTAATTTCATTACTGAAAGAGAACTTTATATAAGACCAGGTAATGACTGCAAGACCATTTGGTTGAATAACCAACCAAAAATTCTTTCCATATCTTCTGCAAAGCATTACAGAAGTTAAAAAAAAAAAGAATCTATGCAATTGTTTATTGCTTATGCAAACTTAATTAAGCTGAACTCAAGAATCTGTACTAATGCAAATAGTTTAGGCCTTGGGCTCAAAATGTGCAGCCAAGTGCTTATTATACTTATTATCTCCTTAGTGCATTTTTTACATTCCCTTCCCTTCTGCTGCCTGGTATATGTATCATCAGCAATTTTTAGCTTGATTTTTTCACTTGAAAAAAATAATTTGGGAATTCTACAAATAAATAAACTAAAACCACACACACTTTTACAAGAATAATCCTTAATGAAGGAGCAGACACACACAAGCATACACACACATGCAGATGTACACACACACAAACACCTGCCTCAATTTTCTCTTATTGCCCTCTTATTCTTCTTTAAACAGTTTCCTGTTCAGGTGGGCATCTTCAGCAGGAGTTATTAAAAAAATAGTAATCTGTAGGAAACTTCACCGTATGGTTATGCCCAGAGGATACACTAGCAACACATCATGTCATACGGCTGGATTAAACATCCCCCATTGCCTCCACTTGTAGCACAGGTCTGAACCAGAAAACATGAAAAAATGCATACATGACAGTTCTCATTCTCCAAGTAGTTCATAGCAAAAATTATATCTAAGGAATGAAATAAGAATATGCAGGGAAAATAAAAACTGTATTGAGCAGACCAAATATTACCTTTTCTGCTCCTGAATGGCTTCCACTTTCAATAACATGCAGGCCATTCAGGGCAGAAAGGTAAGGGCACTGCCCCAGTGCCTATGTTGCTATATTATTATATCAGAATTATTATACTGTATTAACTATTATATATTACATTATATGTATTAAAATAGTATATATTATTATATCACAGATATAATAAAAGCCCTCAACTTTCTAATTGAACAGATGATCAGTTATTGCCCTGCAATGTAAGAAGAATTCAATGCATGTTTTGTGAGCCCTTCGTACTGGTGTACATGCACACAGATGGTGCAAGGCATATGAGAGTCTGACCTAGAAATTCATATGATCTGAGGCCCCTTTAAATCCTTTTCACACTCTGTTTGAAGCTCTGAATGAAAATAAAAGCTTTTAGCTCTGCTTCTTTTTTACAGAAGTCTCCACCACCAACCACTGTTAAAGTTTCACACAGTGAAGTGCCTGAAGAACCTCTGTTACTTAGAAAAAAGGCAAAAGAGAAGAAACAAGGAAAGAAGGAAGGAGAAAGACAGCTCACTCCTACTGTCTTTGAAAAGGTGGTGCAAGGTGGGATTAAAGAGTCAGATGAGACAGTTCAGACACAAAGCACAACTGACCGAAAAAAGAAGTTCATCACAGATTAGAACTTCTGTGTCTGCTGGCTGATTTTTGGCAGCTGCTTTTGCAAAAGCAACCTTTTGCCTCTGGTCTTCCAACCAGTGACTGAGGACAAAACACAGCATCCATCACTCACACAAAAAGCTCTCTGCTGTTCATCAGCAATGGTCCTTGTGCTGCAGCCCTGAAGGGTGGAGAGTGAGCTCTCTTTAGACTGTTTACTCTTAGCTAAACTGAACTACATTCAGGTATCTCTCAGATGACCTGACAGGGAAAAACCACAATAGCTTTTGTTCACAGTAATCAGGCCTGCAGGTCAGCATCCACCGTCTTTTCTTTTCATAGAAGCATAGAAGGATAGAATGGTTTGGGTTGAAAGGGAACCCTCTGTCATGGGCAGGGATGCCACACACTAGACCAGTGTGTTGAAATCCTCATCCAGCTTGACCTTGAACACTTCCAGGTATGGGACATCCACTACTTCTCTCAGCAACTTGCTCCAATCCCTTCCCGCTCCCACAGTGGGATTTTCCTTCTAAATCTAATCTAAACATACTATCTTTCAGTCCCCCTTCCCTTACCACTGTATACCCTTCTCAAATATCTCTCTCCAGCTCTCTTGCAGGCCGTCTGTAGTTACTGAAAGGTTGCTATAAACCTCTTCTCCAGGCTGAGCATTCCCAGCTTTTTCAGCCTGTCTCCATAGGAGAGTTGACCCAGCCTTCTGGTCATCTTGGTGGCCCTTCTCTGGACTCAGTCTAGCAGGCCTATGCCCTTCCTGTGCTAGGGAATCCCAGGCTAGACACAGTACTCCTGGTGGGGTTTCAGAGCTAGAATCCCCTCCCCTGCCCTGCTGGCCATGCTGCTTTTGATTCAGCCCAGGACACGTTTGCCTTTCTGGGCTGTGAGCACACCAAATCACGAGGAGCTTTTCATCCACCAATACCCCCAAGTCCTCCTCCTTAGGGCTGCTCTAAATCATTGTCCATCCAGCCTGTGGATTGGGATTGTCCTGCCCCAGGTGCAGGACCTTCCTCTTGGCCTTGTTGAACTTTATGAGGTTCAACTTTATGAGCCTGTCAAAGTGCCTGAGGATGGCATCCCTTCCCTCCAGTTTGTTCACTGCACCACGCAGCTTGGTGTCATCAGCAAGCTTGTTGAGGATGCATGAAATCCCAACTGTTTCATTTATATTTACATCTGTTTTATTTTATTTTCTCTTCACTTTTAAATATGAGTTGTCATTACTGCCATAATTTTAAAATTGCCGCTCTAACTCAAAATCTACACCACAAGTCAAAATGGGGTGTAATTATAAACTTTTAGTATCATTATGAAATTAAATTATAAGAACATCTTATGCAATTGCAACTAAACATTCTAAATAGATGGTAAAATTGCACTCTACTACTGCTAAATTAAGCTGGAAACAGGACTGGACATTGATAGGAATCAATTACAAATGTAAAATTGATCACTAATTGACCAAAACTTCACAGATAATCAACCAAATAACAGCTAATCAAAGAGTTTCAAGTTGAACAAATAAATCCTTCGCTCACAGTCCCTCCTTTTGATACCCTGCTCCCTATGAAGTGGGATTTCATTCACCGATCATTTAAGAGACCAGACAATTTTAGAGTCCATCTTTGCTCAAATTGTAGACAGACTTGAGACCGATTTCATAAAACAAAGCCTTCAGCACCAGTGACTCCTGTCACAGCACATTATCTCCTCAGTAGTATTGGCACAGCTGCCTGACAGGCTTTGCTGTGAACCAGACCAAGGAGTTGATAAAGCTGGAAATAATCCCATGGATTTTTAAACTTTTTTTTCTTCAAGTCAGAACATTTTCTCTGTCTAGATCTCTGCAGGAGTGGGAACACGCAGGGACGTGGCAGTTATCCACTGCCTGCTACTTCAAAATTCTGGGTCATAGCCTAACAACTTATTTTCTTAGTTGTTCCTGTTAACCAGTTGCAGATTATATAGCTGCAAAAGCACTAATAAATACTCGACATTTAAGACATGTCCAGAACCTCAAACTTTGGAATGAGGCATATGGTGAAGCCTTAAAGATGTTCACAACTGCACTTCTGCACAAGACTGAATTGTAGAACATTCCCAAGGCTGAAATTTCTTTTTTCCCCCGACTTAAGTATTTTCCTGCCATTTTCCAAGTATCTTCCATTTTCCTCTTGCTAGCACCAAGTTTGCAGCAGCTGGGCTCAGGTGTCTGGACATTCTGGGGTCTGTCTCCACCTGGCAGAGAGCACCAGAGTGTGTTCAGTCTACACTGCTGGCTGGAGCCTTGAGCCGAAGCATCCATGCTTGACTTTGGAAAGCTGAGCTGTAACAGATTGCCCTGCACCACCTCAGTCTATCCAGGACACTGTAGTGGAAACCTACACCTATAATTAGGGGCCCCATGTGCAGAAAACACCAGGCTTTGCCTCAGATGAGCAATAATAAGTGGAAGTTGGGGGATTTATAATATGCAGTTGTGAGGAAATCTATCTTGAGCACATGTACTTAACTGATGGTATAGACATGCTGAGAGCTATTCTGCTGAGAGCAGTTTATTCCTGCAACATTCCGTTATTGCTTCAGGGGACTTTAAATATCATTTCTTGTGGCGCAGATGATCACAGGTATTCAGGCACATACAAGAAATGTAAGCTTTCCAGAGTGCTATTTCACTGAGGCACAGATGGAGCTGTATGATTTATCTGAAGTCACCCAGGGATACAGCAGCAATCAACCTCACCAGGACTATTCCCCAAAGCACAGCCAGACTTCATAATAGATGCTGACTAAGTACACAGTCAGCACAAGGAGTAGAAATGGATTCCTCTGCTGCATTCTGTTTATTGCTATAAACAATTTACATGGATAGCAGCTTGTTATGGGCTTGGTGATTCATTGAGATGTCTTACTAGATCATGCTTGCTGTATAACTTGAACTGTGGGTGCAACCAGTGTCTGTGAGGCTGGGCAGTTGGCTATGCTGTGGCTAACTTGTCAGCAGTTCAAACAGGGGATTTCTAACCATAACATCAGGTTCAGTGGTAGGTAGCAGAAATCCCTGCCCAGAGAGGAAGGAGTTGTGGAAAAAGGCATAAAGTTTTGAGTTACACTCAAAGTCTAAAGATGACATCAGATCACTGAAGCCATGGTGACAGTTCTCGTATCACCTCCACAGTCTGGTTTTATCTACATTGATCTTCCAAGTTTCACTGATGGTGATCTCAGCCCAGCTTCTCTTTTACACAAAGATATTTTATACAACTTGACCATTACAAAGGTCTTGCACCTTTCATTGACATCTACTGCAAGATTGTTTTTAACAGGCAGTGCAGACTGGAAGGATCTCAAGATGAATGGGATTCAGATCCCCACTCTGCCCTGTTTACTGTGCTCTTGAACATATGTTGAGAAGCCTGTAATGGTTTGCTGTAACAACCAACTCACTGTATAATGAGTGACGAATGAGTTATAACATTTTACTGCACTTGGCTTAGTACATCAAGTGGCATATGCAGGGAGCATATTTCAGGATTTATTCAAGCGCAGGCATTGAAACATTCACATTCTTTGCAGGAGGCAAAAGGAAATAAAGACTTTGGCTTTTGGGGTTTTTAAACAAAACTGAGACATTCTTTGAAAGAGTTTGCTCTGGTTTTGCCAATTTGAAGTACTAAATACAAAGCAGTTTGGCAGAGTTATGCTTAAATTATATTCTAACATTTGCTACTATGTATAACTTGAGAGGAATAATACTGTTCGCGAGATTCTCAGATACAGCTCTGTTAGATGCTGCAGGGAAACTGGCTGAGACAGGGAAACAGGAGGAGACAATGACCAGTGGTGCAATCTGCCAAGAGCCGGACCACCCAACAGGCCTCTTCATTGGGGTTTCTCTACAGACATTTGCCTAGGGTTTGTGGTGTATCAGTAAGATATCATTGCTCACATTAACACCTGCTTTGTCACCTCAAGTTGCTCGTTGCCATTTCACTTCCTTTCTGTTATAGAAAGCAGTTTCTTCTAAGTGAAGGAACTGCACCATACCCATCTTATACAATAGAGCTGTAATATTATGGTATTGATAATCATAAAAACAAGCCATGGACTGATGCAGTAACCACAATTTATTCTTCCATCTGTTTTAAACCAGAAGTTTGAACTGAATCTCAACATCTTCACTCCCAATACTCAGTCTCTAAAATGAAGCATTCTTCTAAGCTCTCTTTTAGCTAAACATCATTAGATTTCCATTAAAAGCTGCCATTTGGCTGGTTTTCACCAACAGTAGAAAATTATCATCATACTCTATTACTCTGTCCTTCTTTCCAAACCTAATGTCCACTTTCTCCTATTGGAGGCAACACTAGAATGTTGATACTGAATGTCTTCTATTTGAATTTAATGTCAGATTGCAGCCTGGTCATTATTTAATTGGTCCCGGACAGCAAAAAAACTCAATCTATGTGAAAGTCAACCAAAGGGAAATTTAGCTGTGGAAGAGTAAAAAAAGCAAAGCAAAACAAAATAAATCAAAATAAACTCACTACAATGAAACAAACAAAAACAAATCCATGTTTTTTGTGTGTGTCCTATAATAATGCAAATACCTTTTAAGGGCTTCAACACACAACATCCTTATCTCTAGTTGGAGAGATGTGGATTTGAAGGGTGGACTATTCAGTGAATAAGAAACTGTCAGGATGGGCACTGCCAGAGAGTTTTGATCAATGTCCACTGGAGGCTGGTGAAAGGGCTCTGTCTTGGCAGAGATGCTCTTCAATCTCCTCATCAGGGACAGGGACAGTGAGATCGAGTGCACACTCAGCAAGCTGGCAGATGACATGGAGCTGAACAGTGCAGCTGACACACCTGAAGGATGGGATGCCACCCAGGGGGACCTGGACAAACTTGAAAAGTAAGCCCACAGCATCCTTAAGAAGTTGAAAAAGTACAAGGTCAAGGTGCAGCACCTGGGACAGGAAAATCCCAGAGATGAGTATTGACTGGGACAAGTACGCATAGCAAGCAGCCTTGAGTAGAAGGACTTGGAGGCTCTCATGGATAAAAAGTTGGACATGACCAGGCAATATGTGCTTGCAGCCCAAGCAGCTAACTGGATCCTGGGCTGCATCAAAAGCGGAGTAGTTATCAGGTCAGGGGAGGTGATTCTGCCCCTCTGCTCTGCCCTCATGGGACTCTACTTGGAGTAACTGCATCTAGCTCTGGACTCTTCAGTACAAGAAAGATGTGGACCTGTGGAAGCAGGCCCAGAGAAGGTTCACCAAGATGATCAGAGGACTGGAACACTTCTCCTGCAAATATAGGCTGACAGAGCTGGAGATGTTCAGCCTGGAGAAAAGAATGCAATGGGGACACCTCATTGCAGCCTTCCAGTGCCTAAAGAAGTCTAATAAAGAAGAGGAAGAGAGATATTTTATATGAGAAGATAGTGATGATAAATCAAGGTAGAACACTTTCAAACTAAAAGAGAAATTTAGGTTTGGTGTTAAGAAGAAATTATTTCTTGTAGTGAGGGGCTGGAACAGGTTGCTCAGAAAAGTTGTGGATGCCCCATCCCTGGCAGTGTTCAAGATCATGTTGGATGGGGCTTTGAGCAACCTGGTCTAGTGGGTGGCATCCCTGTTCATGGCAGAGTGGTTGGAAGTAGTTGAATATTAAGGTCTCTTCCAAGTAAGGCCATTGTATGATTCTGTGGGAGGGTGTATGTTTCCCCAGATATCAGATAGATGTATTGGTTTTGCTTTAATCCGAGTGAATCTACATCAATGTGCCACATTTACAGGAACTACACGGTCATATTTTCCTCACACACTGAGAATGCTGGGAGTCAGGTTCTATGCTTCAAAAGTCAGCACAAGCCATCAACAAAGGGAAGAAAAGTAAAAGTGATTGAAACAATTGCATTGTCAGCCACATTTTCATCTTGACTCTTAATCTGCAAATGACCACATAACTACATAATTCACACATTTTCATGGAAGACAATTATATGCATTGTCTTGCACAGTAAATTATAGAACCCTGGTTAGTGTATACCTTTCCTGGCAATTAATCACACTGATATAATTTAAAGATGCTTTCTCCAATTTGTTTTTTCACCACCAACAACAAGATGAAAGCCTGGAAAACATACTTAGCTGAGTGCTTTCCTATTGATTTATTTTATCCTATTAAAGCCTCTTTTTTTCTTAATATAAAATAGGAGAATACTTAAAATCTGTATGACAGAAATCCAGAGTCACAATAAACTTTTTTTAAAGTGATAGCTCCACACACACTCCACACTTCCTTTAACTCTATGAAAAAAACCTGAATTTGCATAGGTGTTAAATAACATGGAACCATTGGCCCACAGGTATGATATTCATAAGACACAACAGGCAACAACGTGTTTTTCTCCTGCTAACCCTGACCATGACAGCAACAATTTCCTGTATCTCCAAGCAATATTAAAGGATGACCAGGATTAAATATTGTCTACAAGGATGGAGTTAAAAACCATGATATTAGACATTCCATTTCAGATATACAAGCTTTAAAAATGTACCCTGTTTGGAGCATAGAGCAAGGGAAAGGTATGTGCTACAGGCATGAAACTCTCAAACTCAGTGAACCATGACAACAAACCAGAAGTACTGCAGGAAGTTGTTTGCTGAGCAGGAGATCTCTGAGAGATTTGCTGTCTCTGTCCAATCCCATGGGCTCTCCTTCAGTGCCTCCACTGGAATGCTGACTGCCTGCCTCCAGAGCCAGGTCTGATGTGGCACAGTGGTGCAACCTCAGATCACACTGATGTGTAAACCTCCAAGGTGGCAGAAAAAGGTGTGAAAAGCTTTGTCTGGAGCTTCTGCATCTTGTCTTGGGAGCTGCCCTTGTCTCAGGCGTGCATTGCAGCTGTGCAGTGGCTGTTCTGGGTTCAAATACTTCTATCTAAGTGACTATCTAAATAGTCACTTCAGGATATTTGACCTTCTTATTCAACTCTGTCTTGCCCCTCATGAACACTATTGAATGAGCCAAGCCTCCCTAACTGTTCTCTAGTCTTCCCAGAGACTTTTCATGACAGACTTACTGAAAACCATCTGTATCAGTTCCTGTTTGTTTTAATAAAGCATGAGAGTACAGGCATTCAAAGAGTAGCATTGAGTTAGGGTCAGGCAGCCTACTGTATAACTACAGGACTGTAGTAACTACAGGGTTGCAGTAACTGGTTGTAAAATACTCATTTATCCCCAACAATTTGAGATAAAAATTGCTTCTGACACAGCCGAGTGTTTTGGGCTTAGGACATACATTGAAATGATATTACAAGTATGAGACTTTCATTTTTCCAGCCAGGATAGTAGACAGAAGGGGGCACATCAGGACTTAGAGGTTATTTTATACCGCCTCACATTTTCTGGGGACAGGGGAAGGTCAGAATAGCTTGGTGGAGGGAGCAGTGGGGCATCATCGGGGGTTTTCCACAAGGTGAGCAATAGTACTTATTTTCTTGTATCCCCCACCATTAGTAGTATTGCTGTTACTATTCATTTTATTATCTAATTGTTGCTTCCAGTAAATTGTTCTTATCTCATCCCGAAATCTTAACTTTTTGTGCTTCCATTTCTCCTCTCCAACCCACTGCAGGGGAGGTAGAGGAGAAGTGAACGAGCGGCACATGGCTTGGAGTAGTTTCAAGTGGGAGCACTAAATTAGAGAATACCATTCCTAAACCACAGCAGGGGCATTGTTATTACATATAAAAAGTATGACTCTTATGTAGACATCATAATATCAAGGTATTAACAGCCATAAAAATTCTAGTTTCACAGTATTTGTAGTGTTCATAAGGTTAGGTACCAGATATAACAAAAATCACAGGATAAAGTTATTAATTTAGGTTAACTAATTCTTATTGCATAGGAGATATATGAAAATATTCTCCAGAAAGGTGTCACTGAATAGTTTTATGTTCCAGACTGTACTCAGTTCTCAGATACAGGATCCACATATGGGTAATTAATGAATCTTCTCTAACGAGCCAACCACACAGCCATTACCAAGCTCGTGAGTCAGCATTACTAATTCACAGCAACTTCTGCTGGTGGCTAGGGATTGTCCCTCCCAGTGTGTGCCACATTTAACTCATGTGTATGACACTAATTACACCAGCACATGCTGAATAATTTAAGCTTCCTTGGACTCAAACACAGATGTCAGTAAGGCTTATTCATGCCCACTAAGCACACTGAAAGTTGTGCACAGTGCATTCTGTTCCTATTTTCAACATAGAAAAGGGCAATTCCTGATATAGCTGAGGCTGGCAGGCATGTTGGTTTTTCTGGGCTTGTCTTTTTTCCTGATGAGAAACATTTTCCATGTGGAATCAGAAAACTCTGCACTGTAATTTGTGGTGCCCAGGTATGATCATGGATGAAGCACCCAGTGTGCAATATGCATGACACATCTCATTGCCATGCTTTTAGGATGGATGCAGCACGGAAGACTGTTGTAAAGAGAGAAAAGTATATTTTAGATTTCCTGGATGCATTGGACATCCTGAAAATGTGCTGCACCAATGGCCTAAACATTTGCAGTAAATTCGATGTACAGAAGAGCTGAAAACTCATGTGCATTTGTGAGTCACCTGGAGAATACATACACACAGGCTGGGAACTGCAATTGACCCTATTAGGGTGACATACAATGCAGTCTGACAGATGTTTGTGAAAATAAAATGGTGCTGCCATTTTGAAAATGGCGTTGACAGAGTCAAATCACTTTCACAGGTCTGTTGAGCTACTTATTGCTGCAAGGAGGAAACAGAAGAGGAAACTGAGCTCAATGGCTGCTATCTAAATGTAGAAGTAGGGTAGATATGGTGAGTGATTAGGGCCTTTTTTAAAAGGTTAGGTTACGCTGTGGTTTACAGTGAGAAAAGCAAGTACTGTTAATAAGGAATTGGACCTATTTTCAATCTCTATAGCCCATGAATGCATCAAAGTAGTAGTGCTCCTACCTACCAACCTCTACACATTTCAAAAAACTTGATTAAAAAAAGGCCAGTGCAGAGAATGACTGATTCAAAGGTTATTTAATAGTATATTTAAAGTGTTTGGTGCAATGACAGCTTTGTTTGGAGAAAAAAAATTCAGCCTGGCAAGGTTTGAGACGGTCATCTGGAAATGACTCAAAAAAACTATGTTAGTGAAGAAACTACTGATGTTTTCCTCTCAGAAATACTGACTGTCATCTGTATGTTCAGAACAAAGCACAGATCTTTAACTCTATGAAAATTTTAGATAAGTTTCAAGACCATCAAGACAGCAGTGAGAAAACAGCTCTAAAATATATTAAAAACATTTGCGTCAGCCTTAAAATATGCAATAATTTAATTAAGAATAGGAAAGCTAAATTTCATCCACCAGCCCACACATTCAAACTGTATTAAAGCAAAAACTCAAGCTCTCCTTTATTTTTTCATTATAATAGAATATTTGGTACATGCTCTTCTGCTTATGACATATCTTTACTGAAAAATTTAATCTTTGCTGAAATTAAATCCCTTTTGAAATACGGTAAAATTTCTTTCTGACATTCCGAGCAATTGATCTCACACAGGCCTCAAAAAACAGTTTTTATTCAGGAAAGAGATAGTGAAAGAATAAAATATAACTACCAAGAGAGATTTTGCTCACCTGTAGGAGTTTGCATCTGAATCTCAAAATGGCAGTCACCACTGTCTACCCTGAAGTAGGGAGGAAAACAATGCTTTTTAAATGAAAGAACTGCACACACACAACTAAATGTCATTCTCAGTCAGGCATTTATATTCATTTTCCCTTGCCTAATTTATTAATTTTTTTTTTCTTTAATTTCATTATGGATGATTTTAGACTTTGGGAGAGTCTATACAACAGTGTTATGGCCAGATGTGTATATCACAAGAGATAATTGTCATGTGCTCTTCCTCATTTGCACCTCTAGATTTGCCATCTGCCTCCTGGCATTGGAAGAGCGTCAATGAAATCAAACACTGAACAAGGAACTTGATTAGTTAAAGGAACATTGTATAAACCTCAAAGCTACTGTTCTTTTTCCATTTACTGCAGAGTTTTTGCATAAAATTCCTCTGTGCCTGGCTTCTTACTGCAAGCCAAGATAAACAGTTTACAACATTGTCACAGCAACCAGTGCACTCTTACATTTACATTGCCTTTAGGCTGATAAGAAGTGTGATCATTTTCTTTTTTATTATTAGTCACATTACCTTCATTTGGCATTTGAAAGTAGTTTCTTCTAGCTGAGTAATTGTTAATCAGTCAAAAGGTTCTTTCATTAATTCCCTTAATGCTTCCTCCCAGCGTATTCTTATTACTTTCCTCCTTCAAATATTGCTTTATATGTAAGTTTATATTCAAACCCTCTGATCTAAACATAAAGCCCTAGGAGGTTTTATTATTATTGCTCTTATTCTTTTCTCTGAGTTTTGACCTATCCAATGTTTCTACTGAATCTAGTAATTTGATCTAGCAAATCAAATCCAGATTGTAACAAATATTTTAGAAACCAGGCTACTGGAGCTTTTGGCACAACATTGGATGTGCTGTATGGAGTTTCAGGGGCATTTTTGCCCTGTTACATATATTTGAAGTACGTTCCAACACCGTATTAAGAGCTATTAAGAGGGGGTTTTATTTCCAGTTATGTTATTCTTTCACCTTTGGCTTAAACTGGAGTGGGATTGAGTCTTTAATCCTGAATTTATTCTGAGAAACTAAAGATAAGAAATTACGGATTTTAATCTTAGACAACAGCCTCAGATACTTTCAAGCAGTAAACAGCATACAGTATTTATAATACAGAAGCATTTTTCACACGTGCTCTTTCTGGCCATTGGAAATTGTATACCCGGTAGAAGTCTATTTTGCCTCTTGCATAATTTCTTCAGAATCTCTACATGGCCTCTGCAAGAATTTAATGATCCCATTTTAAATACAGCTTCTCGCTTTAGCAATCCGTAAGAAATCTATCCAACATTTTTACAACATCAAATACAGAAGTGCACATAACACACAAACACATGCACACACACACAAATATAGGTTCTTCTACGGTTTCAGGAACATCTATGTCATTGTTGTGTTAGAGTGAGTGTAATGGTATTATTTATTATGATACACAATTCCAACATGGCTCAGGAAAATACAGAGGTTGTCTTTCAGAATAAGCCAGGCTGGTGAAATATCTTCCTCTACCTGGGACATTTCCAGACAGAAAATAGTTACCGTATTGGAATCACCATTTCCTGCAACAGACAGCAAATCCTAATTGTCCTGGAAGATGAACAGCTCACTTGTTTTGCACTGAAGAGTTTAACAAGTTCTACCATTCTGTTTAGAACAGGCACAGAAAATTGGTAAAAGCCCAACATCATGCCCAGTACAAAACAGTGCAATGCAATGGCTGCAGCTCTCCCTGATCCTAAATGAACAACTCAATCAAGTAACTGCCTTCATTCATACACTCCAGACTCAAAGAGCAAATCTGTTTTCCAGTAATACTCAACTAATTAGGATAGCTTTCCTGCTTTCAGGTCACTTGAACATGCTTTGAGATATAATTTTTCCTCTTCTTCCTCTCCTAAATCAAAAATATACCTTCCTTACTGATATTCTGGTTTTGTCTCTAAAAAGAAAATATTGTCATCATTCTTAGCAACCTGCATTCCTCAGCTACCTTTCTTTTTTTTGTTTAGTCTCTTACCCAGTTTGCTGAACTTGATCCTCTAAGACTATACCAAATACCTATCAGAGAACAAGCTCTCTGATTTTATGTTTCCCAAAGGTGTGAAATTTGGTTGTTAACTTGAATCAAAAAATATATACATTCCATAGAAAATATCAAGGATAAATATAGTCCTGTGACAGGATCCAGATAATAGTGATTTTTTTTTATAGAAATCATGTTGTATCTGAATGCAAAATAACACTAAAGTAACCTCTTCTGGATATATAAATAAAGATTTTCAGAAGCAAAACAAAAACAAAAACAAAAACAAACAATAAAATTGAACAATTACAAAATTCTGGGGTGACTCCAAGAAAGTCATTGCTGATGCACACACATATGTGCCAGCTCTGATGCTTTTCAGCACTGAAACAGTGCTTCATCCTGCTTTATCCCAGAAAAAAAAAAAGCCCCAACAAATTATTCCATTAAACTATTAATTCTTACTATTCACCTTGTGAATGAAGTTGCAGGACACTCAGGGAGTTGTGACTCTCTCATTTTGTCTTATGGGGTACCTTTTGTGCTCAGCCCATCCTTTGGTAGCTTTGGGAGGAGCCAAGTAAATCTCCATAAAGAGTTATTACCAAGGAGCTACATATTCTGAGGTGTTGAGATCACTGTCAGCAGGAATATCCATGCATATAGCATAGGATAGAAAAGACTCAGCAAGGTCTCATTAAACCTTTACAGATAGGTTACTGGTCAGAATGGACCTCTACACCCCTAAGGCAAGAGCCACCCACCTAAAATCAATTTTTATTGCAAGATCCTAAAAGGCAATGGCCAATGCCTCATTCCTTATAGCCAATACTTCATTCAACACACCACTGAACACAGTGCCCTGAAATAATCCATATTTCTGAGATGCAGGGAGACTGAGTACATTTGCAACAGATGTGTACAGTTTCTCCAGTTCAGTCTGAATATTAATATTCAAATAATATTTTTTTCTTCTGAAGGCCCTTAGGGCTATTCTTTTAACACTTTTAGCATTGCTTTCTATAGCACCTTAATTATTTGGCAATTGCACACATAAAAATTATGGCTATCATTATGGAGAAACGAAGGGAGGAGACACACATAAATGGGTGCCATACTTTTGCTTTCTATTTGTCTGAGCCTTTCTCGAAATTGTAAAAGAAATTCAACACTGTGTGAAAGACTCAAAGTTCAGGACAATTTTAATGAATAACTAATGATATCAAAAACTTACCTAGAATAAATGTGTACAGCTATTACATATTTACTGTGCATTCATTAAAGTCTTTCAAGGTGTTCACTTCAAATAACTTTGAAGAAATGATTGGAATTTAACATCTCCATTAATAAATCATATAAGAAAAATCTTGCTTGATTGAACAGTATAATTATTGTCAAAGTGAAACCTTTTCAGACACTATTTTTTTTTCTAAGTATTATATCAAATTAAAAATTGTAAGAAATGCATGATACACTGAATAACATTATGTGATATAAAACAGTGCAGTGGGGAAAAGCAATGGTAATATACAGGCTGTGCCACTTACCAAACAAGAGATAATAACAGTCAAAAAGTTGGCAAATAAACTCCACACTTATTGGAACATATGCACTTCCAAAGAGCAGTTTGTTACAAAGCAAAAAGTGTCAGAAAGAGTCTAGTTGAACTGTTTTTTAAAAAATTATATTTGCTCTTATTCACTATGGAGAAAAGCAAGATTATTAGTTAAATACCTAAATCCCAGACAACTATGGTAGGTGAGATGACTGTCACCTAGAATTTTTAGATCCTAGAGTCTAGGTATCTACCTTTGGAGCTGCATATATTTATTTTTAAAATCCCACAAAATTCTCTTGTATGTATTTCAGTCATGGATACACACGTTTATGGATAACTCAGGAGTAAAAATCTTGAAATGATGACGTAGGTACTAAAAAATCCTCCAATTTTCTGGAAAACACATTATTCTCAATTACACAATGTAGACAAAGAGGTGAGATAAGACTCTTCAGCTGTCAGTCACTTCACATAAGTGACTACCCAGTTCAGCTTTCAAAAAATTGACAGTTATGTAGACTATCACAACAGTAATTGGATGTGAGGAAAAAGTAAACTAAAATTAAACTAGCTTTGATAAAACAAAACAAATCAAATTTAGAACAAAAAGATACAGAAAAATAATTTTTCTCAGCAGACAAAAATACAATATATCAGTATTTTAAATTATCCTATGGTGACTTGAACTATGTATTTATCAAAGACAGTCTAACTATTCTTTAAATAAAGTCCCTAAAGATTTTCCACAACTTTTATTCATGTCCCTGAAGCCATGTGCTCTCACTTCAGAACAGGCTAGTGATGAATATACAAGCTTTGACAGAATTTTCCTTTAATACCATTTAACACAGGAAAAGGTGCACTACACAAGTGCAAAGTGGAAAATTACTGGCACAGAACTGCATTTTAAAATTTTGGGAGTCTTGATGTTTCTTACACAGTGCTGTGGTTAATCTTTAAGGTACTTTTCACTTTTAGAACTTGAGACTTCTATGCCCAAATACAACATGCTTCACCTTTGCCACTAGACAAGCTAATTCTTAACAGAGTGTGTATTCCTCTTGCATGAAAAATAGCTTTTATTTTACTTGGAGAAAGCAGTTTCTGATTTGCATTAATGAAAATTAAAAGAAAAATAGAAAATTTAACTAGTGATCAGAGAAAATTGAGAAAATCCAATACTGGGATTTAAAAAATGCATTTCAGACCTATTATGCAGGTTAAGGTCAGTCTAATGACAAGTAACACGTGATCAATGCAATTTATGCGACAAAAGATGATGTCATGTGGAAACATAGGATAAAAACTAGGAGCTCTTATATTCATTATTGAACACACATAAATTAAAGGTGCAAGTTAGACATGTTTATTTTAATGTACAAAATTCAAGCAAGAAGCACCAAAATACCAGGTGGTTTTTTGGCTTATGTATACTAGCTGAAAAAAAAAAGAAAAAATTATTTTCAGTCTAAGCTGAAAAGCTGCTTCTTTGATTTTCTTTAGCTAACAGATTTCAATTCTGAGAATCATCCATTCTCAGACAAAGTTTCACTCGTTATTAAAGTATCTTCAGAGATTTCTTCTGATTGACAATTTCGTTATGGTTCAGCTTTGCCTCATTTGATTGCATGGCTGTTCAAGGGAAGGTTAACTTGACACCCTCCTTTAAAGAATAATTCAGTCCAGATTCCCTTCATTATTTTTCACTAGATAGTCAGGCATTTGCAAAAGCTGAAACCTAAATAAATATTTAGTCAAAGAGCTGAAAACATGAAAAACTAATGAGTCAGGGTTTATAAGAGTTTGTAAGAGTCACAACTCCTGTATGATGGAATATGTGTAGGACCAATTTATATTTTTATTTAGACTTCACCTTTACAGGTACTCAAAATTAATGTCTATAGCCATTTTAAAGGTCAACAGGATTGAGTATACTGATGATTTCGTATACCAATCTGAATTATTTTTAAGGCTGCACCTGGTGTGAGTGACTTCTGAATCATTCCTTGATCTTTACTGAAATAGATCAGTTAGCAAAAGAAATTGCATTTCTCTGAAAATCCCATCTAATATATGGAGATTTCAATCTCTCTTGGAAAGGTTACAAGACACCTGGTCGTGTTAATCCTTATGTAGAATAACTTCTTCTAATTCCAAGCAACATAGGCAATTCTTTCCCACTAACTTTCAGTAAACATGGACTGCCAACAAAACCTTTCTTTAGAGATTTTACCTACTTCTATTGCAAGACCAGAAGTCATGTATTTTATTCAAAAGAACTGCAAGGAAATGGAAATTAAAAGGACCATACTTCCAGCAGAAAAAGACCAGAAGAAAAACTTGACACTGACAGATGAAAATGGCAGTGAGTGCCCTGCATATGCCGACATATAAACAAGCCCTGGACATGCATCAAGGGTTGGTATGGGCCACTTCCAACAGGATTTCTGAATAAAGTCATCCTCTTTAGGTGGGGCAGAGCATTAATAGTATTGACATAGGCCATATCATGCCACCTGGACACAAGGAGCTGTCCTGGATTGGGTTTTTGTTGCTGTTTTTAAACTTGGTAAGTGTAACCATTGGATCGAGCCAGTCCAATAGCTTGTCTATGGCAATGACAAATAGAAAATGTTTAGAGAAAGCATTTAAAAAGCAGGAAATGTACAGAGTGATATATCCCTTAGTGTACCCTGTTGCCTTCCAGCAATCAAAGACCTAGGGGATTTAATGAGTCACAGACTGCAACCAGAGGCATTGATTTTAATATCTTTGTCTTCTTGCTTCCAGCCATTTCCAGCTTTGCATTTCCCACTTTGCTTAGGTTTAGTTTTAAATGGAGATCTTTTGTCAAGACTATGCACAAGCTGCATTGGGTCAACCAGCTCCAGTAGATGCAATGGGCTGGATCCAGAAAATTCAGCTCTGGAAAGATCCGAGTACCTAATCTGTTTGACTTCTCAATCAGTGGCCTGCTTTGGGCTCCCATGCTGAAGAGAAACATGTCTCTCTTTATGACAAGGTGATGGAAGTTCCACCATGCAGTAGCACTTAAATGCTTGAATACTTACATACTTACTTACTTACAATCACTTTCTGATATTATTTCAAAACTGGATATTTTATTTCCAAATTTAATCAGCACTATTTCTTCATATGTTTTCTGGGTTTTGTGTATTTTTCATCAACTCTTCCAAAGCTTCCTTGACTGATAAACTTATATAGATAATTAAAGGCTTTCATATAATTAATTTATTTTGAAGATTACCTGTTCTCCACTTCAATTGACATCTCTGTATGGAGTTGAAAGTGTGACATCTGCCTGTACAAGATATGATTTTTCTAAGTTCAGGAGTTGGTGCCATTGCAGAGAGAGAGGGCAGGGACCTTTGAAGAGGAAAGCAGACAAGAGACATTATGAATATCTGAAAGGAGAAAGTAATCTAGGAGAAGAGCAGAGGCTGATGGTCTGAAACATGAAGTAAAGTCACAGTCTGTCTCCAATTACTTCTTAGAGAAGATAAATGTAATGTGAAAAATACATTTGACTATAGTTCCACTACAGTTTATATTAAAGTAATTTACACTTTAAAACCTAGATTGAGTCTTATCATTGGATGCAGGAATCCATGACAAAGAGGGATCTAGCAGAGATAAAGTACTTACAGGCAGCCCCCATCTGTGTGTCTGATCACTTCAGGGGGATTAACACGCCACCTATGGCCCACATGCTACTGTTTAGCAATCTATGATCCAGTGCAAAACAGATTTTTTAAACCAAGAGACAAAAAACTGTGCTTTAACAGGAACCTCATCTCTGCATAATTGTTCTGTAACTTGTGTTAAAACCCAGGTTTACTGATAAGAGTTTTTAGATGTTTTTCTCAAATGTTGTGTCTTTGCACATTTAGATATAAGACTTTGTGTCATGGTTACTAGTATAAAAGAAATCAAATTGTAAGTAAATCACTCAGGGCAATTATGTTCCTTGTAGACTTCTTCATGACAGATAACAAACAGACCTGTTACTAGCCCCATTCTAATTAGTCTTAAAATAATGTATTAAGATAGGCTAAGAAGAATACTACCCTTACCTAACCAGGAAGGTTGATTGGTACTATGACCTAGGCTATGAAACCTTTTTTTTACCAACAATGTCATTACTTATTTTCTTCTCTTTTTTTTTTTTTTTTTTTTTTTCAATACAGGAAAAAGCCTAT
>JAOTQP010001546.1:62303385-62350598 GCA_026413545.1 Cichladusa arquata
TATGCTATTAAAACTTTTTTTTACAAACAATGTATTTACTTATTTTCTTCTCTTTTTTTTTTTTTTTTTTTTTTCAATACAGGAAAAAGCCTATATTTTCATTTGATTTTGTTTCTAAATTAATTTTCCATCTCAGCTGTTAAGGAAATGAGATGTGAAAACAGTTCTGTACTGTGCGTGAGCACATTCTTAGTCTAGCAGACACTGTCGCAAGGCTACATTTATCTGTTTTTTTTTTTCCAGATTAATAAAGAAACCTGTACAAAATTAATCCTCTCTTTTTTTTTCTTTTTTTTTTTTTTTCTCATTAATAGTAAATATTTAAATACATTAAAAAGATAAATTTCAGTGTGGAATGTCAACAGTGGGTGCCTAGAAAGTCATAAACTATCTGTGACCCAAGAGACTAAGAAGTACATCACTGAGATTTGGAAATGTCTCTCAGAATTTGCAAAATCCTCTGTCACATTACAAATGCATACCCTCTGCACAGTTAAGACGATTGGCTCGCTGATCTATGTGTCACACCTGAAACAATAGGACTCTAACTTCGACCTTGTATCAATTTCACTTTACTGTAGTTGCAAAGATTTCAGTAGAGTTATTTCATAAGCACACATGTACAGCTGAACCAATGCACAGTTCTCTAATATCACTGCAGGAGCTCATCTTCATTATCACCCACATTTCTTCTCAACTCTCTCATTGTACTCAAGAGTTGTCTCTGTTTCTTCTATATTTCAAGCTCTCTGGAACAGACTGCTTATTTATACTTTTCCAGTCATTGTTTCTGGTCATTTCTGTAAAGTGAATCTGAAATAATAATATTATTCAGAGAGCATCTAGACAAGATAGAAGCAATTACTGAGCCAAGGCCCATCCATGATCATGCATTGCCTACCAATTGCATAAAAATCATCTGACTTCTCACTGGAACCTATACTTGTTATTTTTCGGTCATGTGGGAGGTTTGTTGTCAGTCAAAAGCTGTTGGCAATATAATCCATAGGATCACTTTGCAATTTCTTCTCATGCCTTACCATACCCAGGCAGTCCATCTCAATCAGAGCATAATAAAATGCAGTATGACTTCAGTGTCCTCAGCCTTTGTGCAGCTTGCTTTGGCAGACCACCAACCCAAACTTAGCTCTCTTCACTTCTACCTTAGTGTACTCACTAGCAGCTGAGAAGGAAACACTTGCATGCCTTCCAGGTCATCCAAACTGATGGATGCTTATTTTCTATACTTTGCTGCAATATCTAGTGCTTTCATTTTTCAGAATTTGTTTTAGAAAAACAGATTGTCTTCTAGAGATCTCTGCATCGACTAAAGGGAAAAAAAAAAATGAATTCTATTTTGGGATTCAAGGCTTTGTCAGTTTGTTCTCATTTTGTATCCAACAAGCTTGAGATACTCGATGGTTTTTTTCAGCTTTCCCATCATCCAGGTAGAGCCTAGAGATGAAAATCCCCGCCAGAGATAGATAATAGTAATATTCAAGGTTCTTCAAGGTACAACTAGTAAACAAGTCTTCCAAATATTCATTTGTATGTGAAAAAACAGCTTGAATTTTGAATGCTACTTGGCAGCACCTACTTGGGTGTATGCCTGCTGGGGCATCTGAAACTAAATTTCTGAAATTCTTCCAGTTTCAAGCAGAAGACTGCTACTTGCAGCTCATGTGGCTAGTTGTAAATTTTGATGATACTCAGACTGAACAAAGTGACATATCCTGAATCTTCCAGCTAATAAGAAAACATGAGGCAGAATCACCAATTAATTAGAAGAATAATCATGTATTGCTCTTACACAAATAAGGTATTTAGACTGAAAAAATGGGAGACTTGGGGACCCAGAAAAAAAAAGCTGGTGCCAAAAAGAAGCAGTCTCAGGAAAGAGAAGGGAACTGGAAATCACCATAGTAAGAGCTCTCTTCAGTCCTTAAACTCCACATGCAGGACCCCCATTGATTGCGGTTCAGTCTGCATCACCTGTGACAACTCTCTACCTTATTTGTCCTTATTTGCTTTCATCTACTTTCTGTCTTTCTTCCTACCTGGTGGCTAAGTCATGTATGAAAACCCTCCATTTCAAGAGTCTCCATCCCCTGCAAAGTGTTTGTCAAAAAAAAAAAAAAAAAAAAAAAAAAAAAAAAAAAATCCTTACTATTTTGAAGAGGCAGTGAATCATTGTAGGAATTCTTTCATCTCCAAAATGAATCCAGAAATTTGTGCTATTTTACTAGCTGCTGCCTTCTCTCTATCTGGATCTGTTACTTGCTTGCTAATTGTTTCCTAGGAGCCCTGAATGACTGTTACAAAGGAGCACTTATTTCTCCTGAGTTCTAGGCCCACACACTTCATTGTTTCACTGTAATAGACTTATTATGTTCTTCTTCAAAAAGGTCATGATACAATCCCACCTGTAAGCAATCACCCTTCAGGTGCTGCAGTTGCTATTATTTTCCTCTTTAGGAATTGAAGTATGTGAATAATGTCAAGAGGAAAGAGTCTATTCAAATTGTTAAATAAAATTAGCTAACTTGACACTTCATAAATGTAGAGAAACCTGGGGGGAAATGAAAGACCACAAGTAAGCAGAACAGTAGCTTGTTAATCTGGAAAGAATTTTGCCCAGTACAAGTAAGGCATGTCAGGAGTTACACAAATTTTCTTTTAAAAAACCCATAAATCGAAATTAGTCCAAATGGAATAAACCTGATTTAACTGTACTGTTTCTTTTCAAGTGAACACTTTCTTTGAGCTTGAGCTACTCAGCTGTCTGTCAATTCTAGTCTTGCAAAATTTTGATTGGCAAAATACCTACCAGATCTTAGAAATATGGAAAAATCCTCAAAACCATGCCTACTGAAATTTTTAAAAACAAAAAAAAATCCCCAAACTTCTCCATAATTTGAAACATTGTGTATCCTGATTTGTGACAATATGCAATGTTGTGAGATTTATCATTTATGTAAATTGCATATGAAACTCTTCTGCCAATTGTTACTTGATTAACCTCTTCTGGCTATCCTTAAAGCTGAACAAAGAATTTTAAAGAATGGAAATTCCAGCAGAAATCTGTCTTCTGTCACCTCAAACAGTTGGCAAATTTTAATTTGGTTTCACCCATTCCTTTCAAGTGAGAGGCATGTATTCAAATGTTAAAAGTAGCAATTGGTGATATTTCTCTCTATTCTCCAATAGTTCAGTAGCTCAAATACTCTCAGAAGAAGTTTGTAGAGTCCTGTGAAGGATTTCAGCAAAGCTTTTGTTTCACATTCCTCTCAATCAATTGTACAGCCCAGTCAGAGGCTTCAGAATCAGGTCTATGCTCAGTCCCACATGTGGAAATCTTACCATTCTTCATATTGAAAATGCAAATAGTCAGAAATTGCTAAAACCAGTAGCTGGATGGATTTACCCTTTCCTACCACCCACACAAAGCAGAACTATCTGCTAAGGACTAAATTCTAAGGACTCCTAAGGTATCCAGGGAAGCAGAATATTCTTCAAGAATGAAATCCTGAAGGAGAAGGAGCATCTGTCCTGTTGTGGCAAAAGACTAGGCATCAGGGAAAAAAACTAGCGCAACTGAACAAAAGGATTTGACTGGATCTCAGAGGAAAAAAAGGAGAGTTATGATCCTTGGATGGAAGGGCAGGCAAATTAGGATGTTGGGAGGTTTTGTAGGGGAAAAAAAAAGAGAAAGACCAAACACTGACTTGAACTTAAGCTGGTTACTGCTGCAAAAGACAATTAAACCATTTTTATGAAAGCATTAGCAATAAAAGGAGGGCTAAAGAGGTTCTCAGTGGAGAGCAGAGTGACGAAGGACAATGAAAAGGAAGAGATACTTCATGCCTTCATTGCTGCAGTTGTAATAGTAAGAACAGTGGTTCTTTGGGTACTCAGGCCCTGGGTTGGAACATGGGATGTGGATCAGAATGAAGTCCCAATAACCCAAAGGGAAATGATCAGCAACCTGCTGCACCACTTAGACACCCACAAGTCTCTGGGGTGGGATGGCATTCACCCTAAGGTTCTGAGGGAGCTGGCAGAAGTGTTCACTGAGACATTTTGAATCATTTACCAGCAGCCCTGGCTGAACCCTTACAATAAATATCCTTACTTTAATTATTTTCTAGAGAACTTTTACAAAGTTTTCCTCCTAAATTATTTTTAAACAAGTTAATGTATATTAACTAACCTTGATTTTTCTGACCCTGTTAGATTACATTTATCACCAGTTCCTATACTAATTTTAATTTGGCTGTTGAAGTCATTGGTAGAAACTCATCTTCAAGGGCACAGTAGGAAATTATTCGAGAAAGAGATGTACACGCATTTCCTTGTCTTCTAACTTCTTTCACTTTCACTACACAAAATACACCAGCAGAAACTTCTCTCTTCTCTTCGAGTACAATTTCTTCAGGTTGTCATTTCCCTGACATGTTGAATCTTCCTAACAGGACTTGGCCTTTTTTTCTTTTGTGTGTTTTCTTGCTCTCCAAAGCTTTTGTCCTCTGAAGAGCTGAAGTACTGTAATTAATACTTCCCTTGTTCTTCTAACTGCTTTAACTATGTACACTCTTTATAGATATCTGCACTCTTCAAAAATTTAAAACTATTTTTGTAGAGGATCTTTTTTCAGCACTCCACAAAAACCCTAGTCCCCCTTGCAAGTATTTTAATTTTAAATACTTTATTTGTCAAATTAAATAACTGTTAAATCCAGTTAAAATAATTGTTAAAGCCTGTTAAACCCTCGAATGTTCTTGCAAACTTATGTACCTTTGTGCCATACAATAAAATACTCTTTAAGAATCAAACTTTATCAGAAAATTTAAAAAAAATTACGAAAATAGCATTTAAATGTAATAATAGTTTACTTCCATTTGACTTTGTAATGAGAAGACATGATAAATTCTATCAAAGAAGAAAAAATTCTCTCAGCATCTTTTTTTTTTTCCTTAATCCAGACTGATTGCCTGGCCCAGATGTATTCCATGTCTTCAAAGACATTTTCTTCTTATTAATTTGAAAGCACCGATCCTACCAAAAAAAAAAAAAAAAAAAAAAAAAAAAAAAAAAAAAAAAGAGAGATATGACCTAAAGCCTCCAAACACTCTCCATGCTTAGGTATGTCCTTGAGAATTCTCAGTGATTTAAAATATTAGAAAGGTTGTATTGACTGTGTCAAATAAAGGAAATAAGGAATCCACTGCAGTACAACCAGAAGCTAAGTCTCACTTGATTCAAAAAGTAAATCAGAGCCTGAAGAAAATATAGAAATGTGTAAAGAGTCTGGCTAATAAATCTCAGAATCAAAGAATATTTTGAGTTGCAAAGGATCCACAAGGATCATCGAGTGCCATTCTTAAGTGAATTGTCCTCATGGGGATCGAACCCATGATTGGTGTTAGTATCATGCTTTAGTCAACTGAGCTAAATAAGCTAGAAAACACAAGTCTATTTATATTACAAGTAAAAGCATTTTTAATTTTCAGAATACCTAGAACAAAATGGACCTTTCATCCTGACATCATAGCAACCTTTCTGCACTAGTTCCTTTGAATTGGTTCTCCCTCTTCTTTACACAGGTGCACTGGTGTTAACAGAGGAAGCCTTGTGGGATTTTCTTCCTTGCTTTTATCTATTTAGAAAAGTTCTCAGACCACAGCCTAGGAAAGTTTTGAGGACATATTTGTCTGTCCTTGCTTGCTAAGTCCTCAGTTATGATGATATCAAAGCCAGCATTCAAAATTATGGTAGACAAGTCTGGAGTATATTAGATTGATACTTTTTATAGCTGCCCTTCCCCTTTTTCATTGTTTTTACTTCTCTTCTTCAGCAACTTATTATGGAGCCTCAACACACAGGGCTGTCCTCTAACAGAGCCAATAGAATATATTGCAGTGATAAAAAGCTTGCCAGAAAGCACAGTCAACCACATGCACACCTTGCCAACAAGAATCTTATACCTGCTTCAAGGCTTCCTGGTATCTCAACACACTGATCAAAAGGGTCCCCAGAGCAATTTCATATGTGATGAATTTTGGATGTCCACTGAAGTAAACCCATTCTTTTCTGTGCTACTAAGGCAAAAGCCAGAGGTCAATAACCATATCTGACTGCCAAGGACACCAAAGAAATCTTTTAAATATTTACAGGAAAAAAATATAATCAGGGAAATTAAAGAGACATTTCTTTCAGAAAAAAACATCAAGTCTTATGCAATGCAATTACTAGCTGTATTTCAAAGAGATGAATTAAAATTCAATTAAGGAATCAAATTAACTTTTTTAGCAAATTACAAGGGGTTAGGATTTCTGTTAAAAGTCATTACAGATTGTTAGCAATTCATTTATGTCATTTAGTATTGACATGTAATTAAGTTCAAAAGTAACTTTTATTTCCAGTGGAAGAGCTTTCCTGATTATGTTGTGAAACTTAATCAGGTAGAGGAGCCACAAAGGCATTCCCTTCCTCTCTTAACAAGCAGCAATCTATATTGTCTGCGTTTGACAGGCAATGGTTTATACCTATGTACTTTTAGACCAATCATGCATTTTGTCTTTTATTTATGAAAGCATGCTTTTGATTGCATACTTTCTTTCAATAAAAAATTCTATCAAACTTAATAACAGGTTGGAAATAGATGCATGAAACAGGATAGGTAGACACATGCTCTGAAACAAATAGCAAGGAATTCATATTTGCATTGAAATAACAGTCCAAGCTAAGCATTAAACTTAAACATTTTATTAATTCCTTAGCTCTAGTCTATTTTATATTTTGAACTGGAGAAAATGTGTTGTTAACCAGTATATTTGTAGAATCTTATATTTTCCTACTTCCTAAAGACTCTTTTTCAAAACTGTTGCCAAAATTGATTGTTAGTTATGGCAGCAAACACCCTGAGATCTTGAAGGTTAACCAGGCAATCATGAGAGAGCAGTGCACCTTCCTGTCAAAGCCCCTTCTCTATTCAATACTAGTGAGGCACTGACTAAATGTTGGGCTCTCCAGAACGAAAGACAAAGACATGATGGAGTGGGTGAGTGAGCCCAGCACTCGGCCAGAAGGATGTTCAAGAGACTGTTCACCTCTCATATAGGAAGAGGTTAAGAGATGGAACTATTTAGCTTGGGAAAGGGAAAGTTTAGGGGTATCTTATCCATGTGCACAAACGCAAGATGGTGGATGTAGAGGAGTCAGAGCCGGACTTTCCTCAGTGGTGACCAGTAAAATGGAGCCATAGAATAAATAATAACATCATAGAATCATAGAATAGTTTGGGTTGGAAGGACCAATGAAAGGGGCCCATGAAGGATCCCTCATCTAGTCCAACGCTCCTGCAATGAACAGGAACATCTTCAACCAGATCAGGTTGGCAAGAGCCCTGTCCAACCTGACCTTGAGTGTTTACGGGGAAAGGGCATCTACAACTTCTCTGGAAAACCTGTCCCATCGTTCTACCACCCTTCTAGTAAAAATTTTTTCCTTATATCTAAACTAAACATATCCAGCTCTCTCAACCTTTCTACGTAAGAGGGGTGTTCCATCCCTCTGATCATTTTTGTGGTTGCTCTCTGGACCCACTCCAACAGGTTCACAACTTTCCTGAGTTGGGGATCCCAGAGCTGGATGAAGTCCTCCAAGTGGGATCTCACAAACATGAAGCAGTGAGGGAGAAGCTCCTTCCTCAACCTACTGAGCTATTCTTTTGTTGTAGCTCAGGATACAATTGAATTTCTGAGATGTGGATGTACATTTCTGTCTCATGCCCAACTTTACATCTGCTAAGAGGTAATGAGCACAAGTCAAAAGATAGAAAATTACATCTGAGCACAAGAAAAAACGTTTTGATTGTGAACATGGTTGAGCAATAGAATGAGTTATCCAGGGTTGCAGTGAATTCTCTATCCTTGGAGACAGTCAAAACCCAAATGAACATGATTCTGGTCATCCTGTGTTCTGAGCAGGGACAGCAGGATCTCCACAGGCTCCTTTCAACATCTGCTACTTTGTGATTCTGCAAATAAAAGTACTTCCCAGTGTCTGAGCACAATCAGGGGAGGCTATTATGATTTTTGCTATTGATTCCAAAGAAGAGTGGCCAGACTTAATGGATGGGTTGGTGGCCTTGTAATACCATGGGTTTGTAAATGTAGTGACTTCAAAGTTATGGAACAGCACTGGTGCGCTTAATTATTTTGTTGCATTAAAGGTCAATACAAAAATGGTCTGGAATGGTGAGAAAAACTTATTCGGATTGCAAATGATAGCTGTGAGCTAACAGCCAGAGAGATGACCTGTCTGAACAAATGGAAAGATAATTATTTCTCAGAAGTTCTATATGTGAATTAACCTTGATACAAAATGAATGACACATGCCTGAATTTACAGGAAACAGAATATTAGATTAATGGTATTGAGTTCTTGCAGCTGACTTTTCTAATATCTATTGTTCAGTTAAGGAAGTCTCTCTCTTAAAGGAAAAGTTTTCTTCTTTATATGACATTTTTCTTTTTTAAAGCAAGAGGAGCTTTCAGCATGAAAACTACTCTCAAAGGCTATGACTGCTAAGATCCATTTATTTTGCTTGCTTCAAGCAAACATTGCATGAAAATGAGATGGCTAAATGCAGAGGTTTACCATGTTTCATTTTTTTTTTTTTTTTTTGCAGCAAAGGATTCAGAGTCCAGAAGAACGTGAGCGTATTACAGAATGCAGAACCGACAAGTACAGCCTTTTTATTCTTTACCCATTGCATTATCCTGTAAAATCTTTTTTTCATCCTATCCCCTGTCCCTCTCCTCCACCTCAAAAATCTTGATCAAGGTCAGACTGATATGAGTGGATTAAGGCTTAGCATTAAATCAGAGTCGTCTGTCTCTCTTGGGATGCAATACGCCTACACTTAACTTACCATACGATCCTGAATAAGATTTTTAAACAGCAGTCCACCTCTCTTGCTTCTAAATACCTGACATTTCTGAATTTCTCATATTTTTTGCCACATCATTTGGCAATTTTGGTTTTTTTCTTAAGGGAAGATTTATTTACTGACCCAGAAATTTAGGGGCTTTTTTCTACACAGTGGAATATATGCAAGTAGGTACATTTAAAGTATTTACTATTCATATCTCTACTACTAGTAACAGCAAGACAGCAGTTTTGAAGATTTTGAAATTAACACTTCTGAGAACAGTCTTGTAAGAAATTTAATAGCACACTTTTGCAAGGTGTCTCTCCTATATTTTCAACAAAGTAAACCTCAGACCATTATACTGAGCATATCAGTATAAAACAGTAACTCTGAACAAAAAAGATTGCAACTCATAGAATCACAGAATCATTTAGGTTGGAAAATACCTTTGAGATCACCGAGTCCAACCCATGACCTAACACCACCTTTTCAACTAGACCAGTCTTTTCTCAAACATCTCCAGGGACAGTGACTCCACCACCTCCCTGAGCAGTTCCCAATCACCCTTTCTGTGAAGAATTCCTTCCTAAACCTCCCCTGTCACATTTTAAGACTGATGTTGTCTCATCCTCCTGGTGGAATGCCTGGGAGAATTTAAAAATTAACAAAATGGATCATTTTAGTTTTTATCATGAGTAGTTCATGAAAACTCTTTTGTTTATTTATAAAGTTCATGAAAACTCTGGTTTATTTATAAAATTAAAGGCCAACCTGGAAACAGTTTGCACATGTTATCACATATTTTTGCATATTTTAATGCCTATGCTAAGGGGGAAAATGATAACATAAGCTATCATGAAAGAAGATAAATTGAAAAAATAAAGACTAAAAATAAATTATCGTTGGCTATAAGGATATTATAATTTAAAACACTTTACTAATATTGCAGGCTGGATATCACCTGACATCTTCATTAAAAACTAAATATTTTGCTCACACAAATGTTACAAGCTCCAGTAAATACCATTTTCCAAGTTTCATGAAAAATGTATGCAAGATAATGGTAAGATTTTCTGGCCTTCATGTAGCATTCTAACTTGATTTGGTATTGCAATCCTCTCTGATCCTGCAGTGAGATCCAAAAGAGTACTTTGCCATCTGTAGCATAATTCAGAAGAAATTTAAGGACTTTTGTTACAACACCCAAAAAGCCTACTTAGGTGATCAAGAGACCATAACTGCAAGATTTACTTGCTTTGATTCATATCACAGGCACTGACACCACCTCTGAAGATGCAGGCATCCTTGCCCCCAACACCGATTCAGCAGGTAGACTCAAGGCAAGACTAACATGCAATGATTCATTAAGCACAACACCTTATTGTTACTTAAATTTAAGAAAAGACACCAGAAGAATGGTAATGACCTTTCATGTAATGTCCTCATGGTAAGATCCACTTAGCTATTCAATAAGTTCTAACATTTGTGCATGTGGATTTTAAAATAGAAAGCTTCTAATAGCTCTTATTTATGCTCCTCTCTGAGGATTTTGAGTGACAAAATTAAGAAAACAAAACAGTAGGACTAAAATATATTTCTAACAGAATCAGAGTTCTGCTATTCCTGCTCCTTGACTTCATCCCACTGGGCTCAAAGAGTTCTTACATCCCAACAGCGATCAGTAAGAGTGGCTGACACTGGGAAAGAAGGAGAGCACCAGAAATATGAGCCTTGATGGATTAGATACCTGACATCTGTCACTGGGCTCAGAATGCAGAAATGAAAACTGAACCTTCAGAATATCCAAACACTGTAGTCTCCTGCACTGCACACTGTCTGGAGACTTGTTATGTATCAATTGCAGCTAGTGGCTAATGGGTAAAAAAGTCTGAAGAGATAGAACACATGAAAGAACAAGATATTGGATTGTAGAAGAGGAACCCCCTATGCCCACATATTAACATATGAAACAAACATCAATCTCAGAACCAGCAGCACATCTGTGAGTCAGATTTCGAGTCAATTCACTAACATTTATAGAGTCAATTTACTAACGTGGATTTAGCAATGGGAGAAAAGATCAAAATAATTTCTTTTTCAAGTAACACAGTTAATTTTGTTTGCCTATGCTGGTTTTGGAGAGAAGCTATCAATACACAGTTTTAATAAAAACTTTCTGTGCCAATTCACTGTGTTCTTTATTGATGAAAATCTGAAGTTTCAGTTTGTGTTGAATTTAGCAGTAACTCGCCAAGCTACTACTTTTTATTTTGACTTGATGCCCATAAAATGTCAGAAATTATATCTTTGCACACTTATTCAAATGAATATTGTCCTTGACAAGAGACAGCAAAGATCAAATGACACATAGCTGAACATCTTATAAAGATACAGATATTAGTAATTACAGGCATCCAAACCACTTTATCTTGCTACAACAAGGACTAAAGAAAAAAAGTCAGAGGGCTCTCATTAAATAAATACCTGTCCAGCTTCCCTCTTCCTCATTTATTAACTCATAGCTCCATTCACTTCTTTCTGTCCACCCTGCAAGTACAGAACTGTAGTGTTTTCTTTCTGGTCTTTCCTCCAACAATCTCAAAGAGTAATCTTTGATCTGAATATTAAAACAAGGTAAGAAAATATGCATTTGCCCTTCTTCAGGTCAACATAGTAACATTAATGTAAGCATCAAAAATAGCCCAACTGGACCTTACACCTGAAGAATATGCCCATTTCTCACACAGAAATAACAAGCATGAATGACTACAGTGTTAGCTCCAATACTGCTTTCAGCATTTTGTCACCTCTAGTTGAAATAAAACCCCCTCCTAATGTAGCACATAGGCACTCAGGTCACACTCAGGTGTCAGCACTGCTGGCAGCACACTCAGGTGACCACACAGGTGGTCAGCAAACACCCTGACTGATACAGTGAGCTTTTATGAGCAGTCTTGGTGACACCAATTATCTCCATAAGCCTTGGGTGTTCCACAACAGAAGTGCCTCCATCATGGTGAAGCAGGAGTAGCAACACTCCTCACACATCTCAGTCCCTTTGGGCTCCCAGCCTCTGAGGTAATTAATGTTTTAAGTCCTCAAGAGTCCTCCCAGATATGCTTGGAGGAGTTTTCACTCTTTTGCACAGCAACAAATCTTTTCAGCACACTTACAGGAAAGTAACATTTGCACTCACACCACCTTCTATGGGTCCAGGACAATATTGCAAAATCCATCGCAGGATTCAAATGCTTATTTCCTTCTGCTTAAGCCTAGATTGTGTTATGTGATTCCCTGTGCTAGCTTTGTGATTAATCTTTGTGATTATCTTCTTGGGGAACAAAATATTTTCTTTAAGGACAAATGCTTGGTTTTCCTCTCAGTGAAGAGTTGTGGAAGCAGTGGGGATGGTTTAGACTTTTTTTGCCAGACCTGAAGCTGGGAAATGTTTTTGAGTTTTACAATTTATGGAATTTTGATGACTTGGATGTTTGTTCTTTATCAACATTAACTTCCACAGTATTCCTCTAAAATATATTTCTCTTCCCACAGAACAGGATACATACTCTTTTTTTTTTTGTACTAGCATTCAAAGTTTAAAATTGAAAGTCTCAAAGATTCTGTATACTCAGTTAGAGAAGTTCCGTAGATAGTTTCCGTATACTCCGTGCTCAGTTAGAGAAGACTTGAGACAGACTTAATGAAGTAATTAGAATTTTAAGTGACTGTACATGTACATCCCAATAACAGAGACAGCAGGTCAGAATTACTAGATGTCAGAGAGCAGGTGTGGATTGCTGGGTAACAAAAAGATGAAGAGCTTAGTATTAGCAATCATTGAAAACTTTAGCTAACCAGCCTACCATTACATAGAAATAATATAGAAGCAACAAGAAGAGAGTCCTTGACAATCTAATGTTTTGTCCATTAAAAAAAATCCTTTTTCTTTATTCTGTTCTCTTATGGGGTTTGGGTCATCCTTCAGAGAATAGAAAATTTGGCAGAAAATACAGTCTTAGAGTGAAGAGAGTAGGAAGGGATTAAGAGAGAGGATCACAGAAGGAGATTAAACAGAATGTACCTCCACAGAATATTAGTGTATACTGCATTACATGAAAGTAAAGGAGCCTTCAAGTATAAGCACTTTAACCCTGGATTTCAAATAGCTGTCCTCTTTTGAAATTCTCCTATATAAGAAAATGTAAGAAAAACTTAAATATATTTGGTAAGATGACATGAAATACGTTTTCTTGTTTGTTTTTCTTTTTGCCTGATGATGATGATGATAATAATAATATCCAAAGCTCTTCTGCTTATCTCCTGAAACAATATGGGAAACAAATAGTATTGCCAAGTCCATATTCAAAGTTTTACTTGTCTACTTGTTTTTAGTGTCTGCAGCAAGTTAGGTAGAACCTGAAGTTATCAAGTTTTTAACCATAATCTTTGGTACATTTCCAAAAAAGGTCTGTACTATACCACCACAAGACAAGGATTTATGTGGATAATAAAGCATATGATGAAATAATCACAGGCAGTATAGTAATGCAAATACAAAAATACACAAATGGGGGTTGGTCAATCATAATTGCAGAATCTCAGCCTGGTACTAAATCTCAGTTGTTACTACATCCACGAATGGGATACATAACTTCTCAAACAACAGTATCTTACCACTCTGGCCTTTTAAAAGAATGAAAGGTTATGGCAAAACAGTATGCATTTATGAATATTTGTCATCAAACTTCATAAAACATATCCTTGCAAATGCGTCCCTTAGAAAAAACCAGATCACATTTATTTGGTCAGTCTTTTGATATGTGTATAGATGGAAGCATATATAATAAACTGACTAGATTCACAGCCATGCAATTTGCCCTGAAGATGTTCTTTCATAACAGTTGCAACTACATTTTTCTTGTCTTTCTACCAAAACCAACTCAAGCAGGCTGCATGCAGGTAAACCTTTAGTTAAAAAATTTTATGTCTGGAACTACCATTAAAATGGCACCTTTTCCTAAGGCTGCACAGTAGTGTGATGTTATACCAAACACAGAGGAGCTTAAATTAGTGTATCTTTGCAGGTAAAATGCAGTGCAAAAAGAACAACCTCTTTTTAACAGGAAATGGTCTGGGATATTATGTAGTATTTTATGTAAGTGACAGATAAGTAGAGTCTTAATTTAGTTACCCGTTCCACCCTAGAAACAGGAACATCAAAACCTACACAAACCCTTATGACCCGAATCTAGCCCTGCATATGGATATCTTCAATTAAAACTACATGAACTACATAATGGGTCCCAAGAGTCAGTTCATTGATTCACCAGTTGCATAACAGTTACCATTGCTAATGCCCTCCCTTCTGCTTTTCCCTGCTGCTGTAAAGTGCATAAACAGCCACTGCCATCTGTGCTGGCTTTCAGCAGGACAATATCGTGTTTCCTGACTGTCACAGCACTCAGCATCAAGGGCAGGGCTACCCCCCTTCATACAGTGGGTGTTTTCTCTGGCATGACAGCATTTCTCTCCCACCCACCCTACTCCTTCCCTACAAACCTGGAGATGCAGAATTTGGCTTCACAAGCCCTCACTGATACCCTGTTGTCCTGCCTGGCTGGAGAAGCCTTTCAAGACCTCAGACCAGACCTTCCATGTACCTACGCTGCATGGAAATCATCATAGTTCTATGCTCTGCTTCCTCAAAGCCTGCATCTGAACAATCAGATCAATGCAAGATAAATCTCTTGCATATGTAAGAGTCGGATGTGACCAGCCCAAACCAGAGATGGTACAAAATACATTTCCTCACACAACTTAACTGGAGGACTTTGGTGTGCCTGCCCACATTGCAACGCTTATGGCAGTAACTCACTTTGTTTTACATGTTGCCCAGAGAAAGAGGAACAACACTCATAGAATAATATGATTTTAACTTAAGAAGTCTAATAAGGTTATAAGTTTTTCAGGAAAGTCTTTTGGTCTAATTTGTCCCAGATGGATCTGCTCATGAAAGCTTGTGACATGGTCTGCAAAACAGAAGTAGTTTGAGTTTTTCTAACCATTTATGAAATGCAATGCATTCCAAATATCTAAGGTTAACACTACATATATCTTTTTGACCTGACATATTCATCTACTCTCTAAAGTGGAGAGTGACAAATTACTCAGATGGTGTGTATATGTAGACACATATGTTGACAGATGTACATCACAGATTTTAGAGAAGTGTTGCTTGAAACAGGACAGTTTAAGAAGAAAAATGAAAGTTAGAAGTGACTTTATTTTTGCATTTTATGTTTTCTGTTATAACCCACGTGATCCAAAAATTGCCAGATTGTGACTACAGTCTGCAGACACATCATTCTGTTCCACTGAAAGCTGCTTTGTCAAGCACATTCTAAACCCCTTCAAAAAATTTTCTTTCTAGAAATGTCTTGCAAGGAAAAAATGCATGTGGGGAGAAGAGTAAAGTACCCTCTGTACCACTAATCTGATTTGCAACAGTATAACGGAGTGTCAGGTGGTAAAACAGAAGTTTTAAGCACATGAAAGAGCAATAAACAAAATTAAGGCTCACATACACCAGTAAAAAATAATTTAGAATTATATAAACAGCAGTGTCATCAGTGCAGTCCAGATTATGGCATTAATAATATTGATAACTTGGCCCAGATGGCTCCTTTACTGAACAGTACTTCTCAGAATCTCTGGAGGTGTCTGACAAATGTTTTATGCACATGTTGATATGTCAGCTCCTGCCCCTCTCACACCTTGCCACGCAAATAAAACATTTATCAAGCTCACAGAGAGGATTGAATGCCATTTATTTGCCAAGAAATTGTGTGCTTATTGAACATTTGCCTGGTGTGTATTGTACATCTTGCAGGACAGAACTATCTTTCTGGACCTGCAAGCAGCTGTGATTGCAAATATTTTGCTTTTTCATGCGTGTTTCTTTCCAAGGGTCAGGCACTTTCCCACTAAGACTGTTTTACAATATTCAAGTAAAGTGGTGAAACAGCTTAATGGCTGGAGGAGGTAATACTGCACCCTTTATTACTGTCACTGTAATGATAGCTTTGTACAAGTGATGTCACTATTAGTGACATCAGTGAAGGAACAGAAAACTCTCCCTTCCTTCTAAAATCACATACCTTGAAATGTCTGGGAATTTTGCATTTTGGATATCCCATGCATTTTTAGTTCTGCTTCTTACCCTCTAAAACCAAACTAGATTTTTAAGAATTACATTATAGGTGAGATATTGCAATCACAATCAGAATAGGTGGATTTCACAGGATAATTTTTCTTTGTGTCAACTATTCAGCCAGGACAGAATTGAGATGGAGCATTCAGCAATACAAAGACGAATGGAATTTGTCTAGACTTTGATAAAACATCTAGCTGAAATGTCGAGGATATCTGCAAGAAAAGTGGAGTTGCTCAGCAACTCACAGAGTAGTATCAGGGTCATAGATGTCTGGTTTATTCACTTAATGTAAATGGCCATTCTATGGTGATTTGAACTTTACTAATCTGCATCCATCAAATGCAGTCATTTGTTGAGCCCACATAAAAATGAAATTTTGTTTGGTTTTTTTGAGAAGAAAAAAATTAATCCCCATAAATAATAAAATACTGAACAGCAAATTGTGGTATTGTTTGTGGCAAGTAAGTCCATAACAGGGGCTAAGTTATGACTATAAGTGGGTCAAAAAAAGCCAACTTGGAGTTAAGTTAGGTTAAAAGAGTGTCCCACCTAGAAGAAATTGCATGATCCTGAGTAGATAGAGAGTGTGAACTATGGGCAAAGTATATGCATATTTCAGAGAAACCAAAATACTGGGAGAGGAGGGACTTTCCTCTCATTTAGAAACAAATGTTACCTTACATAACCACACAAAGACCTGCAAAGTGCGGAAAACATGGGTAAAATGACAATAACATATTAAGCCAAATAGATTTATTTAAAAAGACCCCATAGCTGCTGTTGCAACTGAGAGGAATAATTCCTCAGTCTTGTATTGCTCAACAATATGCATCCTAAAACAGAGTTCACACAGCCATGTATTCACTATTTTACAGGCATATGCACAAAGAGAAAAAAAACAAAAACAAACAAAAAACCCCAAAACAAACAAAAAAACCAAAACAAAAACACCACAGCAGAAAATAGAAAGTTACTTAATAACCACAGTGTTTATGATGTAAATCTATCCCTATAGGAGAGTGTGTGAACTGAATGCGTGAAAGCAAAATAATAAACGAGAAATGACAATTTATTATAGAACCAGTGAGAAATGTGTCTATTATGGGATGAAAGCTCACCCAGCCATTGCTGTCCCTCAAGAAATAAAGAGTAATTGAAAGGCTGAGGCTTAAAATAGATAAGAAAGAATTCGAGACTGCTTTCTTCCTAAGGATGAAGGAATAATCAGAAGACCATAGAAAGAGAGCCGAAAGATCATCACCATATCTTATATGCAAATAATTTTCTGTACCCTGAAATAGGTTAAACTTTAAAGGAAGCAGTCATCACTTGGATAGTTGTTAAGCAGAACAGCTGGTAAAGCAGGCATCTTCACTCCTGCTTGCAGCTGGAGGGAAAGATCTTTCCTTTTACATCTATTAGGAAAAGTTAAACATGTGAAAAAAAATTATTTTTCACCCTTTGACATCAAAGAGATTTCTCAAGTAAAGGTGTCTCAACTAGATCCAGACAAGGTTTTTCTTCTGCCTTTTGTTCTGTATTTCACATATCTCACTGAAAGACAGGACACATTTATGATGCCAAGGGACTGTAGCTGTCAGTCTGCAATGCCAGTTTCTTTGAGATTAGTGAGAGCAACTGGCAGACTGATAAACTGATCACAGTGGTCCCCTTTTCCTAAGCATATGAACCCTTGGCTGGATTAATTTTACAGAATCTAGTAGGAATTCAGAAGGCAACAGAAGAAAAATGTTTGGAGACAAAAAGAGCACAAAAGAAAAGGTTCAAGATAGTTCTAAAGATATTTTCTGGATAACAATAAATAAAATACATATCCCATGCAATGAAAACACCATAAGAGGTTCTCTTTGGGGACAAAAAGAAAAATTCCTTGCTTGATATTATAAGATGGGAGTATCTTTGAGCACTGTCTATCCAACCCAGCTGTTCAAAAAAAAGTCATAAGAAGCAGAGACATGCTACTGAAATGGAATTATTGAATTTAGGAAAGAATATGAGAACTGGTCTAAGAATTACATAACAATGACACAATCCTTAGATATTTTAAAGACCAAAGTTGTTCACAAGTAGTTTAAGGAATTAAAGCAAAGCAATTTCTATGGGTGCAAAAGAGTAATTTAGCTCTGTTTCTCTCCAGTGTGTGCTGTGCATTACAGATCATACCTTTGTTGTGTTCAACTCCTCATGCAACAGAACAGAGAACAAAGGTGTCTCATACATAACATCAGAATACAAAAGCAGCAAACAAAGTCAAAAGAAGATTGTTTGACATCAAAAGAAAATTTTTTTCAAGTTGTGAGTCCTCAGGATCAGCATTTTTATCCATTGGTAAGACCTATGACTCATGAGTAGGAGAACATGAAGATGAGGATTCTGAAGCTCTCAAGGGACAGAGACCTTAATGAGGGGAAGCTGACAGAGAAGAGGAAACTGGGAAAGTTTAATTGTTCTATAATATAGAGGAACATGAAAGAGAAAATGAAGGCAGACTCACCTCAGAGGTGCACAGGAAAATGACACAAGTTAGTGCAAGTAGAACTCCGTCTTGTTAAGAAAAATCTTTCTCCTCCAGAAGCATGATTGAACCCATGAATAGGTTTCCATTCCTGCAGATTTTAAAAATTCGGATGGATAAATCCCTGAACAACCTTTTCTAACTGATAACTTTGAAACTGGCCTTTGAGCAGGATGGTGGACTACATAACTTACAAAATCAATTTATTATTTTCAATTTTTCTTCTATGAATCTATGCTCATAAGTAGAATTTAACAGACCAGTCAAGTATTAAGAGTAAAATTTTGGCATGTATGTACAACTAAGTGAAACTGAACCCCAGTATTACAGATTACTGAAAAGAGTCTCAGACTAACAGTATTTCATTTTATGATGCACCTGAGAACCTCATTTCACATTCACCTCATAGTGAGAAGCTGGCAATAAAATCCACATACACCAGCATCTGAATTATGCAACTGCAATTTCAGGAACAACTTTGGACAAATATTAACTTTGTAAATTTTGCAGTGTTCTGTAGGTCTAAATGTTGTTGTTGCAATAAAAAGACCATATAAAAATTAGCTACAAATGACAATCCTTATCTATCAAAAGAGTACCTGGGTTTCCTCATACTTTTGAAGGACTATTCTTTTCCTAACTGCACTATCTCATAAAGCTTCCTGTGTACAATGAGAGATTGATTGTGAGTGTCCTCTATTTATGACTGGAGGGGTGATTTCTATCACTTGCTCTTAATTTTGCATACGGATCTGTTGTTGGAATTCTTAAACTTTAGAGGATTAAGATGCTGCGAGACGGTTGCATATGATTTAATATGGTCATACTGTTGCCACAGAATTTTCAAATGCCTCTCTCTACTCCTGTGCAGAACCTATGTTGATATTAATTCTTTGTTTCTATATACTGCCCTATTAAACTTACTCCATATTCCTCAGGGTGTGATCAAAGGCAGGTTGAAAATATTCCTAAAGGTTTTGGCTTGGGCATGGATTTTATTTGCATCCACTGAGGACGGCAGGCTGAGTGGTGAAACTGTGAAGACTAGAGCTTTTTTTTACAACTGTTGCAGGACTGAACTTTCCAGGCAGAGGGAATTTCAGTGTGAATACCTTTTTGTGCAATCCTGTTTATATAGAGTCACTCTCTTTTTAGCACTGCCCACTATAAAACATCTGTGAATTATAACAGCCACATAGAGACTGCATGCCTCTTTCTCCCCACAAAACACAGATGCTGGAACCAGGTCTTTACTGGAAACAATTATCTGTAGCAGAATGGTACATGGGGCTTATGCAGTGCCTACCACAAAGTACTTAATTTTGGCTCATGAAAAAAAAAAAAAAGCTCCCCTTACTTGGTGCTCATAAGAATAACCTGCGCCTTCTGCTGCAGGGAGAATAAATGTGTATAATTCTCTTTCTCTGAGAATACAAATTTCTCCATTTATGCTGGATGGCAGTCAGGAAATTATTAGCAAAGCACAGCTGACTTGCAGGGCAACATGAAACAACAAAGGAATGCCAGCCTCTGCTGGCTGGACAGGGATCTTGGCAATGACACCAGTTCCTCTCTTGGATTTCCTTATCACCATAGAAGAGTTGCACGTTGCAAAGGTATTCCAATAATCCATGCAGCTATGACATTCACCAGTAGATAAAACCCGTGCATGTGACAGTTTTCAGGATAAAGAAGAGCTCTCACAAGCCATACAGCATAAGCAACAACCAACTCAAAACAAGAGGGATATTCAGAGGGGTTCGGGTTGGAAAGGCCCTTGGGTCACCTAACCCAACCCTCACTACAATGAGCAGGATCATCTTCAATGAAATCAGATTGCTCAGAACCCAGACCAACCTGGCCTTGCATGTTTCTATAGATGGGGCTACCGTCCCCCTGGGCACCCTGTATTAGACATAAAAAAATTCTTCTTCATGTCTAGTATGAATATATACTCTTTTAGTTTTAAACTGTTAACTATTGCTTTAACATTGTCAGACCCTGCTGAAAGGTTTGCATATATCATTCTTGCAAGCCCTCTTTAAATACTGAACCACCACAATAAGGTCACCCTGGAGCCTTGTCTCCTCCAGGCTGAATAACCCCATCTCTCTCAGCCATAGGAGAGGTGTTCCAGCCCTCTGAGCATCTTTGTGGTTGTCCTCTGGATTCGCTCCAGCAGATCCATATATTTCTTGTGCTAAAGGCCCCAGAGCTGGACACAGCACTCCAGATGGGGTCTCACAATGGCAGAGAGACCAGCTGGCCACACTTCTTTTCATGCAGCTTAGGACAGTTTTGGCTTTAAATTGAAAGAGAGTAGATTCAGATTAGATTTTAGAAAGGAATTATTTTCTGTGGGAGCAGTGAGAGCTTGGAACAGGTTGCCTGGAGAAGTTGTGGATGCTCCATCCCTGGAAGTGTTCAAGGCCAGGCTGGATGGATCTTGTTTAGTGGAAGGTGTCCCTGTTCATGGCAGGGGAATTGGAACAATTATGTGATTCTGGGGTACAATTCAATCATCTAATGTTCAAAGTTATTGCTCTGATACCCTTCCCTTTCACATTATCTTATAAAACTGATGGAGTACTGGACATTTTTAGAATTTTGCAATGTGTTTTTACCTTCCATTTGCATGAGAAAGCACACAGGGACGATTCTCTGTGGTAGAAATGCCTAAGGCTGTTTGTACTGGTTCAACAGAGCACAGCAAAGAAACAGCATGCACTTTTATATATTTGTGAATTTTCAAGGTCTTAGGCCTTTTTTTCTCCAAATTTAAAAAAATCTCACCTCAGTAACATAGGTGCTTCAATAACTTAGGGATAAGAGAAATGCAAGAAAGAGCATGCATGAAATAAACATCTGCTCATAGATTCATTCATCACCATGCAGTGCCCCAAGAGCATGCTTCAAAATCACCCTACCAGGATAAGAGAATTGTTGGACAAAGGCAAATGTCGATCAGAGTCATAAATAATCATCATAATAATCTCACAGAAACTTACAAAAGATTATTCAAATTCTCAATCTCTGAAGTAAATCAGAGTTTATCTTGTGTGGTTATTATGGACTAAAAATGCAAGATTCATAATCACTTGATGATACAAGAGTGATGAAGCACAAAGTGGCAATTAAGATGTCTTTATGGGTAGCATATGGTCAAACTGCTCCAAAAAGAAAGAAGCTAAATAAGGGTAGACTGGAAAGATGCATAAGAAAGAGAGGCTCTCCCTTTAGTAACCAGCTCATGATAAAATCCAAACCTTTAGTTTCAAGGGAGAAAATATTTCATTGTTGTTTTCAACTTGAGACAGATATTTGCCAACATAATTGACAACCCAAATAACAAAATTCAATTTTGCACCGAAGTAGAACACCTCCAAGGAACAGGTAAGCACACCCATAACACATCAGAACAGCCAAAAGACAAACCTCCAGTTGATGTAAACTACTTGTCTTTGTTGACAGATCCATCAGATGACCTACATAGCTGTTATATTTGCTGAAGGAAGTGCCAAGTGGAAAGAATAACCTTAACACTGCAAAGATTGAAAATACAAAAAAAATACTGTGTTAGTAAAAAAAAATTGCTCTGAGTTTGTGGAGTTTGTTTTGCAATTTTTATCCCTTTGCCTAGTGTCAAACGTTCCTTGATAGACTAAGGTGACAATATAATTTCTAGGTAGCAGCCAAGTATCATCTGTAGTAACACTTCATAAATTTAGCACACCATGAATTTCTTCCTAAGAAATGCCACAATATCCCTTCAAATCCTACCACAGTGTGAGTTATGTCTGGGAGTTTGTCAGAAGACCTGATGCACTCCCTCATTTTTGCATCAGTCCAAAACCCCTCCAAGCCAAGGAAGATCCCTAATGCTTTTTTTTTTTCATAATTGTTAGAAAAATATTTCTATGCAGATTGACACAGGAGGCTAAACAAAGCCCTTTCCTGTCTCAGGGAGTGCTTGCTTTCACATTCTAACCTGTTCTTTGAAAACTGAGCTGAAATCTGCAGAGGAAATTGCAAGTGGCTCTGACACATGGAGTTCTCTGGCAACATGGAGCTCAGAAGTGTATTTCCACTAATAAGAACGTAAAACATTTGTGTGTCCCCTAGAAGGATTGCTAAGAATCACAAGGAAAGCAGACAACTCCTATTAAGCCAGACTGAAATATCTTCAAACCCTAGTTCAAAAGTAAGTACCTAATTCTCTTGGTGTTCCTGCATGAACTGATCAAACCCATAGAAGTATCTAAAATTAACTTAGGGACATAACTTCATGAGAACAATGAAAAAAGAAAACACAATTTTTCTTTATATTTATAAAATTTTTTTCTCTTCGTGAATCTTCTCTCTCACATAGAAACCAATCCCAGTCTAGACTGTATGGTGAAGAGAACTTTGTACCCAAAACTTAATTTTCTTTTTTCTATGTTTTCTGACTCAGTCATTCAAGCAGGTTACCAGCTGATAGCACTCAAGCTTGTGGGAGACACAAGGAGACAGCATGAGGATGTGAATGGGAAATGGGAGTACAAAACCACCTCTTTCAGATGCGGCATCATTTTATACCTGCTGCAGTAGATTACAAGGTCACAGTTTTACTGCCTCTAGCCATGATAACAACGTATGTAGGATTTTCTTAAATTTTCCATTATATGTAGATCAGGTTTTGATGTTTTTCCAGCAGTTCAGCCTAGCCTGAATTAAAGCCATTTATCCTATTCTGTACTTATAAACATCTGCTTCAGTTAAACTACAGCTTTAGTCAGAGGAAAGGTTTAAGTCAGAAGTTCAAGGTTCCTCAGTTTCTGTCATGGTTAAAAGCCTAATTTGATTAGTAACTGAAGAAAACCTTTTGCATCCCTTACTTTTTACTGGTAGACCCATGAAACCTGAGACTTCTTGTATCCTGAAAGATTTATGGTCTGAATGCAAAATTTAAATATGATATTTTTTCTCATTAACCTTGACATGAAACAATTATATGCACATGGACAGTTTTGTGGTTAAAAGCAAGCAGAGACATCTCCCTCACTTAAGTATTATAAGGCAAGGTGCCAGCAAAGTATTCTGTGAATCTGTCCTCCCTGTTGCATCAAGTCCTATTTCTTTCTATTGCTTTAATACCATGTAAGAATAGTTCTCACCAGCTTCTTGTTATTATTAAAATGAGTACGTGACTGTGCTAATTCTGGTTCTTAACTGATTTCTAATAAATTTGTGAAGCCTTGTTTTCTTGTGTCACCAAGTATTATTCCAGCCTTCAAAATACAGAGCTTTCAAGTGACCATGAACACTTGAGAATGACCACATAACATCACAAGATTGTGAACATATGAAAATAGACTGAGAGAATTATTTTACTGCCTTTTTTTTAGTGCTTATTCTGAGAACTGGTTGGATTTATTAAGTTGGTTGAATACACATGACAGAGCAGCCATTATTTTAGCAACTATTAAAAATCAATACCAAAATCAACCCTAATTATGACTAAAACACTGGCTGGGATATTTTTAAAAAAGGATCAATCTTTAGATTCTCACACTGGAATGAGTAATATTTGAGAACTGGAATTTCCATACTAAGCTCTTCAGTCAGTGAAAAACTCTTTTAACTAGACCAGTTGTTTAATTTGTAAGGAGAATAAATGTACCAGGCACCACATTTTCATGGGTTAGTTTCCTTTTCCCTGAGAAGATAAACAGCAGCGATCAAATAAATAATTTCTACAGGAACAAGAACACTAGGAAAAACATTTCTTCAAAGTCCAAATGAGAATTCACGGATGAATCTGCTATAAAATAGCATGTTGTTTCACAAATTCCTAGATGCCAAGCCATTACCTGAATACAGAATCATAGAATGGCCTGGGTTGGAAGGGACCTTAAAGATCATCTAGGTCCAATACCCCTGCTGTTTACAGAGACACTTTTCATTAGACCAAGTTGCTCAGAGCCCCATCCAACCTGTCCTGAAACTTCCAGATGTGGAGCATCCACCACTTCTCCAGGCAACCTATTACAGTGTCTTACCATCCTCACAGCGAAGAATTTCTTCCTCATGCCTAATCTAAACCTACTGTCTGTTAGAAGCCATTCCCCCTCATTCTGTCAGTATGTGCTGTTGTAAATAGTCTCTTCCATCTTTCTTGTAGGCTCCCTTCAAATACTGGAAGGCCACAATTGGGTTACACCAAAGCCATCTCTTCTCCAGGCTGAACAAAACCAGTTCTCTCAGCCTGTCCTCGGAGAGGGTGCTGCATCCCTCTAATCAGCTTGGCAGGCCTCCTCTGCCCTTGCTGCAACAAGCTGATGTCCTTCCTGTGCCGAGAAATCAGAAGGAAGCTCACAGCACCTCGAGCCTGTTTCCAGTTTTTAAAAGGGATATATCTTCATGTTTTGAAGAATACTGAATGCTGACACTTGTTATTGATGCACATGCCAGGCTAATGCAGCTGTCAAAGAAGAACATATCTAAATTCTTTCTCTTCAGGATGAGAACAAATCTTGCAAGCCAGGAAGTCTAATGCAAGGCAAGTCACTGACTCCTGTGTGATCTAAAAAGCATGTCCTTTGGGCTCAGTCAAAATAGAAAGCAGCTCTAAGCTGGGCAAAATAGCTGGTGGGACAGACAGACCTGTCAGAAAAACTACAATTGCTTGGAAATGAAAACCTTTCAAAAGTATGTGTCCAATTTGACTATATTTTGGGGGAGAACTGCCAAAACAAATAATTTCTTCATGCTTGTTTCAGTAACATGGAAAACATTGAAGTATTTTGTCTAGATATAGTGGAAACACTAACTTCTGTAATATCAATGTCATTATGACAATATACATATATTTATAATTTCTACCTTATGGAGAAAGTGTTCACATTTTTGATGTTTTGACACTTGTTAAATTCTTTCAAAACTGTATTTTGTTGTAGAATTTTAACACTCACCTGCAAATAAACACAAGCGTGTTCTGAAAGATAAATTTCACAAAGCATGACAGTTCTTTTCAATCTATTTTTTGTGTCAGATGGATTCACAAGTAAGGTGCTGAGTTTAAATATTTGCAAAATGCTGTGAAACATTAAAGCCAACCAAAAAGCCATGCACTTTAATAAATACCTGAATTACAGTAACATCCAGAACAGTTGCATTCCGTTAGAATTTCTCTCCAGGCATTATCTGAGATAATATCACCGTATTTTTCACAGCTATGCCACTTCCTACATCTGGTTCACTCTTGCAGATGACAGCTGTCTGAACAAGTAACTTTACTTTGTACAGCTTCCTACAGTGCTTAGCACCTTTAATTTGGGGAAAAAGAAGTCCTCCCTTTGGCAATCAATATCCTCTGTTCTATACAATTTGTTCTCTAATCACAAGCACATTCTATGCAGTTTAGAAAGGAGAAAATATTTTACTACCTGCCAAATAATTAAATTATTCTTATGGCTTTCTACTCTCACCTCACTGTTATTAGTATCCTCAGGCATAAAGAAGGGAAGAAGGGAGGAAAAAAAACAGGTAGGGCTTTAGAAGAATCCTATTGGAAATAATGAAAGCAAACGATTAAGTGATAGTCCTCAAATTTCACTTTCATTTTTATTTAGTAAGACATCTATATCAGTTAATAACAAAAATATTAAAAAGCCATCTGCTGAGACTAGAAAATAAAATACTACATACCAATACAATGGTAATTACTTTTCAATTGCTATGTGCTAATAATCAATTATTATTTAATATAAAATAATTGTTCTAGTGAAGTCTGGGCTTTTATTTGGCTGTAAATAAATAACAGTTAAATATCAATTACATGAATTAATCTTTCCCCCAGAATTACACTACTTGTGGATAGCTGTGGTTTTGAGTAATTCCTTTAGGAATTAATGAACAACAGGATTTTATTCATTGTCTGCTTTGAAATTCTTTCTTATGTGCATTGGTTTGTCTTCAATGCTGGTGACTTCATTTAGCGTGGTTTACTTTGAAGGTATTTTACAGCTCTCATGTCCCTTGTACTGTTTCAAAGAATACATAAATTTTATCTCTTCAGTCTTCCCATGTTTTACCTGCTGTCTCTTTTCTTAATTTTGTTATTTCTTCTACATCCTTTCTAGTGTCAGTCCTACATCCTGTACAGCAATCCAGATGTGTTCAAACTAGAATTTTATAGCTCTATTTGTACTTAATCTACTAATAAGTGATATTAAGTTACCCTTCCCTTTCAGTGAAGCAGGAATGTGAGGGATGTCATGTATAAAGTCTGCACACGAAGAACCTGAATTTCAGATGTGGTGCATTGCAACAACACAAGTACAACAGGTTTGTGGGAACTCAAAATAGGCAGACAAAGGACTTATCATCAACTAGTTCATGTTCTTCCACAGATCTTACGTAAAGGGAAATTTTTTTCCTTTCCAGTTTCATGTGTAAAAACACTATCATTTGAACTCTACCACTGGCATTGTTAGTATCAAACATGAGGAGAGGCATTAACTTTTAAAGCATCCCATCTTCAAAAATCTTCCGCAAATCAGATTTAGTGCTTTCTGCTTTACAAACACACACAAACACTTAGCACCAACTCCTCAGCCACTGCCCCACAAACAGAGCTGTAGAAGTCAGCATCAGGTTGGGAACTTCAGGTCACCTGATCTACTATAGTCAACAGCAATCCTGAGATAAATTTCAGTCTTCTTTCAGTAGGATAATACAAAACATCATAGAAGTGGTTTCAGGAAAAAAGTCCTTATGAAAAATAGACTTATTTTCATTATGGATGGCTGGAAGCCACTAGTTTATCAAAGTATAACTTTAAAATAGTAGGGATAAAGAAAAAAAAAAACAAAAAAAGAAGCTCCAAGGAAATATAGAAGCATAACAGAACAAATACACAAGAATCTAAGATTGTTCCAGCAATCCTTCCTTATTTCATGGTTCATTATTTAAGTCAATTGTTTGGTTTTCAGTGTAATTTAAAACAGTGTTTGGATGTGGATAAAGATTTAATTTATACATTCTGGCTGCCCAGGCAGACAGGAAGCTTCACATAACACGATTACTGAATTTGCATAGATTTGATGGCTATAGGATACAATACTGCATAATGTAAACCCATTTCCCAACAAAATCTGGCTACAATTAGCTCTGCTGAACTAGTTGAATTCATTAGAACAGTAAATGGCAGTACTATGATAGCTCCGTTTTAGCATAGTACTGCCCTGCAATTATTTTTATATGCCTTATGAGGAGAAAATATACTTTGTAATTTTCTCCCTGAAAGGTTAAAATTCTAAAAGGACTTCAGAGAAGGTAGAGTTCCTTGCTATAAAGAAATATATTTAGAAGAAAGTAATCCTTCCTGCTACAAAGTGAACAATAATGAAAGTTTAACCATCTTCCTTCTCCATTTGAGCAAAACTTCAGATGTCTACTACGATTTAAGCTTTCACTGATATTCTTTCAGTGGCAGCAATGAGCTTGCTTTTTTCTTCAGAAAATGCCAAAGATCTTCATGCCTTTGAGAACATTCTTGGTTTGCCTCATATGGAAATGTTCCAAAGGATCCACAGATTATTAAACAAGACACAAAAAAAATCGGCAAAAAACTTCACCCAGGTTTAATTTCCTTATTCTTTCAGAGTACAGAAGGACAGGCTCAAGTGCTGGTGCACCCAAAGGAACGGAGCAGACCATGAAGCACCAGAGCTGAGAGCCCCACAAGAGCACTAGCATGACATGGGACCTGAACTGATATAGCCTAAATAGAGTGGGACATCATGATACAAACCCTAATTGTGTGACAGTACAGTGTCTGAACTGAGCTTTTATCTTCAGGCCCCAGCTCATAAAAGCAGCACAAATTTGTATTCTCACCTGCTGGCCCAGCTTGGTGGAACAGCACAGTACTGATGTTGCTGTGGCTACTTAAGTCTGTGACAAAAAGAAAAGAGACAGTGTTTTATAGGGAGAAAGATCTTTGTTCAGGAGAACCATCTGGTCACTGAGGCAAGAAGAACTTATTTTTGTCTGACAGATTTGGCAACATATTATCAACCAGGCAGTGGCAAATGTGATTTGAGCTTTTGATAAGTGGGATAGTTCAATGAAACCATCACTGCTGATTTATAGCTTCTCATCTGTTTAAAAAAATATAAAGAAAATCCATCAGACTGCAGCTGAAGTGATGTAAATCTAGAACCACACAAAAGAATTATTTCTTCACAAGTCACATGTACCTATCTAGTGTATTGGTACAGAGTCACAGAGACAAACCTGGAATGCCAAAAAAATCTAGGTATTTGTTGCAAATATTAATTGTATTTGTGAATATTGTCACCAGCAATGCTAAAGGATAACCAAACTATATGCCTCAGAGGTAACAAAGTCATAATTTTCATGTTTAATTGCCAGAGATTTAGAGAAAATAAATTACTGCATAAGTTCAGTTATTTAATTTTACACAGCAGTTGAAGCTTCTGAATGTCAGATAAAACTTATTGATCATTTTCAATTATCTCAGCAATCATCAGTATTCTACTTTATAAATCAGAAAGTCTTTTATCTACAAGGAAGTCCAAGCACTGCCAATGATTTGATGGTTTTCATGGTGTGAATAAGCTGCTGACCACTTCTAAATTTATAGTGGTACCAAGGCACTGTGGTTAAATGCAGATTCTTTTCTATTGAGCTTAAGCCTGCTTGCAACTGGGTTCTCATTCATTGTCACTATTGTCATAATGGGCTGATCATAGAGCTCAGTTCAGCATCTGGAAAGACACATATTTAAAGGCCTTCAGACATATACTTTGCATCTGTATCTTTTGCACATGGAAATGAGAGTGGACTTAGCATGCTGAGGCCTTCTGTATTAATATCTGCTCTGACTGAATGCCTCAGTTTTAATAGGCTTCTTCAGATTTTACGTGCTCATTCCTCCTCACCCCAGCATTTTTCTCCTCTTGTTCCTTTCAAAAAAGGTCCTTCTTTTAGATGTGTTCATTAATTCCATTTTTATTTCTTTATTTTCTACCAAATGGGTAAAAATAAAACCAGATGTGATCTGGGTCCATCAGTTTCAATATCCTTATAATCAGAATCTTCCAAAAAATGTTTGAGATGCTTCTATTTTAAGTAGGTATAAGACAGACTTCCATAAACAAGTCTTCTTCAAACATCCAGTAGATTACTAAAAAAAAAAGTGAATCCTAAACGATGATATTTTCAAATGGGATACACCTACTGCTAAGGTACACAACCCTTGGTTATGTACCAAAGATACTGATTTAATTTTTGGTTTCACTAGGTTCTTAATTCTATGTCTTATAACAAAAATATTGCTTTTTATCAAAGTGAATCCATTACATTTATTTGCTTTAGCTGGGTTTTGGCTCAGCAGAAAGCAGCCCCCCCTAGCAGAATATCCCACAGCCCCATTGAAAATAAATAAGCATATAGAAAATTGTCCCTTCTATCTTAAAACAGAGGTAGTCACATATTCAAGTCACAAGAAAACTATCAGTCTTCATCTGCACAACAGCTTCAAAAATCACTTTCAAACATATATAATGCTTTTATGTTCTGGCTACTAGTTGCCCTAAAGGAAAGAAAAAAAAATAAAACTAACAGAGTTAATTTATTAATGTATAATCAAGTACATCTGAGGTCATTAAGGTGCTGTGAAGAGTATGATTTACTCTCTGCAAGAAAAGTTGCTCAATACAAAAAACTATTTTGAGAGATCAGGGCCTTTGTTTTGCACATTTTCTTGAGTGTTTATGACTGTGCAGGCCTAGGGATGTCTCTAGTAAACAGCTATATTTGTGATCTGCAGAATAATTAATGCTATAGAGGAGGGGGAAATGACATGACTGACTTCTGCCCTCTCAGCTACTTTAACTGGCCTTAACAATTGCATCCAGCATCACTACTTCTCCTCATTACTGAGCAGAGCAACTCCAACAGCTCTTTCATGGCCATTAATGTGTTCCTTCTCTGACAAATTATAGGTAAGAAGTAGACAATTCCACACAGAGAGCACAAAGCTGCTATTTTTTTTTCCTAGCCCAAATCTCCAGCTGCCCATAAGGAAGGTACAGTAACCTCAAGTTGATGAAAGACAACCTAAACGCATTTCCTCAGCCAGCAAGATACAAAGTGGAGGGGAGCATGACCTGATCTGTGGTTGGGTTTGTTTATTCTTCAACTCTTACCCCAAGTCTAATTTAGCTCATATTTTTCTTTGAGAAAAACAGTTTTTGTAAGTGCTGAGAAAACCTTTGGAACTTACTTGGTCTTCAGGCATCTTTGTTTTCCTTGGGCAGAAATAAGATTTGGAAGCTGGTGAAGGGGAAGATGGTTTCTCCTAAAATCACACCCTATCAACGTGTATACAACTCTCAGCCTTTGACCTACTCAATCAGAAAAACTTCAGAACAGGACTGGGCACACAAAAGTCAGTCCTTTAAGATAAATGAACTCTCTGAACCCTAGTAATTGCCTTCCCTACCAACTGCATAGGTAAGCTACATCAACAGGGTCACTTCACATTATCCTGCTGCTTCTGGCAGCAGAAAGACCAGGGCAGGAGAAAGTTTATTGCAGAGAGAAGCCATGACCCATTTCTAGATGGGCCCTGAAGAGCCCCAGGGCTGGCAGATAGGACTGTGCTTCTGCAAGGGCTGAACAGGAAGGCAGCTGTTCCAGAGACCAGTGGAAAGCAGTTCGAGACTAACAGCTACCCCCATTCCCAGCCTTGCATGAGAACCAGGTGGCTGTGGCTAGTTAACTAAAGAGCAATTGGGAGGCGACAGGTTTAGCTCTGCTCACCACTCTGAGCAGCTTAGCTAGCTGTGTTAGGAGATAGCACTGCCTGCTGTGCAGGGACCTGGATGACTTGCTGCTTCTAATGCTCGTTTTACCTGGGGTTACTTCAGGCTTTCAAAATAGCTTCCCATTTTTGTTCCCTTACAAGGGCTTTCTGATATTATGAAAAGGTACTATAAACAAGATATTACCCCTTAAAGGACACAATATGATTTATCTAGCTGCCTCACCTATTATTTCTAATATAGCTATTTATTTTGTAGCAGTTAATCTGACAGTGATTTGCTTCAGAAGAGACAGAGAGTATATGACTTGCTGCTGATACCACAACATTTTACATAATTCAGTGTGGAAAGAGCAGCCTCCCTGCAGGCTTCACCTGCCATCCACACAGTCTCTGCAGTCTCACAACAGCTGAGGGGCCAGCCCTTGCAAGATGCTGTGGGTATCACAGGGTCTTGCTCCACAAGTGAATGGTATCAGCAGCCTTTCCCAGGCAAAGGCACACAGCTTCATCATCCCTGGCTGCTCACAGGGTCAGCCTTTACCCAGACAGCTCAGATAGAAATTTGGCAGATGACTGGGGACTAAACTTTCTGTGTGTAGGAAACTAGACCTGCAGGAAGCACGCAGCACTCTGTGGCTGAATAAAGCCTATGAAGAGTTTGGCAGATGCTATTGCACCATCCTAACAAGCTAATGGAACAAACTTCAGAGCCAGCTTAAATCTGAGCCAAAACAAGGCACCTCCCCACTACCACCTCTCAATACTTCCTACCCACGGAACAAAAGCCAGCACAAAACACTCTCTAGCAAGCCTGTCCATTACCAGACATGAACTTTGGCTGCTGAAGGAGAGCTTTGAATAAGATTGAAAAGGAATGATTACAAGTTGACCAAAACAGCCCTTTTCCATGTATACCATCAGGTTAGGGAATTGTGAAACACCTGCTTGCTGCTTGAAAAACGTATAAAAATGTTCTTTAGAGGGTTAAAAGATGATGTGTTTCAACAGATATAAAGCTATCATTCAAAAACTACATTTCCATGCCTACATCTGCATCATGGGAGTCTGAGCTGCCAGAGTTTCATATCTGTTAGCAAGGTGGTCTGGTCCAAGCAGAGCACAGTGATAACAGGGCTTGGGCTGCCAGGAGCCAAATGGGTTTCCTAGAATTGCTGACTCCCCAAATCACTTGTGTGTCTTTCTTCCTCACAGGAAGCATAAATGCTGCATCCTCAGCCTGTCAGGGATTTTTGTCACCTGGTCTTTTAAATTACAGGATGACCCTGATGAAAGAGGATTTTGATAAAACGTGTTTTTTCATGTAAATAGCTGAGAACTAGAATAATACTAGATATATTCAGAGACTAGAGGCTTGTACCAATATGAAGTGGCTGAAATATCTATGAAAAACCAGTAGTTTTAGAGTCTGCCACCTTACAGCTATAAATACTTGGGGTTGTACATTCCTTTTTATATATTCCAACTCACCCAGGAAACAAAGATACAGGACTGGGAATAGTTGGGGTTTTTTCAGTTGTCTTCAGTCTGTGGTAATATAGGTGTGCATAGGAACCCAGTTGCAGTGTCTGTATTGCTGGCATTGCCCCAGTAACTTATCAGATTGTTCCCTAAGCAGACATACTTGAAGAAGAACAGACCATAACTTCCGGAAGGGAGGCACAAAGGGTTTTGAATTTAATATTTCAATTGAAGACACATTTTTGCATTAGTAAGTTCTAATTAACCTAACCAAGTTCTGGGAAATGACTGAACGTGAACTGCAAGACTTTCCTTTAAAAAAAAAAAAAAAAAAAAGGAAAAACAAAACAAAAAAAAAAAACAAACACATACAAAAAAACACCAATCAAACAACCCAAACACACAAAGGAAAACCCAAAAATAAATTTTAAAAATCCCAAACACACAAGTCAAAAATCAGACTTTTTGTGGAAACTAAAAGAAGAAAAATCCTGGGTCTAGAAATGACAAGGAAAATCTCTACCAGCAGGTCTCTGACTGAGGCATGTCTTTTGGGCTTTAAGTCCTATCTTCAAGGCTCTACTTTCCTAAACATAGCAGACAGTGATTCTGAAGTGCCAAGTATGCATGACCTTCCAATCACATCAAAATGTGTACAAACTACCATGTTAATACGATATTTGAGGGTCCAAAATTGTGACAAAGATTATGCAGCTAGACTGATATTTGAAAAAGTCCAAGAAATTATGCAGAATCCTGCATGGATTTGAAAAAAAAAAAACACCAAATAAACAAAAAAAAACCCCATAGTTGCTAAATCTGGATAGCCATTTTGTTGGAAGTACTTAAGATCATATGCCGTTTGTTAATTGGTATTAAGTTTGGGCAGGGAAAGAAGCAGCATCCCTGGAAACTGTGTCTTTAGGTGCCTCAATTCACATAAATCTAGGGGTAGGGGCATTGAGAAACAAATGTTTATTAAACAGAGCTTGCTGGAGGTAGATACTGAAAAAAGAATGAGATTCAAGCACTTGAAAGCATCTGTGTTCCTACTGGAAATCAATGACAGAGCTGCAAAGAGATTGCAGGCACCTCTCCTCTCCATTATCAGCTCTAATGCTGGACTCATTCACCCCTAACCAAAAATGCTGCTTGCAAGGCTTGTACTTCAGTGAGTCCAAAATTCACTTCTTCCCAAACTACACCAGACTGTGGGACTGCAGTTATTTTATTAAGAGAAAATGTACTCCCCACAGGTGAAGAGAGCAGCAGCTGATTCTATTAGTTATGCAGCTGGCTCCAGAGGGTTCACTGATAAGAAATGCAGACTAGTTTTTACTCATTTGCAGAGCACTTATTTTTCCTTAAGCTGACCAGCAAATTGCAGGATTTGAGATGCCTGCTAAAAAGAGTCAAATCCATTACTATTGAGGCATATACATGCAATAAAAGCTAAAATTACAGTCTTCATGTTTAAACATCTGGTCACAACCCAGGAGGGATATATCCCCACTGGCCATGAAGAAATACATCTTAAATAAGTATAAATTAATTACCTATAGTAATATAGAATCGTTAAAATCATTTATGTTCAACCATATGAGTGAATATTCATTAAACTGTGTTTTCAGGCATTCACAGAGTATTTAACATATACACTACCAAAAGTATTAGCCTCAAATTGGAGAAAATACCCTGCACACTGACAGTGTCATTCCATTCTACTCAGTGCCAGTAAATCAGAGAAATAGATGATCTAGTCACATGACAGGAAGAGTGTCAGACAAATAGGGCTGGCAACACCATCAGCCCTTTCACTTACATTTCTTACCAGTCTTAACTCTACACATTTTCATCTTCATTCCTTATTCTCATACAATTCTGAACACAACTCATTTTCTTCTATAGACCTTTTCCACATACAACACTGACTCTTTTTCTCATAAGCCTCTCTGTTAATTCTGTACAACTCCATCTCCTTATCTTATAGACCTCTTTATTAGTTCTGACTCCATTCTCTTATTGGCAGCTTGTACTGATTCCTTTACCAATGAGCAGTTTCACATAGCTTTGGTTCTTTCTTTTAATGTGCATGGCTGGCCCCAAGCTATCCCTTTCCCAGCCACCTGACCCTGGACTGTGCCTCATACAACATATCCTTACCTTATCTGGCCCTTACATGGCCACGTGTTCCTTAGCTCCTTACAGCACAACCAGCAGCCTTCTGATCTTTCTACATCTCCAACTGCAAGTGCCTCCAGACTGTCGGGAAGCTGGCCTACTCCTTTATATCCTGAAAACTGATTGGCTGGGCACAGATGTTTCTTCTCTGCTAATCAGTACAGCTGTGAGTTGTTGGGGGAAATTCCTTCCTGCATTACCCTAGCTCTCCACAGAGGAGGAGATACAGTTTGGGCTTCTGTCTCTGTTTCTCCTCACCTGAGAACACACTCTGCATCTACTAATACTTAATGGGTTACTACCTTGTCATTTTCCAGCACACAAGATGCACTGGGGTCTTTAGACCCAACCTGTACCTTTTTTGTGTCTTCCAGAGATTTTAGTACATGACTCAGTAGAGGGGAAAAAAAAAAGGCAACATTCAAGTATTTTTCTTATTCTACTTCAGATTTCTGTTTTTGTCTTGACCTCCTTAGTTCCTGCACACTTCTGCCATGTTCCATTTGAAGAAAAGTGCAGGTGAGAACCCACACTGGAATGGAAGGGGGGAGGCTTCAGGAAGTGAATACCATCAATGCAGTCAATTGGAGGGCTGCAAGGAAAGCAGAGTGACAAAGATCTATTCATTCTTCTGCCAGGCATAGGACACTAGAAATTATATTTCACCTGCATTTTTTGTTTACCCCTACATCATTGATCAGTGTATATTATTAGCCCTTTTCTAGTTTCAACTCCATAGTCCTAACCATCAGGAATCAAGTCATCTTCTTGACAAACTTTCTACAGAAACTGAAAGCCCTAGGTGTCAGCAGAGAATGTTTCAAAGGTTCAGACCAGTATAAGGTAATACCAATATTAGGTGATACAAACTCATCCACCAGCCAAAACTGAGAAATGCCCAGCTGTTCTGAATCAGTTACAATGCTTCATACATCTGATCTAAAAATGCCTGCAGAAAGATTTAATATAGTTTGAATGTCTCCTTCAATGATAATTAGCGGTAAGATTTCCACAAAGGAAAACAGTGTTTAATACAATAAGCCCTAAACCAAATACATCCATATAAATCACAAAATCACAGCATAAGCCGAGTTGGAAGGGATCCACAAGGATCACTGAGTCCAACTCCTGGCCCTGCACAGGACACCCCAAGAGTCACACCATGTGCCTGAGAGCATTGTCCAAATGTTTCTTGAGCTCTGTCAGGCTGGTGCTGTGATCACTTCCCTGGGGAGCCTGTTCCAGTGCCCAACCACCCTCTGGGGGAAAAACCTTTCCCTGACATCCAAGACACATCCCCTGACACAACTTCAGGCCATTCCCTTGGTCCTGTCACTGATCAGCACAGAGAATAGGCCAATGACTGCCCCTCTGGTTCCCCTCATGAGGAAGCTGTAGCTGTGATGGGATCTCCTCTCAGTCTCCTCCTCTCCAGGCTGAACAGAAAAAGTGACCTCTACTGTTCCTCATTCAGCTTCCCCTCAAGGCCCTTTACCATCTTCATTGTCCTCCTTTGGATGCTTTCTTAAAAAAAAAGCTAATCATTTTTAAATGAAAGAGAGATATTTTAATGTTCCTACGAGCAGAATGTGGTCATGGCAGAAACAGAATACAAGCTGCAACATGGTGGATTAAAAAATAAAAATGGATCTTAGCACTTGAAATTTTCAAACAAATTATATGTGGAAAATATGGATCCAATGGGAAATTTCTTACACTGGATGGCCTTTCAAAGATAATGGCAAATAGAAGCAGAAAACTTCAGGAAAGAAATCTGAACAAAACATGATTCAGCTGCAAAAATGGAGAAACACTTGCTCAGATTACAGATATTCAATTGTTGTGCATGACAGTGCTTGGTGTGATTGGGCACATGTGAGTCTTTGAAAACCCAGGACAGTTTACCACGCATGTTTATCTACTATGAAATAAATGTGAGAGCGACTCCAAACTAATTTTACATTGCTTAAGGTAGTCTAGTGTGGGATTTCCAATAAATATAGGAAACAATTGAAAAGAATCACCTAACTATAAATCTCCTAGTCTAGATTTGCTCCTCGTTTAGGGTTGCTGTAAACCTATCTGGAGTATCTGGGACATAGTGCCTCTTTGTGTGGATATTATCATCCCTGTTAAAACAAATTATGAACACAAAAATTACAGAATCACAAAATCATTTGGGTTGGAGAAGATCTCTAAGACCATTGAGTTCAGCCTTTGACTGATTGCTACCCTATAAACTAGACCAAAGCACTAAGTGGCATTTCCAGTTGTTTCTTGAACACTTCCAGGGATGGTGACTCTACCACTTCCCTGACCAGCCCATGTCAGTGTTTAACAACTCTTCCCATGAAGAAATTCTTCCTGCTGTCCAATCTGAGCCTTCCCTGCCACTATACCCTCTTGTCCTGTCACTGGTAGCCTGGGAGAAGAGCTGGGAGGGAGAAGCTCCACCTGGCCATAATCTCCTTTCAGGTAGTTGTAGGGAGTGATAAGATCTCTCCTGATCCTTTTCTCCAGGCTAAACAGCCCCATCTGCCCCAGCTGCTCCCCATGAGACTCACTCTCCAGACCCTTCACCACCTCTGTTGCTCTTCTCTGGACACCTTGCAGCATCATTGCACATCAATGTCTTTCTTGTATTGACAAACTTAAAACTGAACACAGGATTTTCTTACTAGTCTAATACTTTCCCATTTGGTTTATAAAGTTTAGAATATACTGCCACTTTAGAGACGTGGATAGAAAGATAGTTCTAAGAAAAAATAATGGCTGTTAATGACAAATCAACCTTCTATCGTGCAGTTCTGCCTCCCATGAAATACATGCCAGCAAATGAAAAAAAACAACCAAAGTAATCCACCAGTTCCTTGGGAAAAAGGCACTGCAGGCAGCCTCAGCAGCAATCATAATTCCCTCTCATCAAGTAAATACATCAAATTCACCCGTGATATTCAGATCAGCAGAATAAATAGTAGAAGAAATTTTAGAACTCAAGAAGAAGCCCACCACAGTTTCATAATTTCTTGAAAATGTCTTTGGAGCTGCCCACTGCTTATGTATCTGTCAAACAATGGAAATTGTTGCAAGAAATGCAAAAATCCAAATGGATTCTCAGGGAACAGTGGGATAGCAGAGGGCGTGTATAGAGTACCATAAACCAGATAAAAGCATAAACTTAAACCTTCTACTCATTTGGTAAACATACTGCCCTACATTTGGACTTGAAATAAAGAGCCCAACTTCCAATCAACTGCATCAAGTCATGTGGCAGAGAGAGAGATAATAACACCATATTACAGCTAATGAAAGTTCCTGCTTGCTGAGACACTGAGTACATTTAATCCTCAAGCCAAATAATTCACCTGTGAATAACAGAATGTTGACAGGACACAGATTTGAATTTCAAAAAGGATACAGGGCAAAAAGTCACTTGTGCGAGATCTAACGGTATAGTTGAGCAATGTATTCATTTTTCCAGAATGATATTTTATGCTAACTCACACACAGCCTTGCCATGTTTGGTCCAATGACCCCAGTAAAACTGGACCTATTGACTGTAGTGCAATGACCAAACAGTCTCTCCATATGCCAGGCTAGAGGCCAGGGTGTTTGGTTTTTTCTGGTGTCTAACTAAAGGCAAGGGACTAATCACTAATTAAAAAGCCAAGTGAAAACCTGATTTTTCACGAGTTTAGATGTAATTTTCTAAAAATAAAACAAAATAAAATGTCACAAAAAATCATTCTGGTTACCTTTCCCATAGGCTGGCTGATTTTAGCCTACCTTTAATTCATAGTTGCTAGAAGTATCCCCCTTTTTAGTTTTTTTTTGTTTTTGTTTTTGTTTTTTTGGGGGGGGTGTTTGTTTGTTTATTTGTTTATTTGTTTGCTTGTTTGTTGTTTTTCTATTGCCATTGTTTACCTGGCTAGCAATTATTAAAAATTTTATATATGATGTTAGCATTGGGAAAGCATTTTGCAGATTCTATAATAATTTTAATTAATCTAAATTAAGTCATCAAAAGGTGCAAAGGGCCTGACATTAATGTCTGCTAGTTCTGCACAGGGCAGCAAGAGGCACCTCTTTAGAAACACAGTTTGAGAACTGCTTTGTCAGTGAACTCATTTTTTCAAGGACAATAGATTATCTACAAAACAGAATACATGTAAAAGGATCTGGTATGGATTTCCAATGTGCAGTTTGAGCTATATAAATACTGAAATCCATAAATATGAGGTTATATATCTATCTATCTAATTAGAGCCAATAAGGCACTGGTACTTCTTAGTTTAAAGAGTGATGCTATAGTTTGAAAAATTGCTCTGAAAATAGATTTCCATTGTCTCACAATAATTCAATTTCAAATATGTTCTTGCAACAAAGAAAGATTTTCCCCCATCAATTTATCTAAGAATATGAAAAATGAATTGTTTCTAGCACATCAATCCATGCCTGGAAAACAAATCAAACAAAGGTAATGCAACAAATTGAAAGGAATGAGGCACGTTTTCTGTGTCTGCATTCTTTTCACAAGGTTACCACGAATAGCTCTGGCCACCCAAAACACTTGAACTGAGATTGATCAGATTGTGCAGAATCCAGGCAGGTAAGAAAGGGTTTGAATGCTGCACATCTTCTGATGGAGATACGGTTCATATCACATTCCCCAAAGCTAAACCAATGAACTACAAAAATTAACATTTTACTGTCTAAAGTTAAATACTGAAATACATGTTTTGACAGTTGCCCTTTTCAGAGTTGCTGCTGTTATAAGCTCAGTGTAGCTAAGGCTATCTATAATCTACATTCAATTTTGTGTTGAATGCAGACACTTAAAACTCAGATCAAATATCTTCAGCTTCTAATTATAGAGTAAAATGACTAATTTAAAACATGTGAATCTCAGATTTTTGGCTTGAGCCTCCCTATGCAGTTGAACCTCTGACTGCTTCTTCCACTTCAGTGACTCATAAAAGTACTTAGTCTGGATTTGTTTGAGGTCAGATTCCCAACTGAAACATTAGCAAGCTGCAAGATGGGGAATATGAGCAGATACAGCTTGTTCTGAGGTGAGTCCAAACTACTTTTTCCACTGTCTGTCTAAAATTTTTCAGTAGGTTTGCAACATAAGTCCAGTGGCTTTTCTGTAAATCTATATAGAATATTTCAAGACTTTTTTAGATTCCTACAAGTTCAGCTGAATTTTCTGAATGTTTCTGTGCACAGTATGTTATGAAGCATCTCCTTAGAGGACATTTCTGAAATTCCATTAGCTTCCACAAATTTAATTCCATGATACCTGTATGGTTTAAGGGCAACATACTGAAAAGATGTGGGACACGAAAAAATATGCTTAATTACAGTATTTAGATGAAGTTTCATGCATAGACCATGGTTAGCAGTCAAAAGAAAGCTTAAGGATTTTCATTTCAGCTGTAAAAGTACTGATATGTGCCTTCAGTGTTACAAAAAGCAGCTGAAGCCTGCCAGCCAAACAATGGAATGGAACACAGTTGCAAGCAAATTCAAAGATGCCTGGTATGAAGGGATTGCATGACCTGCAAGAACACGTATAATACAGGTATATTTTCTTCCAGAACAATAAAAAGCCATTGTTGCACTGTTCTTTGGATTCGAATAAGACCCAAATCTGCCAGGAAAAATTCCCACATTCCCTAAGGAGACTGTTCATTTTCCAAAAGAAAGCAAGTTGTTTTTCTATAGGGCCTTTTTCAGTGATCAGAAACTTTCCTACTGCTGGAAAGGAACAGAGGATAGAAAACCCTGCATGTTTCTTTTCTTTCCATCAATATTCTTTCCACAACCTATTATAACCCACAAGATATCGAATATATTAATTAAGTAAGTCAAGCTATAGGACAACTTAAAGTAGCAGGGGGATATTTTTTACCTTGTGTTACACCACACAAAATGCATCTCAAGCTTTGCAACTATTTAGTTGTCACAAGAACCTTCCTCTTAAAATGTTCTGTGTGAAATGAAGATCCCTATTATACTAGTCAACTTTTTCAAGGTTTCTTAAACTCTAACATACAAGATATCTTACCTTTGGGAATTTTCTCTTTGTTTTCCATCTGCTGGACTCTCAGGAAGAGCTCAGTGGTCATTGGAGACACCTACTGTAATTTTGGTGTGTCTGTACACTCACACATGGTGCTTGTCTCTCTGCACAGATTGGTCCAGAGAGGAGCCAGACCTAAGATTCTAGACTCCTCCAGCAGATATCCAGGGAAAATGCACTCTACTGCACACTATGGTGGCAGTACTACTGTATTATAATGCAGTAAAGTGCTCTGGAATTGCAGAGAACAGGCTGAAACCACTAAAATTCTTTTCCATCTCCAACATCTATGTAGCTGGAACACAAAAAAATCTGAAATGGCTCAAAGAATACTGTAATAATTCGGGTTACTTCTCTTTCTTTTTTCCAAGGAAAACATTAGAATTTGCTGGTTGTGAGGCAAAATCCCAAAAAGTGTACTTTGTGGAGAATCTTGGTTGGTTGCAGTTTGCTGCAATATTTAACTTATTTGAAACCAAGAAGATGAGGATAGAGGGCTTAATCACAGAAGGAAAACTGCAGCCATTGACCAGGGAAATTATGACCATATTTTCCCTCTCTATTCCCCATCCATAACCACTTCTGACCATGATATCATCCTCTACCCAGGAGCTGTTATACTTTATGTTGTACCTTGCACAGCAACTTCCCAAGAAAATGCAAAGCATTATTTTTTGAAGACCTACGAAAAGAGAGTACAAGTATAACTGAAGAAAATTTTGGGAGTCTTTTGCTTTTAAAATTGAAATGTTGCATTTTTTTTCTTTTATTAGGAAAACAGAAAAATAATGCAAATTCTGAAAAAGCTGTCAAGAGAGCATCCAGAGGCCATAATACTTCACATGCTCATGAGTATACAACGATCTTTCTTTCCAAGGACTTGAGATTGAGCCCTGAAGCTATAACAGTTTGCACAGTGTCTTTTTTTTTTCTTTTTTAATCTTATTCTGTCTCTTTTATTAGTGATAGCTGCAGGCATGATTTTTTTTTCCCCTCATTTGGTTCAGTTGTGCCACATGTCATGGTTAGCTTCTTTAATGGAGTGTTTGCAGATGAGGTTGTAAAAATCATTAGCCACGGTCGGCAGATGCTAGGTGCTGCTAGGATGTTGTTCCAATCACTCCTTTTCTTTAATTAAAATTCTAAATAAATCATGAGGTTTTGCAAACACAAGCCGACAATATTTGAGTAAGATGATAGCTGTGCTGGGTGCTGGCAGTCTTGATGCAGTTCTTTAGCCTCTATTTCTTTCATGCTTTGTTTTGCTGTTTTTTGGTGGTTTGTTTTTTTTTCCCTTGGCCGTCACACAAAATCCCCATATGCACTTCTTCAGTACTTAAAAATCATTATTACTGGAGATCAATACCAAGAAAACATCTGTGGCTCTTCTTGGAGTACAAACAGATTTACTCAGGGTTTGTTTTATTTTGTTTTGCTTTTTTACAATAAATGCAACTAAAACTTCACGTAAAGAGCAAAGGAAATATTCTATATTCAGTAGCCGATTGATTTTTTCGTGATATTCTTGTAAACATAGATGTGAGAGCATTAAATATTCAGAGCAGAAGAATATTTATTTGCCATGAAACCTGAATAAATTGAATCCTTTACTCCTTGTTTCTATGGGAACAAGTTCTATTGAATAAACAGTCTTTGAATAATATTTTATTATTTCTAATTATATTAATTATAATTCAATATGTCACATTAAAATAATTTCAATGGTAATAAGAAATTTTAATACTGGTGCAAACTTTAAAAAAATAGGCTAGTTGAGTTTAAAGTAATTTATGCTGCTTGTAATTTTTAGTTTCCATTGTCACAAGAGCTAATTACTAGTTACTAGTCCTGATTATTTGCATTTGAATTCTTAATGGGGTGATGTTTTATTGTGGTATTGGGAAAAGATATAAAATAAACATGATGAAAAGACCAAAAGTTGTAGAAAAATAATGTTAGTGAAGCAATTAGTCACTAGGGAGCTTTCCTTGACCACAAAATCCCTGCATTTTCCCATTTTCTATATAACCATTGTCTTTTTTTCTTCTTCCTTCTTTTGCTGAAGTAGCCTAAAAACATCCCAAATACGAGTTTTAATGCAAGTTAAAAGACAAGTTATCCTCTTATGTCTACATAAAATCAATGGAGTCCCTCACAGGATATCTCAATGATCAGCCTGAAGAAATGGACACCAAAACAACGTGATGGAATAGTAAAATTATTTTGAAGTGAATACAGCAGTGTTTAGTGAAAAATAAATTTGGATTAAACTCAGTCTAACCAATATAAAGAAGAGCAAAACCAACAAGAATGACAAAACAGAACCAATCCAAAACAAAACAAAGGCATTTAAGTGGAGGCATGCTAAGCAACATTATGGAGGAATTAAATAGAAAAGGTTAACTAGGTTTTTTTTCTTCCTGTTTTTACACTGGTGCTAATCATCATATCAGTTTTGTCATCACACCTAACACTTCATACACAAAATATCAAAATTCAGGAAAAAAAAATCTTTTTTTTTTCTTTAATGAAAATCGGATGTAGACTAAGTAAGTATTATCAGCCTTTTCTTAACTATACTGTAGCAATGTCAGAATCTCTTCTTCTTAAATTCCTTTTCATATCAGAGAGTCAGCTAAATCATGATGTCAATATAAATTAGAGTAAATGATGATTCAGAAAGATAATCAAATTCCTGGCACAATATGCAACTATTTTATTAAAACAGCAAAGGGAAATCTGAAAACTATGTGAAAAAAAAAAAATGTGTTATCACTTTAGGGAAGACAACTATTTAATAATTCTCATAACTGCATTTGTTTAGAAAACACTGAGCAGCAAAGTTCTGTTTACAGTGTCATAGAACAGTTTGGGTTGGAAAGAACCTTTAAAGGTCACCTAATCCAGTCTCCCTGCAATGAGCAGGGACATCTTCAAAAAGATCAGGTTACTCAGAGCTCTCACCAACCTGACCTTGAATATTTCCTCCTGTGGTCTCCAGAGGTAAGACTTATGATCATAGAAATAGAAATTTACTTTCAGATTTTTCATCTGCCGTGACTCAAATAAACCTGTCACAATCTATCATCTATATCAGAAATATTTCAATGAGTTTTAAAAAGCCATTACAGAGTTTTTCATTTAACAGCTGGAATATCTAATTAATTTGAATAATGGTTTTATAACTGCAGTGTGCTAAGGGATCAGAAATCATTTTTATCTCTTACTAAAAGGAATTATTCACTATCCATAAATATTTAAAATATACATACTTGAAAATGCAATATGTTGCATTTGGCAACACGTTCTGTAAAAATGATGAGTCCAGAGAGAAAAAGTTCTCAATGTGATCTTTGTTCTGCATTATTGTTTATTGTGATGTGAAATACAGTCTGAAATGGCAGGATTTTTTTTTACTGTAGAATGACAACAATTCTTTTTCAATATAGCCTTGTGTTTGAGAGAGCAAAATTACTCTTCTTATTACAGAGGAGGTAGCACTGCTTTTAATGCAGAGTAGTCCACATTCTATCCCAAAAATAAGTGATAAAAATATTTTTTTATGCCATTTTGTAGAGCTGGCACCTTTAATTAGATAAGGGTATTAGAAGTTGTTTGTGCAATTTGTTCAATGACCATGTAACTAAAGCAGCTACTTATTGAGAAATAACTTCTTCAGAAAAAACTTCTTGCAGTAAATCCTAATGCACAGAAATGATTCTATAAATCAAAGTTTTAGCTCCAGTGAAGTTTGTAACTGAGAAGGATTCTCAAAAGGAGAAAAGTCACTTAAGGCATTCATCTCAAAACAATTGAATGAGGCACTTGTCACCACAGCAGGAAACAGAAAAGCACTTAAAGCTTGTACAAGTAATTTATTTTAGCAATCATCTGAAAATTTATACAGGAAACAAACTGGAAAGGAAATAACTAATGAGAGTTCATTAATCTAAACTCCAGCAGTTACTAATTTATAGGAATGGGACATGTATTAAAATTTCCCACAATGCAAACAATATAAAATGAAACATTTGAGAAGAGGGTTTTAAAGCCAGGTAAAAATAATTTATGCAAGCACCTTAGCTAAGGTGAAAACTTCAGGAAGGTGAAACCCAGGAGGCCAGAAAATGCATATGCCCTAGAATTCAAAGTATGCATTTTGTCACTGCTTTGACTGAAGCAGGCTTTCAGTTGAAGGCTTTACAGAATAACTGGCAATTATTTTAGAAGTTCCAGAGATTTTAGAAAATGTTCACTTTCCATACTCAAAATCAAAAGAGCCTGTTTCTGGTAACTACCAATTGCTAAATTTATCTTCAGTCTAGTAAAATACAAGCACAACTAAGTGAGAATGCTACAGGATATTTTAGAAAGCTGTAATAAGGAATAGGACTACAGGAAAAGTAGCAAGAATAATACAATTCTCAACAGGAATTCATTTGAAAGAAACAGTAGTAGACTAAGTAGAAACAGACAAAAAAATAAAAAAAGTGATCAAATGAAGAGTATGTAGATACTGAGGAAGCAAAGACAGTGAAAATATAGGAAGCCCTGAAATAAGGAGTAGAGGGATAAAGTGGCAATGGGTAGCAGATGATACATGCATTTGCTCCTCAGCAGAGTTCTGTTTTTACAGTTTTGAAAACAACTTGAAAAACATACAGAATTCTTCAGTATTCACTTTTGACGTGGACAGTGACATTGAGAAACGGGATAAGAAATCAGAGACTAAATTCTTTATTTACAGGCAGCAGAACTGCATGGCAAACTTTTCCATTGCAGCAGGAGCAAATGGGATAAGCACCACAACCACAGAGCTTACCATGTTCCTGGGTTCCACTTCAAGAGGAGCAAAGCAGAGTGGATCCTTATTGGCATGAATTCTCATCTCAGACTGTGGTGACACCTTCAAAGCGAGCTTCTTCGTCTGTGCTTCATTTCATACTGAAGTTGGTCTTGCACTGCTCACACTGGTTACCCTCTGGATGAAACCAGAATATATAGGAAGTCCAGAGCCCTCCTGCTCTGGAGGAGCATAGACATACCTGCTGATAGATCCATGGGTGTGACGCAAAAGCTCTTGACCTACATGTAGGTTGGATGTCATATCTGTGATGTCATATCTGCAGTGTCAATAGTTGGGACCTTCAGTTACCCTCCCATGGTTCTGCTCTACAAGCTTGCACAGATATTGCTACAGACACAGAAAGACAATCTGCAATCTAGTGCCAGACATGTACCTTATGTCTTCAAAAGCTAGGAAAATTTTCCATGCTTTTGACTGATTTTGCTTCCCTTTCATGACTTCAGAAACCCGCCTGGTTGAAACTTGTTTACAATTCATACATCATTGGTTTCAGTGGGTCACATATTTTGAAAAAAAAAATATTTTTGGAACTGCTGCTTAAAGACTGATAAACTGTTTTTAAAAGTAGGGTAAGGCTGAAATATTTGACAATAAAAGTCTTCACAACAGACTCGAGAACATCCAATTGTTAAGAGTGAGATACCATCTGCATTCACTATTACATCTCATCTCGGAAACGTGTTTGACAACATAATCACATAACCATACATATTAAAGACACAACAACTGTATCAAATAAACTACAAATGTGAATGTTTTCAGTAAGATTAGTTTATTTCTTTGTCAAGAACAATCAGACAAAAATTAGAAATAGGAACAACTTTACCAAATAGTTTGAAGAATATTTTAAAACTAAAATTTCTAAGAAAAGAAAAAAGTCATTGAAACTTTGTCATAATTTTTGAAGAGCAATTTCCAAAATAATAAATTTACTTTATTTCATAGATAGATTACTAGTAGTATCAGAAATTTCATGTTCCTTTTACCAGTACTTATTTAAACTTCACTGGGCATGAGTACTGAGATAAAGAAAGAGAAAAAAAGATGCAAAAAGGAATTAAGGTGGCAGGGCACAACTG
>JAOTQP010001546.1:62353845-62370246 GCA_026413545.1 Cichladusa arquata
CATGCAGCCTGCTTATGTAGGCCCAAGTACCCTTTGCAGTCAATGAAGATTTGACCAATAGTCATTGAAATCTATAAACTTTATCTCAGCCAACAGCTGCTGTCTGCCTTGAATCATGAAATGGTTTTGGTTGGAAGAGAACATTAAAGATAATCCAGTGCAGAACCCCTGCCATGGGCAGCAACATTTTTCAATAGATCAGGTTGCTCAAAGCCCTTGTCCAATCTCACTTTGACCTCTTCCAATGAAGGTGCATCCAGAACTTCTCTGGGAGACCTGTTTCAGTGTTCCAACACCATAAAAAATTTCTTCCTTGTATTCAGTCTAAATACACCATTTTTTTCAGATTAAAAGCATTGTCTCTTGTCACTAAAGGCCCTGGCAAAAACTCTTTCCAAATTTTTTTCACAGAAACTTCCTTCATATAATGAAAGGCCTAAAAAGAGTCTTCTCAGAGCCTTCTCTTCTCCAGGCTGAAAAACTCCAACTCTCTCAGTCTGTCTGCACAGGAGAGGTGCTCCAGTCCTTTGATCATCTTTGTGACCTCCTCTGGACTTGTCCCAACAGGTCCATGTCCATCTTATGTTGGGTGCCCAAGAGCTGGATGCAGTACTCCAGGTGGAATCCCAGGTCATATCTCCTCTGGCCCAGGGCATTTCAATATACCAACCAGACAGGGACCACGGTATCAACTTAGTGTGCATGAATTTGATTATCAGCCTCCTTGCAAAAAACAAAAACAACATACTTAATATCCCCAAAGACACCTTTCCCCTGAATTGCACTGTCACAAATATCAAAATGTCAGTGTAAATTAATATCTTTGATGTGCTTGCAGTCCTTTGACATCCTAAAGGGTTACAAAAGAAATAAGGACTAAATATTTTTATGCCCTATTCAAGATTCCCCTATATATTCTTATAATAAGTGAAAGTAAGTCATCACACTTCTGTGAAGTAATTAAAATTAATTCCCTTTAATGTATCGTATCAGACTTTTTATGTGGAACCAACATGACACTGCTAATGGAATGTGTTATGAAGAACAAAAGTGTTATCACACAATAACAATAAAGTTTTCTGAGTTATTTTATAGATAGGTAGGTAGATAGATACATAGATACATAGATACATACATACATACATACATGCATACATGCATAGATGGATGATAGGGTAATAAAAAATTTGGTTTACTTATGAGCCCGAGAGATTGGCACATTACCTTGCACAATTCTGTCCCTTTATAATGCCATAGATGCCTAAATCCACACAAGAAGGACACAGAATCTTGTCCTGTGTACATTAACTTGGTTATTTTAATCCTGCTCTTGGCCACAAAACTAAAATGTATATATATACACATATGCATAAATATATATATTCACTTAACATTTACTGCCATGACTTTAGATTAAGTCAGGCCATGAAAGGGTAATTTTAGATATGAGAATCTATAGTCTTCAGTTCAAGTGGTTATGGTGATAGCTGGAATGTATTTAATTAACTGCCAATGTATTAATGTATTTACTACCAAGCTTAAAGCTTTTTGCAAAGTTCAAGATTACTTAATGATTGAAAACATATGTGCCTGTAGCTCACAGTATACAACATTAAACACACTACTATTCAAAGCAAAATCTAATTAGCTAGTTTCTTTGGGATCTTACAGAAAGTTAACTTGGTAAGAAGTCTTAAATTTAAAAGCTTTATAAGTTAAGGACAGATTAAAATCTGTGAAAAGAAGGGCGAAAGAAAGGAACAGAAATAAAAGTAAAATCAGAAGAAGGATTCATTAATCATTTATTTATCTAGGTTTACATTTTCTTTAAAAGCTCAAAGATTAAAAAGGATTCAGAAAATAGGTTCTCAGTAATACGAACACGTCTGTGCCATGTAGATTTCTCCATTTCTCCCTCCATCACATCCTGTTTTTAAGTCAGCTTAGCAATAATGCAATTAAACCCTGTTTGGCCTTTCAGTCAGTCAGCTCCCTGTCAGGGATGATGCCAGAGCACTGAAAGGCTGCTGGTGTGTCACGGGATCCATGCTCAGAGTTTACTTTTCTCCCAGCTGTAGGCCGCTCCTGTTGAGCTGACCCTGCCCATCACTCAGCATGATGATGCCAAAACAGGTAGCAGCAGGAGCAGCAGGCACAGCCTCCTGTCACCATGCTGATCTAGCCCTGATTTATGCAGTTTCCATCAGCATAAATCAACAAGCTGCCTCTTAAGCCCAGGGAAGAGACAAGAACATCATAGAAGAGCAGTAGGACTGAGTAGGAAGGACTGAGACTGTTCTGCCATATTTTACATTTCAGCTCAAAAGCTACTTTCAAGTCCATGTCCACTTGCATTTTTTGTGCATTTGAGTTGCCAAAACTGTACATGTGGAAAGCAAAGAAAATCCTTAACATACATCTTCTACCAGGACTGTTATTTGTATAAGGTGTGTATGCTCTACAAACCAGGAAGAGACCAATACCTGCTGGAGACTGGTGTCCGAAGCTTTACACAATCTCTTAGCTACTGTCACACCACAGAGTCCCCACAGAAATTACCTGTCTTTTCTAGTTTCCCTTTGTCTTTTACTGCTGAACCTCCATCAGCTCAACTTGCTCCTTGTAGAATGCTAATGTGAATCCAGTCTATGAAGAGAGTGCTTGCCCTACATACCCAGGACAGCAGTATTGCATGGATACAAATGAGGCTGTCCAGATCAGGAAGCTCATCAACGGCTCTCAGAGCGTCTCTTTCAGGACTATCAATTTTCACACTGATTTTCATTTTTGGCTTGTACGTTTTGAGACCTGCTTGTTCAGTAGTTCTGATTAGAAAGTTTGTTGTTGTGTTCTGCATGTCAGCACATTTGGGAAGCAAGTGTCATTCATATTCATATAAGTCTAGTGAGACCACAAATAATCCATCCTTGACATCCTTTGTTTGTTAATAATGCTTCTAAATGACCTGGCTTATTTTACAAGGACATAAACGTATTTCTGTTGCCTGGCAAGGAAATACTTTATTCATGCCACAAAAGGATTTCAAATCATCTATCAGGCTTAGGATGAGTGACAGCTGCCATTCATCTCTTTTTTCCCTTTTCTTTTATTCACAAATTGAACAATACAAGAATAAATGTGATGAAATTAGGCTAATCTGAGTCTGAGGTCAATATCATTGTGCATTCTATCCACTCTGCAAAATGGGATCAGGATGATTTTTTTTTTAGGATGCTTTTTAACTCTGAATTGGCCCAGTTAATAGCAAGTGACCTCTGCTTTATGCTGCAGATACAAGCATGAACAGAATGATGAAAAGTTCTTTCAAATGGGTGTGCTTTACAGAAAGGCACACTTTCTGTACACTTTCTGTGTACAGCCTCATTTATTGGCCTCTTAAGTGCTTTGAATCTGAAACAAGAGCATATCCAGACCAGTCAGTCACTCAGGCACATGTCAGAGTAATTTGGTGTTATATTTCCCATGATTCTGGAGAAGATTCAATCTCCAGGACCCAACAGTGAATCAAAGTTTTCTGCTATTATTTTATACTATCCTTCAGTTTTAGTTTGCAAGCTTGTTTGTGGATATCTGGTCTGAGTTCTTTCCTCCAACGATCCTTTTGTATCAAAGGGAGGTCCCTTAAACACACTGAAAATTACTTGTGCCTCCATTTGCTTGTATTGTTGTGGGGACAAAAGACAAAATTAAATTCTCTATTTATGTTTTATTGATAATACTGTAGTCGAAAAAAATTTTAAGCAGAGGCTTTCTGGTTTAGAAAACCTTTCTTGTATTCTCATTTTGGTTATTTTTTAGATTACTACGCCTGGCTTTCAAAATATTTTTCCTTGTTAACAATTTTACTATAAGTTTCACTTTGAAAGTTTATTTTCTTTCCATTCACTTAAAAACAACATCTAGGTCTATCTGCTTCTGTTCCTAATAACTTTCCACATTGTGCTGATGAACTATTTCTCTCTCCTACCCAAACCTTTCCTACATACTTTGTCAAATACATATCTGAAGATTTCTCCAAATACATATTTGAGGATTCCTCCCAGTTTTTCCTCTCTTATCAGAAATGAAATCCTGTGAACTTGATGGGGAAGCTGTCTAAGGAGAAGGCTCATACTCCTCTCTTGATGGTAGAGGACACATCTGGAAATAAGCATTCTTTGAAAGCGTTTTTTAAAACAGAATTTCACAACACAGCACATAAATCACACTGGCCTCTCCAATGTATAAATATCCAAAATAATGACACAAATTGCTTGGCTGTTTGCTGAATGTTTATGAATGTCTGTTAAACAACCGTTCTCACCAGGCTGGTCATCCCTGCTATTACATTCACAAATTCTTTACATGCCAGTGGTGTTTTTTAGTTTATGATTGTCCATCTTGTGACGTTTAGGGAGACTGATAGTTAAGGTAGAAACTTGGGGAATTGTCTTTTTCATATGATGTATTTTAAAAGCAAAATACAGGATATTAATTGGATTCACATATTACACATGGATTTTGTAATGCAGTTGTCTTGGTCTAGGTTAGTTTGAGACCCTATAATAAGCTCTATTCTTACAATTAGAAAACTCCAATGTAGTTTGTCAGCTTCTGTCCCTTGGCTCAACTGATCTGTGTCCAGTCTTGATCATACATATCCCAGGTAAGTCCATGCACAAGCACTCAGCTTCATTTTGTCAGTTAGGAAACTACAGGACAGCTAATAAAATAAATGTGCTAGGCTTATTATATCTTAATGAGACATTCTTAAAATAGCAGATTCCTTGTTCCTCAGGGTCCTAGTAAAAAAAATCCATCCCAGAGACTATTGAATAAAATAGACAGGCCTCAACCTGCAATTCCTGCAGCAAACCTCTTCAGTCTGTATACTGTGGCCAGCTGCCTGGGTGAGATTTTTTCCAATAAAATAGGTTTTCACCATAGTTTGTCAAAACTAAGAATTCTTGTTTACAGACACACATCTTTTTTTGTTGAGAATTATTCCCAGGAACAAGATGGACTTATATATTGGTTGCAACCTCAGAGACAAATGGTGTAGGAAAAGTTCAATGTAAGTTTTGGACCCTTTCTCCACTGAGTGTGCATTGAAATATCTGATTATGCCCTTTCTGATAGCATCCAGCACATCAAAGTTCTAAGGAGTGGAAGAACATGAAAACATTTCTCATTTCCCTCTTTCAATATTTCAAGTAAGCATGCTAAAAAAACTTGCACAATGAAAACAGTCAATAAATGTAGCAGTAATCTATTTTTTCTTGCAATGATGCCTCAGGCAAATTCACTGTGGTAAGAAAGGGAAAGTATTAAAGCTCTATGAAACTCCCTTGTTTGTTTTGATTCTGCATATTCTCTATTTTCTTAAATTACTGCTTCTACCAAGGGATTCAAAGTCCTAGTGCTGTTGAGTTCTTCTATCAAACACTGAGAAGAAAAGTTCAATGATACTTATTAGATCAATTCCAACAAATAACTCAGCAGTTTCAAATTTTACTTAACAAAAATATACTAAAAATAGCATTTAAGAAAGTTGCAGAAAATATCAGTCATTTAGCTCTTTTCATGGACTCTTCTCACACACTGAAGAAATTTTTATTTCCACTTTCAACAGAAAGTATGATGAAATTAATCTCTGACTGATGAATCCGTGTCAAAATTCATCTGAATGGCAGGCAGCAACCCTTTCTGTTCCTCAGTAGTTTCAGAGAAATGTCTTTAAAGCTCACGTATCCATTATCAGTAATTTGGATGCAGTACACACTGCATCCAGAACTAAAATCACATCGCCGTGCTAAGACTACCCCATAGATTGGAGGATAATGCTCATTATTATGTTGTTGGGATATCTCTGCATCATTCAGTGTTCCCATCATGAGACAGAAGTGTGCCACCTAAGGGGGTACTTCATATTTTGTGTAGCATTCTGCTCCTTTAACTTTCAGCACCTGAGTAACTGTACACTTCTATTTTTTGTGTAGCTGCTTGGATAAGCATGTATTCTCTTAAGGTGACACCTAATTCTTCCTAGGCAAACACACCTCATGATAGAAAGCAAGAAATCAAAATTTTAGATCGTTCACACACAAAGATTCAGAAAGGTGATTCATCTTCCACTATTTAGAAAACTGGTCAGACATTACAGAATCAAATTTGAATATGTTTGTTAATGATACACAGTTCTGTTTGCCCTTCACATCATATAGGTATTAATCTGCTTTTTGATGAAGATGAGTCTTTGCAAATAGGCATATGCTCATCTATTTGATAAAGTGTAATCATGGTTAGTCCATTCTTAACACAAGTTACTTGAGAATTCTTTTTCTTCACTGATAGGAAATTTTCATGATACAGTAATATCCAGGGAGAAGTAATTAATTTTGACTAGGGCACTTGGCAATCATTTGCCTTAAATAACCTGACCCTATGTCTCCTGGATGTGCTTAGAAAGATTATAGCATAGTCTTGGACGTAAAACAGAACTTCAGAAACTACAGACAAATCTGAAACTTGGCTTTGCCTTCGTGTCTCCCTGCAGAAATTTCCATAATGATCAAGATCTTGCCTCTCTTTTCACATTAGACTTCCCTTTAAAAAAACCCCAATCCATGAAAAAACTGATTTTTCTTAAAAAACACTATGATTAACAAGTAAAATGCTGCTTGTTTCCAGTTGAATTAAGGTTCTTGGTTGGACAAAACATTAGTTGGACCAATACTTCTGGAAACATCCTCAGAAGACCTGAGAACCATTACAAGGCCTGCTAACATTATCCTCTGTCTTCACAAGCAATTTTCTTGACCTTCACTCTTCTAATAAACACCTAGTAGAACATATGCATATGTAAGAAATATTTTGACTTTTTTCATCTTCAGACAATTATCCCCTAGGAGAAGGCAGAGAGAAAGAATAAAACTGTCTGAAAAAATTAACATCTCTGAATTATTCATTTTTCAGAGTAGTAATAATGCATTATATTAAATGAGGACTCTCTTTCCTGCACACTCGAAATAACCCATAAGGTTATGACAGAACTGACTGCCCCTAAAGAATAGAATTTTTTTTGTTTATCATTCAAACAGATGTATCAAATTTCAACTGCAATTAGTGGTTTTCTGCCCTGTAGGATTCATGATGTCTTACAAAAACCTAATATTTAACCTCTAAATTATAAAAGCAGCCTCTGATTTCTATCAAGAGGAATTAGGAAACAGACTCCTACTCATCTTTCATATTTTTTGCTCACATCATAAGGCTTGGCGTGATTTTGTCACTCATTGTCAGCTTACAAACATTTTTACAGGAAAATGAGTCAATGAGAATGGTTTTCAAGGCAAAATTAATTAAATATTAATGTTATTGAGCAATATGTTTTTCATGAACCCCAAAAATGAAATAATTGAGACTACTAGTAATGATCCAGCTCTAAAATAATTAAAACAGGAAGCTGATTGTACCTATTTATGTATTTTGAACTATCAATAAAAAGATCAGAAATCTAGTCCAGTAATTCCAAGATCAATTAAGAACATGGAGTATTTTTTTGTCTCCAACCCTATTACATCTGCTAAGTTGCTTTTAAACTCCTGCCTCAGAAGAAAACCAGTTCTCTTGCCAGCTTACACTCGAGCAGAACTTTGCTGTCTTTCTTGCACAAGATTCAGCACCAAAAGGTAGAAGAGATAAGACAACCCATGCAAGACAATGCCAACTTCCTTTAGGAAGCTGAGTCTTAACTGGCTGTGCTACAGAGGTGTAGCACTGGTAACTGAGGCTTCTTCTGACCTACCTCCATTGTGCAGCTACCCACGCACCAGATACCTTATGACTTAAAACAAGAACATTACAAGTGCTCTGTTTCCTTGTTGTTGTTGCTATTGAGAAACGTATCATTACTTTTAAAGAACAGGTTCTGCTGCAAGGCATAGAAATAACTCAAAATACATATATATGATTTGCCATTTCCATGAAACAAATTCCTCTAAGAAGGTTAAGATCATCTCCACAACATGATGAAATACAAGCATCATATATAGTTCAGATGTTAGATTAGTCTTTCATCTTCAAGCTAAACTCTAATATCTATATCCAAGAAAGAGCAGAATTGCCTTCTAAATGCATACCTGATAGCTGAACTTGCCTGCTGAAGGGCCTCTAACACATTATGCATTTAATAAATTTTATTTGGTCTTTAAGGACTAGGAAAGAGAAAAACCCAGCTAAGTGGATTTAGAATTTGCATGGCAACACAGAGAATTACACTGATTTCGTTCTGACTGACAGGCTCTGTATTACCCAGAAGACTGCTGAACATTACTACTTCAACTCAGGAGCTGCCTGCTGAGATATATCGTTTAACAAAACATTAAGCAGAAAGGAAAAGAATTGTTCAGCATGAAAACTTCAGAAATAGCTAAGACAAGTTCAGGACAGTGCTTATTCATGGAATGAAAGTGGAAAAACATTAAGAGTTACTAACTAATTGAATTTTTCTGTATTAAATAAAAATGGAAGATGTGGTTGCTGTTGTAGCCCAAGTAAAAAAATTAGTGAAGTTATATTCTCTCAAAAAATATTATTCTTGTTTATTGAAATGGAGGCTGATGTTACAAAACTCAAATGTGAGTCTCAAACTCCTGGCGGAAACATTTTATTACTCAAAATGCTCAACCAGAAAGAATTTCAGCCACTGTGCTATAGAGCAGATTGTTTTTTCTGTTTTCAAAAATTACAGGGATACAAGAGATAGGACCACAGGAAAAAACAGACAGCGGGAACAGAGGAAAAGGATTTGAAAGGTATGGAGGGAACATTATGTGACATTGCCTTGAAAAACAGCCTTCAAGAAATTTTCTCACTGTCTAATTGGCTCATTATTTTATAATTTTGATTATTTCATTATTATCATTGATTTCTTTAACAAAAAAATATTTAGAAACTGGCCAATAACACAAAGCCATGAAGTTAATCCTTTCAAGAGATAAATGGAATAGCACCTAGGAATAACCAAGGTTATTTCTATGGTGTTATTTCAAGGTGTCCTTGAAATACAAAGAAACAGAAATATAATGGTATAATAAAATACAAGATCCTCACTTGAAGAAATAACAGCAATTTTTAGCATCAGCTAGAACTGAAGGAGAAGGAGAGAAACAAAGGTACCTTAGCTAATCATAACAAGGCCATTAACCATCAAAGAGAAGCAGCAAAAAATAATGAGATTAAAAGGCATTTCAGTCAGGCTGTTTCTAGTTGAATTAGGCAAATGTGAATGTCATATGATGCCAAATGTAAAATACAGTTTTCACAACACATATTTAGGTACAAAGAAATCAGATGTAAAACAGATGTAAAGAATAAGTACTGGTATGCTCTGAGCAATGACCAGCCCATCATAAGAGGTGAGTTTAGATGAAATTGACTTGTTTTCAATCAAGTAAAATGAAGACCAAGAGGAATTTTTTTATCTGTACATCTGGAATAAATAAATGAAGGAAAAGAATGTTTTAATTTTGAATACAGAAAACATGTAATGGGATGTAAACTGTTATTAAGAGATCAGAAAAATTTTAATTACTAGTCTGTCAGGTGGTCAAGTCTGAAACATCTATTTTAGAGGCTTCTCATCAATCATATGCTTACCATCTTTCAGTTTTGATTAAATTAAATTCAATTAACTTGCACTAGTCTTATTAAATTACAGAAACTGTGGGCTCACAAATATCAAGAAGTTAAATGCATTGGTAGAACTTGGTAGAAGTTTTTTGTTTCTACAGCTTGGTAGAAGTTACTGTTTTCTTGTTTGCCATTAGGTAAGGCTGGCAGAAGCAGAATTGCCTGAGTCCTTACTGTTGCACCAGACTGTACCTCTGAACCTGCAGCCAAGTAATCTCCAAGGCAAACAGCTTGCTGCTACTTACATGAAGTAAAGTTGCTCATAACAAGTGTATTTTCATGTACAAGGGCTCAAATGTGGTCTTTCACCTGCAATTAGCAAAAACCTGAACATCCCAAAAAAAAATCAAATTTTGTGTAGAGATCCAAGGCAAAGCAGAGAGCCATTTGTGGAGGCAAAGGAGCAAACAAGAGGAGCACAGCCCAGCTTGGGTGTCAAGTCTGGTTTTGCTCATATAATGTCTCTCAGTGATGGGATGTGTAGGAATAAATTCTTCTTCATTGCACAGCTCAGAGGGACCCATGGGCATTGGGCCACACGTACAGTGAGACCTGAACATCACTATGACAACCTGCTGTGCATGGTAAATTCTCCTTGTTCCCCTAAATTAACTGTCTTTCTCTTATATTAAAAGCATGGTCTGTGCAAATTGGTTCCACTTGCAAACAGACATCACCTGAAAGATAGCTTTAAAGAAACATCCTTCCCACCCATATTTTCTCAACTTGTCATAAAATCATAGTCATCTCTTAGCCATATCTACTCAGATATGCTTTTTCTTTGCTAATTTGTCATCTTTATATCAACACTTTCTATATTACTTCTTCCATTATTATTACACTTCAATATTCTTCTTCATTATTACCAGAAACCAGCTGGAGCAAACAACCTTAACTGTCATGACTTTATATTCTTTTTTAATCAGCACACCAGATCACTCCTCATTCAGGTGATTGAAGTAGCACAGCAAATCACAAACAGTCCAGGAAGCTCCTGTGAATTGTTGACAACTTCTTGTGACGGGTGGTGGAGGATCCCACAAGGAATGGTGTGCTGGTTGCCTCAGAGTGACAAACAGAAAAGGCTTTGTCAGAGGTGTGAGGGTTGGGGGCTGCCTTGGCTGCAGTGACCATGAGGTTTTGGAGTTCTGCATTGTCAAGGAGGAAGCAGGGCAGCGAATAAGATTGAAACCATGGATTTCAGGACAGCTGTCTTTAGCCTCTTTAGGGATCTTCTTGGAAGAATCCCACAGGAACAGATCTTGAGAGAAGAGAGGTCCAAGAGACCTGGTTGGTATTCAAGGATCATTTCCTCCAGGCTCAAGAAATTGAGTAATGGGGTAAAGAAACCTGCATGGATTGAGACACCATTAGTGGTGACACAAACAGCAGCAAAGCTAGAGAAGTAGATACTAGAATTAATTAATTTTACTCATTTAGAACAGTGCACCTGTGTCATGCAGAAGGAATTACATCAGTTATGCTTAAGATGCAGCTTGTGAATATAATTCCCTACAAAAAACATTACAAGACATAGCCTTCTGGCAAGTAAGAGTTTTAGCACAGAAGGTTCATATCAGTCCTTGTGCTTACCTTAAGAATGCTGGAAGATAATTGCTGCTTCATTGTACTCTCAGAAATAGAACAACCCTGAGAAGTATTTAAAAAATATATTCTGGACAAAAGACATATTTACCTGCATTAAGTACTTCTAAGCATTTGCCAGGGAAGTCATATGTAAATGCAGATATTGCAATTCATTATGAAGAATTTGCAACATTCTCATGATCAGTAGAAAAAAAAAAAGAATAGTGAAATAAAAGCAAGAAGACCTTGGAAAGCGTTGGAGAACCTGAACATTTTCTTCTCTTTTTTAAACTTTTTTTCTAACTGACTTAGCAACAAATTCAGTATTCAGATAGGTACTCAGAAAGAACTTGAAAGAAGTAGAACTCAAGACCACATGCAGAAAGCCAAAACTGTATTTAGAAATATCATCATTTCCTGAGGAGTTGCTAAATGACAATAGAGTGTATCTGAACTTGTTACAGTGATGTGGAGCACTGGCAAACTAAACAGGGTTCAGTGAGAGGCAACGAGCGCTGCTCATTCGTTCAGCATTTCAGCTGCTGCACTCAGGCACCCATTTACAATCCTTACCTACAAAAGGGCACAAGTGAACATTTTATCCATCTTGAAATCATGTAGTGACACTTCATTGAAAAGATTCATTAAATTTAGATAGGTTAAAAAAATAGGGAGCAGAGACTCAGGTAATCGCTTTTGCAGATGAACATGAAATGCCTTAGGATGTGCAAAAGCAGTCACCGGAGAAATCACACAAGAAACAGTATGATTTGAAGCAAGTGAAAGTTTGATCTATTTCAATATCTTGAAAAGCTAATTCATATGGACTTAGTGATAAGATCATCTGAATTAAAAATAGCTAAAAGACAATGACAAATAGGGGAAAAAAAGGAATATAGCAATTTGTGATGGTTCACCCTCAGTGCTTGCATAGATAAGATTATATCAGTATTTTAGACTGAAAGATATGAATATTCAAACCATAAAAGGAGATGCAATGGAAACAATATTGGTTGGTAACAAAGGAATATTATACCAGTGCAACTGCACTTGAACAAATCAGTGTCCTAGCTTGCTTTCTGAGTAGAGCCCACATAATCTGGCACACCTCAAAATAGGCCAATCCACTTGAAATTATTCCTATATCTGTATTAAATTCACAGATGTACTGGGATGTACTCTAGGCCACCTCAAAAAGTCCTGACTTTGAATGGGGAGAATACAAAACTAGGTTGTTTTGATCATTCTTACATCTTAATGAAATTACTACATAATTTTGGCAATTGAGAAATAGGATAAGTTGGTCATGGAAGGTGGCTGATTAAAAGTCTTGTGGAAAGAAGTATGAATTGAACCAAAATTTGCCTTTTCCTTTTTTTTCACTTTTCTATTGGATGAAAGTAACGTTCCATATTTCTATATCTACAGCCATATGTTCTCTTGTCTGGTAATAAATACATAGAGAGTAAATAATATAACAATATAACAGAATAGTTTTTACCCTTTGTTTTTTTAATTTCTTAATGGATCTCTTGCATTTTCAATAGTGTTACTCTGTTGTAGTCTTCCATGGAGCATGACAATTTGTTAATGGAGATGGGCTAGCAGGGTAGCTATTTAGATAAATAGTTTATCATATAGACCATAGTGTTCAAAGCAGTTTGGTGGCAAAGATTATATGCTATTCACTCAAAAAAAGTAATTCTTCACCTGCACAGGAAAATACCTTTCTACAGTGACCTTGTGTAATCAAATGAGTACCCACTGGAGTCTATTATGCTAGTGACAGAACATTTCCAGAAAAAGAATCTTTTATGGCTTGTTCTCTAAGGCCCGACTCATGCTACTGCTGCTAACACTGAATATCTCCTTACTAACCCAGATAGCCACAGTGGTGTACAGAACACTAGCCTCAGGAAGGAAGAATACTCCAAGAGAGGTCTGTTTAATACCTAGGGAAAATATGGATTAGAAATCAAACTGAAAGGCATCACAGCTTAAAGTTTCCCAAATTGCCTGTTATTTCATTTGTTAAGTTTCAGATTCTTTTGTGTACCCATCCTAAAAAAGTCAGATATCCTTACACAGGATAAATTTACAGAATGTTCTGCATGACCCTGATGAAGCTGAGGACCCTCCAGTGGAAATTCAGTAACTTTATAAAGACCCTAAGAGTCTCCATTGCATCTATTTCTCTCCTTTCCTTTTGAGGGCAAGAATGGTCAGCTTCCTGAGAAGGGACTTTGTTGCTCTGTTGCTTTTGTTTATAGCAAGTGTGAGGGCTCCCTCTGTCATCCAGCTAGAAAGACAGACACATCCAAAACTGATCTGCCCCATGTGAACAAAGGCTGAGATGAGCCACCATGTGAAAGTGTCATTCTCCTCTGAGTGAGTTTTGACTGGCAGTTAAGATTAGGTGAAATACACAGCATCCAGAATGTGTGGACTACTCAACATCCACTGCCTGTAGGGGGGGTAACAATACCTACAAATTCATAGATGCACTGCAGCTGCTTTAATTTTTGTGATGATTTGCTAATGAGAAAACACAAAAGATATTTCCTAACAGTGGTCAGAGTCCATATTTACCTCTGGTAAATTAATGCAAAACCTATTATCATAACCAAGAACAAATTAGATTCATTTGACTCAGGAACTTTATACTTCTCCAGAAGGAAATGACAACAATAAAATGACAAAAATAAAAAGAGAATTCTAATTTCCCAGTTACTTAAAAATAATTGTGTATAAAATTTGTACCTCTTTTAGCTTTTTTCTCTCATGCAAAACACAGCTCTCTATCTAACAGGAAAACTTTAAAAAGTTTTACATTTATTTTTCATTTTGAAAAGCCCACTGAATTTCAAAAAATCTTTACAAGAAATTATTCAGCCCTTTGAAGGCTGAGTTAGATCTCATTTACACTGATTTGTCTTTGAGTCATACCTACTGAATTCAGTATGATTACTTCTGACTTAGATTGAAATAAATGAATCTCAGACCTCTGTGGTTTGCAAATGGAAGTAGATTCACAACAAGAACTGCTTGTCTTTCAAGACTCCAAACACTTCTGAACACAGCTGGGAATTTCTCTAGCAGCAACACCTCTCAAGATATCTTGACACTTCCAGTGCTGGTCAACTCCTCAAAACTCAAGGGCTAAAAAAACTGAAAATGGAAAAAAATGCCTTCAAATCTCTTAGAACCTCAGTAAAGTCTATATCACATCTGGAAATGGGGCCATTCTTGCAAAAAACACCTCCAAACAAGATGGAGTGAACAGAGCTGTTTAAATTCCCAGTTGATTCTCTGTCCCTAATTCTATTCTTGCACTCAAGTTTCCCTGCAGTTTATTGCTGAGTGCAAAATGATGTTTCATTTCAAGGCATACAGTGACTCAAAGACCAGAGTTTAGTTCCTTGCTTTCCAAAGTGCTTTTATGCAATGGAGAAATGAAAGGTACTAAAATAAAATCATGTTATATTCTTCAAATCTGTTCACTTGCATTATGTTGGGGACTTGATATAATACATAAGACTACATAATGCCTAAAAGAGGACAGTAAGGAATTATGGCACAGAATTCTGTGCATCACAGAATTCTGAAGAAGGTCAGTACAGCTATATTTCTCAGCAGAGATACACAATCATATTCCAGTCAAGTACTTTTGTAAAGCACAGAACATCAGCCTTTGAAAATCAACCAAATTTTTGCACACACCTTTTTCCAGCCAATTATCTCTAGTAAACAGAAGTTTACTATTGAGCAATATATCTTTTTATTCATTGCCGTTTTCAATGTAAAAGCAACTTACTGTAGGTGCAGAGGCAAAAGGTAAAGTAACTATTTTCACCAAGTTTGTGTGACATTCATGATTAACTTATTAAATTTTCATTGTCTATCCTTGTATACTTTCCATCCTTTGTGTCTATTTCTGAATTATGAAATCTGGCCCAGACTTCAATGGTTCAGAATCCTATTTGCAGAAGAAGCCACTCTTTTTTTGGTGAAAACAGCTTGAATAAAAACCTGTACTCTTTTTTACATATTTAGAAACAACAATTACAGAACTTTTTTCCACTGCCTTAAATTGCAGGTTTAAAGCCCTTCCAAGTCAAATTATGTTTTGCCTGCACTTTTTATTCTCTGCTGAAAATGTTCACCTCCTTCTTAAGATTTTTCACTGAAGATCATCTGACCACATGGCCAATCAGTTCAAGTTTCACAGGAAAAATCCCTGTAATAATATAATAATAATAAACAGTAATAACAGTCACAATAATGTAGGTATCTATGTATCCCTACATGATAAACCATAAAATGAAATACAAATTTTGACAACATATTTTGTTTTAAACTTTCTGTCAGCTACAAAATTACTTGTAGCCCACTTAACTGTGGTATCACTGGAAAAAATTTTAAAGAAACCCAAAACTTTCTTTTCTTCATGATCTTTTTAAAAAAAAATATTTTATGGATAGAAAAATTAATCTCCCAGATGCTATCTATGTCTAGCAGAAAGCAAAAGAGACGCACTTTCAACCTGCAGTAGGGACCTATCATCCCCCATCCTCACACCCATAATTTAGATCTTTAATCTGGTCTCTGGCTATTGGATTGCAAGCTTAAAACCAGGACAGTAAGAGAACTAATGTTACATAGGGAGAAGTAATACAATATGTAATTTGTGCAGAAACAGCTTTAACAAAAATCACCATGTAACACACACTGGCACCTTTATACACTTGTCCTCTAGTGATATCATTTTTGTCAGCACAAGTGTCATGCCTTCTACTGCTCAAAAAAGGCAGGTTTTAAAGCCTTGTTTGCCAAAACACTGTTCCATGAGCTTCACAGCAGCAAAGCTTTGTGAGCCTTAAAATCAGAAAGAAAAGTGAAAATATAACTAGGGGTAGTTAGTCAAAGACTCTAGAAAATGCAGTGGATTTTAAATTACAGAGCAGTCATCAGACTGACCAACAGGCTAAAGAGTTACATGGCTTTTTACTTACAAAGGACACAGATGTTGAAATCCTCTCACTTAGAATTAAAATAAAATAAGAAAAATTCTATATTTCCTGTTCTAAGAAATCCACTTTTTTATTAACCTCTTATTCAAGA
>JAOTQP010001546.1:62370346-62385043 GCA_026413545.1 Cichladusa arquata
TTTATCCAAGAAGATGGACAAAATCCCTAATTATTTTGAGGGCAGAAAAATAGCTGCATTCAAACACAAGAATTAAGTTGGCATAAAATTGTCATGAATATTCTGTATAAAAGGTCTTTGACTATGCTTCCTGTTATAACTGAGGAAAATATTTAAGTTTGTAACTTATCAAAACAGCTACTTGTTTTGAGTGGATGAGCAAGTGGAATTTTCCCTATATGTGTTAAAAAATCCATTTCCCTTTCCCAATCTTTTTTCTGCTTTCCAGCCAAACAAAATAATAGAAAGGGATCAACTATTTCAATTGGCAAGTTCTGAGCACTGACAAATTTTCACAAGAGGAGACATCCCAAGCACTGGACTAAGCTCTCATGTTCCAGGTGTAATTTTAAGCCATTGGCTTAAACACAAACATCTGCAGATTGAAATGAAACCTCTGTTTAATCTCCTGGATCTTCATGGTATGAAAATAATTTTGCTTCTGAAGCTAGATTGTTTTGGCCTATTAGTGAAGCCACCCACTTCTCTGCTTCATTTTTTCCAATAACTTTTCCATTTTCCTATTAAGAAAATATAACTGTGAAGATATCTACCTCTACAGCTATTAATCATTTTTTCCATGATCAGTTCTCAATCTTCATCCTTCAGGTCTTGCCAGAGTGTTGTCACTCCTTATCTTTTATTCCAACTTCTCACTCCCTATGACAATCTCAAGTTCCTCTGCATCTTTTGCACAGATCCTGCCTATATTTCGTCTTGATTTTCATGCCATAACTCTCAAGTTGCACACCAGAAATTATCTTGCAGTACTGCTTCTTTTCCGTGTGACTTTCTTTAAAGCTTTATGGAGCTGTGAAAGCCTCTGGGAAGCAGGTACAGCCTACAGCAATGTGCTGTAAGGACACCAGGAGGGTATGTGGGGTCATTGAGGAACAACTCCTTCCAGGTCTGCAGAGCAGTAAGCCTTCAACAGCATTGAAAGCATTGAAAGCAATACATTAAAACAAAAAATACAGGTTCACTGCAAAGAAGAAAGGGATAATGACTACAACAGACCTTCAGCCTCTTCCTCTCTCCAACTCAGATATCCCTTTCCCTTTGCTAGTAACTCTCTTGCTCTCTCTGACAGCCCCTCTTTTCCCAAAACAGAGTTTGCATCCTATTCCTACTGTTGATACAGTCCAGATCTGATGAATCTTTCCAGCATTTCCAGTCCTTCATTTGTCTTTCCTTTCTGGAAGTGTGACCTTGTGAAGGCTTATGCACTTGTCCCTCTGCAATGGAGAGAAGCAAAATCTGCTGTGTATATTAGCACAGCATGCACATGGTGCAAAGAGGAGTCAAACCCTCTGTGGGTCGTTAATGCAATCAGGAGACAGAAAATAAAATCAAACCAGGGGAAGGACTGGCCAAGGTACATCTGCATGGTTTTAAGGGGAAGGGGTTGTTTTATCACCTTATCTCAAATTTTTTGCCCTCTCTCCTTTTAAAGTAAAACCAACATTGCTACACCTATTAAAGCTTCACAGAACCACGGTAGAGAATAATCTCACATTTATCTTATTGTTTCCATTGAGCAATGCTTGCTAAAGCCCTTCTGACTGTAAAACTTCAGTGAGAGGAGCTGCATGACTGCTTTGGTAGGCTAAACTGACCATGGATGGATGAAGGAAATCTCATATCAATCACGGGTTTAAACACAAACAAGAGTTAACAAGCAGGCTTGGACACAAAAAAATCACAATGCAACACAGATTTTCATTTAAGGCATGACTGGTAGGAGACACAGGTCACTCCCTGTCACAATGGGAAACTTCACACTCTAACCCAGAACAGTATTTCTCAATACCCTCTGGCAGTAAAACTGCAATTTAAAGGGCAATAGATCCCAGTCTGCTTTCCTAACCATGAAAAGAGGGTGGTGTTGTCCCTGTCAAACTCTGTCAAACTGATTGCTTCAGCTTTATGAAAGTGTCTCAATATTTTATGTGTCTTACTTAAATTCTAGCTCAAGGAGCTATTATTTTTAGCTCCCAAAGTCACAAAAAAGGCTCATAAAGTAAATTTTACAGGCTCCTACTTATCAAAGATTTTTTAAAAAATTAAAATAAAAGGTAATGGCTTCAGAACTGTCATGATTTTGACAGCTCCTGAGCACTTTCAGCAGCCAATACTAATGCTACCCTCTCCCTTTTCACGTAAAGCTATCAATATTAGCCGTAAGGGTCCTGTGTGTTTGCAGCTTTGTGACTTTGTTATGCTTAAGGGAGCAATTCCTAGGTATCCTACTCCTTTCCTCCTACACTGCCATCACCAGCCACCTAAAGAAACAACTGCTGACAAGCACCAACAGCTTTAGGTCTAAGTGAAATGGATAATTGCCTTGTACTGAAGACAACAGACTTTGCTGTAATCTTTGCCTGGGTGTTGTCTTGTCTAAGTGTTGACCTAGCAGAAATGTAGGACAGAGTCACAGATGGTAGCTGACCCTGTATGAACCCATTCTTTGCAACAGAGTACTGTAAATTGGCAGTGGCCTGGTGTAAAGGGAGTAGGAATAAGAAAGGTTGTTTGTTTTTTTTTTTTACTTGACTTTTTTCCTCCCAAGCAAAAAACTTCAAATCTATTGATTTCATGCTTCCCCATCACTTTATTTTGACAGCAAAGCTGATGGGCCTTGAGTCAAAATTTCTAACAGTATGCTATGCATTTATATAAAATTTTAATCTATGGAAGAGTGAAAGAATAGTGAAATAAAAATTAACAAGGAAAACTCGATGAATCATCAGTTGGCAGTCCCAGTAAGAGCAACACATTGAACTAATGTTAGGATGGAAAGAGAATATTTCAAAATTGGCCCAGTTGTTGGTAGGTTTCTACAAAAAAATTGTAATTCCTGGCAAAATTAGTAGGAAAGAACAGAACATTGGCACGTGTTGAGTTTTACCTGAATTGTGAACCAGCACTTGTTCAAAATATCAACCCATGTATTTATATCTTGGAGAAAAATGTTTTGAGAATTTTCCCAACAGAGTAAATAGAAAGACTGAATTAAAAAAATAAGCACTTTTTCACATAAACAAGCAAAAAAAAAACCTTCGTTGTTTTATTTCACTTATCAGAACCTCCTCAGATTCTGGCACATCTTAAGGCACATTTCTGACCCAGTACCAAAGTAAACATTTATATTTTATGATTGGGTGATGAAGCTGTTTATTTATTTAGATCTTAACTTACAAATAAAATAAAATTTTAAAAAATAAAGAAATTATTATCCTAGTGCATTTCTATGAAGTTTGGCAAATTAGCTTGAATTTTTTAGAAAATGAGAGTATCAGTTGTGACCTGTTTCTTGGTAATAAATCCTATAAAAATAACACATGTTTCTGACAAAACCTTGGATCAAAATTAACACTTCAGTACAACTTCAGCAGCTGCAATCTCTAGGCAGTAGCTGAGTCGATGAGCAAAAGCAGCTATTTGACACATTTGATATTAACTGGAACAGGGAGGCTTATGGGGTCACACTTGCAGTCTGAACATAAAATATGATGGCACACAAAGGTCAGCTCTTCTGAAGACATGAAACACAGATCCCCAAAGCCCCACCCTGGACCCCTAGGCCCTCTCCTTCCAAGATGATTCCCTGCTAGCTGCCTCTCCACATATGCATGGCTTCTTCTTCCCCAGGAAAGTCTGTCCTGCAGGCAGTGCTAGTATGAATCCAATAGAAATAGCCTTTAGCCAGAGAGCTTAATTAGGTACTTCCATGATAGCATTGTATTCTTTGTGGGAGTCTATTAGGGGACACTGAGACATGTGACTGAGACTCTGCTTAGTTACTGCTGAGTTAAAAATATGACAAAGAAGCAGAAACTTACATTTCAAAATAAGTCAGGCACCTGTTTCTGTCTGAAAGGAAGGGAGGCAAGTAAGTGCTCTGGAAGTTAGTCCCCAAATAACTTGGGACTAAATATAGAGCCAAAAGTGCCACATCTCAGCAACCACTGTTCAGCATAAGGTACATTTTTGTTTGTGTCCATCCTGGAGTTCAGGCAAAATCTGCTTCCACAGTAAGTTCCTGTAATGAAGAAAATTAGCATACACTTTTGACTGTATCAGAGCACTGGCAATTATAAATAGCAAGGGGTGGGTCTATCAGGTTGTCTAGGGCCTCTTCCAAATGAAGCAAAAATTTTAGCTGAGATTCCCATCTAGAGTCATACTTAAATTTCTCTCCATGGGAATTTGAAACTGAGTTATGTGCATGTTATGTTTTGGAGGATACTTATTATTCCTTCTGTTCTGCTGCTTCAACAAATGGTCTGGTGACACAGGTATGTCTTAGAAAACACAGCAATCAGCTGACTGTGTTTTCTTTTGGCATAAATCCTGCATTGCCATTCTGCTAACAGATCTCTGTTTCTGCAGCTCAGATACAACTTTTTGGAAATACAGCATCAAGACAGGTAACCAGGGGAATCACCAGATGAATTTTACAGCCTCACAGACATAAAATTCTATCCTCTGCTACCAACATCCCCTCTTTGTCCACAAAACTTCCGCCTAAGAAAATATCAGAGTATACACAGAACTAAAAATGTGATAAAATGAAACCAAAATTTTCCACGAAACTAAGCTTCTCATGTGCATGAGGTCTGCATACAACTGCAGGTATATAACCTCTTCTACAGGTAACAGAAGGCAGTTGAGATAACTGAATTTCTTTGGGGCTATGCAAATGTCAGCAACCAAAACTGCCTTTCAGCTTTTTCCTATTATAAGAGCAGGATCTAAAAAGGAATATTTGGTGAATTAACCTGGTAGCAAAGGACTAAATTATCAATTTTCTCATTAATCAGGGGGGAATCAATCAGTACCCTTAAGCTTCCCTGTCAGCATTTCTCCCTCCCACCCATCCTGCTTTGTTTAATTTGTCCCTAGTACTTGTCTCAGTTATGGAGTATTAGACCCTCATAATTATTTAGATTCTCAGTTTTCCAGAAAACAAATGACAAGCCTATACTTAATATCTTTGAGGGCTGGCTCTTAAAATCTGAATGTCCATTGATTTAACAAATAAGAAAATGTAATCAAGCATCCCATAGGAAACTAGTAAATATTTGCCAGCAAACAAAAGATTATATTTTACTGAGATTTCTTCTCTTAATGAACAGATACTGAGTGCTTATTTTTCATTTTACAGCAGCTAAGCAAGCAGAACCAAACAGCCTTTTTTATCACAATGAATTCAGCTACCCAAGCATCCGTTTACAGACAGATAGTTTTAGGAGGGAAAAGCCTCTGAAATGCTTCTGAAAGCTAAGCAAAAGACAATACTCCTGGTGCAAAAAAGCTTAGTTATTTTTCTGATACTTTTTAACAAACAGCATGTAAAACAATCTTTTCATCAATTTCAATGAAAATATTCTAGAAAACATTCAATAAGCAAAGCTTATTTATTGTTCAGAGATTCTGAAAGTCCTGCAATCTGAAAACAAAATTTTTGCAGATGGCTTTTAAAATTAGACATACCTTCATACTTACTTAGATGCTAATGAAACTAACCACCAAATAACATCTGTCTAGTAATGTAGTTTTTGTCATCTGTGTTACTTCCTTGGAGGAAGTCCCCATTCCCTGCTCCACTACTACACGTTGTACTTGAACAACCCATGCTAGAGCAGTGCAGAATCAGACACCACCTGTCAATCAATTCCATTATTGAAATACTATATACCAAACCCCACACTCATTTCATCAATTTCTTGTTAGCTTTTCAAGCATGCAATATTCACCTGACTACATATTTGGGAGATAAAAAAAAGTGTTTAATCAACCCAAAAAATGATTCAAAAGAAATAATCAGAAATGAAAAACATTCTGTATCTACAGCATTTGAAATAAGACAGGCCAAGATGGTGGTGTGTTTAATGTCCCAAAGGTTGCTGGACTAGCAAAAGCCATGCATGCATAAGGAGAGAAACATGCTACAGGGAAAAGAAATAGGTTCTTTTTGTCCTTAGGCCAGTGGAATCTAATCAAGAGTCTGTGCTAGTGTTGCACATTTTAGAGAATATCACCAGAGAATTTAGGTTGTAATAGGTCCACACTGCACAGGAAAGAAATTAAATAGAAGTTGCTATCACATACTCATGGCTAAATAAATGACTTCTCTGTCAGACTTGACAAAATGATAGTATAAATAACTTCCAAAGACAATTTGCTAACACTTGGCTAGTTGGCTTGATTCAGCAATTGGCACTGATAGATAACCCAGCCTTATCCTCAGAAGAGCAATGACACTTTTTAATTCTTAATTCCCACAGGAGAAAATTGCATTCTTTTGTAAGAACCAATGATTTACCATGTTAACATACATCACCAATATGCACATTGCTTACTTTCAGAATGACTATCTGTATCATCTTCTCAGAATTTGTAGATGTTTATAAAATATAGGGGAAGAAACAGAGCCAGAATGTCAGTCCAGAACATCCCAAAGAAAGCAAAACCACAAAATCCTTTTTATAAATCCTAATTATAGCCCTAACAGACTCACATACTTAGCCTGATACTGGGATCTAATTGAAATCTATTATACAGACCCTTTGCTGATTGCCTTCTTAATTCTCATTTAAGTGTGTTAAAATAGCAGTTAAGTGATGGAAACATGTCCTTCTGCATGAGAAAGTGTGAAGATTGTTACTGCTGCAACTTTGATAACTACTTGCTTGTCCAAAAGAGATGCTGTCATGCAGCACCAGCTTTAAGTACATGGCACACTTGTTGCCATGTGTTTAATTACTGCCCTACTATCCCCAGTCACCTGTCATTCTTCCCAGTTTGAAATCTAAATCTCCCCCAGCTGCTGCTGTGGCTGCTTTATTTGCCATGGCAAATGAAACTGAGAGTGATAAATAGCACCCTGATGGTCAGGCATACCCCAGGGAGAAGAGAAATCTGAACAAAGGGAATCAGATTTATTTAGTACCACTCCTGGTGACAACTGTCAATTCAGAAGCCTCATGTTCGTATTCATTGCTAACCAGCTCACAGAAACCCTTCCTTGACTACATGCTAGCTGAATCACACCCTCTTGAAGGTATCCAATAGCAGTAGATACAAATATTTTTAACCAATGCAAGATTTTTCTGGAAGATAAACCTTCATATTAGTTAAGGACTGAAAACAATATGCAAAAAGATCAATACATAATGGAAATGTTCCCTGGCAATGATGTGGATGATTCTATGATTCTGTTTCTCAAAGAAATGTTACTTGAAAAGAAATAGAAGTGGATTTAGAGCTTGTAAGTATCTGGAGAGAGGTGAAAGTGAAATAGTGAAAATAGTGAATAAAGTCATACTTTACTGAAGTGCAAAGAAAGACAAGTGAGAGGAAGACAATTACTTGGTGGGTAGTTTCAGTATGGACATGTAGTAAGTAATTTCAGTGTTTTGTAAGATGGAGGTAGCTTTAATCAGAAGGGCAGTGGAAAATACCACAGGATGGTGAAAATTGTGGGAACATCTTATTGCTGCCTCTCAAACTTTCTAACTTGAATATGTGCCTTCCCAAGCAACCTTGAAACACAGCAGTTCCAAAAAAACCATGAAGGGAACAGCCATACGGCTGGAAATGACATGTCTGGGTTCAGCCCAGACAGTACAGTACCTGGTCATTTTCTTCTTATTTACACTAAATTCCAAAAAGAGAAGAACAGTGGCCTGAGCCAAGCATTTGACCTCACACCTGTCCTCACCAGCACTGGCATTGAGAACCATTTTGCAGCATCCTCTGTAAGACTGAAGATCTCAACCACCTAAGTATCTCAAAGACTTTGAAGTAACAAAGGACAATTAATCTGGTGACTCAGTCCAAACAGTTACATCAGTACTGTCTCCATCCTAATAACTGATGCAACATTTTAAAAACAAGGAGGCAGGGGTGACCTTTAAACAGCACTGCTAAAATTCTCAAAGCACTGATTCATACATAGTCCTTATTGTTGAGTATATTTTAGGGGATAAGGAGCTTGAATTTCATTTTTCAAAACCAAAGGAAATGAAAATGTAAAGGTGATATTTAGAAGAGAATATTTTGATGGAAAACAAGAAGGTCCATCTTATTCTCTTTTTAGAGTTTTCTGTCTTCTTCCATCTCCTAATGCTATTGATCTTTGAGGGGGATGATCCCTCTGTTTAAAGAAGTTGCATGCTAAGTCTGGCTGAGATGGATCTCATTTTCCCACAGCAGTCCTCTCAGTGCTGTGCTTTGCATTGATACCCAGAAAGGTGCTGGCAGCACACTGGTGTTTTTGCTACTGCTGAGCAGGGCTGGCACTGCAGCAGTGTTGTCTCTTAACACTCCCCTACCATCAAGGGGCTGGCAGTGGGCAAGGTCCTGGGAGGGGACACAACTGAACCAGGTGACAAAAATTTGAGGATCAACAGACACTAAATACCAATTCTATTGATAAATTTAATAACGATTTTTTAAGGCCACTCAAATTCACTCTTGAACCCTTCATGGCCATTTGCATGGTCTAATCGTTTTTTTCAGTTTCTACAGCAGAAGAAATGCTCTAGAAGCACCTTCATGAACAAAACATACATTAGATATTTGGCACATAATGAGAGGACTCTCTGCCAGAGGAGAGTATTCAGCCACTTCCTACAAATCAGACAAAACTAAAAACATCAAAAATGAAGGGAAAGGCTTCAATTACCCAGCTCTTGAGGGCTAGCTACTGGAGATAACTTTAAATTACTATGCACAAGCATATATACCAACAAACCAGCAGAAGCAGAACCTATGTTTATTTTGTAGATCGTATTTAGAAGCAATGGGATGAGTGGATTTAAAACTTTAGTAATACCTTAGTAACAAGGATGACAACATGACATCCCGCACAAATGCTTCAGACATACAGCAGGAGTTAATATTTCAGAAATTCAAGAGAAGAGTAAGGCTATCACAAGGACAAAGCTACAAAATAATGAGGTTATTAAAAAAGGCTGCAATTACAGGGATAAAGTACAGCTGACTGAAACAAGTTCAATAGCTAATACAAAGGTATTAGTAGAAATTCTGCTATAATCTGGCTATAAAAGTTGATTAATAAAATTACAAGAGTATTTGAATACCCTGAATTCCACCTAAAGGAGATTATTGCTATGCAATTGTAGTTACAGAAAGAACTAGCTTTTCAAATAAGCCCACAGAAACCTATTTCACAAGAGGTAAACAGAATTATATGAAAGCCTAAGAGGATATAAAACTTTATAAGCAAAAAACAAAGACAAGAAGGGTATGATGGGGTGGAGAACAGAAGGGAAAAAGCCAATATTAGTCTTTGCTCTAGGAAATAATAAGCAGATTCAGGTATTGTACAAAATAGAAGGACAGCAATTTTCATAAGTAAATAACCACTTCTTTCTTACTCCCATCCTTTCATTTTATTCACAACCTCCAGTTCAGCTGACGTTCATTTGCTACTTAACTACACCTAAATTCTCTTCCCACTTCTTTTCAAATTAGTTTCCCCATTACAGTGTTTCTGAGCACATTTAGGTACTTGTAGAAAACTTGCACATTGGAGATTTAGGTAATTTATAATTTTCCCCCGAATAATAATGACAATAAGAAATAATTATAATAACTATACCACCAGTAGCAAGTACTTGGCCAAGATTACAGCTTCACAAATGCTTCATTTTTTTAAATTTGGATCCTAAATGGGAAGTGAGCAGCAAAAATGTGGAGCAGACTATTTACTGGCTGAGGGATCTATAAAAACGCAGTGCAACAGAAATGGGAAGGATGTGGGCATGAGCCTGTGATGCACAACAGACCACTTTATTTGGGCACCAAATTTGGTCTGCTGAAAACCCAGTCTGTTTTTTTACCTTCCCTGAAAAGGTTGAATCCACATCGTCAAGCATAGGGGAGGAGAGATTTTTAATGTCTTCTGTGGAGTATGTTCCACCTTTGTACAACGTCCTTACGTGCTTACTGAGCCACAGAAAGAAATTGCATCATAATCTATTGGCTGCAGCAATGCAGTACATCCCCATTCCCAGTCCCTGCTCCATGAGTATGAAGTACATCATGAAGCATAACAATACCAGGCAATACTGGGAGCTGCCCATCCATCAGTGCTCTACAAAGATGAATTCAAACTGATGTAGCTCAGGTCTCTATAGAGCGATCCAACTACAGCATATCTCATTAGCTGCATGAGTATTTAAATATCTTTTATGAAGCCAAACAGCACCAATCAAACATAAATGCACCTACTTTTTCAATCATTTGTAGTCTGTAGCACTATGTTTGAAAAAAATTATTTGTGAGGAGGATTCAAACCCCTAATGTACTGGGCAGAAAGGAGAGCATCACAAGATGGAAATATTTGCTAAATTCGAAACAAATTCAGGAATAGTTTGAAGCAATCAAACTCCTTAGATCCATTTATTTCTATTGTAAGATAAATTTGCAGTACAATTTCTCTTCTTCATAGACTTCATGTTAAAGAAACTGTTTAACAATTAACTTCAATTTTGAAAACGTGCAAAGGCTTAAGTAGCAATCCAAAGTGATAATTTATTTTATGTAAATCTAACTGCTAAAAATTACATTAATCATTCATCAAGAACTATAGTGAAAGAATAAAAAGTAATAGGTTCAAACTGAAAGAGGATGAATTCCATTAGACATACAGAAGAGTTTCTTTCCTGTGAGTCTGGTGAGACACTGGAACAGGTTGCCCAGAGAGGCTGTGGCTGTACCATCCCTGGCAGTGTACAAGGCCAGGCTGGATAGGTCATTGAGCAAGCTGGTCGAGTGGGTGGTATTCCTGCCCAGGGCAAGGGGATTAGAACTGGATGATCTTTAAAGTCCCTTTCAATTCAAACCATTGTATGATCCTATAAAATAAGAGTTTTATTATATTCTTGGCCTTAGTTGTATTATTTTGTGGGGGGAAAAAAGAGAAGTAAATAAAATGCAACATGCACAGTTTTTTCAATGTTTTGTTTTAAACTTACACACACTTATAAAAAATTGCTTTTAAAAATGAAACCGGTTGAGTAATTAAAGTCTTTTGGCATCTTTGCATCTTTTTCTTCTTCTAGAATTGGAAAAGGATGCTCACCTCTCTAACAGCTAAAGCCTCAATTAACTTTTCTACTCATACCTCCTTTTTTCTGGTATTATATCAATTTTTCCCATCCCTGGATTCATTCCCTTCTTTTCCATCAACTTGATAAATTATTATTAATTTATTCCCTTACTTTTCAGTAGAGCTTATTACTTATGTAACAGAACAATTTCTGAACAGACTCAAGGGAGAAGGGAGGAGAGGGCAAGGGGAGAAAGGTAGAAAAGCCTCAGCAGCTGGAAGGCTTCTAACTGAATTCTGCATCCTATCCTCTATTCAGTGAAAATATTTTGTGTTTTTCCAGCCCATTTCATAACAAATGGCAACTACCACTACTTCTAGTAGCTGCAGACTGCACAAGTACATCAGAGCTTGCATAGGCTCAGACAGTACAAAGCACTTGTACAGCAGGACATTTCCAGTCTCCCCAGACCACTCCTCTGTGGTTCTGTGTGATCACATCCCCCAGCAGGAAGCACAGCTGGGGCACAACCAAGCAGCAGATATAAATGTCCAGGGCAAGCACAAAATAGTCTTAAATTAAGTTCACAGTGCCACCTCTTCAACTTTCACATCCTTTAAATAAATGAGTAATGGGTTTCAGGTTCTGTGCCTTTCCAGAAAAAAATCTCATTAATATTGCTCTAAGACACAAATAATCTCCCCTCAAAAAACAACAACAAAAAAAAAACCACCCACAAGAAAACAAAAATAGAATATTTAAGAAAAAAATTACCCTGAACCCACATAATTGCCCCTCACACACTTTGGCAAACATGCTGATGCTTCCTCAGCAAGCTTCCCAGCTTCCCAGCCTTGCTTCCACTCGTGGGTACTACTGGGCCTCCACAGTGAATATTAAAGAAGAGGAATGTAGAAAAGAATATAAAGGGGAAGAAAAATAAAATTAAAAAAAAATAATCACATTAGTCATTCTGTAATTTCTAATAATAATGATGTTGAATCATTCCTTTAAAGTAACTACTTTGGTGGTAGGCATTTTTTAAAAAATTAACATACCAGTATCTTGAAATGCTATTTCTAACTCTTTTCAAAAAAAAAAAGAAAAATAATAAGTTTGGGAAGGTCATCTTTGCAGCTTATTGCATTTTTTCCAGGGTAGTAATATAATTGCTATGGGAACAAAGTAAAATGACAAACCTGGAAAAATTCCCAAAGGAGCACATTAGACAAACATGAAATAACAGATGATTGTCCTCAATTTCTTGCTACTATTAATGGTGCACCAATGTCCCTGTGGGTTCACACGGGTTTAAAAGAAAAATTTAGGCACTTATAGAGAATTTTAGGGACATCAGTCTTTTGAGAAAAATTTCTTCACAGAAAGAAAGGATTGACAAGCATTGAAACAGTCTGCCTAGAGAAATAATTGAGTCACTGTGCCTAGAGATATTTAGAAGACATGTAGATGTGGAACTCAGAGACATGGTTTAGTGGTGAACTTGGCAGTGCTGGGTTTACAGTTGGACTTGATGATCATAAAGATCTTTTCTAACCTTAACAATTCTAAACAATTCTATGATTCTATTTTTCCACAGAGAGCTATGTCTTGTTTTTCACATGGTTGAATTACACCTATGTAATAAGGGAATTAGATTAAATCAGATTTAAAAAAAAAAACTCAGACAAGATACAGATCTGTTCTGTAAATGCAGTTTTTCAGAAGATTTATAATTTTTAAATTTATAATTTTAAATTTTATATGTTTTTCTGTGGTTTAGTGTCCCGCATTACACAACGGGGACCAAAAAAAAAAATCTTTTTTCTTGCAGACCTTTCCCTACTTTTCTAGATTACCAAAACAATTCTTCTCACATCAACAAAGGATGGCTAGAAACTCAAGATACTGAGAAATGTGATCCCAAAGAAAAGTAATTATATTTTCAGAAATGCATAGCTCCTACCATTTCCTGTGAATTTAAATTCTGAATTGCAAAATAAAGAAAGAAGCAAACAAAATAATATAATATTGTGTACCTGAGTCATGTATCCACTACAGAATGACAAGATTTATACAACCATAATTCCAGAATTTAGGACTTATTTAATTATATATTTTTTAAAAAGCACAAGGTCTAACTTGGTTATTCAGAATAACAATTCTTTCTAAAACCAAGTTTGCTGACATTCATGCAAATGACAAAGACCCTGAATTATCAAAATCAGTCTAGAAAATGGATTTGACTGTTGCTGTAAAAATAAAGGTGCAGCTATGGTCAAATCACGGAAACAAGATACTGTATAAGGCCTAGGGAAAAACACTTTTGAAAAATAATATAAGTGAGACATGTATCTTCATCTGAATTAACATGTAGCTTGTTCCAAATCGAATAATGAGAATTAGATGGGATTCAAGGAAGAATTATACAAATGGACACAATCTTATAAAGAGAGATAAAAAAACGGTAGGTCTCTAGGACAAGAAGAGTGCAACAAAAAAAACTAGCAATATTCATTAAAATAAGTACCATAGGGAAGAAAGTTTATCAGTTTCTCTCACAGTAACATAGACAATCCCAAAAATAAAAATGAAGCTAATTCAATTGTTTAATTTTTTTTTTTTTTTTTTTTTTTTGTAATGCAACATTTTGAAAATTATTTGCAGCAGATTATGCACAAAAACAGTTTAGAAAGATTCAAGGAACACTTGAATATTAGTTTAAGCAACAGGAGTAGTTAAGTAATGAGAGCTGCTGGAAAGTGCCTTTGCTTTTGGAAATTATATAAAACTTAATATTTCTAGCCTTAAGTCAATCCATCTAAAAGCACAGACCATGATAAACAGGAATAAAAGTTATCTTATTCTGCCTCCAAGGACTCGTGATGCTTTCCAAAGCAGTTATTTGTGCTAGCTATTGTTGACAGAAGGACACGCAAGACAAACCTCAGCTCAATAAAATCTGTCAATTCCTACACTGACATAAAATTACTAATCTAGGGAACAACTTTTCCCCTGAATTCTCACTATTATTATCAATATTTCTACACCTATAACCCAGAAAGGTTATACTAGTATATAAACTGCTAGAGCAAGAAGAGTAGCAAGAAGAGTAGCCAGCTTTCTGAATGCAAACAGTGATAATTCTTTATTGCAAATGTCATGCTTTTTGCTAGTTCAGTGTCAGATACAAAAAGACTTCTACTTTTTGCTGTGGTCTCATCTCTACCCTGCATTTTAAAATGCTGATTTTTTTTTTTTTTCACCTGAATAGAGCCCAGCCAGCACAGCAATATAGCTTGAGACTGGATTAATTACAGCAGACAAAATTCTCTGGAAATAAAAAAAACCCCTACATTTAAAAAAAAAAATCCCCTAATCCTTTATGTCTTTTCCAAGGCATAGACTGCTACACATGCAGCAAGGTTTTCTGGAAGGAAAGCAACAGGAGGCTAATGCATGAAACTATAAATATTTTTTAATGCTTAAAATTTAATCAAGGGAGTTACTTTCCCCATCTCCCTCCCCGCAAAGAATTTATTAAAAAAAAAAAAAAAAAGGGTTGATATTTATACCT
>JAOTQP010001546.1:62385233-62399849 GCA_026413545.1 Cichladusa arquata
ATATAAGGAAAAAGGGACAAAATTCAGCCACCCACAGAAGGTACTAAGTCACCTCCCTCCCCCCAAGTAAATTCATTTATGGTCAAGAACTAGAGTGTTTTATATGAAACCAACATCTTTTTAAAGATGCCTACACTTAGAAGTAATACAAAATTCCACTTAACAATTGCAGACTTGTAAGTGCTTAGTGAGAAGAGCACAGGCTAGAAATAAACCTATGATGGGGTTTGATCATCTCTATGTTGTGATTAGTCTGTGCTAATATCTCAAATGCTGTACAAGGGTAATGCTGTAGAGTGAAACACTTTCTTAATATTCCTGACTCTTACATAATTTTCCCCACATCCAATTTAACTTTTTCTGATGACTTTTCCACAGTATAACATTACAGATATGGTGTTCCACTTATGAAGCCACTAAAGCAGTGCCTTGGGAGGAGTCACTAGCCTCAAAGTTTCAAGTAAACATCCTATAAAAGAGGCATTTTTTTTACAGCTTTCTCTGCTCTTCAGCTGAGAGCCAGTCTTTGCTGGAAAATTGCAATGAAGTAGCAAAATAAACAAGTTATATAAATTAAAAGCAAAAAGAGTGAGAAAAACATTGAAGAAAAATCATTGTCACACACACAGTCCCTGAGTATAGCTCAGTATTTTTAGTTTTGTTTAAACTAAGGGGTATCTTTCACAGATTCATAGGGTTGAACTACCACTCAATAAGTCACCTGTCTAGCTCTGTCCCAAAACTACTTAAAGAAATCCTGACTTTTTTTTTTTTTGCTCTTTAAACTAATTATAAAAGATGTGCACTAATAGAGACCTCACAGCCACCAAGACAATGTAGATCAGTTACACTAGGGAAACAATTCTTTTTCCAGTGCTACCATGTAAGGTCATTACTATTACAATGCATCAGGAATACAGAAACAAATTTATTCCATTCCTCTTACAGGTCTTCATCTGTGCCCTTAGTATCCTCTTCAAGTCAAACAATATCTCTTTCCCCAAAAAACATGCTCTTTGGTCTCTGACCATTCTCTCACCAGTTTCACTCCAGCTGGCCCACATTTTTCCATATCCAAGTACACATTGTATGCTACCTAATGCCTTACAGCTGCAGAATAGATTTTAAAGGATTACATGGCTCATTCTGAAGCAATATTCCCAGATATATATATTAAATTAGTATGTTCAGATCTGGTAATGGCAGGATGCTAACTCCTCTTTGGCTTATGATCCACAAATGATCTCTTTGTTACTACTTGATTAGAGGTATTTACACCATTTGAAGCATCTAATTAAGATACTTCATCTGGAAATGTTCAGTTCCTCATTGTATCCTTTGCATGGTCCAAAACATACATCTAAAGTAGCCTGAACTAAATAATAAATATGATGTCTCATCATCTTCCATGTGATGTATAAATTTATCTTATTGCCTTTTCCAATTAAATATTATCAAAGGTCTGATATATTCAAGTATTACACACAAGTATGTCTGAAGATATTAATTTCAGAGTGGATCTACTTTGGCAGAAATTCAAGTTATGCAATAATAGTCAGAAGATTCCTTCATATACCCAAGGACCATAGCAACAAAGATAAGTAATTAACTGGGTGATGAAATTGAGCAGAAGGGTCTCACAAGAAGGCTTCTGAATAAAAGGCAAAAATAGGCTTTTTATTTTATGTGCTCTGCAGATCAGGGGACACAGAATGAAATAATAAGGGCATTCAATTTTTGGCTTGATATGTTTACATTTTGCATTAGTCTATTTTATCATTAGACATGCCAAGAAGCTCTCAACCTGCTGTAACAAACTACAGTTATTATCAGCTCTATGCTGATTAAGCTGAATTTGAAAAAAATAAACTGTGGCAAGCATCTGTAATTTAATTGTCACAGACTCACAGAGGTTTCCAAATTCCACCATTCTGACAACAATCTCTTGCCACGTATTTTTTCAAAGGGGTCATCCAAAATCGGATTGGGGGCAAAAGCTCTGACCTAGCACATTGTATTTCATTACCTGTCAGTGGGCAAGAGAGAATATCTGAAAAAAGATCTGGAAAAAGCTATATATGCAGAGTGCTAGTGAAAATTAGGTGGGAAAATAGGACAATATTTACATTACAATGGTATAACTTATAAAAATTATGCTAGAAATTGATATGAAGCCTCAGAAATGAACATAAAAACATAAGCCTTAAAAAAATCTGTTGTCATCATACAGAAACTAAGAAAAATAGTGAATCTAAATTGCTATTCCATGAGTACTAGATTATATTCAAACTTTTATTATACTCAGTACTTAATGCCCGTGTCAGGAATGCCCAAAATGCATAATCAGCACTAGTAAGAACTAAGATTTTCATAAACCAAGATCAGAATCAATCAAAGAAATACAAGTGAACCATCATTGATGAAGAGAAGGTAAGAGTATTTATGGTACTCACATTTACATATGTGTGATCTGTAGGAACTTAACAAATTACTGTTGAGCATGAAGCTCCATTTCTAAAATGCTTTAAGATAGTATTCTTAAAATAAATAAATAAAAAAGATAAAGATGAAAACACCATGTTGAATTAGCTCTTCTACAAGCTACATTAAAAAAAAAAAAAAGGTTTAAAAATCAAAGGTACTTTGGTACTTTTAAGAAGCCTTGACCTCCCTTAAAACATTAATAATGGCTTACTTCTCCCTGGTCACCTACTGTCACAAAATATGCAGGGTTAATAAGGTCTTTGGGTCTCCCATGGCAACTGGGAATTATATTTTCCAGTGGGTTTAAAACTTTTAAACAAACTAACAGACTTGTGTACAGGCAGGCACAGACACGTGTATTTAAGTATATCCACATATAAAAATGTACGAACACATAAAGAAGTTTTCTTTTCTTTGAAAACTCGGCAATGTTCCAGATTCACCAATTTCAGAAAGAGAAGCTTTAGTTTACTTTACTGTACTTGAGACGTGGTTTGGGGTGCAGGGGTACCAGGCTTTCAGGAGTTCATTTTCCAGACTCATGCAATTATTTCAGTATCTAGTCTTGTACATTCCACTATATGTGGAGAACATTTTCTTTCCATCATCCCCATAACAGCATCCAGTGCAAATTACGTAAGCTCCAAGCACAGCCTACAATCATATCTGAGGCTAAAAAATTTAATTCAACATTCTCTTATTTTAATACTCTGTTCACTTAGAATGATTAATTTATTTGCTTCGAAGACTTTAGAAAGCCCACAGGTAACTGAGGAGTGTCATAAATGCCTCTGTAATTCTCAGATTATATCTTTTCTGAAGCTGTAGTTATTCCACGGTAGCACCCTTCCAGATTCCCCATAAAGGTTTTATTAAAAATGTCAGCTGATGCATACTAACTGCATCTGTAAGATGCAGTGCCTTCTAGAAATGTAAGCAAAAAATCCGTAACTTCTAACATATTATCATTTCTACTGTGTACAGTATTTGTATTTCAATATATTGTAGGCATAAATAAAATTTATGCATTAATAACAAAATTTGGGTTGCACTTGGTGCAAATATTGTCTTATTATTATTTCCATCTACTTTTGACAGAAATATGATTATTTTCATTTGTTCTGAAGGGACTACCTGATACTATCAATGTTTACTTTAACAGAATGTTCCATAAATCATTCATAATAAAGATGAGGAAATTACAGAACTTTGAAGTATAAAATGCAAGTTTAGCAACAGTGTGCATTGAATGTTAAGATATCAGTCAAGTACATCTTCAGACCAACTTGTAGAAAATATGCAAAGGAAATGGAATCTTTTCTGGTACAGCGATCTGTGAATCAATATTGTACCAGCCACTCCAGAGTTTGTACATGTTTTTTCCCATCTACTCCATCTTGCTCTGTTTCACTGAATCAACCTCTAAAGCAAAAAATGTCAAATTAAAATTTAATGAGGAAAATAAATACAATTGTGTGCTCTTTACATAGTGAGATATTCACCTGGTTATTGTAGGATGACTTAAAATAATACTGTTGAATGAGAGAAACAAAGAACTTCCAGTTATGGAAACTCATAATCATAAAGCCAGCTTAGACTAGGATAATAAAAATATACTTAAACAGACTTTGTTCCTTAGTGATACAGGATAAATCACAAAAAGAAAAATGGAAATAATTATTGCAAGGCTACAGCACAGTCATTATCTGTACACAATGCAGAGGAAGTAGCAGTGAGATAGCCAAAGAGTCATAGTGAGAGCATTAGAGGTCATTTACACCTTCCATGATGACTGAATGTATTTTTGGAATGTCATATACAAATTTTAAACAGATACATAGGACTCCATTTTCCATTTTATATAGAATATTTCACAAGCAATATTTAAGTAACTTTGTAAATTATGACAGTATGATGCTTCTAGACCTGTATAATTAAAGGTATATTTCTCTACTTCACTACATCCCTGAAGCTGTTTACCCTGACTTAAGACAGGGTGGATATTTTGGTTTGATCAGGCAAACCACTGTAAAATGTTCTTAGTTTGGGATTTATGGGTAGAGGTTAGTAGCTGAAAGTGCTAATTAGCTTTCTCTGAGCATATAAATAAAAGCTGTACACAAACACCTCACAGGTTTACTTTCTGTGCTCTGGAGCTGTTTTTACCTATTCTTGATTGCTATCTAGAAACCCTCAAAATATGAACTGTGTCTTTCAAAACCATATTTTTATCCTCCTTGTTTTCCTTTATATATGCAGGAAAAAGGAAAAAAATATAGATAACAAAGCTGATAAAACTATTATAAAAATAATTCACTAGAGATAAGATTCCCTACACTCCTCTTCCAAGAAATATTACTTTTTAAGCTTAAAGGAGCTACAAATCACATTTCAAATTCTTGAAAGCAAGGTTTGGGATATCATAGGATTAATCTTGAGCTTAAGATCATGGTACTAACACATATTTCCAAGATGTATTTTGATTTAGAATAAGGGAGAAGAGAATATCTTGGGTTGGAAATCCTCTGGCTCCAGCCCTCCTGCCTTCCACTAAACCAGGCTTCCCGAAGCCCCATCTAACCTGGTCTCAAATACTTTCATGGTATTGCACACTGATTCCCTGGGAAAATTTTCTACTTTATATCTAATCTAAACCTGTGCTCCTTCCCTTTGAAGCCATTTCCCCTCATCCTATCTCTACATGCCCTTGTCAAAAGTCCCTCTCCAAGTCTTTTGTACCCATTTTAGGTACTGGAATGTGCTCTAAGGTCTCCCTGGAGCCTTCTCTCCTCCAGGCTGAACAACCCCAGCTCCCCCAGCCTGTTTCTGCAGGACAGGTGTTCCAGCCCTCTCATCATCTTTGTGGCCCCCTCTGGACTCTCTGCAGCATCCTTCTCATGCTGGAGTTCCCAGAGCAGGGTGCAGCACTCCAGGTGGGGTATCATGAGTGGAGAAGAGGGGAAGAATCACCTCCCTTGACCTGCTAGCCACACTGTTTAGGATGTAGCCCACTGGGATATGGCAGGTTTTCCAAGGATATCTCTTACTGAATATCTGGTAAAGGTTGTAACACTTCTGTCTGTAGCTCTATTGCTACCTATTACAAAATCTAATTTACTATCAAAACAACACCAGAAGACACTACATTTTGATATTGCTGCCCAAGTTAAATAGGGAGTCACTATTAAATTTGATGCTGTTTCTAGAAGTTCTTTTGGAATTTTGGGGAAGTTTTTACCTCACTCATAAACTTTATATTGTGAAACCTTCTTTCTAGTGGGTTGAAATTAACATAGCAACGGTTGAAATTAACATAACAAAGTTTTAATAATCTGATGACCATCTAACTATATCTTTAATTGTACTACACATAGTAGAAAACATTCAATAGGATCAAGAAGGCAAACTACATCCATGCAGTAGACAATGACACCTTGCATGAATTTCAGAAGAAGTAATTTGTTTGTTTATGAACTAAACAAAATAGGTAAACACAGCTCTGACAACATAGTAGGTCAAACTTTGCCCAGAGTTACGACTGCTGCAATATTCTGACCAAGTCATCGTAAAAGATATCTCCCATCTTTGCTCCTGAATTCTGATTAATTAAAAAAGCACTGGTCAGCTTCCCTTCATCATCCTACATTTCTGATATTTCAGAGTGGTTTTAGCCAGATATAATCCTTTTGCTCTGATGAGCCAGCCAGCAGAAATCCCCAGTCCACCCCTACTCAGTGACTAAGAGGTCCTGAATCACTGCTGGGAGGGCGGGCAGCAGCCAGCAGCCACACTAGAAAGCACAAATTGCTGCACTGGAAGAGTAAACTGCCTATTTATATAAATAACATTTGTTTCCTTTCTCTTGTTACAGCTGCCACCTTATAAATCTATTTTTTCACTTCCTTTTTATTAAGCTAAATTAAACCAGATAGGTGCCTCATACACCGTGAGAACCTCAGAACTAACCAAGAAAAACAGCAGGAGAAGCTAGTCTTTGAAAAGGTACGATACAAAGAGACAACAAATAAGAAAAGGTTTTAGAAAAGCGTGCTGTAACACTGAATTGTCTAGAGGAGCTCTCTACCCTGGTTACACATCAGATGGTAGATTCAGTAACCACAGAATTGCAAAATACCACAGTTTTTTTAGTCTTCATGCATTTAGGTGACAACTTGTGACACCTTTATCATATAATATATAAGTAAAAATGAATACTTTGTAGGTGCCAATGGTTGTACACAAGTTTCACTAGACCTTTAGGATAAATTATTTCTCTCCATCTATTGTACAGCTCTGTCATTGATTCAGCTTTGTTAATAGTAGCTTAAATTTTACTGTCCTCTAAGGCAAAAATGCATCTAGCTACTTCCAGCTCAGCAATAAATTTCAACCCATCTTGTAAACTATAAGTTACAGTAACCTTAAAAACAGCAAGGTAAATGTTTCAGAATGATACCAGGTGTGCACAACCAATTCTTCACCTGAAATGCAACCTGTCAGTCAGTACACAAGAGAAGAGTGAACCATGAAGGTCTTTCAGAAGATAGAAATCCTTTTAGAGAAACAGTTCAGGATGTTTGTGCCTTACCATCCACAAGATTCTAACCCTGCTGCCTCTTACGTCCCATTTGCAGAATGAGTGTGAACATTGTTATGGTCTGATCTGCTACACCTCTTATTCAAGTACAAGCAGCTATACAAAGAATTGAAGCCTTGGAGGAAGATGCCTTATGTACATCTAGAGCAGTGAAAGGGATCTGGACACAGAATTCAAATGGCTCTTTTCCAAACACAAGCATGTTTCAACCCCTGAGCATCATGAATGACCTGGAGAAACTTAAAAGAGAGTTCCTGTATATGAATGCACAAACTAAGTTGAAAATTAATAGGACAAGAAAAGCTATTTAAGTTTTTCTTGTATAATGTGTACACAGTTTACAGTTGTGTATCTTATCATTAATGCATTTTTTGCCCATACAGAAACAGGTATCCCATGATGACACTTAACTTTTACCCAGAAGTTGGCTGGCCCACTAGACAATATATTGCAGTTTTCATTAAAACAACACTTCTGCTCTCTGATCTGTCTACAGCTTAAACCTTCATTTCCTCGTGGTCAATCTCTGACAGGCAGACTCCCTGCCTCTAGAGAACATGTCTGCATAGTAAGAGGGACAGAGGTGCAAAGAAACCATCCTAACTTTAGGTGTGGAGCTGCAGAGTCCTATCCTCAGTGCCACTACATTCAGAGGAGGCAGGCTAGCACCTCTGCTCTGCACGGATGGTACAAGGAGCCCTGTGCACAAACTCACCCGAGCACCTTGTTTCAGTTTCTGAATTTTGGTAGCATGAATTCTCTTCCCTTTCTCCTCGATCGGGACACACTTTGATTTTTTTTATTTTTTTTTTTCAGAAATTCTTTTCCATATCTGAAAGAATAAAACCTCAACAAGCATTGCAATGCAGCTGGGCCAGTCTAAGAGCTACAATTTCCTATAAAAATTATCAGTCCTTGACCACCCTGATAAATCTCCTACAAGACAAGCATCTACCCTGAGCACAGTTAGGTTAAAAGTACTCTAGCTCATGAAAAATGATCAATTATCCAGGGATAAGCAGACACCAGTTGTTTAAAGGTGAACTGCCATAAGAATTGAAAAACCTTTGCTTAATCTCCAAATTGCCTTTAGAACTTCAAAAAAGATGCAGAGTGGACCTTTGACACTTAGCTAATTACAGGGTTTTTACAGTTATTTTGAAGACACAAAGGAAAGAAAGCTAATGAAATTTTGACTTCCACTCAGCATTCACCAGATCTGCCATGCTAAATCAGTTAATCCAGAAAAAACAGATAAATCAGTTAATCATTGACAAACTTGCAGCTCTACTTTGGCAAGAGGAGCTAAGAGGCAAGCAGGTCAGATGTGCCTGTGTTTCTGCCTGCTAATGGAAGGGAGCACAAAATGGGGTGGCAGCACAGGTACATATGCAGCTGCTCTCTGCTTGTGCTGCCTGGAGAAAGCAGGACCTGCTCTGAGAAGATGGGCCTAAGAAGATGTCTAAAGAGACAGAACATGAAAAGGGATCAAGGCATTTGTTTAAATTAAGTTCAGCAAGGCTCCAGGCAGCAGCAGTGATACCAGGACTTTTTCCAGCATCAGGTTGTAAATCAATGCCTGGCAGACTATGAGCTAAAAATATATCTCAAAGAGATGCTATCAACAGAGGACTAGGAGAGCTCCAAGAAAAAGGCAATATCTGGCATATAGGTAACAGCCCTGTTTTAAAAGATTGGTTAATTATTCATACTCTCCTGACCCAGAGATTTACAGGGATTTAATTCAGCTGGGAAAAGCTGGGTTTTAATTTTTACTTCCATGGCCTGAAGGTTGCTGGAACTGGGTTCTGCTGAACTGCCTAGGAAATCCTCTTTGTAGAGAAAGCCTTAGCTCTAGCCCAGAGTGCTTTGGTTTAGAGGAAGATGAATTAAACCTTTCCATATATATTTTATCTTCTTCCTGCAGGTCAGCAGGGGGGCAGCCTGCCAGAAAGGTAGGTCACAAGCCACTCTTTCCTACACAGAGAAACCGTTTTTCATACAAGCACAGAGGAAATAGCATGATAGCAACCAGGAGCCTCATCTGATGGTCCTCTCTCCTACATATGAGAAAAATGGCTTCCACAAACCTCACTAAGTCATGAAAAAACTCAGAAAGTGACTACCTGCTGAGCTTGTTTGAACCAGAATTATCCACTAGCTTGAGCATTTCTTCAGCCTCCCTTACTTTACTTCCATGCCAAAACAGATCTAGGAGCTGTCACCATATGTTGATAGTATTCATTTACTTATGCATTACTTCTTCCTTTTACTGAACAGATGCCACTGCAATTTGGAGAACTCAAGAGCTTTTACTTTCTTTCTTTTTCTGACATATATTAAACTAAAACTAATAGTCCAGAACTCAGCAGCCTGGGCTTGGATACTGCTCTGTAACAAGAAAAAGCCAGAATCTGAATTTCGCTTACCAAATTTTCCATGTGTCCAGAATAAATTCCTGCTGTCAATATTTTCTTACACCCATGAAAGCAAATTACTTAAAAAGCTGATTTTAATAAAAGATGATTAAAACCCCTCCTGCCTTGTTAACCACCACACACACATGTACTGTGAGTATTTTGGCTCATATATATGAACAGCAGTATCAGCCCAAAAATTCGTATTTTAAAAGAGGGCATTAACTATACAGAGGTAGGTAATGCAGCAAAAGAAATGTTTGTTAAGTATCATCCTCCTTTACAAGGCCCCAGTAAAACCTTACCCTGAATACTGTGCACAACCTTCTTCTCCCAGGGGCAATAAAAATTAATTCAATCTGGAACAGATACAGAAAAGGATTTCTAAGGTGATCAAGGAAATGGAGAGCTGATGTTAGTGAAGAAAGCTAAAAGGAGGCTAGATCATACACGCAGAGAAAAGAAGTCTGAGAGTGGATCTTAAAGTTGTCTGTTAATAGATCAAAAGGTAAACAGAAGGGAGGGAAAAGGAACTATTCAAACTTAGAGTCAATGTCAATGGAAAAACAAATGGGTATAAAATGGCCATAAACAAATTTCAACCAGAGGTGAGAAAAATGTTTCTAAACAACAAAGAAATCAAACTTTGGAAGCCTCCTTCAGTAGAAACAGAGAGGGAAAATACTTTAATTAAGTGCAAGATGGAGCTCAGAGGATTTGTTTGGAAATAGCAGCAAATTGGATTAAATTACACAGTCCCCTTTGTTCTATATCCCTTGTTTTTTTCAGGATAGAAACCGAGAATATTTTTAGACATTTGCACATGAAGTATACAAGGATTAAGATAAGGTTGCAATGTGTACAACATTTTTTTCACTCTTATGAGAGCAACAATTCACACTGCCTTCAAAAGAAATCATGATGCAAACTACAAAACCTAGACAATTATTTCCAGATTAAGCCTCAGGTTAATTTTCAGATTAATGCAGCAAATTACATTTCTGAGGGACTATGCAGGTTTAGCTCTTGGAAGGTTTTTTTGTACTATCATCTAAAAAATCATGGCTAAACACTTCTAACTGAAGTGACAAATGATTACTGTTGGATTCAGCCTTGCAAGATGAATGTGTAGCTGGTCAATAATCCATTCTTTATTTGATTTTATGTGTTTATTTTTAAATGCTGCACTGCTGATTTGGTTAAAACATGTTCCAACACCAGTGAATCACTGATAATCCTCAGGTAACCAGGGGCTATTTTTATATCCGATTAGAAAGGGCGATTTAAATACGTTTTTTAAAAATATCTGGAGATAAGTATTTAGTGGAATGGTATATCTTTAACTTCAGTTTGGAATTGAGTGAAAGGCAAAACAATACAGTAAAAATATCCTTTCTGAAGTATTTAGAGGGGTGAGCCTACTTTGAAAAACGTAGCTTGTAAATTTGTCCTATCATCATTTGGAAAAGTAACATGAGAGTCAATGATTTTGTAAATACTCACAGATGGGGGGGCAAATCACAAAGTGATCTGCCCGGATCTGAGAACAGTCATGTTTATTTCAACGCATGAAGCAAATTTCCTTTCAGAGGCTTCAGCAGTAGTATTTAAAACATTTCACTGAGTTTGGGTTTTTGTTTTCCTTTCAGCAAAGTGAAGATGTCAGTTCTGTAGTTTCATCTTATTTAAAAGGATATATGGGGATAGTGAGAACGAGATTCCAGTGATGCAGCAAGATAGACATTAGTGTAACAGGAATACTGGTGGCTGCTACTTCTGCAAAAAAAGTTCAGACCACATTACTAAACTTCAAGAATGGATAGGCTTTCTCTTTTGGGGGATTGAGTCTCTAGAGGGCTAGGGTAAATGGAAATAGTTTAAAAAGTCCAGCCTCTGCTTGCCTACAAAGTTAATCTTTCTTTGGAAACATAAGCAAATGTTTTTCTTCCTAGAAAAAGGGAGAGCCAGTTCAGCATTAATGGGTACAACCTGCAAACAGTTGGAAATCTCAGCATCCAAATCTCTCCATATCAAATCCGCCCAAAATATGACCTCGAATTCTGAATACAGCTTGGATTTCTCCCTTGCTATCAATGCCAAGCTTGTAGTTTGAGAAGAGAGTTATTTAGTGGAGTGAGATGGGCAGAGTATACATTCTAGGATTTGATTTTTGGGCCAAAGTTCTATTCTCAAAGTGCCTGCAAGTGAGATGGCTGGGTTTTAGTGTCCCTAGAAGTCCTTTTTGAAGCCTCTGTTCCTTATTAACCATTTTTTTGTTATCAGCAACTTGTGTAGAAAGCTGACTATTGCAGTGTTTTGTTGATTCACACCATTTGTCCCAAAATAGGAAAAAAAACTTAGTTAGTAATTATATTGTTTAGAATTGTTTTAAGAGTAAATTCTATTGTTACCTACTCTTCCAGGCTTGAAGAAAATTAAGGAAAAAAGATAATAAAAAGTAAATGGACCTTTATGTTCCAAGTCTTTAAATTCCAAGGATGGTAATACACAGCATTTGGCTCCTAACTTCATACCACATTTCTAGCATAATTTGTGCAAGAATACTTGTGTTTATTATAGAGAAATTCTGAACACAAACTGAAAATAAGTCTGACTTTCAGAAAAGTCCATGAATTTTCATGTTATCTGATCACCTCCTCTGAGGATCACTTTCTCAGATCATTCTCCAGCCTTCACTCTATCTCACAATCAGGCTGAAAATCTGATCTCCTCCAGCTCCTGCGTCTAAGGTGGCATTCTATATTTTTCTGCATCTAATGTTATTTTCAAATTTATTTTCTGCTTCTCGTGCAATTTTAAATTCATTTATTTCCTGTTTTGCAGGGAACTCTGCAAAGGCAGCAATTTTGTAACATTTTGTGATTCTGGGTATGAATATAGCGTCTTTCAAATCTTTGGCTGATGTCACTACAAGTATTATAAACAAAATTTGTTCCAGGTGTTTGGCATGCTGCACTTCTTATGAAAGACAATACATAAACAGATTACAGTGATAACATATTTCTCATCAAGAGTTGTGAGTAACCACACAAACTTTTCCTTGGTAACAGGGTTTTGTCTTTCACTTCTTTTAAGGCTTCAATTAACCAATTTATTACCTCTAGAGTGATGTGTGCTTCCTACTGAGAGTTTACTGTTCAAAATTCAGTTTGGGGGGATATTTTGACATTATCAATAATTCCTTAAATAGCAAAATTCACATTCCTCAAGGATGGTGTCTTCCTATATGATTTCCTACAGGCTGTTTGCATCCCTGTTGAGCTCTGGTTGTCCTGGGGTAGCTAGGCATAAAGTTCCTCAAATGCTGTTCCTTTCTATGGGGATGTCTACTTATCTTGTTTCCATTAATTATTTCCCCTGTGGTTTTTTTGATCTCTCTTCCTGAAATATTCCAATAAAAGTTAAATTAAAGTAGGATTTGAGGGAGTGTTATTAAGAGGTGGAATTTGCATTGTCTCAGTGTAAGGATTTAGTTGCTGTCTTGGCTCACTTCTCACTTTTGTTGGTTGGAGAAACTTTAAACACCCACCCAGTAAGACTAGTTACATTATTAACTCCTGAGTGTGAAAAATGCAGTTTCACTCAAATAACACATTCCATCCAGCTGTCCAAAGCAGCCAAACAGCAACCTCATCAGGTACTTACAAAGGGATTAGGAATTTAAGAGCAAGACTGTGATGCAGTGAATAAAAGGATAACAATAAATAATCAAACCTAGGCTCCCTCTCAGTCTCTGCTTCTGATTAATTCTGAGATTTCAGGCATCTCTTAACCTCTCTATCCCAGAGTTCCTCCATCTGTAAGGGAGAAACAGCTCATTCTGTGCAAAGCCTGTGGAAACACGTGTAAGAAGCTCAATGGCACAGTCTCCACAGCAGTTACTGATTGAAAATAAGGCAGATAGAGCCTTGCTGTACTGTAACAAACATTGTAACATTTCGATTCTTTCATAAATGCTACCAATAAAATCAAAGTTCACAAGCTATTTTGAATAAGAAAATTGAAATAATGAAGGAATTTACATACTGCTGGATTTCTCCCAACACATACAGACTGATGATATAAGATGATAAATTTTCAGATGCAGTAATTAGTTGTATTTCCAAACCGCCTCCTTTCAGCATCTTTTTCACCACATGTTCTTTACAGTGGAATTGTAAAGTAGATAATACTTAGTGCATAGAACCATGCAAATAAAACATCCTACCCTATTAATACCTAGGATACTTAGCTCACATTGCTCTGCAGCTTGCAGGCTTAGCACTATATATCATGCTGGACAGAAAGAGCATTTAAATTAAAATAAAATAAAATAAGCTGCCATAGAGATATTTTTTAGAATAGAAATTAGACATTAACATCTGAAAATAATACAGAGAGATTGACAGTGGAAGACATTCCATTTACTGAATGGGGGTTCCAACCCACCATTACATCTCTTGTCATTTTTTTTTAAGTTTGAGAAGGAATTTAAATTTGGGCCACACACATTTCAGATCAGTGCTTGGGCCATGAAACAGGTGATAGTTTGGAGGCTGGATAGTCACTGGTTCAAGTAGAAATTCCAACCAGAATAAAATGGTAGGCACTTGCAAATAAAAAAAATCTTAAATAATCAGTCATTTCTGTTTCTGCCAATAAAAATTAAAAACACTTGCCTACCTCTAGCCATTCAATGTGGTTAATCCTTGCAGCACCAGAGGAGCAATGTGTACATTGACAACTAGATGCTTGTGAGAATCTTTTCATATGTGTACCTACTCGTAAAGAGAGGAAACAATTCAGCTTACAGTACCAGCACTAACTTCCTGATGCCACAGACTCAGTGTATGGTCTCCTGATATGACCCTGTCTTCCTTGATTTGCCTTCAATTACAGCAAGGAAAAATATTTATAATTTTGGCCCAGGTGTTTTTTTGGCTATTATGTGGAAAGTCGACATTATTTACTGAAATAATTTTGCCATTAAATAGTCTGTTTTCACATTGAACTGCTTTCATTTGAAAACACATTTTTTGAACTGTCAGAAATTTATCCAAAGAAAATATTATTTTGGATTACACAGAACAAACACCTGCATTGTGTGTAATTCATCTC
>JAOTQP010001546.1:62399949-62413683 GCA_026413545.1 Cichladusa arquata
GTGCTGTGAGGAGGTAAGGGACATGCAGTCCTGTAAGGGACAGATGTGGTGAGAAGATGCTATGTGAGGGACAGTCAAGGTCAGGCAGCTGGGAAAGGGATAGCTTGGGGTTAGTCAGCCATGCAGAATGAAAGAAGGAGTCAGAGCTGTGTGGAACTGCCTGTAAGACAAGGAATCAGTACAGTGTGAAGCTGCCAATAAGAGAAGGAGTCAGAGTTACCAGAGAGAGGTCTGTGAGAGAAGGAGTCAGGGTTGCATGAGAGAAAGGTCTGTAAAAGAAGGCATGTGGAATTTTTGACTAAAGACTGGTGGGAATGCCAGTTAAAGGGCTGGTGGTGATACCAGCCTTGTCCATCTTGACTTAACTGTGATATAGGACCAAGAATCTTACTTCAGAGCATGGTAATATTTTGGAGAAGATTATTCTGGGAGTTATTGAAAAACACCTGTAGGACAACACAGTCATCAGTCACAACCAGCATGGTGTCATGAGGTGGAAGTTCTTCTTGTCAAACTTAGTTTCCTTAATTGAACCATTTGTCCTCTCAGAAACTTGCTTGGGGAACTAGGACAGAAGTTTTTAATTCTGTCTCTTCTTCTGGATAAAATGTCCACCATTCAGCTGGATAAACATGCCATGTGATGAGTAAGCAGCTGGCTCATGGGTCAGGTACAAAGGGTCATACGGAATGGGAGTGCATCAGACTGCTGACCTGTCACCAGTGGGGATCCACAGGGCTCCATCATAGGGCAAATACTCTTTAATGTCTTCATAAATGGCCTGGATACAGGACTCAAAGGAATGCTAAGTATGCCTTCAACACTAAATTGGGAGGAGCTCTTAACTCCTTCAAAGAAAGAGGCCCTGCAGAGAGACCTCAACAAATCACGGACATGGGCAATCACAAACTGTATGAAGTTCAACAAAGGAAAGTTGAAGCCACATTCCGCACCTGGAATGGGGCAACTCTGGATTTATGGATGGATTTGTGAGCAAGAGGCTGGAGACCAGTCCTGTGGAAGGGACATGGGGTTCCTGGCCCATGGCAAGTTGAACACAAGTCAGCAGTGCCCTGGCAGCCAGGAGGGCCAGCCCTGTCCTGGCGGGCATCAGGCACAGCATCACAGCTGGGCAAGGGAGGGGATTGTCCTGCTCTGCTCTGCACTGCAAGTGAGGGCCTCTTCCAACTCAATATATTTTCTGTGATTCTATCCCTCATTTAAATCTATCTTGAAGTTTCTGGCTTGCCTTGGTTTTGGTAGCAACACACTTTTTCTTTTTGATGTAAGCTAAGCTTGCCTTGCTGACATGTCTATTCTTTTATTTGCCAGATGGGACTAGCTTCAAAGGTGCACTTCAATTTATTCAACACATATCTTTCAGCAGTTTTACTGGTATTTAGTGACTATAAGGGAGGTGAAAGTATATTTTCTCTTGTGTTAAAGTTATCTGGGAAGAGAGGAAAGTGGCTGACATTAATGTTCCCACAAAACAGAAGTAATATAAAAGTTGGGATGTCACAGGGAGGCTATGAATGTACTGATCCATGGAGAAAAGTGCAAGTTAAAGATGGATACTTTGAACTGCCTTTTGCTTGGTTAATTGTTCTTGTGATGCCTTTGGACACCATAAGGTTCATTCCTATCCATCTTTTCTGTGAGGCAATAATGCACTTAACACTTCTCAGAAAGCTCTAGATTATTGATTTATTGTTTACTAGACACTTGTTTAGAACAGACATTTTTCTAGGTAGTTTCTGAATTATTTGCTGCCTATAGTTGTAAGTGGTCCTATTGTTTCCCTCCATTAAAAAAAACAAAAAAAAAACAAAAAAACAAAAAAAAAAACAAAACAAACCAAAACACTGTTTTGAAGCTGCAAAATGTAGCTGAAAAAACCTGTATTCACTAAATCCGTGGTGGCATTGGAGAGCTACCTATGGATCACTTGTTGTGTTAATGAAATCAAGAAAAAAAATGGGGAAACTGACTTTTGTGTATGCAGAAAAAGAGTGCAAAACTTATCTGTTGTGCTGGAGAGAAAACCTTGGCCCCAAAGTCTTGAAAAGATCTCTTTAATCCTCATGGACTTGTTTTAAATTATTTCAGCACTGTTATTTCCCATATAAAGCAGTGTAAAGAAATAACTGTCAGGTTGCAAATGCCTGAAGGCATGGAAAAGAAGAGGTCAGGCAGTCAGACATCTTTTATGTTCCTTTTCTGCATTAAAAAAAAAGAAAACAGCCAAAAAAAAGTAGGCGTATATTGCTCAGAACAAAGTCAACTTCATCCAGCACCCTGTCTGCCCGTGGACAGTAACAGATGTGTCAGAAACAAGAGGGCAATAAACACAGTACTCTCAGCTTCCAGAAATCTATGGCTTAAGGTCTCACCAAGACAGTGTTTACATCTTTCAGTTTAATAACTTGTGATGGATTTTTTATTATTATTCCCTGAATTTATTCATGACTTTTAACCTGTTTTGCTGAGGGTTTTCTTTGGTTGTTGTAAAGCTGCTGCTGTTTGTTTCTTTTACAGGGCAAAAAGAAGAGTAAATACAAATTCTTAAAAGCCATAAGTGCATCCTGAATCCATCCAGCTCCATGTTGATGACTTTTATATAATCTCCATTCCTTTTTCATGTGTTGCCTGCCACCCACAACTGGGCACCAATTGGCAGTCAATGGACCTACATAGGGTGATACCAGGATTGACTTTCTGATGAGCAAGACCAATTTTTGAAACAATACTAATTCTTCTCAGTAATCTTATTTCTCTCTCAAGTTTACTAATAGTGATATGTCGTGACCTATGAACAGTACCCTGAGCAAAGAAACATTAAAAAGCTGCTTATAATGTCTGTAACTTCTACATTTTTAGGGAAGCCCATAAAACATAATGATGAGTGGCTGGTAATACACATCTACTATATTTTCATGCATTTAAACTGTGTTTTGGATAGCTTACACTCCTGCAAAAAAGACCAGGTGTTTGAAAAGCAATCATGCTTAGCTCTTCATATAGTCTGCTGAAAACCCTAGGAGCAGGATGCAGGAATCTGACTTGCAAGGGCTTCTGAACTAGAAAGGCAGTGAAGTGAGACAGTGGAAGGGGCATGAAAGACCTTCTAGATCACTTATGTGCTCAAGATTTGAGGGCCAAATAGATGGTGAATTAATGTAGAGAATTCAGGCACAATGTCTCCATAGTGAATAGCAAACAAGCAACACATTTGTTCCTTCCTGGTTTCTGGCACCTTAAACCCATCCCCAAATGGATGTTTTTACAAAGTTCAATGTCTGTTTTAAAAAACACAACCGCTTATTTTTTTAAAACATTCCCAGATTAGGAATGTCAAAAGCAAACATCTACAGAATGTCCAGACCTCATTTTATTCTGAACTTTTGCATAGCACTAATGAGATTACATCTAGACTAAAGGGAATTCTGAACTATGGTGTTGTTTTTCATCTCCTGCCAAAGTCTTCTTCAAAATTCACAGCTCATTTGGACCTTTGGACTACTAAACAAACAAACCTTGGTATTGTCAGTATTATCTTCTAATTAAAATATATCTCGTTTCAGAGTTGTGTAACATAAAGCTTCAGCTGCAAGTGTCTACAGAAGTTATTTTGTAGACTTGAGCTAATTGCACCTCTGAAACCATAGTTCTGCTATAAACTGACAGAAGACAAGCTACATATAAGAGATATCAATTACTCAATCTAGATAAAGATCTTATAAGTTTTAAGATCAGTTTTACAGAAAATATGCTTCAGCCTACATATTTACAGATATAAAAGTGTTATTTTTGCTTTAACACCTCATGATACCAAAAAGGTTTTCTTGTGCAATTGGAGTTAGTTTTTCTTCATTTGAGATTGTTTTATTATTTGTGTCAGAGGAATTTGATATGTTATGATTTAATACCAACACCAATGAAAACTTTTCTAAATTGTATTGCCACAGAATCTACTGGTACAATGCAAACCTTGTTTTCTGTAGGCATATCTGCCCACAATCTGCCTGTGCTGTGAGGGCAGAAGAATAAATTTTTGTGGTATGCTGAACATGCTTATAAATTGCAGTGGGTGTGTTACGAGAGGCAGCATAACAAAGACAAATCATACCTACCAAAAATCCTCACACATAATATATGTGCCTGCCTTTCTGTTGGAATCTCTGGGGGGGTGAGAGGCAAGGGAGCCAGCAGCTAAAGAGTGGGGTGGAAGGTGGGCACCTGTTAATTGCATGGGAAGATGCAAAGAGGGTGGTGAAAGCAGCAAGCTCTTCCTTATCCGTGAAACAGAAACCACCTCGGGAGGAGGGAACCTGGGGTAAGATGGGAACACTTGACCTATCCGAACACTGCTGGTGTTCACTTTGGTGTGACTAAGGCTTGGACTTCCATGGGCTTCCATGAATGTCATGAGGATGAATTCAGAGCTATGAAATGTTGCAGCATAAGCATCTCTCTCAAAGAAGAGGAGCTAGGTGCCGCAGCAGAATGTCAAGGCCATGCTCGTAGTTACACATTGGAATGGCAGGACAGCACTATGCTGAGCCAAAATCGCTGTAACTGAGACCTTTACCATGAAGGATGCAGATCGTGGCAGTTGCACGTCAGAGAGGGGCAGGAAACAGATCTGCAGACTGAGTCACAGCAATTCTCGGTAGTAAACACTTACAATTCTAGGTAGCCCTGCTGCCATTGTCGCCTCCTCCCATTGCAACTAAGGTATCCATGTGCCTTCAGGAGGGAACCAGGCTCCTGATAATGGGACAGGATCCTTTAGTTTTTAAAAGAAGAACAGGATCCCAACACAGTCACGACTTAGAGAGAGACACCTTTCTCTATGTCAGCCAAGATCACTAAAATGGCATACGTCATCTGAATGCAAATTAACATAATAAAGGAAAAAATTAAAAAGGACATGGGGAGACAGAACAGAAATATGAGCAGTTTATATGCAATGCTCTCCCTAGCATTGGAAAGGAAGGCATGCCCTTCTTTTCATACAATTTTAGGATTGTCTGAGCTGCAGGCAGCTCTGTCTATTCTGCCTGCTCCCCTTTCTGCCCTCTGGCCCTCATTCTCCTCAGAGAAGCCTCCAGACCCACCTACAGCTGCTAGCAAAGTCCCTAGCTAGCTCAGTGCTCCCCCAAACGCGATGCTCAGGCAGGAGCAGTCACCCTCTGACTCTGGACACTCTCTCCAAAAGAGCCCCCTCAAAGGGGCAGCTGTGCACAGCAGCAGAACCCCAACACTGCCCATCACAAAAAGTGGCAGAAGAATGCAACAGAATCAGGAGAGGAAGAGAGAGGAGCAGTCAGGATCATCCAAGACATGCCATGAACCAGGAGAAATATGATGGATCAACAAGGCGTGTGCATATGCTTATGCGTTTATGCATGTTGTTTATATATGTATAAACAACGAGTGCAATGGAGAAAGGTTGTCCATCTGCTTTGCTAAGTTAAGAATTAAAGGACAGTGAAAGCCAACACTAAATTATGAATTCACAACAGACAGAGATGGTTCTTCAGATGTATAGTTCAGCTATGTTGGGGATACAATAAAGATTACTCGGATTCAGAGAGACACAGAAAAAAATCTTGGCTTAAAAAAAACTATATAGCAGCACTGAATATAAGACAGTACCTGACTCAGGAGCTTCAAAAATCACTGATCAGTGGTTGTTGGGAGAATATTTGGATAAAATATCTCACTTTTTTTGTCTTGTGCTTTTCCCTACATTTCATTAGCAGGATCATTGGTGACCATCAGGGACAGGAGCTAAGGTAGACTGAGTAAAACCTTAGTTTTTTTCAATTTATGAAAAATTAAATTTTTTTTAATCTAACATAAATTGCATATTAAATTGTTATCTAAGAAGCCCCAGACCCACTGGGTAACTGCAAATAAGAGGGTGTTACGTATCCCTGTCCAGAGAACAGCAGTGTCACTCTCTCATGAAATTAAGAATTGACACTAGTAAGTATCTTCTTATTAAAAAAATAGAGTTCTATTCTTTTCCATCACAGGCAATCATGGTGGTTCAGAATGAGCCTTCTTGGATTTTTTTAAATAACCATAGAGAATATGGAGGAAATAAAAAACTTGACTCTTAGGTGCCTGTCAGAGTGGACAAAAAGGGAAGTATCATATGACAATTTAAGTCATAATATATTAAATTAATAAGCTAATATATTAAACTAATAATGTGAAAGGGGAAGGAAAGAAGGGATCAGGACAATATAAAACTTCAATGGTGTTTGGAAACTTAAACTGAAGACCCTGTACCATAACATTCAGAAAAAAAGGCAACTTAAGAGACCAAGTAGAAGAAATCAAATATTGGTCTTGAGAATTTCTTAATCTGTTAGGAGATTAGAACTGATTGCCTCACAAACTTTATTTATTAATGAATTTAATTTTCTTTGTAATAAAATGTACAAAGAAGCAAGGACAACAATATCTGCACACAACAGTTAGCAGTGCCAGCAGAACAACTCTCTTCACACACAGGGGGACTTTTGTCCCCAGGTTCATTTTAATTATGACAATATCTACAGGTTTTTCTGTTATATTTACATCCATCTTTGATAAAATAAAATCCTTATTGGGCTATTCCCTTCCTCTTTTTTTACTGGACTTAAACTTGCTCTTTTTCCCTTAGACTTTCTATCCAATTGATGATGATTTTCTTTCTACACCTCTCAGATTATTCCTTAATCAGTAAGAAACCTCTTTACAAACAGGTTCAGGTTGTTAAATTTCTTCATTCTTTCAATCACTTTGGGAATTTCATTCCCAGATTGTAGTCTGGTCTGTTTGCAAGTCCTTTACAGACCAAAAGAAAGTCATCATTATTTCTCATATTTAGTTATATATATATAATTATATATATCATTTATAATTATTTCCATAGCAGCTTATATGGCAGCTGGCCCTACTGTTTTTTAAGTGAGAAATTTGAAGATAAAGATGTAGCACCTGAAATACTGAAGTGCTTGAACAAATTCTTCTGGAATTTCAAAACACAATTCATTTTATTCCAAGATTGCCTATATCGATTCACAAGAGGGAGTTTGTTGGGGTTTTCTTCAGTGATTTTTTTAATAGTTTAGTATTATAGGGGTTCCCAATTTTTTTATATTTAACTAGGAAACATATTCTTACAAGGTTTCTATGAAGGCCAGCTATTTGTTTTGCAGTGGGGAAGTTTTTTTATTTCCTGATGTCTACACTTTGGCTCTTTATGATTTCAGATACTACTCTGTCTCTGAAAGTTTTATTCTTTAAACATGTTCCTGCCCATGATTTGTATACTCATTTTCCTGTTTATCCCTTTTTATTCATTTTTTACTTTGGTTTCACTTCTGGAGTTTTCTGCAACTTATTATCTATAAAGTATTTATAAAGGCTTAACACTGGAAAATATGCATGATTACCGGATTATGCAAAGAGGAAAACAAGCAGTGCACTCAAATTCCTCACCTAATTGCTATTAGGAAGGAGCCACACAAATTTTTCAAGTGCTGCTCACCACTTCATCACCTTGACAATTGTTGTGCTGGCTTCATTAAGGAGTGGACAAATCAAAAATACTAAAAGTTATGGCAGCACTTTGAAAAAAATGGGGAGGTTTAGCTGCTGTTGCATGTACCAGGGATGCCACTGTACCTCAGCATCCTGCAACAGCAGCACTATCTCAGAAGCAGCAGCCCATAACCCTTCCCTCAGCCAATATAAACTTGCAGACTAAAGGCTCTTTGGATGTTTCATTATTGGGAACAGTAAATAAAGCTAATTAAAGGAAATGTCTTGTTCACATTACCCAGTCTTTTAGGAACAAAAAGGCCTAAAACTGTCATTCTATATAAGTCATGAATTTTGCAACTCTTAATTTTAAAATTACATGTCAAAACATGTCCCCCTACAACCTAAATTATTGTTGTGAGCAGAAAAACATGATGCTTAACTCATAGGAAGCAACCAAATGGAAAAATTAGACTTCCTTTTCACAGTAAATAGCACTAAAAGAAGTGTCATAGAGCACATTTTAACAATCAGCCACAGGCTAAATAAGCAAGAAACAAAGTGCAATGAAGCTATCCAGTGGATTGACTCACGGGGTTTGCAAAGCTTGGTCAGAACCCTGTCTGGAGTGAAAAGTAAAACAAAACTAACCACCTCATCTTCAGCCTTCCTGAAATACCAAAATCATCAGTTATGTTCCCACATGGAGAAGGCAGCAAAGATTATGGGCAGCTATATTAAGATGACAATAGGAAATTGAGGTAGCAAGATTTCTCCGTGCAAGGGTAACAACAGGAGATTAAAGTAGCAATTTTCATGGAAACAGAGGTGCACATAGTTGGTAACAACAAGAAAAGGTAATCCCTCTCTCTGTGTCATTGAGACAATGCTTCCACCATTTTGTAACATCTCCAGAACAAGGGGTACCTTCTAGAGAAGACTTCTGTACCCAGCAGAGCTAAACTGGGTATATTCATACACTTTTTTTCTCATCACCTGCCTGAATGCAGCAGTTTATTCAATCAAATATACATTTGGATAATACACCATTTACAATGAAAGCATTTTTAAATCTGCTGAACCACAGTTTTGCTAAGTCTGACTGAAGATGCAACTCCATTTCATACACAAAATCAGAGGTAGATCTACATTCAGTCATGTAGAGCAGGAGAGAGTTGTCTCCAATTTTTCTTGAGTGTTCTGGAGCCATCCTTCCTTTTCCTAGTACAGTATCAGAGGATAGAAATATAGCATATCTATGATTTTATTATGTAATACATTAGCAACATTTTTCACTACTTCTCTGCTTCACTCAAGGGTTTTTGTTCTGCATGGTATGCAGAGAAATCTGTTAAAAGCAGTACACACTTAATGATTCTTGTCTCAGCTATCTTCACAGTCTCCTGATCATTTCACAAGTTCCATTGACTTTTAATTAGTAATTTGATAGGAATTGATAATCATTTGCTTAAATTATAAGCAAACACCATTCATATGCTAAACTCACTGAACAACATGGAGTAAAGCAGTTACCACCAACACACTGAGCACTCAGAGAGCTGTAGCTTCTGTTCAGAACCTGCTGTTCAGAAATTTCACAATGTTTCCAAAGTTTTCTCGTAGTGAATTCAGAAGATTTCACCTGACACAAATCATAGAATCATTTAGGTTCAAAAATACTTCTAAGTTCATCAAGTCCAGCTATTAACACTGTTACCATTAAACCGTGTTCCTAAGTGCCACATCTCCATCCAACTTTACTGCAAAAAATAAGCAGACTTGTCCTCACAAGAAGTTCTCTTTCTCCCCCAGCTCATACATCAACTCAATCACTCAAATAGTCAAATCCAATCTACTGAAGTAAGTCAAAACTAGAATATTCTCCTTAAATTGCTTGAGAGTTTGGAATATGGAATAATGCATAATCTAGACATGAAAGAAAGTTTGTGTTCCTTCTGATGCTTCCAGTGAACAGCAAGAATTCAAAACTCTGGGGAGAAGCAGAGAGTTGCTTGGGGAAAATATCTAGGAAAGTGGCCAGCGACAGTCACTTCTGAGGGCACTGATCATTTCCAGAGCCCACTTTGGCTGTACCAGTTGTGTTTGTTAATTTGATGAAGCCCTAGAAATAGTGAAACTTGAGAATGCTATATGCAAAGGTCGATATGCAGTGGTTTTCAATTTTGTTGTGTTAGGTTGCCAAAGCTTCTCATGCAAGTAAGTTACCTCTGGAAAGTGATGTTTGCCTGCACGAGTGCCTGAAAATTGCCCAATCTACAGATACAAATAGACACAATTACAGAATTCAGTAGAGGAATAACTGTGCACGTCCACTTCCAGCAATCAGCATTGTTGCATCAATAATTGGCTTCTCCCTCCCCAAGGAGTTCTGTTGCATTTTCTGCTTTATTTATTAAAACTCTAACAGCAGAAACCCCATTTCCTCTGCATTACTTCTCTAATTTTGGTTCTTATGCGTAACAGGAGTTGCAAAAATTTATGAGAGAAGTAGTAATAGCAGAGCCTGATTATAGTTAAGAAATAATTGACAGCATTTCAGAAAGTTTGACTTTGTGGTTCTACTTCAATGGACAAATTAGGCATAATGATCCAATCACATCCCATTGGAGTCTAAGTGGCATTCGGATTTTTTTATTTTTTAACAGGAAGCTTTTTTGCCCTAATTAGGGCAGCAATGAAGGCCTCTTTCTATTACTGGAGTTAAACATTTTTAGTTCAAGACCAATAAAAAGAGAAGATGCATTTGAGAACTTTAGACCTCCTGAAGCAGCACAGCTCATAGCCCTTTTAGCTACTGGACTTTTATGGGGAGCACTTATCACCTCACTGAAACCAAAAACCTCCAGGAAGTAAGTAAAATTGGCTTGGACTGAAGGCATCAAAAAAAAAAAAAAAAAAATCAATCCATTTCACAAAGAGATGGGGAATGTACCTTCATTGTACAGTTTTCTTCAATCTAGGAAGAAAATGTTTGAATGAGACAGATCTGGAAATAGAAACAAACATTTTTATTTTAAAATCTTTGCAACACTGAAAAAGAATACTACATCTAAATCCCTGCTGCCTGCAGCAAGAATCAAGTGAAAAGCCTGCTTGTTCCTGCCAATTAAAATTTGTGGTTTTCTTCTGTCATCCTAACAAAGTAACTCTGATAGAGGTTTTATGGTGTTTTGCTGTTTCTGGGTCTCTAAGGAAAAAGAAAGTTAACACTTCTCATTCACTTGGTACAACATTTATTAGAATTATTCTGCATGTGTTAAATTTGTCTGAGTTCCTTAAGAGCATTTTAAAAGGGGAGACTCAAATTGATGAGACTGGACAAAATCCCAAGACAACAATTTAAAAAGGTGTATTAAATGTACCTGAAATAATTTCTTGTATACATTGACTAAGAAGGATGCCTTAATTCCTGACCATTCCTCCAGGACACTTTGTATGAGAAGGAACATTTGTTCCTTTGGTGTCTTTTTAATGCAGTGTCAGTAATATAGAATGACATTCTAGGGTTTTTCTACATATGGCAGGATGAGAATACCAGGAATCTTCCTTCACTTCTTCTGAGATTCCTCTGCTATTGTGTTTATATGGCCATCTCCCCAGCTTAAAACTAAAAGACAACAGAAAAAGAGTGTGGCACCACTGTACAACCCAAGCTGTAAGACTCATACTTCTGCAGTGCTTTTTAATTTACTGAGACATCTTGGAAATGTATAACTCAAAAAAAAAAAAAAAATCAGTTAGAAGAAAAACAGCATCCAGGTAAATCAGATAGGCAAGAATAGCCAGTTGAACCACTATGTCATGACATTTTCTGCAAAGAGAATTAGGGAGCAACAATGTTTTTTTTTTTACAGCTGTTGGTAATATATTCAATAATTCTAGTTGGAGCTGTAAAAAACACAAGCATCAACCTTGTATGTATTAGGAAAAATATTCAGAACAGAACCTCACCTCCATTTAGCTCTAAATGATTAAAAGTAGGACCCTAATATATCCATAAGAATCAATGCATTATTTAAATAGATTTTTTTTCTATAAAGGTTCTGAAAGTATGCTTAAACTACATCACCAGCATAAATTTCACTTTCATTGCATCTATCTTAAAATGTGACAAAACACTTCTTGTGGGCAAATTAATAATGTATATTCCTGGATCAACAGCATTTATTCATTTATAGCACAAATTACAATCTGTCCAGGCCTCTCTCCTCCATATTGGCTGAGGTCCATAGATAGCAGCATGGTGAAGAAACATGTTCAATTTTTCACTTATGGATAACTAAAAACTTGTTAATTGATGAAAGGAAGTATAACCATTAAAGGAAATATCCAGGAAATTCAGCATTTTCATTGATACTAAACTCAATTCACAAATTTTACACCCACAGAATTCCGGCAAAAAGAGTCTATTTCTTTGGCATCAGTGGCCTCTGGGTTTGTGCCAGAATGCAATCAAAATTCTCATTTACTTCTAACAATTAATTTAAAAATAAAGGTATGAATTCTAGCCTTTAATAATTTTCTTCTGATTACTCATAAGCCTTTATATTATTCATTATTAATCAGCTTCAGGAGTTGGAACATTTTCTGCACAATTGTCTCTTACTTCAATAAAAAAGAATCAATACGCATTTCCATTCTCTTTCTCCTATTTGCTATTACAATTAGTCTGCCCCATCATCTGTTTTTATTAAGTTTTGCTTTACTTCTGTGGCTGAATTCTCAAGCTTAGCAAATGATGAGGCAGCCTCTTGTTTCAGTTCTTTAATTTTCCTCCTAAATTATCTGGCAGACTGCTGGGGTGCTGGAGTGGTCCGCTGTCTCTTACTCCTGGTGTTATTTTGTTGTTCATTCTTCCATTTCTTTGAATTAAAAAGTTTTCTCACTTACCATGTTGGTCTATTATTCCTATTGATGCCTTATTTTTCTCTAATGATTGCTACCTTTCAATCAAAAGCAGGGCCTGATTTTAAAGGCTTATACACAGGTCAGACACTTACAGGTCTTTGGCCCTTAAAGTTTTACTGGATACATTCAGTGCTGCATCAAGTCACTGGTCTGTCTGCAGAAAGGAATACAATTCCCCCTCCTCCTGATCCCTGTTTATATCTCAGCAACTGAAGGTCACAGATTTGCATTGTATCTGAAACAGGCTTTATTCAGATCCCACTGTGCCACTCTTTAGTGCAGCATCATAACTGCACAATCTCAAGCTGTAGAGAATATGCAGGAAATATTACAAGTTCACACAAAGCTCAGTCATAAATCTTCTACCCTGTCCCTCAGACATTACCTGGGAAACATTTTCAAGGCAACTGGAGAGTTTGCATGCTCCTCCCATACTGTCACAGAGCATCTCAGATTTGCTGATGTCTGAGCAATATTTGTCCTCTTCTGGGGGAAGAAGGTAAGAGACCACTAAAAACATTACCTGCAGACTCATCCATTCACCCAAGCAAAAAAATCTGTCTGAAAGGCTGAATTTCCAGCCATCTGTGCCTATCATCTGCTCCAGTTACAAACAAACAGGAGGAAGAATCCCTAGAATTTCCTAAACATTAACATGTAGACTAGAAGCCAGTGTAAAGAGTGAATAACAAAATCCACAAGTTTTCTTAGCCAAGATGCTCAACAAGAGAGAGAGAAGAAAGTCATCAGCTCTTACTTTGAAAAGTCACAGAAGAATTTGCCAGATTTATTTTTCTATTATCATAATGGTTGCTTGCCATTTCTTTCTCTCACTACGCTTTTCAGAGCTAAGAAATCATTGGGCCAAACTGCTTTAGTCAGAAATGTGTTGTGGTGCCTTCATCAATCTGCCCTTCCTTTCCTTCATTCTGTTTATTCGTTCAACTTTTCTCCCTGAAATCAAGTCAAGAAATCTTGCCTCATATCCAGTATTGTGTGTAGCTGTAATCATCTCTTCCAGAGATGATTCCTAATCTGTGTCCATTTTCTGTGTAACGGGATTTTCCTGAGCCATGCTCATTTCGCTGCCAGAGGGTTTTCAAGATGTGACTTTTTAAAATTATTACTTGGAACATTGTTTCGAAGGGGCTGAATGACTGCTGAGCCTAGATTTCACAACCCAAAGGGTAACAAATGGTTGCATCCAAAATGTTTTGGGGCTTTTTTTTTTTTTTTTTTTTTTTTTTTTTTTTAAATTTGGAG
>JAOTQP010001546.1:62418722-62428953 GCA_026413545.1 Cichladusa arquata
GGCAGGGAATGTGCAAGTGCCTAGCCATGGTTTTCTACTACTATTTTTCTTAAATAATTTATTCCTACCTCTTGACACTGACAGGAGTACCATCTTCTATGCTTGTTTTCAGATGAAATTTGAAAGGGGAAAAAAAAACATTTCAAATTATTTGAGGCGGCAAGTTCTCACCAACATAAATGGCAGAGGCTTTGAACCCATACAGCCCTTGAAATAGCACATCTTCCCTATTTTTAACTAGAATTCCTACATGGAAAACAAAAAAAGTACAAAGTATCCCTGTATCCAGGATACATTAGTTTGTCAGAGGGCCATTACAATAGGTGAATGATGCTTTGGCTGTTTTTCTGGCAAATTTCTCTGTATAGCAGCACAGATATCAATGGACAAAAAGTGTGCTAAATTGTAGAATAATCCAGAAAGAGGAAAAGCATTAACAGCTTTCTATTTGTGGTGCTTTAATTGTTCCATCATTTAGTTTATTGAACCATCAAATTAATTTAATTGAAGGTGAAAAATATACTCTTCCAAGAATCAATTTGAACTGCCAAATATATCTAAAATTAACCTCCCCCAGTTTTATTTTGCCTAATTTTTCAGTAATTATTTGAAATAATGATATGTTTTATACTAGATAATGCTTATGTATAGTTTTTGTGTTTATTTAAAAACTACTGCAAGAACAGTTTCTCTAACTGTAAAATCTTGATCATATCTGGATACTAATTCCTGCCCATAGGAGATGCATTTGCAAAAACCAAAGCTAGTATTTCCCCACCAATTATTATAAAGCTGATTATGCCAGTTCTCAATTAACAAAAGCGAAGACAGAGGTGATATTGAATGAAATTTGGATTTATGGACAGCCCCATATAAAACTATTATAAACCAGAATAATTGTCATTATGAATTCCAGTTTGGTTTCTAAATGAGAAGAGTTCTGATACTGATCTTGAAATTTTTCTGTAAGAATAGTCCCTAATTCCATACTTCAGTCAGCATATATAATGTGATCATGCCTCAGTAAGTCAAGAGATTTGGCCAGGCCTTTAGCTATTATATCCAATTTATCATTAGCACTTTATTATCCATAATGGAAAGATATTACCTCTCTTGCAACCTGGAACTGCTATGTAATGTTTGATCACCACTTGCAAGCAGGGTAGCCAAAATCTTAATGTACAGCCCCCTCCTAATAGAAGAGGTAGGTACATGTTTGCAAATGGAAACCTTCAGTCACAGGGATAAGAACAGCCCTGTTTTCTTAAAGATACTCAATGGATTGTAAAATATTATAAATTAATGTTTCTTAGCATTTTCTGTGAGCACCATTTAAAAGTGACCCAGGAGTCTTTGGCTTTGAACACTTCATATATATGTGTGTGTGTGTGTGTGTGTGTTTTTTGTTTGTTTGTTTGTTTGTTTTACAAAATTAGAGCACTCTCATTACTAAGCAGCTATCTATGAAGGTAATACATTTTTCCAAAATGACTGCTAAGGACCAAGGTTTTTCACAGGTACAGAACATGTACAAAGATTATAAAGGACAAACTGGATAAAAGCTGTTCTATACCTTTTTAATGATATCTCATGATGAATGTTATTGAGATTGCTATTTCAAACAGAAACAGCACAAGCTAAAGATAAAACCACTAATGGCTCTTATGTTTCTAGCACCCTTGGGTGCTCAAATAACCACCTATCATTCATCTTTATTTGTGGTGAATTTAGAATGTATACGAGAAATTTCTTCTCAAAGCTGACTGTATAAAAAGTACTTCAAAAGAAGCTGTAAGAACTGCAAGTTCTGTAATGACAACCCTGCTCAAAGTTTTCCATCTAGTGTGGTTGTGACTCATCAGAAGTTTGTTCATTAGAATTGTGTGTTTAATTCCAGCTCCATATGGATATGGTATGTTTTTTCTTATGTTTCTTCTGTTCTAACTGGGCATAGATGAATAGATGGCATATCTACAGGATGAATATTTGCAAGTTAAATACATCAGCAGAGTACCCTTTCAGTAAAAGCTGGCTGCATAGCCAGTTGCATTAACCAGCAGGCAAGGCAAGTGATTCTTCCCTTCTACTCAATACATATGAGTCCAATTCTGGACTTTCTCTCTGGTGTTCTCTTTGGAGTTCATCAACATAAGATAGACATCAGAGCACTGGAACAAGTCCAAGAGCAACCAAAGTGATCAGGGAGCTGGAGCACAGGAGGGCCCAGGAGAGGCTGAGAAAGATGGGCTTGTTCAGCATTGAGAGGAGAAGGCTTCATGGGAGATCTTACTGCTGTCTACAGTTACCTAATGGAAAATGTAGACCAGATAAACTCAGGCTCTTCTGAAAGGTACACAACAACAGGATGAGAGGCAAGAGAGAAGCTGAAACAAGGCAATTCCCACTAGATAGCAGAATATTTCCATTCTTTACCACTAACAAGAGTGTTTAAACACTGGAACATGCTGTTTAGAGAAATTAATATCTTCATCCCTGGAGATATTCAGCACTTGACTGGACATAGTCTTGAGCAATCTAATTTGGCCTGCCCTGCTTTGCTCAGGGATTTAACAAGACAGTCCACAGAGTTTCCTTCCAACCTAGACTACTCTCTGGATCTATAAAGTGCAGACAGCTGCGTTCTGTGTATGCACACCAAAGACTTGATCATATTTTCACAGTTGTGCAAAGGTGTTTAAATTCCTTCTGGATTGGAACTGGCACACATCTCGTCATTTAGACAGAGAGTTATGGGTGCCCAGCATATGAGCAGATTTCCCAGTATGTGGCAGTACCTGTCTGTATATACATATCTCTACATTCTTTATTAAGAGATAAAAATCATCACTTCTGCTTTCAAACATTACATGCTTTGAAGAAGACATCTTTTCTCCAGTTGACTGGATTTGTGCTCCTATGAAGTGCCTCCATGACTCCCCTTACTGCTTGGTATGGCCGGCTCTTGGTGCACACCTCTGCCCTTCACATGGTATCTGCAGGTGCTTCCCTTTCCCATTACTCTGTGCTTTAGAACCAGTTTGAACTCTCCTTTAGAGGAAGAATAGTCTTTCTCGGCTCAGATGAATGCTACCTATAACTTCAGCTGCCTGACACCAAGCTAAAGCTCCTCTACAGTCAGCAAAGAGAAAACAGCCCCTCTGGAGGGTGATTCATCCTCACTTTTCTTGGAAACAAGGCTGGTAAATTTCTGAACATATGCAAATCTCAGATATGTACTGTTAAGACACTATTTATGTCTTTAGCTGTCTTCTTTTGTGAAGCTTTCAGTGAGGCACAAAGCAGAAAAACCCAGAGACTTCTGAAAAAAAATTTATAGTTTATTAGTAGGTGTGACCCACAGAAGAAGGGACTAAGGGTAAGAAAAAGGTAACTTTATACACCTGGTTTCCTGTATACAAGGTGGAGTGGAAAAAGCATAAAAATTAATTTGATCTCTGAAATACATTGCAATGTTGTAGGTGAGAGCACCATACCCAAGTAAGCCCTTACAAAAGGTTCAGTATTTACTCAAATGACAAAGTGCCCTTCATTACACCCAGAACTTAATTCAGAAATTAACTCTTTCTCTTTTCTCCTTTTCCAAACCCTGCACCAACAACAACAGTTTTCATAAATGTGGTATGATTTCCCAATCTTACAGATGAGTCTGCACAGCAGCATGAAGAACTTGTAATCTTTTCATACAGTGGTGAACCTCCCCTGGCTAAAGAAACCCACAGAGATGTTGAGACAACCACAAGTCCCAAAAAGCTGTAAACGGAGTCTTGCACGGCTGCAAGGCACAGCAACCAAGCTGTAAAAGCAAAGTCAAACCTCTCCAATTGAAGAATGCCAACAGACAATTTCACATCATATTTGTTCTTCGCCATCTCACTGGTCTTCTCCTCTTCCTTCTGGCATCATCTCCGGAGTTTCAAGTTGTGTCAATTAATTTCACATCAAGAGCAGCAGTGTGCCAGCAGCCTGCAGGTCCTGCTGAGCCCTGGCTGCGGGATGAGGAGCCCAGGGATGCAGGAGGTGCTGAGCAGCAGCGCTGCAGGCAGCTGGCAGGTGTCAGACCATACGGCAGGCATGCAGGGGAGGGCTGGGCAGAGAAACACTCCTATCAGTGTCAGCCGAGTCACCAGGGGCCTGGGCATGACAAAAGAGACACCATAGAAACTCTCCTGGCTAGAAAATTGTAAAGGAGTTTCTTCACAGGATGACAAGAACCCAGCGTCCCTTAGAGACAGAGGACAAAAGGACAATATGTCTCTCGTCTCATTCTCCTCCTGTGAGAAGGAGAGAAGATAAACTCATTTCCTCACGTATTTCTCAGCACATCTGTAAATAAAAGCACCTTTAGCTCTTTTCATCAGACATCATTTGTGTGTCAAAACTGTTTAGTGTATGACTTGAAATCCTCTCCTTCAGAGAGCAAACAAGCAAGAAATAGCTGCCTTTGATTTATTAAAGATGAGCTACCAGTACTGTAGAAGGCAGAAGGGGAATGCACACTTACATCCTTAGAGCAGGGAGGGAGGGATACCACCCTCACATTTATATACAAAGTTCAGTTCAAGCTTTTCTTGTTTATTAGCCTGTCAACATTCATGCAGTCACAGTACATCTACACTGATGTTTTTTGAGAAGTTTACATGTGTGTTACTTACTCATGATTGCACCAATTTAGACACAGAATGCTTCCCTGTCTGTATAAAGCATTATGACTGGGGAATAAGATTTTGGGGATAAACAGCATAGGAAAAGGAACACATGAAAAAAACTGTCTGTTTTTTAGTTACATGAAAGGCAGGGTGAGATCAACTAGAATTCAAGCACAGAAAGCAAGGGAAGAGTAAAGCAGTGAGGATAAAAACCTCAATACCTGGTGCTGAATTATTTCCTAACTACAACCAGCTCATAATTCAATTCTGGATCTCTGGAAGTGCCAGGGGATTCAGCAGCCAGAGCTGTGCTATGTCTGCACCAGAGTTGATGGAGGTATTGCCTTCAAAATACTGAATATAATCCTCAGCTGACAGCAAAAACAACCACCACATATCCCAACCATTCATCTACAGAAGATATCAGCAGGTATGACACCAGTGTCAGGGAGACATGGCACACTGCAGCTTTTGAGCAGGGAATGGCTACAAGCACGCCCCTGCTCCCCTTTTTAATTGTTATGTGTTGAACCCTTAACCCCTGAGAGCTGATGCTGGGCTGGTACTGCAAGGCAAGGCTGTGCTAAAGATGCTGTCACTATCTCAGATACAGAAATTCTGCCCATGGCAAGAGGTGTTGGAGCCCCATTGCTCTCCACCAGCTCCTACTTCCCCTCATTAGCTAACATCCAGAATTATCCTACTGGACAAAGCAGTTCTCTTCAAAAGAAGAGGAGATAATTGTAGATGGTGACGTGTAAATAACACAGACAACAGAAACAGTAAGATCTAACTCTTAGCATAAAGAGTTATTTAAAACACTATTGTTTTAAATTTGTTGAAAACTAAACAGAAGAAAAGAAAAGAAAAAAACAACTTGGGGCAAAATTGGTTTTTATGCTGTTTATGTCTCAAAACCAAGGCTGTTCTTTCCTTTCATAGAGCTCTCAGAGGCTCTCAGTTATTAACTCAACCAAAATGAAATAATCTTCAGAAGCCAAGTGCAAAGCAGCTCACTGTGGAAGACAGTTTTTGGAGAGCTTTGTTGTTGCTGCTGGTTTGTTTCTGTTTTCCATGTGGCACATTATGAAATGCATATTATCGGCGCCTGGGGTCCCCTGTGTCCTATTCAGCCCTGCTGCCTGTGAGAGCCGTGTGCTCTCACTGTCTGAGGCTGTGCAGAAGCAAGGCTTTGCTCATCTGGTGACTGCCAGCCTCATGCACTTCCCCATGGAGCAGGGGTGGCGGGGACATAGGCATGTCAGTGATAGCAGCACCTGCTGGGCTAAAAAGCCTTTCAAAGCAAGGGTTTGAGGGGAAACAATCAAGTGTGAGGAAGGCAGTCTGACTCTGTGGAACACATCCCTCAGCAGATCTCTCCAGCTGCCCATGCTTGCCATAGGCAGGGTGACTGGCAGACATAGTGACAACCTGCCCTCCTGCATCAACATCTCATGCAGTTCAAGCTTCAGCCTCACAGAGCTTAGGGGCAAATCTGGCAGAGCCAGATTCTGACACAGCTCTGAGTAGTTTTCCCTTTCAAAAAAGCATCATCATCAGGCTGCCCCTGTGCTCCATGCCAAATGGCACCATGCTGCAAAAATCAGACTGCAACACTCCTAAAAGCACAGCAGCCCCCAGAACCCTGAGCTTCCCACCACAGTGGTTTATGTCTGCTGCTCCCTCAAGAAGGCAAAAGGACCAATGTCCTTTGAAATCTGGCAACCAACTTTATGGCTCCAGTACAATTCTTGTCTTAATAGAGTTTTGAGGTGGCTGGCAGTGTTTGCCGCAGTTTCTGGGCCAGTCAGACCTGCCTCCCATGTTGCTGCTCACAGTCCAGCACTCAGATCTACACCTCATCCAGTTGTCCAGCAAGCAGGAAAATGAGCTAACATGGCAAACAGCACAGCAGAGCACCAAAGGGCAGCAGGAAAAATCACACACATTTCTCCTCTGTGGACAGTCTGAGCCACTGATGTGAACTCTGGTGATAAAGGGAGTGCTCTGCCCTCAAAGCTAGTAAAGGAGTAATAGCTGGAACAAGGCTCCTTCAATCCACTTCTCTCATGGAAGTGCCAGACTGGTAAGGGAAAAGCCTTGGAACAAGGGAAACAGCCATTTCCACGCTGTCTCTCCTAGATGGTCTTCTGTGAAACTCCATGGAAATTTGAAAGCTGTTACCTTCCAGTAGCAACTTGGCTCTTCTTGCAGGCACTAAATGTGTTGTATAAGGTGGCTCTAGCCCAAGCCATGGAAACTTGCTGTGTCAGCACATCTGCATTTGTGTTTTGGCAGGAAAATGCAGGTTCTGGGGGTGATTAGCAATAATGGTGCTCAGCTTTCAACCATTTGAACCAATCACAGACATTCAGCCTATATTAACAGCATAACTCAAGCTCAATATGAACAAAATAATATTTCCCAAAGCTACCCCCTACTATCTCCTTTTTCTGTGGCAGAGTATAATGCATCCCGCCTGTTATAAAGGCTTTTCACCTTTCCTATCCAGGTGTCCTACTAGGTCTTCACCTCTAATAATGTTTGAATGTGTCTCTCCAGTGTTCAGCTATGTGTCAATACCAAAATTTTCTGCATAACACATCAAACTCCTGGTTTTCCCATTTCACAAAATGCCTCTCATTTTACACTGCCAAAAACACAACCTCTTCTGCCTCAAATGCTGCTTCTTTTGTCAAAATCATACAATATTGAAAGGGGATGGGCCAGTCCCAGCTGGAAAAACACCCAAGGGAAAAAAGGCTGAATTAACAGAATGAGAGAGCAGGGCCCATTGACAGGGGTCACCCATCCCTCTGCCTCCACCAGGGCTTCCTCCAGTGCAGTGTCAGCTCTGCTGCCCAACTTGGAGCCCTCTGAGTTCACAGCACAAACTCACCTGACACAGTGAGGGGGTCACTGCTCTGTGTGTTCCAACAGGCATCTTCCAGGCTGGGCTCTGTCTCATATCTATTCAGACAGGCTCTCTGCTATCAATTGTACTGCACACATGAAGGACAGTGAGACTGGAAATGTAGGAGAGTAAAAGTTTTGCAACTATTGGAGAAAAAAAGTTTTCAAAAATGAGAAAAGTAGAATATAGACAAATGAAGTTTCACTACTGAATATTTAACTCAATCACTGATACAATTGCAAAGATACTGTTAAAGGAAGATCCAGAAAAAAACCTGCACTCAGAGCTGTGATCAAAGTCTCTATATTAAGAGGCCATATGCAGTTGTTAAATAGATTAGAGCATAAGTGGTAACTCTCAGGGATATCTCTATTCAATGGAAAAGCAAACATCCCACAATGAACTGTGAAACACTTGGATAAGTAAGTCTGCTCACAAAAATAGGGGGAAATTTAGAAAAAAAACCACTGCCACAGTAAATTTCTTTACATAAATTCCAATGACTTTCCACTCTTTTTCTTTCACCCTCTCTTGAAAGTCACACTTCACTATTTTAGATCTCTGAGTTTCTCTCTAACTCATCCAATAATCTCAAGGGGAATTTGGGCAGAACTTGAAGACTCTACACTTTCTAGGATAAAAAGCTTAATTCAAAATTTTTCCATACCTCGTAGAAATAATCCAGATGATACCAAGAATTGTGCAGAAATTATAGGTTTCTAATGTTTGACACTTTTCTCTCCTGTTGATCTTCCAAATTATCTTTTTTTCAAATATTTATCTGAAAACCTTTAAGCTTTCCTGATGAGTATTTAAGCTATATTTGAGACAGTCTGATAAAGCTGAGCATTTTCTATGTAGTTGCTCTTTGCAATCTGCCATGTCTCAGTTCTTCTATTCAAGTCACTCTATCATCACAGAAGGTGACTAATGAGTGGCATTAGAGTTTATACCTCAAGGACACAAATGAGAGCCATTCCTACATTTTTGTTACTAGTCATTTTAAATAACTCAAGTAGCTCTCCAACAACCATCATTCCAGCAAAGGTTTTTTGTAGGCAGGAAAACCAACTTGTTTGTGTCAACCCCTTGGGTTTGTTTTTATCTTCTCAGGAGCTGTCCCCAGCTTTCTGTTTGCACTTCCCCACTTGTGAACAGCATGCACCTTGTACAGCATTGAGGACCTTGTACTACATTCTCAGAAAATGGATTAGGAGGGATGACAACAGGTGGACTGTGAATATTTACTGAGAAAACAGTAGACTGATTTTAGAAAGGTTTTGTTCTTCTGTTGGTCTGCAGACAGAATTTCAGCATCCTTACCTTCAACATCAATGTGTCCTAGCCTAAGGGGGAGTATTTTCACTATTTCAGTGTAATATACAAGTGGGGTCCACAAACCTAAAGGTACCCATAAAACTCCTCCCTATCCACTGGCAGCTATCAGCAGTCACACAACTCAGCCCATGCAAGGTGATGGCCACTAAAGAAGAAGAGTCACAATAAATGCATTGTGATGGAGCAGGGCTCTGAGAAGGAAGCAAAAACTTGAGGCACCAGAAATGCAGCTTTTATAACATTTAATATAAATGACCTATAGGTCATAGGGTTACACAGTGTTTCACAGAGGATCATCTAGCAGAGTTGGCTTGGAAAATGTTCTGTCACAGTTTCCCATGAGGCTCCAAGACCTTACCAGCCTGACACTCCCATGAGGGAAACACAGATCAATGCTGATCTCATCTGAACAAAATCTCTGAGCAAACTCAGCTGTCCAAATGCATCAGTTATGTGGCCAAACCAGCCCATTATAAATTCTCAAAATTGAAATAGCTAGAAAATCAAAGTTATTTTCAGCAACATCTCAAACAAAACTTTACACTTATTACTAACTGTAAATGAAATATTAAATTTAGCTCTTTCAGTAGATGACAGAATACATCATGGCTAGTGGTAGAGCTCACCTAACAGTTCTTGTTACTGTTGGTCTTCAGTCCAGTTAGGCCAGGATAGCAAAGACCTAAGTGTGCCAAACTAAAGCCTTAATTCCACACAAAATCTGCCGTGTTGACTTCTTGAGCACCTTTGAAAATGTGATCCTTCAATAAAAGGAAGAAACCTAGATTTGAACCTTTTAAAACACATTGTTTTATAAGGCCCAAATTTTGCAGTAAACATTAAGTATACAACAGCTTTACAATAGAAACTACATAATAACTCCCTACCAGTCCAGACATAAACTAAAAAGTGACACAGGGACTAAGACCATGCTGAGAGTGAAGTAATTTCTTTCCGTGCTACAACTTGACTGAATTGACTTATAAGGCTCAAAAATTATGAACACCATTGTAAGTCTTTCTATGCATCTTTGCACTAAGCTCTAAATAATGCTCTTTTCATATCTAATGTGACTTTTTTTTCTTACAGGCTGTGGCCAATAAAAATATGTTATTAAAATTGTTCAGATATAAATTTGAGTCTGAGAATAGATTTGATTGTAGTACACAGGGATTTTTAGGATCAGAGAATTAACTCTATGGACCAGTATGTCAGAAACAGGCAAACATTGTTCAACATCTCTTTAAAGGTATAATTACCATAACCTCCACTCTTCAGCTGAATCATAATCAGAAAAAGAAACAACAATAAA
>JAOTQP010001546.1:62429053-62512294 GCA_026413545.1 Cichladusa arquata
ACTTAAAAAATCTTGAAGAGCACTGCCAAGATTCCTTGTGGTGCTATTTCTGTGCACACAAATACTCTTTCACAGATGCATGTGAGTAGCCACATGATGCAGGACATTAAATACAGCAAACAAGTCTTGTTTCATGGCCTTTGCATTTCTCTAATACTGGGTTTCAGAATATGGTGATCTGAGGAAGAATTTGCTCACTCATGAAGATTTTCCATAGTAACTTAGAAGAAAGAAACAATATCAGTTATATTGCATGAATATTACAGGGATTTTTCCCTCCTAAGAGCTGTGTATGTGGGGTTGGTGTATTGATAGCCCAGTAGATAAATTAATGTTTTATACATTGCTTAGAGGTCTTTAAAAAACCCCAAAACAAAACAAAAAAAAAATATTATTGAGCCTTTCAGTATACACTGAAACTCCCAGGATGTATTTTGCAAAGATCCAGCAAGGTGAGTTTGAAATATATGTCTGGTAGGCTGTTTTCAAATCAGATTTTTAATTTCATGTAGATTTTATTATTTTTCCACCCATAGTGGTGCCTGTGGTGCAGATCTGTCCTGAAGGAACATCATTTGACAGTGCTTTGAAGAAAACAAAATCAAAAGGTGGAACTGTAGAGGGAGAAAGAAAGCAAATTGTTCCCACACATTTATTGCCAAAAACATAAAGAGCTCTCTGGAGAGCTGTAGCTACACTTGCAGCTACATCTTGACCTGCTGTGCTGCTTTTTGTTTTGTAGCCCTCAGAGGCAAATTGCATGGGGTTCACCCGGGTGAACACGTAATCATCCAGCTGCAGATTCATCCTACCTTGCTCTAGGTCCCTACACAAAATGAGTGAGGAGCAGACCTATCTTACTCTCTTTGTACAGTGGAGAGGAGGAATTTCCAGAAGACTCTGATGGTCTGGATATAAACTGTCCCTAGAACAGCTTCTGTCATATTGAGGATAAGTTAGTTTCATTTTTTTCTTTGTGATTCCAGGGCACTCTGGTATATGTTCTAAATTCATATTGGAACAGGGCTTCTTTTTAATCTTTCCTTTGTACCATTTTCTTTGCTTCCCTGCTTTTTGAGTTTATTGCTCCTCCTAGAAAGTGGGGCTTAAAGAAAATAGCTTCACTTATTTAGATACTAAATAATGAAATGTTAAGCGGTGCTCTAATTTAGTGGGGAAGTCATTGGGGGTAAGGCACTTAGTAGTAGCAGTTGAAAGGCTCAACCTTGTTAAAAAGGGGTTTGCAGATTTGTAAACCTCAAATGCCATGTTCTCAGTGCTCTGAAGATTCCCACTGTCCTGTTGTGTATTTTTGCTCTATTTTTTCCACAGAGAAGGAGAAGCAGCACCTTCTGGTAGGCTCTGCTGCTTCTACAACTAATGCTTGTGTTGTTTTAAAATCCCGTTTAATCCACTGCATCCATTCGAGTCACAGTGTATTTCATCCTGTTTCCCCAAGTGCCTCCTTCCAGCTCCAGAGCATTTGCTAAAGCAAAGCTCATTCACTGCATTATACAACCCCAAATTACTCCAGGAATTAGGGCATTTCTGATCCTGCTGCTAATACTGGTGTTATACAACTGAGGCTCCCTCCAGATCTGCTCCCTCCTAAGGGCAGATAACAGAACTTGCTGAGAGGGACGTGCATTTTGCCAGGTCTGGGCTGTGTCTGTCTGCCTCAGCTGGGGCCTGATCCTGAAGTTTGCAGCTGAGATCCATCCACCCTCTGGAGCAATCTGCTGAGTGGGGAGACAAGGAAGGCAGACTGGGCTCCAGCAATGCTCTGAGGCCAACTGAGCATCACCAAAGTTTTAGAGATAGAAGGACTAAGTTGAAGCACTCTGCCCTGGTAGAAAGTGAAGCTAGGAGCCCAGTTGGCTTCTGGAGAAGAGATTTTACAGGATCTCAAGGGACTTACTAGATTGACCAAGTCTGGAAATACAGATCAGAGAAATCCAGCTGCAGCACAGACAGGATTTACAGAAAGTTGGGTTAGTGGTAGACTGAGGGCTATCAGAGATCCCTGAAGTCCAAAGCCTCTACCAGAGCTCTTTTTGGTTTTCTTATCTGGCATCCAAGACACAAAGGCAAAAGTCTGGAGCAACACTGATTATCTTTGGTCCTGAGAGACTCGTGGCTTTTCTGAATATAAGTTATGAAGGTGTTGGCAGCACAGTATTCAGTACATGTCCATGTGAGAGAAACAGAAAAAAGCAGGCTGTCACAATCGCTCAGCCATATCTTATTTATATATTGGAAAGAAAATAGGCTATAGTATTTGTGGTATTCTTTAAACCGATTTCAGTGTGTTATGTCTTAATTTACTCTTACCTCGGGAGTTAAGAAACAAGCACTCCTTAAAATGCAGATTATAAAACACATACTTATGGCCATCTGGAAAAAACATACTGATTGATTAAAGTTCAATCTATGTGCTTTAAGGCCAGCTCACAGTAACTGCAATGATTGCAATTCCAGCTATGAGCGTTTTCTTCTTAATACATTCCTTGCTCTTATCTGCTCAATTATCCAGCAGAACTTTCACTTATTTCATGTATTTCAGTGCCCAGGACATATCTGATAGTCTGGACCACCGTTCTGCAGAGAGAAGAACAGGATTTTGTGCCTGGTAACTCAGAATTGCTGAAGAATATAAAGGTCCAAGCTCCATGGAAAAAACAGAGATACTGATACTGATACTGATACTCTCCTGTACCTTAGAGCAGTTGAGAACATGATCCAAAATACTGACCACAGTTTAATTACATACTGACATGTTCTCCTGACTTTATATAATGTTCTTCTATTAATTTAATAATTAAGCAATTATCCCTAAGGATATTTTACAAAACAGCGTACCAGCATGCAAAACAAAATGTATATTTTATAAGTGTTCCACTTCCCTCTGACAAAAGAACAGTAAGTGATTTCAGTGCAGAAAGGTCACTGAAACTGTATACTTTTAGAATGTTAATCAAAAATGCATTTTGAAAGCCAAAATGAAATGTAGAAATATTTTATGGCTACCTTAGCAGAAGTCGGAAGTCTGTTCTTGTATCAGTAAGGAAAGTAAGGCAATAGTGTTTTTCACACTTAATGTGTGATGAGGTACATACACCTTGTCTGGAAAACTTTTAGAGATGTCACACACTTTGCCTGGAGTTAGAGTGGGTCAATGTTGCCCCACATCTCCCCATTATCTTCTCAACCCTGCATGAAATACTGTTGGTTAAATAATGTGTCTTTAATTTTTCTAATAGCTTATGGATAGCTTGAAAAACACAGCATGAGCCAAAAGGTCTTTGAATATTATTCAGTGTGCATTCCCCAATTATTCTACCAGTGTTGTCAGTTCCAAAACACTAGTAAATTTGCCATAATAAAATTTTCTATTGACTTTCCTTTATATACAGGTCATGCCTCTACCATAACACACTGAGCTCCTCCCAGATGGATTCTTTTGCTGCTGGCAGGAGCCAAGTATTTCTCTTCTCAGTATTTGATTCATGTAGTGTTTACCCTTTTTATTCAGTCTGTTAACTAGTGGAATACCAAGTCAAAGTAACAGCAGGGCTCTATTCAAGTAACATGGACGTTGACTATAAAGCAACTGATTTATCACATGGCACAGGTGTGCAGAAGAAAACCTGATAACAGATAGCAAGTACAACTGCCAGTCATTAAAATCCTGGTACTGAACTGAACTGTGTCATGTCCAAAAAGAGTTCCAGATCTCAGGCAGATGAATCAGCCCCAAAAGTCTCTCCTTTCTTTTTGAAATGAGGTAAACTATTTTTTCTGGTCTTTGTTGCTGCAGTTTTAGAAACCCACCATTTTCAAAAAATCACGGGGCAGGAGGGATAATGCATAAGAGGACATGTTGGAGTGGATGACCCACTGATCTCTTCCAACCTTACCCATTCTGTGATTCTGTGAATTGCTGCATGGAAAAGCTATTGTAGTGGCAGCTTATCAACACCTGCATTTTACAAATGATTGGGAAAATTTCTTTCGAAGAATAAATAAATAAACAGAAAATTAGTAGAAAATTAGTACTGAAAAAAATAGAAAATTTTGGCCTGTCCTTACCTTGTGGGATAAAATTGGTTAATACATTAGCCTGTGATTTGTTTGTAAGTTCTCATTTAGATCACAATCTTGCTTAAGGACTCATTTTGGTAGAAAATCTTTATCAATGTGGTTGTAACAGAAAACCATTATCAATATGCTAATAGTGGTTTTCAGTTGGGATAATGATCTATCCATGGAAACATTTCAGTGCCTGTTGAGTCTCATTGATTTCACTGAGATTTAATGGCCAACAGCGGACATTAATAAAAAACTGAGGTTGCACTCAAGCACCTCGGTTTGCAGTGGTAGCCCAGTGTGTTGGTAGGGCAGTTTTGGGGGGAGACAAACCAGATTCCTTCCAAAGGAAACTAAACCAGAGACTCTGCTCCAGCTGCACCCCGCTGTTCTCTGCCCCCAAGGCAGGGTACAAAGGCTGAACCCAGTGACTGGCCCTTCACACAGCTTTGAACCATGAGGCTTCCTGGGCTGGTCAGTCCAGAGCACTGCCTGAAGTAAGCAAAGCTGCAAGGCCTTTGCTGTTAAGCACTGATCTGTCCTGCTGTGTGAAATACTTTAGTATAAACCTTGTCTCAGACATCTACTTTTTTTGGATAGGATTTAATGTAATTAATTTTAGCCATCTTAAATTCATGCTCTTAATCCAAGCTAGTTGGTCTTCAGTCTTGCTTTACTCACCAGGTCAGAGCTTTAAATTCTTTGAATTTTAAGACTGATATGGAATATGGGATGTCATGTTTTTGAGGTACGAGATGAGGACCTTTGAGAGCTACTTCTCTTCCTCCATGGGTTATCAACTCAGGTAAATTATGTACTTTATACTACCTGTCTAAATTTTAGGCAGGTAAAATTAATGATCTATCACAGTTTGAGATATGACATGGAGTTTCATGAGCAAGCTCTTAGAAAAAAAAAGATAAGAACATCAATAGTCAGATGCAAATTAATTTTGGGGACATCAAAACTCAAACTTATGCTTAAGGAAGCACACTTTAAAAGGCAAAACCACCTCTCCTGCCACCCAAATAGCTCTGCTTGTGTTTAAGACTCAAAGAATGTTGTTCATTTGTTTTGTGCCTTTGATTTGTCTACGGAAATAACCACCCTTATGTATCCTTATCTACTAGTTGATTTCATGTTCTGACAGCAAACAGCTTCTGAGCATATTTGGATAGAAATTTATAGTTACATTGGAAGAAAATACACAGGGACAATAATACTTCCCAAAATATACAATAACACTTTCAAGCAGAACACTTCAAAGAAATGTACATGAAAAGAAGAAAAGAAAGAAAGAAAATTGCCCCCAAGAAGTCAGCTGAGGGCTTTCCAACTGTGAGACTGTGCAAATTGAGATTTTTTTTTTTTCTCAGTCTGCTTTTAAATGGCTCTGAGGACCTAGTAATTTTTCTTGCTGCCAGAAATCCAGAGTTGGGGCACTCCATATAAAGACCCTCCACAACTGGCTCCCTCTGATGAGATGTGTCAAGTCTCAGCCTGCCCTGGGAGCAGTTGCTCTTTAAGTTACAGTTTGTATTTTCAACACGATGTATAACAGCTGCAGGAATATCAACCCGTAGATTATCTCAAATGTGATTTTTTAAGAAATGTACCAACACCTCCTCATTATCTGAGCTACTGAGGATGAAAGAAGAACTTAGATAGCACAGTGCCTGAACACATGGTAATAATGTCCAGCTGAACTCAACTGGTTTGTCTTCATCTGATTATAGAAGCACTAGCCAAAGCACTAGCACAATCCAAAAAACAGCCAGAGAATCCTCTCTGGTGCCACTTTATCCATGTTTTCCAGCACCCTGAGGACCAGGAGAGATTCTTTAATTGGCTACAGAATGACTATACAAAGGTAACTCGGGTCAGGCAAAGCTAATAAACCCTGCTAGGTGTGAGCTGGTGGTGTATCATGTGTCATATTTTGTACTTGTTTGGATCCCAGGAATATGAAGCAGGGGCAGCTGAGCAGCTTCTGCCCTGAATTAGTTCATGTTTGGCAAGTTTTGTTAGTCTGGTTATAGGACACACTGAAGTGGCTATGATGCTTCTGCACATGAGCCAGCCCTAAGATGCAACATATTTGTGTTCAGGGACTGCCAATACTGAGCTTCTAAAGAGGACTTGACCTTGAATCAGCTTAATCAGGGTCAGACCCTGTGATCTTGACCCATATAATCTGGATACGACATGTGCAGATAACTGATAGTCACCTGAAATTTATTACTCTTGTGCATGTATCCTCCAGGGCTTCTCTGCCATCTTTATTGATTGTGACAGTTTCTTGCTGCTCTAAATTTTTTTTTCCTGGGTAGAAAGAGCAGGAGCAGCACAATGACAGCATCAATTGTGGTGAACCCAGATAGCCCTGCTCAGAGTGCTTGTGCAGACATTTTTCTTAAGAAAAGCTCTCTCTATGTTTACAAGCAGCATATGTGCTGCAGAGCCAGAGCTCCTCTCCAAGTCCCTCTGATGTATCTGCTTGCCACAAAAGATATTGGGCAAAGAACAGTCTTGCTTGTAAAGGAACAGTAACTCCTAAGAAACTTCAAGAACAAATTTCTAGTGGCTTCAGCTGAGCAATGAAGTAGACATAACTGCTTTCACAACTCCAAAATTCTGGATGCCTGATTTTGCAGTGACCTGGCTTCAGTGCCAAAGTAGAAAACCAGATACTGAGCTCAGAAAGAATATCTCATTGTCTGCAAGCCTCAGGAGCTTACTCAATAAACCTAAATCTTCTTGTAGGCTTAAAACTGATATCTCTCCCTCCTTGTAAAGGGGAGGACGAAATCTTGCAAAAGGTGGAACTACCTGACATACATACAAACCACCAAGGACAACTCTTCCTAATGACACTGGCTGAAGTTTTTTACCAGAAGTGAGCCTGGAGACTTTTTTCAGACATTAAGATGTCTGTTTACCTACAGGTAGAAGTAATTTACCAGGAAGAGAAGATCCTTACCACATGTAGGTGACTAAACCTAAGTGCCTTGGGACCTTTCAGATAAATAGGGAAGAATCTAGAAAACTAAAGAATATACAATATTAAGCAGTTTTGAAAAGCAGGCAAGTTGACATTTCATCTTCAGATTGGTGTTTGAGCAATAATGAGCTAAGCTAAAGAGTTTAGGATGCTTTTTTCCTACCCCTAACTGCAACTAGATTCTTACTGAAGGGTGGCAGATTGTGGAAAATAACCAGTTCCCAGTAAATGGTTTGGATCTGCTACGGGTAACAATCCCAAACTGCTCATTGGAGGAGGCAAAGACAGAGCCATGGTGTGGAGAGGAGCTCCATCACAGGCACAAGTGTGGGAAAGCAGTGTCCCACAGCTGGCTTTCCAAGGACTTCCTCACACTTAACACTGCACTATTTGACTTGCTGGCCAAAGAGTAGATCTCAGAAATGAGAGCAAACAGGAAGGGTAATTAGCCTCAGTGCAAAGCCAAAGAGTCCAAGGCAAAACATGAGGCATGTCTTGCCAAAACCACCAGGAGGGTAGCAGCAAAACCCACGTGTCCTGACATCTAGACTGGAATATTCCAAACTGTATCTTACAACTTGCTTCATTTCACATATTGTCATTGCATTAGAAAGTTATGGTAAAGGACTCACTTTGGGACAAATGTGACAAGCTCTCTTTTGGCTACAGGAAGCCTGGAGGGGCTTCCCTTCAGGTAGGAGCAGAAAGAACAGCTGTACTCTGCCCCAAGCTGGTGAGGAACAGCCTTGGAATTCGTGTGTTTCAGGAGCTGTATGGGCACAGCCCTGGGTCACAGGGAGCATGGGCTGCAGCAGATGTTGCCCAGAGCTGCTGGGAGGGCCACAGAAATTCTGGACTGGCTCATAGTCATACCTGGCCATAAGCTGAGTGATTGTGTTTAACAACCCTGCCAGCAGGAATACTCCAAGATGGCAATTTTCTGCTATCTGTTCACTGCTCTCTTCAGGCTAATGAACATTTCTGGAGAGCAGCCAAAAATTTGATTACCAGTGTAAACAAGAGAGAATAAATATAGTACTTCTGGCTAGCCCAAAAAGCAAAGAAATTCTGTGATTCATCGTAATAGTTCTAATGTATTTGAAAATATTTTGAAAAGGAATATATTCAGCACTTTGGAAATAAATATATTGTATGCAATTTGATTTTTAACCTGCCATGGAATGTTAATGATGACTAAATATTTGTGTTATACAGCCAGAATGTGGATATAAATATTTTCTTACTGAATTTTCTACAGTTTTATAGTGTTTGGGATGTGAATTTCTAAGTGAAATTAAATGTATGTTTAGGTCTGGTCTTCAGAAACCATAATAAAATCTGTTTTCTGCAATGGAAAAAAAAAAAAACAGAACAGATTTCTAAGAGGCATTAAAATATTGCTGAGGAAGTATGATTTTTATACTACTTATACTTAAAACCAGAAGTATAAAAAATGTATTCCAAGTCACCTTAGAAACATAGAAGCCCATACTTCAATTCCAGGCATGTGATTAATTCCATTTGGTTAACAGGAGGAAGCATGTATATAAAATTGATTCCACACATAACTGCCATCAGAAGCAGGCTCTAAGCAGAAATTGAATATGTTCAAAAATCTGGAAAGCCAAATATGATTTTGGGCTGGGGCTTTAACCAGCTGAACACATCCGTCAATGTGAGACTGAATCAATCTTCAGGGGAGTTTTTCCACCTCCTCACCTGCAAAACAGCCTGAACATCCTGTCCAGTGTGATAAAGGCATGAAGCATCCTGGTCTGTATTCTCTAATGAAAAAAAAAAAAAAAAAAAAAAAATCTCTGATTTAAACCTATCAATGAAATATAGCAAGGGCTAACATCTCAAAGTAGAGCTATTTACCCGAAGTAAACCATTCTGTAAAAGGAACAACAACAAAAAAAACCTATACACCATCAAAGTAAAACTTCAGGTGATAACATATTTCAGTAAAACATAATTAGTGGGGCTGGAATTTGGCCAGGAGCCTCAGGTAAACATTCTTCTTAAAAATAGGAATTAGATATTGTTCTAGTGAGTTTTTAAAACCAGTCTCAAATGTATGTACCTTCTCCAGATGCCTGGAATATTTCACATAGAGTTAAAGTGAAGCATATGTGCTATGCACATCAAAAATACTTGTTGCAAAGGAGAGCTCTTCGAAAAGGTGAAATTTCTGTGCTATTAGTCATGCTCATTATTACTAGGACATGCCTAGCAGAAGGGTAGGAAGCTGGCACCTGTGCATGAACAAGTATAATACTCTAGAGTGGGGGGGCTTGATTATTTCTTCTCACTGGGTGTAAAAACCTATTCAGAACCATTAATGACTTTTATTGTAGACTTTTTTTTCTGTTTCAAGTTTGTGCCTTACATGACTCAGAAGTTTTCTGGTGGACAGTTCTCCCTAAGGTCATTTTTTAAAATGAAAGAGTTGAATTTACAGCCCAATATGGGTAACAGTAATAGAGACTCATGTTACTTTATAAACAAAAAATCAGCACCCCTTTTGCACATGTTCTTGAAAGACTTGGCAGTCTCAAGCAATTTCACATGTCACTAGCATCCCTACACGATTATATAGCAACCATGGAAAATGTCTGCTTCCTGGTATTTTGGGGGTTTGCAATCCCATCTGTTACATTTCACAGTTCATCGCTAAGAATATGAGTTATATGATAAGTTGTGGAAAACACATAGCAAAGTCCTCTGACAGAAGCAAATGTAGTAAGATGAGGGTCAGGTGGGGGATATGACAGCTTCAGTAAGAGTCTGTCAGAAAGGTCTTCTGGAAAAGGTCTTGTCCATCTGCCAAGCATATGAGATAATTGACATCTTGGATGTTCCCACCAGCTGTCTCAACAGCTCAGGACTGAAGAGGGGCAATTCGCAGTCATCGAGAAGCAGAAATGCATGTTGTAATGCAGGAGCTGGGAAACGTGACAGGTGATGTTTGCTAACGACTGGTGATGATAGGGAAGAGAGGTTAAGCATTGTAGCTATAACCCAGCCGTTTTAAAAGACTGAAGGTGAAATATGAATTAATTTTAACACTTTCTAAAATTGCCCCAAGATGATCCATCATCATTCAAGAGCATTCCTTGTACATCCTCACTCAACATCTAATGCTCACTGCTACCTTTTGGGCTGCTGATAACCCCACAACTTGGACAACCACTGAGAATACAGAATAAAAATAGAGGGGGTGTAAACTTTTAAGATCTCTTTCTTTCTAATAGATTTGGAACAACTACACCTTACAGAAATATCCAAAAATCTTACATGTAACTTATTCCTAATGCACAAAAATACAGAATAAGTCATTAAACCTTCTTCCATTATATCATCATACCATCCTCTGAAGAAGAAGCGCTTTCTACCATACCAGTAATTAAGAAACCTAACAAATTGCATTTCTTAATATATAGACATACATTTCTTGAGCAACAGAGTAGTAAAATGAAAAGATGAGGAGCAATCAGAAACATCTGTCACAATTTAACAGCACCAGAATTAATAACACTCTCCCCCACCCAAACAAGCATTCTGCCAACACTTCAAAAGGGTAATTGGAGTGACTTGATAATTATATATGTCATCCTGATTTCAATACCAGGCAAAATAGTCCAACAGGTGGACATGACTTCAATAAATAATTAAGGGGGAAACCCATGCAATTGAACTGAGTTAATACACTTTGTGGAAAATAAGACTTAACAAGCCACCATTACAGAAAATATGTATGTTCCACTTGTATGGAACACTCTAGCTTTAACATAAAGCTTGTCCCAGCTTCACTGTCACACTCAGAGCACCTTGCAGCAGAGGAACTTGCTCCTCAGAAGGATTGTCCCTCTTGTCCTTCTGTCAGCTCTTCTGCTGACTTCAGAAAACCTACACTCTTTCACATCCCAAGTCTAGATTTAATATAAATAAAAATAATAAATAAATAAACCGATAAATAAATGCATTACTTTAGAAATTCAGTTAAGTAGAGCTGGGCTTGCTGGTCTTTTTGCTACTGCCAGTTTCTTGACCAGTTTATTGAAATTAAAGTAAATATTTTGTGATAGATGGGAGAGACCTGTGTTAAACCTCTTGATCTTCACTTTGTGCCAATGTTGTTCTTCATTTATAATCCATTTCACTTTCCCATAATAGTCAAATTGTATGAAGATTGGACGATGCCGTGTGTGTAGGAGAGACAATTCAGAGTATTGTACAAGCTCAGAGAACAGATCTTTTGATGCTTCTAAAATATTCATGCTCATTCAGTGTCCCAGGTGCATCAGATTGGATGAGGTGATGTAATGTTCAGCCTTAGATTGTGGGCAATCCATGATGATGTATTAAGTGTTTTCCTTTATCATGATTGCTCATATGTAACCATTAAGTAGACTATTACCTCATGAAACACAAGAGCCAAAAATCACTCATACTGACAGTATATATTTACTAAAGTGACATTCAGAGGACTCCAGCACTAGTACATTGAAGCTTTTGCCCTCTAAATCACAAGAGGAAATAATTCACTTACTTCCACCACTACCAGTGGGTCTCTGTTCTTTATTCATTTTTGCGTAGCTGAAACATCATAGCAGAACAGGCCTGTATTAGAGTCAGACCACAGCTGTGCACTGTACTTCATCATAATTTGTGACTTTGAAATATTCTTAATTGGAAGTAGCTGGCAGACAGCATGGCAGATGATTACAAAATGATGGTATCAATTCATTGGCAATTTTGTTCAGGTTGCTTTTATTAAAGACCCTAGTCCCCATGTCCTGTCCCAAAATGAGGGACAAAAATAAATAAATAAATTTAATTTTAGATGTGCTAGGGTTGAATCAAGCAGGGTTAGAGATCCCACAGAGCAGGAAAGCCCTAGTGATGTCTGCACTGGCTCAAACCTGGTGATTTGTTGAGTCCTGAGCATGTGAGCAGGAGATATCAAGCTGGCATCTGCTCCCCCTGAGAACACTGACAGGCAGCCCTTCCTCCAGCTGGGATGAAGCTGCACTGATTCAGAGGGAGGAAGAAGTACATAAGCATAAAAATGTATCTGGACACGGAATAAAAAGGAGGAGTGGGAAGTCATCCTCAGCAACCTACTGACAATGCAGCACGCGAGATACACTCCAAGTCTCTGTCACAAAGTTAGCAAACATGTGCTCCCCGTGGCATGGGAGGTGGTGTGAATTCTCCAGAGGGACAAGGGGCCGTGCAGAGGGATCTAGATAGATTGGAGCATTGAGCTGTGATTAATTTAAGTTTAACAAGTTTAAATTCTGAACAATGCACTTAGGCTTTTAACTTTTGATCAGCCTTGCAGTGGTCAGGCAGTTGAACTAGATGATTGATGTAGGTCCCTTCCAACTGGAATTTTTTCTATTCTAGTTGATTAAATTAAATTTGATTCTGTTTTACTCTATTGTCTTGACCATTTTCCATAGAAAATGTAGCTATGAAAAATATCTAATAATTTTGAAAAACTGAATCTCAGAGTATTCCTGTGACAAAACAATGCCAGTGACCCCAAGAAATAAAATTGAGAATATCCCATCAAAAAGGAGAATATCACATCAAGACTGAGAAATGCCAAGGTTGTCCACAGAGCCTTGACAAGGCTGATACTGTGATATAGTTACCAAGTCTGAAATCCCCATTTCAAGAAGAATGTGGAAATACCAGTGTGGCTATAAATAAGACCTAAGTACTGGGAAACAAACCTTTCCTAAGAGTTAAGATGTACAGCTTTCTAAATTCACTGAAAAGAGGAGAGGTTGTGTATCCTAAGTGCTAGCGTGAGTCCTGATAATGCCATGCTTTCCAGTCTTGTTGCCAAAGGCTTTACAAGAGGTAATGGCTTGAAGTTCAATTTAGGCAAACTGGCCTTGACATTAGATGCATTTTCCTAGAAGTTAAAAACTAAAAAAGCTTAACTAGGATGAGAGTGGATTTAGAGCCCCTTGAATAGGGTCAGAAATATTGCTAAGGATATAGTCCAATCCAGAAACTGGATTCCAGTGTGAGAGTCAGTCTGTTGACTTCCTGAGGCTAGAAGCACCAGGTCTGTGGACTGTGTTTTTCCTTTCTTTCCTTTAGGAACCATGCTGGAAAAAAGGAAACTAGACACTTAGCTCGGCATGGAATAGAACAGAGTAGAATAGGGTAGAATCATTTCAGCTGGAAGGGTCACATAGCAATAATCCAGTCCAACTGTCTGACCAATTCAGGGCCAACCAAAATATAAAGATTGTTATTAAGGTCATTGTCCAAAGGCATTTTAGCCCTTGACAAACTGGGGACATTGACTACCTTGCTAGGAAGCCTGTTACAGGATTTGATCGCCCTCTCAATAAAGAAATGCTTCCTAATGACCAGTCTGATCCTCCCCTGGGCAGCTTTGAACCATTCCCACATATTCTGTCACTGGTTCCCTGGGAGAAGAGATCACCACTTCCATCCCCACTTCCCCTCCTTAGGAAACTGTAGAATGAGCAATGAGGTCACCTCTCAGCTTCCTTTTCTCCAAACTAGACAAGGCCCAAAGTCCTCAGCCACTCCTCAGAGGACATTCCTTCCAGCCCTTTCACCACTTCTGTGCACTCCTATGGATGCACTTGAGTACCTTCCCATCCTTATAAAATTGTGGGGCCCAGAACTGCACACATCTCATCTAAGTTTATACCCCCCAACTATGGCTGCCTGATTGCATCTAAGTTGGTCATAAAAGACTAAAAGACTAAATAATAATGGATTTATAAAAGACTTATAATCAAAAAATTAATGAACCCACCATTCTGTGTAAGGAATTGTTTCTAGAGGTCTCGTGTGCGTCCATACTGAAACACATTTTATGGAACTGTAGCTGCTTAAGCAGACAGTTATGTTCATTCTACCCTTATTTGTGTTATCTTCTGTATTATTTTAACCCAACAAACTTTGTGTTGCCTAAGAACCTCACTTGAAAACACTTTGTATGGTCATCAATGTTGTTAATGAAAACACTGAGCAGTGCCAGCTTAGAAGTCAGTGCTGGAAGGAGAGCTGCTCTTCCATTGGAACAACTGCCTGAGATCTCTCCAGGAGTCACTCAATGACACACTTGTTATGTGTTATGCTGTGTTAATTCTATAGAATTCATGTTTCTTAGTCAAAACATAATGGATAGAAAGTCAAATGCCTTGGAGAAATCCAAGTATGTGACATCAGTATAGTTACCATTGTCTGCCAACATAGAATGAAAGACAGCAAACAAAGTCTACCTTCCAAGCAAAATACTTGCAGCTTCTAACTCTTTGTTCTGAAGTCCAAAACCCATAGCCCTGTGTTTTCTAACCAACAGTGTCAGGATAATTATCTGATAGCTACCTGTGTCATTACTTTCATCATTTTCAAAAACCGAGCCACTATCACTATGTCCTGGTTTTAAATCCACACGAATTCCCCCAGTTTCCCAAGCTTTGCTAAAATTTACTGAGGGTCTTCAGAGATCTTGGCTAATTTCCTTATGACTTCCAGATGCAAGTCCTCCAGCAGATGCTTCCATCCCTCTTCTGCAGTTACAGGTGATAACTTCTCTGTTCCATCCACCATGTGGAATGTAATGGGCACACCTAAAGCCTCTTTTCAGATAGAGAAGAAAATCAGCTGTTGAGCACATCCAACCTGCTTCCTTCACGAGACACAGCTTCATTGTCTGCAAACAGCTACCACATCTGATACAGGGATTCTTCTTCTCACAAACGTGTATTTTCTTGTCTTGGCACCTCTAGTCTCAGATTAGAATACTTCACCCTTGGAATCTTTTCTATGGTTTTTTGAGTTGCGCTACAAATCTCCCCATAACAGGTTCATAAGGCATAAGTTTTATTAAATCCTCTATTACAATTCAGCAGTGAAACAGAATAATAGCTGGTCTGTTGGTTTGTTTTTTCTTATGATTACTCATAAGGCAAGTTGCAGAATCATGGCACAGTTTCTACTTCCTTCTACTTCCCCTGATAAAAGAGAAGAAGGGAGTTACTAAATTCAAACTGCGTGTTTGGCAAATATCAATCCACAGTCAAAAGCCCTAAATGAAAGTACCAGACATGCACAATGCAAGTTGCACTGCCACTGAAGTTTGGATTCTTGCATGAGGTGTCCCCCCCCACCATCTCCTGCAACATTTATGACAATCCTTCCTGCGCTCTCACCTAATTGTCATTGCAGATTGATTAGACAGTTTTCAGTCTGGTATTCTTTCATCCTGTAACTCAGTGTTAAAAGACCCAGTCACTAAAGCTCTATTTGACCTGTTTGAGGAGACTATGACAACATTTCTGCATTTGTCCATACTTGATCCCTTGAGGAAGAAAAAGTATAATAAGCAAAACCTCAAACTTCTTGCAAGTTTTTTTTAATTAGTTAATTAGTTATTACGCATTTATTTAATTATTCTTCTGGAATTTTCAGTTTGCAAGAAATTTAAAAAAATGAACTTCCAAGTAGCAGACACCCTGTGTTCTGATATTATGTCAAGCTTTTAAACAAAATTTGACTTTTGTTTTTTGTCTCCACAAAATGTTGGGTAAATGCATGGTCTGGAGCAGTTTTTCACCAAGTTTAAAATAGGAATTGCTGCAAATTTCACCAAAATATGCCATTGTATAAAACATTTATTGAAATACGCAATTATTATAATTAATAATGCTGCTATTAACAAAAGGAATTTTTCTGCCAAAGCCTGAGGCCCTTTTCAAGTTGTTAAAAGAGATCACAATAAATATCAAAGAAAACATACCGTCTAGTAGAACTTTGAGATGGAAAACTGTTATTACATCACCCAGTTCATTCTCTCCTTGCCAGTGGAGGAATGTAGTACTAAGTACAAATTCATTCTCATTATTTGGATGAAGGTTTCCAACTTTTTTGGGGCACAGCAACAACTCTTTCAGCATAAGAGTAATGAAATCTTGGCACTCTGGCCCTCAGTTTGAGAATCTCTCTGAAAGCCAAGGCTTGTCCAGACTTTTCTGTGTATTTGCCCAGATAAATGTAATTAAATGGAATTGTTTACACTGCTGTTTTTCCTGTTGCACTTGTTCTTCAGCCAGAAGCCATATATAAGAAAGAGCACTTTGCATACACTGTTGCAAAATGGGACACCTTCATACAGTTAACATATTTTGATAGAGCAGCAAGGAAGTCTGGACATTTTTTCATTTGCTTGCAGCTGCCTGAATAAATTGTCACTATGTCCCAGCTGCTGACAATTTACATTTTCTATGTGCATATATTGTAAATAAAACAATCATTTTATAAGCAGAACAGATCTGGCTGAGGTTCTAGATGATGCTTCCAAGAGTAGCTCTTGAATGCTCCAGTTGCAGGCACCAGGGTCTAGGAGTCATAAATGCTCATTCAGGTGATGAGAAAATGAGTGCCTGCTGTCAGCAGCACATGAGTTAGACTTGAGTGTGGCAGCACCCTTTGAAACCTCTGGATCAGGACATTCTGCTCTGAGACTCTCAAATTGAGCATGTTCTACACTGGAGCTAAGCCCTGAAACTGCTCAGACCAGTGTTTTGGGACGTGCTGGGGCAAGTGAACACTAAGGCGATTTTCAGGTCAAACAGCAAATCAGTTCAGCAAGTCTGGTGAGCTCAATCAGGTTGGGCTGAGCAAGTGTGAGGCTTCTGTTTGCTTTTGGGTCAGATGCACCTAAAACCTTTTCCTTCTTAGACTTCTCTTTTGTTTTTAATTTATGAAATTTAATCAAAGTCACTTACATGAATAGGATGCATGGCTCTCTGAAAAGAACCTGATCTTCCACTCAAATGTCCTTAATCCCTAGGAAAATGAGGCATACAGCAGAAATTTGTGGTTTATTGCCTTCTTCCACCAGGCTGGAAAATGGAACTAGCCAATGAGAGGAAGGGAAGGACTCACTAAAATACCTTCTAGGCGGTTCTACTTGTCCTGTTTTCACCGTCTTGACATCGGCAAGGATAGCCTATTTTAGAAATGCAAGCCTGGGTTGTCAAGTCCAGATCCCTGGTGATCAGGCAGGCAATTCTTGTAAGAAGCTTATTTTTTCCTTAACTGTGATTGTGAGTAATTTCCAGTGTGCTCCGTATGGGGAGGCCCTCTTTGCAGGTGGAAACAAGTCACAGATTCATTTACTCAGGTCTTATTTTTTGTTGTCCTGTCAAAAATATAGACACCACAAATCTCTTTATTTCAGAAACACAGAAGGAGAGGCACATACGTGAAGCTTACAGCAGCTTTCACCTGCCAAGCCCTTAACATCTTTTCTCCGTTTCAGTACCTGCACAGTCATGCAACGTCCTCCTTCAAAAAACAAAAAAACCAAAAACCAACCAAACAAAAAACCAACAAAAAAGCAAAAAGGATTCAAATAAAACAAACAGAAAAGTTGTTATTAATCTAAGCTGGCTAAAGAAAAAGATAATTAAAAGGCTAATGATTGTTCCTCTGATGTAATTTTGAGGATCTGCACAATACATTCTCCTTGTATATCCTGCTATGCACCAATATCTAAAATCCAGTTTTTAAAATTATTTACCTTTGTTTTATTCAGCAGTATCTTCTGGGTTTTTCCTGTGATCATGAATAGGACTTATTTTTTTATAGCTTCTTCTGCTATTTATAAGCTCACTCAGATAACAGAATAAATTCAAAATCTACTTCACAGTGATTAACTAATTGCCAGTTATTTTCTCTTCCAACTGTTTATAGGGAAAAAAAATGACATCTTGAAGATGACTGTGTTTGCTATATAACACTACACAGTTACTTGGATGTGGTTCAGATGTCTCTAATGAAAGCATTTTGAGCTCTCCTGAGGACTTGAGGAGGTATCACCTTAATCACTTTCTTTACAACAGGAAAGTTTTCTCCTCCTGAAGCCTTCCCTGCCTCTGTGGTAGCTAATAAGAAGCTAGGGACTGCATGGCCTCTCAGGGACTGCATGCTCAAGCACTTTGTGCCAGGACATCCTTGCTTGCCTCAAGGAGTACTGAGGTTTTTTGCTACCAACATGCTGCAGTGCTGAAGGCTCTGTGTGCTTGAAGTCAAAGAGAGACTCTGAGAGTCCCCTAAATGAATTTTAGGTACTAGTATAGGGAAAACAGGGAGAAGCTTTAGCCCAGGCTTTTAAACTCCAAAGGAAGCATCACTGCCTGCCTGATCTGCCCCCCCCACCCTTCTGCTGGAGAGGAGATAGCAACGAGAGCTGTGTAGTGTGGCCATTTTTCAGTTTTCCACTGAGTCATTTATAAATGTCTTTGGTTTTCAGTTTCTTCGCAAGGCAGTGTGATTGCTCTTCTGTGTAGTCCTTCCAAAAGTACAATTGCACCATTAGCAGACAACATCAAGGAACTTCTAAGGCCAGTGCTAAATCATACTGGCTGTTATCCACAGAACTTTGCATGCTCCACTGAATCAGAGCCCATTACTACTTTGGTTATGCTTGTGACAAAGCAATTTATTAGCCTCCTTCACTACAATTTGTCTGCCCTAAGCTATGCATCCAAAATACAGGCAGACACCCTAAACCAGGACAGCACCTCTCCCAGTTAAGTGTAGGCACTTGGCTGCAAACAAGGTGCCTGCAGGAGACAGTTAATTCTTCCCTACACCCACTATCAACCACCGACACATCAAGGTCTTCATCCTTAGTGGCTTCCTCAGATAGGACAGCAGATATTCCAGCTACTCCAGGCAAAGATTCCTTTAAGATTCAAGCCAGTACTTTGAACATAGCAGGCAGACAATCCATGTGGGATCAGCAGCTGTGAAGCCTAGCCTGTGGGTGACCCTTGCCTTCATGGAGAGGCAGCAGAGGCCAGGTGTGATACCCTAGGACATCTCTGGTTATACTAGATATGCACATTTAGATAAACACACATCTTATCACTTCTCCTGCCCACAACCACTTGCTGACAAGCTGTACATCACCCAGCCTGTGGATCTCTGTGCAAAGCTCTCTGCCCACCACAAGTAGCTAATGAGTTTAATTCAAAATTTCACAGAGAAAGAAAACAAAACCTCTCACCTTTGTTGTCTCCCTTCACAGTGTGTAAGTCCTTTCATATATGTCCTAACATATGGGTTACTTATAATTTTTCACTCAGATGGTGACTGAGCACTGGAACAGGCTCCCCAAAAAAGTGGGAACCAAACCTGTCAGAGTTCAAGAAACATTTTGATAATGGTCTCAGGCACATTGTGTGACTTTTGGGATGTCCTGTCAAGGGCCAGGAGTTGGACTTTGATGATCCTAGTGCATCCCTTCCAACTCAGCATATTGTATGATTTGATGATATCCTAAATCTCTGACTCCCAGCCCTTAGCAAGCCTCCAGCTTTCAATAAATTGGGATAAAATAGAAACTGCCTCAACTTCTAAAAACACATGTGGATGAACTTACTGCTGAAACCATGAGCAAGAAACAAAAAGTTTCCCTATGACCTAATGGCACATTAATACATTGAAACCCTACCCTGAAACCACCTTCTGGCACTGATGCCAGCTGGCACGGGACACTTCTTGTCCACACTGTTCACCTTTCCTGGTCTCCAAAACAGGACAGCAGCATCCAGCTGCCTGTTGGGAAGGATCTATGGCCTAAGTTCTCAAGCATTCCCAGGTGTTTTTTGGAAGAATGCTGGCACAGACCAGAGGCCACCCCAATGGTACAAAGGCACAGGTGAGGGCAGTGCTTGTCAGAGCTTCCCACCACTGCTTGACTTACAGGTGTGACTGCAGCCAGAGCAGACACCTCAGTGCTTGACTCTTTCCTTAGCAGGGAAGATTAATTCAGTAAATAGACCACAAATTCCTCACAGGCTTGGTTGATTTCCATGGATTTGCAACCTCCATTCTTTTTTATTTTCCCCTGCAAGCCATACTCACGTTTCATGAGCACTGTAGGGCATGTGATTCCCTGGATTCCTGTAAACCTCAGGCCTAATGGAGTGAGTTCCTGACAGACCAGGCACAGAAGAGGAAGGCCACCCAGCAGCCCACATTTGTCTGTAAGCAGCATGTGTGCAACCTAGAGAGCAGCCCGAGGCACTGCTGAGGGTGGGACAGGTGAGAGCCAGCAGCCCCCATGGAATCACTACACAGCAAGCAAGAGACACAAACTGCTGCAATGCCTGGCCATAATCCTGATGGTCAGGTTTCTGACTGGGAGGTGGCAAGGTTCTTTTGATGAAAAAGGGTGTTTTAATGTATGTTCACTTCATCCTTCTGTCATATTTCCTACTATTTTTGAATCTTAATAAATCCTGTGAGTTTTTAATAAATACAACATTGTGGGGGCATGAGTCATCCCTTTTAGGATGAACTGGTTGGTTATAGATGTGGCTATTTGCCAGCACAGTCAGAGTATTCAAGGTTAGTCTCTTACTGGACTAGAAGCCAGGAGAGCAGTGGTAGAATGGGGGTGTGATTAACTAATGGCAAACATTTGGGTGACTGAATCAGCCCAGCTACCTGAGATGGGGCAGGCAAATCCCACTCAAATGCAGCACCTCCTCAAAAAGATAAATAAGCTGTATTACAAAGCACTGGGGCAGATATCATGTAGATAGGGCACTGGCAGAATGATTAGTGGGGCAATGTTTCTCTATGGAAAAAGAAGTAAGTCATCATTGACATCATCTCACGCTGCTTTTTGCTTATCTCTCTTCTTACTTTTCTAGTGGCATAGAGGGAGTTATCCCTTCTCCTTTATTGTGGTTATCTTTCATCCTTCCTTCTCTACTTAGAGTTTACCTCTTCATATCAATAAACCCACAACCTGAATTAATTTTGTGAACAAACTCTATGACAATAAGCAGTGGTAGCGTCTTTTTTTACCAATATTTCTTATAATGACTTCCTCTTGAGTACATATTTCAGTTTCCTATAACACTATTATTTGAGAATATACAAAAATCAAGATGCAAAATATAAGTTTCTTAATGACTGTCAGGTGCTTTTGACACTTTATCTTGAGTAATCTTTTCAAAAACTGCCTGTGAAGAGCTTGCTGTCTGGATTTCTTCTCAGAAAGTTTCTAATGTCTCTTTCACTGCATTCTTAAAAGAATGTTATCATGAATAGTCACTAAGACAAAGTCTCTAATTTTGCAATCCTTCTCCAGATTAAGTGTACAGCTTTAATACTTCCATTTGGGGGAAAAAAAGAACCAGTTGCAACCAACTATCTCTTGATTTCATACTTATCTTCTACCAGAATCTGCATACTTTTCTAATGGTTAATCAGCCTAAATTTATTTCATGATCACTAAGAGGCAGCTGCTGTTAAGAACAGTGAATGAAGAAAATTTTAGCATGGTGTCATTTAAAGCACTTGAGCCTGGATTCAGGCAGTCTAAATTACATCTACCTCCCTATACCTTGTGTCTCCCTTTGGTCATCCCTGTGTCTGCAGAGACACAGGGCACACAAAGCACAGGAGGTTGTATATTTGTATATTTTATATTTGTATTTTGTATATGTTTGCAATGTCTGAGCCTGTACTTTGATGTCCAGATGTATGAGTACCAGCATCTCTCAAATTACTTGACTACTTCTCAGCAAGTGGCCTGGCTGGTTGGTTAGTTGGATGGGGTTTTGTTTGTCTTGGGGTTTTTTGTTTCTTTGTAGGGTTTTTTTGTTGTTGGTTTGTTTTGTTTATTTTCATTCACTGTTGTTTTGCTGCTACTGCTTATTGCTATATATCAGAGTTCAAAAGTAACCTGAAGTGCCATGGAACATAGCTTCATATACACTTTTTCTGAATATCTAAATGAGATTGTGGGTACTGGTAGCAGAACTAGGGCTTCACTGATAAGATTTCAAATCTTGCTCAGCACTTAATTCAACTCATTCTTCTCCGGCAAGCTGCTTCCACTCTGCAACTTAAATGTGTACGTGGTTATGTGAGCTGAGATCTGACCTACATCTAACGCTGAACACATTGTTCCCTTTTGTGCTGCTGGCTGCAGCAGCACTGAATCTTAACCAGCCTTGCTGCAGCAGCCAACTGCTTTATCTTTGGCTTTGAACAGATTCTGGGTCTTGGATAAGGATGTGTTACTGTCGGTCAGATAACACGCGCTTTTGAGGAGCTGTTGCAAGCAGCCACAGTCTTTGCCCTCTGCCTAGCTTTCAGTTAAATGTTGGGTAAGAGATTTACAAAGAAAGAAATTTTCTTCATGCTCTTCTTGACCAGATCTTTCATAAGACTGTTGTATAGCTTTGAAAATCTTGCTTTAGAAAAGAAAGCAGCTGATTGTCCATCACTGATTTCACATAAAAAGGAAGATTGTTTCCATGGTCAACTTAATACTGCTGATGAGGAGAGAGATATCTAACAAGGAAAAGTCTGGCACAGTCTAGACTTATAGGTAAGACTGTATCTCAGGTGCTTTAGCATAAAAGAAGACTCTGCTATAATACAGACTAATGCAGAAAGATTTACAGTTAACACTTTGAAACATGAGTGTTTAGCCCTGAATGTTCTCATAAAGGTCCTCAGTCTAATTTTATCACAAACACATCCATTCTTTCATTGCTTTACATTAAGTCGTGTACAAAGTCTCATCGAATAGAAGTAAAGAGTCTTCTGGAAAAAAAAAATCCTTAAAATGTTTACCTAGTCATAACTAATAGCTTTTGATTGTTCCTTAGTAAGCTTGGAAGCCATTATAGAAAGCTCAATTAAGAGTCTTGACATTTACTGTGCATTCCAGTTCAAATTTACTAATGGATACAATTCAATTCCTTTTTGCACCACACAATGCCACAAATTCAGCTTAGAGTAATGCAGACTTCCAAGGGTGAGCTGGGAATAATTACACAGAAGGTCAATAGTCTCTTGCCCTGCAATAAGTACCATTTCTGACAGGCTTGCTAGTTTGTTTAAATAGAACATTATAATCAAGCAGATATTGGAAAATATCTCAAGGAGAGTACTTTTATACAATACAGAGTCCCCCTCATAAAGAAAGATATACCTAATTTTCAGTTCTGTGGAATGTCACCTAGAAAGAAGGGCCCTTTTAATAGCGAGGTGCGACTGCACTTTTGGTCATTGTGAGCTGCAATTCCTTCCCTGAAGTAGGATTTTGTTGCCAAACTTGGAAATAACAGTGTGTTGAACATCCGGCCCAGTGCAAACAGGCTCCATAAGTACCTTCAAACCAGCCTTCCTGCATGAAAGAAGCAATGCTTTTGTGAATGAAACCGGATACTAAAGAATTAGAAATGCAGGTATTCCTCTGGTCATTTTGCAGAGAAAGGATGGGGGAGGAGGAGTAGAAGAGATGCTGATCACAACATGTTGTCTATATAAACTAAACATGTGTGAAGGTGTGGGAATGTGCATATAAACCTTTTCCAGAGTTTGTTGTTTCATTAAAATGAAGAAAACTCAAAGAGGTGTTCCTTCCTCTCCCCTCCCTCCACACAACAATTTTTGCTGAGCAAAGTGTTAGACCTGGACAGGCACTGATGCCACCATTTTGACTGATAGTCAAGTTCTTGTAGGAAAATAGCACAACTAATTCATCTGCATTTGAGAACAAGGCCTTTAACACATGGATGCAGCCTCTTCGGGATCTCTGGGAAATTCTCTGAGCAGCACAGACTGGCTGCAGATTCAGGGTACAGCAACAGGCAGACAGATATCACCATGCTGAAAGTAGTCTTGGGAATTAGTGGCATTCCTCAATTCAAAGAGTGACATTTTTCTCACTTCTTTGGTTTGTTTTATTTTATTTACTCCAAGTATCTGAGCTACTTCTAAATCTTTTATTAAAAAGAAAAATCCCCTGATTTGATAAACAACATCTTGTGAACTCCTGAAGCACTTCAGCTTTAAAGGAAAACAAGTAGAAACTTCTGCCAGTTTGCTTGAAACTGCCATTCACTATTAAGTTATTTTTATCAGAGAGGGAAGTTGGCTAAAAGCCTGAACAAAGAGATCTTCATTCCCATGTTGAACATGAGGAAGCTCAGGTTTAGGGTAGCAATTATCTGTCCTCTGCAACACCACGCCCAGCCATCCTTCTGCTCTTGTCTCTGCAGCTTGCTGAAAGAGCACTGGGGACACAGAAAAGACAGTCCTCATCAGCTGGTCTCTGGCTCACATGGTGATCACCACACAATACTTCACCTAGAGATGAGCTGTGATATTCTCTCATCATCCTGTTTTATTCAGACTCGTTGCCCCATCCAGCGTGTGCAGCCCATCCAGTCCGTACGGGCCAAGGATGATAGCCGTGGGACCTAGTCAGCCATCATGAGACCACAGCTGCTCTGCTGCAATAATCTCCCACGTGCAGCATGTGTCACAGCCATGAACTGTTTGGCCTGTAAATCAGCAGGTTTGATCTTGCCTTCCGATGATTCCTGAATAGGTTGCTGAAAGGCTCTCAAGAGCACCTCCACCTCCTAAACTGGTGCCACCCTCTTTACTCACAGTGGGTTATGAGGAAGTTGCTGCCTTTTTTGTTGCTTAAGCTGACCTGTGAAAGACCATAAATACATTTTATGCCATACATGAATTATTCAGCTTCTTGCTAGGCTCACAAAAAAAAAGTACTTAGGCATGAATGTAATACCTTGAAGACACAGGTGAGGGTGTAGGCTGTGTTTGTTTCAGGGTTCAAAATGTGCACACAAACAGGGGGAGCTCAGTTGGATGCAGCAGGGTTGATGCATGGACCTCTACAAATTATACTTCCAAATACAGAAATCATTCACTTGTGTTTCTGGTCACATCTGAATCAAATCCAAGAACCAGGATCATATTTTGAATCCGATGCCATATTAAGGACAGATGGACTGACACAGGCCACATTTTTGAGGTGGATTATTCATAAACACGTACATTTTAACACAGCAGGTCAAGCGACTAATATTTCATACCTCAGCATTCCAAAGCACTTACCTGCAATGGAAATGATTCCTTGATACAGTATTTTCTTCATTTTCTACAGCTGCTTGAGCGAATGTGCTCTGTGCCTGTGCACTTCATGTTTGTGGAACAAGATGTTCCTCAGTCCCAACTCCACTAGTCATTTTATTTAAATAAAGGGGCCAGAGATCTTACTTCCTCCCTGAGTTAGCCACATGTACATGTGCTCAGTGTTCTTTGGACAAGACATGCCACAGCTACGTCGGTAGCTGTGAATACACAATCCCACCTCCTCTCCACCTGAGCTCCTCTTAGGCCACCTGCAAAAAGCCTGTTCAGGTCTGCTTGGCCTGACCTCCTCATGTGCATTCTGACCCTGTCATGGCCTGATGATGGACAATAAATGTGCTGGCAGTGCATGAGCACATAAAGCACTAAAATGTTCCAAAGGATAGTCTTCTGTGCATCAACCTATTGGCCTTCCAGACACTCAAGAGCAGATTTGGTTTTCAGATGGCCTCAGGTAACCCTTGAGATGTAGTGCACCTGCATCAATATACCTACATGTTCTTACCAAGCAGAATTCTCTCTTGGCTTATACAATGGAAATTAGAAGTAGGTGTGCCAACATGCATCAGTAGGGAAAGACACCCTTAATCCACAAATGGTTGCTTTATAAAGACTGAAGTACTGTAAAAGCCATTCCTTTATGCAATGCAGCCTACAGATTATAAAACTCCAGAGACAAGGCATGGATTAAGTGCATTACCACACAATGAACATATGTCAGTTTAGTTTTATCACTGTCAAACAAGCACTAGGAAAGAGTCATAAGGAAAATATTTATAGCAATAAATCCCACCTCAGCATGATAACATTCAAACTGAACACTAAAAGAACTAAAGGTATATAGAACACAAAGTGACTCAGTATTCCAGGTAACCCATGGCATACTGTAGAACAATCACTTTAATATTTCTGGCTGGCTCATAAAAGTAGCAGGAAAAAACTGTGCTTCATGAGTTCTGGATAAGAAACTAGAAGTGTCTGGTCTGGCTGCATCATCATCTTACTGCAGCTAAATATAGACAACTTCTCTTAACTATGCTAGTACACATCTCCCAAAATGTAAGGAGCACAAATTATAACTTCTTTCAAAAGCCACATAACAAGGTGTGCACTGTTCTCCAGACTCGTATAATCACGGAAATATCATCACTGCAGTAGTTTGCCTCCCTCTGGATTTTTTCCCTTCACAGGTTTATGCTGACAGTTTGCTTTGCTTTGCTTTGCTTTACTTTACTCACTAATGTGGTTAAAATCCATAACCCTCTTGATGACTGCCATGGTTACAGAGCACATCTCTTTCAACAGGTTCCTTTTTCCTGGCTGTAATACAACGCCTCTGATTCATAGGCTGCAGGATAGTGGTGGTGAAATCAGTGGAGCTTACCTCCCTTGGCACTGGGGACCAGAGAGCTGGTGCAAACTGGGGATTACCACGGAGCATAGAATAACATCTCTAGCTTTGGCTTTGAAGATTTGGTTTCCTCATCAGTGTTTTTCTCCTTTGTTGCCTTTCAGAAATGCAAGTGTTTTCATATCATGCTGTATAATTGAGAAGAAGACTAATATTTTGTCTGGCAGCCTTTGTAGCCTGTATAGATGATTTCTTGCACCAAGCTTCCCCTTCCTTCTTCCCTCTCTCCCCCGTCCCTCTGAGTTTAAGTGTGATGTTTTGAAAAACAAATCTTTTAAACTACAAAGTCCTTTCCAGTCTTTAATACGTTAGGCATGGGTTAATAGGGCAAATGTCTTTAGCTCCTCTTCATCTTGCTTTACCAAAGTCTGTTTTACTGAAAACACGCTCATTTGTATTGGCTGAAAGTGTTCCATCAAAGCTGAATTTTAATGAAAACATTATTTAAAGAGAGTTTTCAGGGTGAAGAGTAGAAAAAGAGGGGGAAGGGTTTTTTTTTGCTGTTGTTGTCGCTAAAAAAAGGTATTTTGATTCAGTAATGGATGCTTTCCAAATTAAAAAGCCTGGATGTGTAGATGCCAAGATGACTGCTTTGTGTTCCACAGAAATCTGTGCCTTAATTCTCAACTGTGTCTTTTTCTCATTGAGAAAAAGTTTAAGGAAAAGGTGAGACTGACTTGAGCAGTGAAAAGTCCAGAAATCTATACTGGGGGGCCTGTTTTTAGCAATTTCTCTCATCAGTGCTCTCTACTTCCTTTCCAAATTAATTAGGCTCCTGGAATACTCCCTTAATATCCTTTCTCAGGCATAGTCAATTAATTTTGCATTAAAACTATGCAATTACTGCAACTTGTTGCATGCACAATTTTTTTGCAGGCATGACTTACTACCATCCTTTGGGCCATAAAATGAAATTTAAATAATGCTGCCATATTCCTTTTGACTGAATGAAGTATAAATGTTGATCAAAGCTTCCATCAGCTTAAAATAGCAGAAATTGAGAATGACGCTGCCAGAAAGATGAGTATTTAATATATGGCTCAGTACTTACGTGTTTTTCTCCTTTGTGTTTATCAGCACATTAATTTCTTCTTGTTGCACCAGCATATTTTTATTATTTAAGCAAATTATCATGGCTAAAGTAAGTAGGGCAATTATTCTTTGTTAGCTGGCACACTGCCATTCCTTTCATGTGTTCAAGAGTCAGCCACGAATTATAAGGATGTAATGTCCCTGATGGATTTAGTGGTGACATCATAAATTCTCACTCTGATGAAGACACTAATATGTGCTGTTGCCAGTAATTTGCTGACACCACTTAGAACGAAGGGCACAAACAAAGATGTCTTTCTTGGCATAGTACCAAGGAAGCCAAAGCTACTGTGCAAGAAAACACCGGGTGAATTCAACTCCCTTGGAAATACAACTGTTAAATGGGGAACAATACACCTGCATAATGAATGATGCTCTTCTGTGCACATGGTGTGCTTTGGAAACCATGGTCAGCTGAACATAAAAAAAGAAAAACAAAACAAAATATGTATTTGAGGGTTCTGCCAACAGTTTGTTGTGTATTTCAGATTAGATAAAGCAGTTCTGGAGTAGCTTGAGGTTCACCACGGTACCAGCATGTAGCTGGATTGGAGCCAGGACAAAACCTGAAGTGGTTCCCTGTATGAGCTCTCATCCTACCCTTTCCCAGTGGGGACTCATGCCTTGCTTCTCTGGCTCCAGATCCTGATTGTGCATGGGTACCACACTCCATGGCTACAACCCAACATGTCCACATGGGCTTTCAGGGCAAACTTTGGGAGCAGTCTCAGGTGACCTATTTCTACTAAAAGAATAGGGACAGTCATGGTGGGAGTGATGCCTGGCTTGTAGTGAGGTCCAGTGGCCCAGATGAGTTTTTGGGTCTCTATTTGTGTCATAGACTAGAATAGCTGACTGGCACAATCTGCAGGCCACAGAGGAGGTTTGGCCTTGTCAATATGATGTGTGGCATTATTGATCCATCCCTTCACTCTGCCCATCACTGCTTCATTCTGAGCTCTCCAAAAAGAAATTTAATTCACAGCACATGTTCATAAAATACTGTTCATCCTTTAAATGAGTTACCTTAAACATACCCTAAAAATCAGCACCACTGTTGTTCAAGAGACCCTTGTTCCAGGACCTTCAAATCTCTTAGTGTCTTTTTTAGGTAGATTTAACAGGTCTCACATTTCTTCCCACCCACCTCTGCCACTGAGGCCTCCCTTTTCTCTAATAAAGTCCCACCCAGGTGCCTTAAGGTGACACATGCTGAGTCCCACAACACCATCAGGAAGCTGAAAATTCAGGATTTTGCCTCAGAAACTGTATGTTGCAGCAATATGAAAATCTTTTCTGTAATAAAATACACTAGGATACTAATTATTCCCATTAGTCCAGGGTGTCAAGTAGCATAATCAATACCATTACAAAAATCTTCATGTTAGGGTTCAAACTTTGAACTTTACTTAAAAACAATAATGGTGTAGAAATCCATTCCTTCTCTTTGCCCTCTCTGTTCTTGAGCAATTCCAATTTTTAGATTTTTTTTCTGCCACCCCATGAATCATCTTTTCCTGTCCCAAGTTCAAATGGGAGCTGCATCTCATGATGCCACATGACCTCAGAAGCTGCAGCTTTGAACAAAAGCCAAAATATTTGTCTTCTGCATATAAAGTGCACTTTATATCATCTTGGCAATGAATGTGTGCATCGTATCAAGCAGTGCTTGGCTTCCCCATGGCACAGGGTGCAGTTTTATTAATAGTATTGATTTTAATCTAATTTAGCTGAAAGTTTTCAAACTTCCTGCTTTTGTAAGGTACCCGAAACACTAACCTACAGGTCAATCCAGATCATACCTGTTTGAAGCACTCCACATGAATTTCCATCCAAATTCTATCTTTTCCAAGATTGCTGGGTCCTGTCAGCGTTTTGCCTTTGTTCTTTTCTGGCAAAGCATTGATGTGACATTTGTAAATGTTGCCAGATGAGTCGGTGGCCTGGGTTTGGTATATAATTCAGAATTTCAGTTTTTCAAGCCCTCTGAAGCAGCAGCCACTACTGGAGCCAAAGTTTAATATTGTTAGTGTATTAATTTATGTCAGTGGTTGAGTACATTTTTTTTTTTTTACCACATTTCACAGAAAATCTCCTACCAGCGGCAATTGATCAAATATGACAAGCTCCCATTGGCTAATGCCTGTGATATGGGCTACTTAACTCCTGTATTTCTTCCCAGAATGGGAACTGCGGCTTCTAGTGAAATAAAGGAGCTTCTGTTTCTCTGCCACTGTCAGAAATGGAAATTCAGAGCAATATTTTCATCGGCTTGAAATGCCAGATCAGATTAAAATCTTCATGCCAAGGGGAAGGCATTTGCTTTGAGCTGCTGTTCTTAATGCTCCTCAGCCTACCACTTTGTAGGAGCATCTCAGCCTTCCTGTTCCTCCTTTCATTGGAGCAGTGCTAAAGTGTCAAAGCATTAGGAGAGGCTGAGGTCTTCTGGGAATACCCCACCAGGGTGAATTCAAGCCTGATACAGGGCTGCCAGGCTGAGAGGGTTACTTCAAGGAGGAAAGCACACTGGTGGAGATGTAAACTGGAACTTGCAGGGCCCGTGAATCCTGATTCCCATAAATTGGATGTTGCAGCCTCTCTGTTGGAGAGAGTGAGTGGGATGAGCTGCCCCAGGGAGCAGGGCATTTGAGTCACTAACTGATCCCTTAACCTTGGACATCCTACAGTTTGTGATAACTGAGCTGGGTCAGGTAACAGAGAACATCAGGGCTGGCAGCTTGAGGAAGACATCTATCCTGCTTGGACATGTTCTTGTTACTAAACCTTCCCTGCATTTCACACACACACAGAGTGTGCTATTCTCAAAATGAAATCACAGCAAATCAGATGGAGAAATGTGTGTTTGAGCATTTAAAGCTAGACTCGTAGACCACAAAACAGACTTCACAAGTAGAGGTCAAGGTGGCACCAATTAAGACAAGATTATATTTAATGGAAAGTCACCTGGATTGAATTAAGTGTATTTTCTTGGACCTAGCAGGCTGGAATTAGGATAAATAAACTTCTTCAGAATTCCTAGGTGACCATCCAATAATTATGACCAAATCTGAGTTTCAAGTCTTCAGAGCCCCCAAATTATCTTTTATATAAGAACACACGTTGCTACTCGGGAGGTCTGTTTGTTGTGATGAACAGAGCATAAAATAAATCCCTCACACACAATACTGCAGGTGGAGGCTGCAAAGCAGTTTCTCTGATCAATAGAGCTAATGGGCCTCCAGTGTAAAACGCATTTTTGTAACTCCCTTTCTTCAGACCTTCTTTTTTGTCAGAAACACAGTGCCAAAAGAACTTAATGGCTTTGTTTTCCAGTCCATAAACTGCTGATATGTCACTGGTGTTGCAGTTAAGCATACACAATAAACCCACCAGAGTTCAAGCTCATGCTACAGTCAAGCACTGAGGCCAGCATCTTTTTTTAAATTGTTATTATTATTTTTTTGGTTTTAGTTTATTGCTGCTGCATGTTTAAAATATGACAATATACTTCTACATGGAAACACAGAATAAAAAAACAATACACACCCTTCTCAGTTTTGTAGGTTCAATCTGTGGCACCTTTGCCACGTATGCAGATAGTATGCCCAGGAGAGGCATGGAAATCAGCCTTTAATTCCTGTTTGTTTGCCAGTCTTGGCCAGCACAGTCTATTTGCTCACATTTTGATGAACATTGGTCAATAGTTTTTCACCACAAGAGACTTTCTTTTGAGTATGTGTTGGTTCACTGAGCTCCACTGATCCAGCCAAGACATTTAAATGCCTACTTAATGAGTCCATGCAGGTTTTCAGATATCTAATGGGTGTCAATTATTTGGACCCTATGAATCCCTGGCAGCTTCTTAGTGAATGCACACTCTTGCCAACTTTCACTATTTTCTGTTAGCAGTGGGAAAAAAAAAAAAAAAGGAAAAGCTTGGTATTTCTAGGCAGATGCAATGCAAAGAGGTCTCCTGAAAGTTCACTAGAAATGTCTAAAATTCTTGGTTTGAGCTCACACTGGACTAGAACATAATTTCAAATACAAAAACATTTTAAAATGTTTTATAATAAAACATTTATAAATAAATAAAGTAATTTTATATATGGTTTTCAAGAATCAGCCCAACTTCCCATCTCTCAGTTACCTTATAACGCCTGTCCTAAAGAAGCAAATGCCACTCTTGCTGTGTTTGCTTCACTTAAAACTGATTTGAACTTTTAAGCTCATGGGTCATGGTATTGCCCACTGTGATTAGAGACATTGGTTTTATACTACAAAAAGAATGAGAAGGCCTAGATTTTCACAGGAAATGCAAAATGATTATTCTTTCTCTAATGAAAATGGAGGAAAATCTGATGCAATTAACATTTTGAGTGCTTTTGTACAAGTTTTTTAAGTGTGTGTTTCTGTATTTGTTTAGCTTGAATCTTGGGGGTAAGGAACCATATGGTAAAAGAGGAGAAATACACCCAGCATCAATAATTATTACAAAACTTGCAAAGACATTTCTAAACAGCTTTATGTGAAATGTACAGATAAAGGTATAATGAAAGTATAAATGGTTATGTTTGGCACTGTCTGATTCAGTGTTTAGTATCTTAGTGCTGCTGCCATGCTCTTTCCCCCTAACCATGACCCCTAGGATCATTGTATAACTTCACCCTCATCCCAGCCCCAGGGTTATTGATATTTTCTTTTGTCCTTTCATTCCTTTTTCTGACTTGACATCTCACTTCAGCCTTAGTACTTGGTTCATGCTACAGGTGCCTGACCCCTCTTCATACTGTTGCTTGCCTTCTACCCCATGCCCACCACCCTCTGCTAGGCAGGAATTAAAGATCACAACCTCAAATAGACCCAGCTGAATCTCTGTACCTGGTCTGCAGAAAGGCCAGAAAATCAATCTGCCTGGGGTAAGAGGTGTGGTGTAAGGTTTCATCATCCAGTGGGAACCAGTGACTGGTGGTGCTTTCTGTGGCTGGGAGTAAAGCAGTAATGTTTGCAGAAGCATACTGCCAGAGCCTGAGTTCTGCATCCTGTGCTCTTTCCACATATGAAAACACCATCTCAGACTCCAGCTACTGCAGAGAAAAAAGTACTTGGTTTCACAGATACATAGAATGGTTTGGGTTGGAAGGGACCTTAAAGATATCTAATTCCAAGCCCTCTGCCATGGGCAGGGACACCTTCCACTAGACCAAGTTGCTCAAAGCCCCATCCAACCTGGCCTTGGAACATATGCAGGGATGGGGCATCCATAGCTTCTCTGGGAAACCTGTTCCAGTGCCTCACTACCCTGATAGTAAGGAACTTCTTCCTAATATCTAAACTAGATCCACTCTCAGTTGAAAACCATTACCCTTTGTCACATCACCTTGTAAAAAGTCCCTCTCCAGCTTTCTTGTAAGCCCTAAAGATACTGGAAACCTGCTATAGGATCTCCCTGGTGCTTCCTCTTCTCCAGTTATCCAGGAGATATATTCCCTAATATATTTATCAGGCCATTCCTGACTCCTATAGCAAGCTGTCACCCTCCACTGTAAGTGGCTATTGATCTACTGGGTCTCACCATCGCTCCTGCAAGTTACAGCCAGTGAACTAACATTTGCTCACTATTGGTCTGAGCTGAATTCAAGCATGAAATTGCTATCAATGCCATCCTTGCTTCCTACCAAAACCCTTCCTGCTAGGATAGGCAAGGAAAATATTTTAAGCCCTGAAAGCTCCTTAAAGTTTATGGATACATGGCCATCCATGTGAATCAAACTAAAGCTGACAATCCCGAGGGGCCACATTAGTTTTCCCACAAAAACACATGAATGTAGCACTTCTGTCCCACACTTGGCAGGTTATTCATTTATTTTAATTTGCAGCAACCGTGACTGAGTTACATTCATCTTCCCAGATGTTGTTAGTGATGAAAGCTGAAGGAACAAGTCTTTTCTGATGTTGATGTACTGTGTGCCAAACCTCATCTTGAGCCCCTGGCTCCTGCTGTACTTTTCTTGTGTCTGTACTGCTGCCTTGTGATAAATGAAACTTGCAGAATCACACGTACTGTGGTACAGGAACAAGCATCTTGTCTGGGGAGTGGTCAGTGCCGGAGGCTAAAAACTTGGGCTGTGTGTACATCTGCAGAGGCTCATGTAATAACTACAGTAAAGTTATTATAACTAAAGCAAAGGTGCTGGGGCTTTGATTACAAATGTCAAACAAAATGGGAAACAAAGCAAGGCTGAGGAAGGAAAAAGGCCCCAGCCCTGTGTTCTCCTCCCCCCACCTCATCACAACAAGCAGCTTTTCTGTCTTTGTTTTATTAGCTCCAAAAGCCTTCACAGTCTTGCCTTCTTGGCACACTTGTAAAGTCCTGGGAAGCTCAGAGTTTTCTCTCAGTTACACTGAAAAGCCACAGATGGTCTAAATGATCGTTTGTAAATAAATGAATAATCAGAACCAAAAAAGCTCTGCAGAAACCTTCTTCCAGCCTTTTCTAATTTTTACAAAGTGCCTCAGAAACAGATTGCATACTTCACCAGCAGACTGAAACAGCCATGTTACCAATTTGCGCAGATGGAGATCAATTTCATCTCAGCTAATTCAGGGTTTTCAATTTCCACGAAGCTCCTTCCCACTGGAAGCAGCAAAGTACCAGACCTCTGTTTGCTGAATGAGAGATGGGCACAAGGAGCAGCTCCCATTCCCTGCTCACATCCCTCACCTGCAGACCCATCCACCAGCCTGGATGTGAGACAAGGCCCCCAGCACAGCTGAGGCTAAACCTCTGCTTTCATGTCCCTGCTGTCCCCTGGGGCTCTGCCTCTGTCCACACCTGGGTGCTGAGGTGATGGTGCTGTGTCCAGGACCCCAGGCTGTCCAGGTGACCTTGGACCCCTCTACCATGGGGGAAGCCAGTCCAGGCTTGGGGTGAACACCTGCTACCAGTGCAGGACAACATGCCAGGTCTGGGGGCACATGGGGGCTTTAGAGCACCCCTCAAAGCACCAGCTCAGGTGAGGGGGGCAGGCACAGAAGGAGTCTGAGCATTCATCTCCTCCCTTGACTTTTCATAGAATCATAAAATGGTTTGGAAAGCACCTTAAAGATCATCTTGTTCCAATTGCCCTCCCATGGGCAAGGGCACCTTCCACCAGGCAAAGCCCCTTCCAACTTGGCCTGTAACACCTCTAGGGATATGGCACCCATTTCAGCTCTAACATCTCAAAGTAAAGGGATTTAAAACTGCTACTCAGCTGCTGCATACCTACGTGAACACCTGGCTCTAAATATATTCCCAGTAGTGCTCCTGGTGCCCCAGCTACCTTTAGAGAGAGCTAGTCAGTACATAGCTACATACATGCACACAGTGCATGCATGTGTGCGTGTATGAATACACATATATATGTACTAAGCAGATATATGCATGTACCTGCATGCCTATATGTGCTAGCAGTCAGAACTCAGATGCCAGTGTAGACAAAGCAGGTATTTAAGGATAAACGAGGAATTAAAGCAGCTTTATCTGCTGGATAAAGTGATAGTTGCATCCTGCTTCCCACAACAGCCAGCCCTTTCTTTTGGCAGCACATTTCCATGAGGCTGTGGACACAGCAGAGGAAGCCATTTCCCAGCAAATCCTCTGCTGTCCCAGCCTCGGCCATGAGCTCCCTGTCCCCTTTCCTCTCCCAAGTCTGCCATCTCCTCAGAAATGTTGATGAGTTGTTGCAGCAGCCAGGGCTGGATTTGCCTCTGTTGAAATGGAATGGCACTGCAGGATGGCCATGATCATCCTGGTGGAAAAGACTGAGACTTTTTCCACCTCAAAATCAGACCCAGCACCTTAGCTAAGCTGCCACAATGGTTATTTTATTTATGCTATTTGCAGCAGATTCTCAGAAGGATTTAACTGTACTTTTCCAGCCAGAGACTGCTAGATGGAGACAGAAAACTCCTTTCCAGAGCTGCAGGCCTCAGTGTTTCCATCCAGTCCCAGTGAGGGTGCTCAGCCACCAGTGCTGGCACACCTGCTATGCTGCATGTGTCACATTTACAATCCAGTTGATCATGGGAGAGGGAGATTTAATAACTCCTTAAAAACTGCATACCAGAGCCTCTTCAGGGCATTGCATTTTAAAGAAACACAGAGGGGAGCCCATAATAAATGTTACAAGGGGAAATACCTGTGGCTGATAAGAAGCTGAGCAGATGACAAATCACAAAAGCCTCCAGAGAACCCCTCAGGAGCAGATAACCTTGAGACGTACCTGTATATAAAGATTAAACAGCAACCCGAGCTCAGCAGAGATTTATAGCACTTTGCAAGAGTCTTGGTTTCACTGTTTGCTTTTGCAGTAGTTTCTGGACTTTATTGTTAGTTTCTGTCTGTTAATATTCTGCATAGGCCCAAAAATACAGGTGTAGAGAAGTCACCCCAGAAAAAAGCAAAGAATTTATTTGAAATATTTTACAAGGAGGTTTTATAGATCAATATCCCCAGCAAATGAGAAAGATAACCAGGAAAGGGCACAGTGCACCTGTGAGCAAGGTTGTGCAAAGATACTAATGAAAACATAAAGGATAAAATGTATTGACATGTTTCAGAGTACTGGCTAAATCTGGTTATTCATTCCTCTGTAAGGGGCAGGTCTCGTTATTACGGGCTATATATTTTTGGTGAGACAAATATGTGAGGCAGTAAATGCCTTCGTGAGTACGCTTCAACAGGAAGGGTACGGCTACTGCTGCTATTTGGGGCCTCTCACAGAAAATACCCATGGGTATGAAAACCCTGTAACCAGTTACAGACTGGGCCAAAACCTGAACCAGAGAGCCTGTTCTGCCTAATGGCCAAAGTGAGAGGGAGGGACTCCAAATGGTCAGGTGCTATTATGGATATCAGGAAACATTTTCTCACTGTAAGGGTGGCTGACCCCTGGCACAGGTTTGCCTAGCAAGGCTGTGGAGTCTTCATCCTTGCAGATACTCAAAAGCCATCTGGACACCATCCCGGCAGCTGGCCCAAGGTGTCCCTGTCCGAGCTGGGGGCTCCACAGGTCACTGCCAACTCCAAACATTCTGAGATTCTGGCATTTTTTGTTTAACTGCTGAGTCACTTCAGCTTCAGTCAAATGCCTTTGGCTCTTTGTCTATTTAAAGGGTTTAACTTTGCCTGGTTTGCTAGGATGGGAGGGTTGTTTAGGAACATGTTTCCACAGAGTGTACCGCAGGCACTGCTAAAGAGACCAATTATATCTGTGGCAGCCTGGACCACAGTGCAGGCTTCACTTTGGAAAGGAAAAACACTTGGCGACCACCAACATGCTTTTCCCCTAGCACTGCCCTTTCAACTCCCAACCAAAATCTCGTGCCACTGGGCCACAGGGCAGTGGGCAGATCTTTCAGACACCTCTCATATGGATGAGCTTCCCTGTCGGAGCCTGGACACGAGGCCTTGCACTCTAAATCCATGGGTGGAAGTCTGCACTGCCAGAACTCCGTCTGGGAGGCGGGCAATCCCCCTGGGTTCAAGGATGATGCCGCTGTGGTTTTTTCTGCACGTAGAGAGAGAACTGTGCTTATCTGATCTAGTAACTCAATGTGCAAAGTTGAAGGTGGTTACCAGAGGCCACTCCTTGTCATGCTCACAGAGAGCCAGACGTGCCCGTAAGATGTACTTAACATAACGTGCCAACCTTTCCTTCCAAGTGCACTGTTCAATAACAAAGGAAAAAAAAAGGAGGAGGGAGTAGATGACAATTGAGCAGTTGTTTGTGCAAGTGGAAGAAATAACTTTTCAGGAACAGAGCATGGGTCAGGGCAGAGGACGGTGTGGGCGTTCACTGAGGAGGTCAGACTAAACAGGCAGTGATGCATTTTATACTTACGGCACTCTTGAGAGAAAAAATGAAATTAAACACACACAGGACACTGAGGAAGAACAAACAACTTATTGTGTGGAAAGCAGAAGTGCTTTGGAAGGGCCAATGTGACTATCTAATTTTTAAATTCATCATTGGTTTGAGAGATGGAAGATCTGTTATAGCACAGATTTGGTTGACAAACATCTCTTCATAAGGCTCAAAGGTCTCCAAATCACTTTGTTTACTCATTTCTCTGCCTGTAACCATGTAACACTATGGCTTTTACGAGATAAATTATCATACTGGTTAAAAGTAAGCCGATGGGAATCCAGGGGAAGGGGAAAATCAATTTTAAGGAGAAGTTTCACCAATAAGGGTGATGTGCAGCTTCAAGCCTCTGCCTTTACATCCAGTTGTCCCAGACTGGAGTGAACAAACGCTCCCCTGGCTGCACAGGTCCCTTACAGATGCTGCACAGGTCCCTTACAGATGCTGCACATCAACTGCACCAGCCTCCCCACACGCAGGGAAAGGAGAGGGGCAGAAGAAAAGAGTTCTCCTTTTAAAGTACTTGGGGAACTCAGATTATATAGTATTATATTTTATTTATGTTATATATTTTTATAGCATCCCAGGACATTTTTGTTTATACTGCTGAGTGCTATTTTATTTGTTCCAGCTTTGCCACAGATGTACAAATTCTGTGAAAGGAGAAAGAAAGTCTAGTCTCTATGGTGGCTTTTAAAAAATCAGAAAAGCAAGTAAAATCCATTTCTTAAGCAAACGTTCCATTTGAAAAAATCACTATATGTTTATAGAAAACAAAGATTTAATTTTAAAAAGTTAATAACTAGGTGTTCCAGAAGGTTTGAGTCATCCACAGTAATAATTAGGGGGTTTGTTCCATACAAAATGCTTTATTTAACCTTCATGCCTCCATTCAGATAATTGTACAAATGCATACATTTAAATGTTTAAACTCTATTTCAATTCACAGCTCAATTCATAGGAAAGTTGAATACAGAAAAGCAATGCACCAACAAAATATGTCTGAGACACCATTTAAAACGATAACACTTGTTCATTTAAATCTTTGAGAATAGAGTGGAATAATCATTCTCTGACAGAATTTCATTAGGGGACTCCCTTTACATTATCATAGGGCAAAAATCACCTTTTTACAGTAAGAGGAAAAAAAGCTCTGAGTATATTTACAATACATACACTATACATAAATACAAGAACAACACTTACATAATATTAATAAACTTATAACATAGGCATTGCCTAAACACTACATAGTATATAAATGCAGAGGAAACTATTGGGAAATTAGATCTTCAGAAGTTTACTTTAAGTTTTGAAGAAAAGTAATTTTTGTATTTAAAAGCTTTTGAAAAGAAGGCAAAAGAAAGTCTAAAAAACTAATGTTTGCCTGCTAGCACTGGTATTTTTATTCCTTTTAAATGTAGGAGCTCTATTGACACTACTATCTCTATGGGGTTACTGATAATGGCCCTCCCTTTTGGATCTTATCTAGGAAAAAGATTGAGGTGCTGTACATACTAATGCCATTGCTGTGAAGCTTCAGTCCCAAATGAATCGCTTGGTAAACTACGGGATGTTTTTGTATTTTTACACAGGAGGATCAAATGAGCACTCTTTGGTACATACAACAGTAATGACCTGATTAGAAGGAACAATTTGGGGCCAAATACAATCCCATCCTTAGGTTTTCGTTCAAATAACGCTGCGGGGGAATTTGTCTCGTCCATAAGTAACTTGGCTAAGAATGTTATTTTTCAGTATTGTTGTTTTTTTCTGAACACAGCTGTAAGAACTTTCTGATTTAATGGTATTTTTGACCCCACATGTTGATAGCAGTGTCCAAATCTCTCTTTCCCTTGACGCTATGAATGCATGTGCTTGTGTGTGGGTTGAAGGTCTTAAGGCTGATGGTGCACGAAACTTAAGTAATTCATTACTATCTCTGTGTATATTCTACAAATGTGCAAATGGGAAATACAACTTCGTAAGGACAGACAGAAGGTCCAGAGATCATATTGTGTAGGTGTTTAGTGAAGAACTTACATTACCAAGGAAGCCATGTATAGGACAATAAGGAAACAAATAAACCATGCACATTTTTTAAAGATGGAAATGAGCAGTGAAAAAGTCTGAAACCAGAAATGACAACAACTGAATCGTGAAAAATATTAGTTCAGCCATGAAGATTTGGCTCAAGTTGTCTTTCCAAAGCTCTTTTATATCTAGAAAGGCAGGGAGAAGGAGTAAAGTGGTATCTGAACCTATTTTTATGTATTTCATGGTTCATGCTTATGACAATCTATCAAAGCCATCGCCCATGGTCCCATATCAGACACTGAATTACTGTTTTTTAAATGCTGAGGTCACAGTGCAGAGAAAGGTTTAGCAAATCAATGCGTGAACCACCTCTTCTTTTGTAACTGAGAGCACCTTGGCTTACTGAAACTTCTGACTCTGAATTGGGAAAGATGCTGCAGTTCATTCATACGGACAATAGGATCTCAAGTAATTTTTTCAAGTAATATTTTTATTCTTATTTTTGTAACAGCTGACATTCACATGCCCAGTTTTGTTTCTCTGGAGGACTGAAAAACTGTATTGAATAATGTAAAAGTTACCACAAGGGTAATTATTTCATAATTCAAAGTCAGTGAGCATGAGCTGCTATAGAATAATGCTGGCAAAGCAAAAAAAAAACCCAACAAAACCAAACACAAAAAAGTAAAACCAAAACAAGACAGACTAAAAAACCCACCCCCCCCCCCCAAAAAAAAACCAAAAAAAAAATAACAAACTAAAACCAAAAAACAACAAAAAACAAAAAAAAAAAACAAAAAAAAAAAAAACCACACCAAAAAAACCCAAACAGATTGCTGCTGCTATCTAATTGCTGGATTTTATTTCCTGCTGGTTTCAGTTGGTTTTCAACATATTTTTTTGGTAATAGTTTAAGAAATGCAGGAATTCTTTTTTGTGTCATAATCCAAGCTAAAACTGCATGAGTTATTTGAAAAGAAATATATATGTTAGCAAGTAAGGTCTCAAGGATAACAGAAAACTTAGAAACAGCAGAGAAATGTTACATTAGGATTCTTTATTAGTCAGTATAAAAGAAAAAAAACCAGAATGGATTAATGAGACTGTACTAAGCTATAAATACTAGGCATCAGCCCACGTTTCACTTGGGGAATTGACCATTTTCCTTTGTTTACAATTCTACTTTCTCATTTACCTGAAATAATGCTAGTACCAAACCACCAATCCCAGCTATTAACATCTGCCAGAAGGTTGTTTGTGACCAATGCCCTATTTTATTATTTTTTGTTGTTTTTTCTAAAATTCTATCTATTTCTGAATTAACTAAAGAATAAAAAACAGTTTATTTCTATGGCTTTCTCTGCCAAGATTTCTTTTTCTCAGATAAGATTCAAAATAATGGCTTGTAGATACTCCAGCAGGGTTTTATTTTTTAATGCATCATATCACACTGCAATATATGAGAAATCACTCAAATGAAATTTACTCCTGAGAGATCCAATAACTTTCAATCAAACCACAGGTACTCAGTGCCCTTCAGAAGCAGGTAGGAAGAATGAATGGAGAGAGAGCACAATCAGCTGGACAAGAACAAATTACTATTTTTGGATGCAAATAGCAACAGGCTTAGAAAAACTATTTTGATTAGCTGAATAACTCCCAGGTTATGTGTGATTCCAGCAAAAGACATTTCTGAGAGTGCAGTTCTCAGGAGAAATGATGTCTGCTTTCCATATGCAGATTCAAATGGCTCACATTCAGAAATGCCTGAGTAGCATCTTAATGTTATTACACAGGCATCAATAATAATAAACAACTAGGAAATAATCCTTAGCAAAACATATGTAGCTGTCCTATTGAGCATTTTCCAAGGTGCTTCTGACTGTCTGCCTCTCACTCACTATGCCTCGATACAGGTAAAGCTGGTAAGTAGGAAAAGTAAAGAGATGTGAAAAGTCAGCATACAGAACCGACCTCAGGAGAGAAACCCTTTGTGTGCCCACAAACATGGGCTAAAGTTCTTTACACCAAGCACTCAAATCACCTTTCAGGTGTTCAAGGTCCTCCCAAGAGCAGGATGCATTTTAAAACCATTCCCACCATTGACCCCAAGTTTCTCTTCCATAAAGGAACCCCTGAAAACCAAAATCTTCTAATGGCACTGCCTTAGAGTCCAACCCACCTAAAATGCCTTTTTAACTCTTAAATTGAAAGGAACTGTTAGTTATTAAGATGCTCACCGTTTATGAGTTTGTCTCAGTTGGTCACACAAACAAGATAAATTAAAGCGACTGCAAAAGTTTCAGCTGCAGGAGCTGTGGAGAAATAACACACTTTGAAGTAGTTATTTTCTAAATGAGACAAGGTAATTGAGAGGACTCTGCTTTAAGGAAATGAAGGTGTTTCCAGAAAACTTATCATCCCAAGTTAATACTTGATTGCTCATAAAAACACATGCTCAGTGATCCCACATTAGACATTTTATAGCTCATACCCAGACTGTGTTTTTGAATGGTGTTTTAACTGCTTGTGAAAATTGTCATTTTTATAGGGTCTGGACCATTGTAAATCTTCATATTTGTCCTCTGAAAAGAAAAAAGGTCACTGTGTCTGCTTAAAAAAATCATCATATCATCATACAAATCACAACATCTGCAAAATGGAGAATTTCAGGGCAATACACAAGGTGTCCACAATCTATTAGGGTCCATTATTTTAGTCCTTCTTTGTCACACTATTGCTCCCTTGGCTGATCCAAGTGTTTCTTGTCTTAAGCCTAGTGCCTGGTGGGATAAACTGTTTCCTAAATTCCTTTTTTTTATCTATTGATACTCAATTTACATCATCTGCGCTGGGTTGGAAAATAGAGTTCTGATTGGTTTCTGTGCCAGTTAAATTTTTATTGACTTGCATTTCATACTTGACTACCACTTTTCTAAACTCCACTAATTTTTCTAGGTCCTTTTAGCCTTTAAATCAATTTTCCCTGAAAAAGGAAAAAAGCATACACTCCATATAACAAAAAGTTTATAGATTTAAATGTGAGTCAGAAAAAGATGAAATTAAGAATTAGAACTACATGTGACCTAAAAATTCTACTCAGAATTTCCATGCTTACTCTTTAGAAGGACTGTAATCTATGTTCCTGCTGCAAACATTAGGGTCCTTCAGAAATTTGTGTATATGAGTAATTCTATATGCAAGACTATGCCATAGAATTTGCTGAGTATACATATTCATGTGTAAAGTTAATAGGGCTACTCAGAATGTAATTTACTTATACACACCATTGGTAGCTGGCTAGGAAGATAATGCTACATATTCCAGTCCACATAATGACAACTTGCTCATCTAGCACATATTGTGTACTTTAATACAGTATAGTTACTTTTGACCGAAAAAAAAAAAAAAAAAAGGGAATAATAATTAGTCAGCACAAAATTATCAAGTGCTCCCAGAAAGCAAGAAAGCATTTGTTTCCATTGCTTGGAATTTGCTGCTTATTTATATCCATGGGGACTTTGGCAGGGGTAGAGCTTATTTTCCTCATAGTAGCTGGTACAGGCTGTGTTTTTGATTTGTGCTATTTTGGAAAGTGTTGATAGAACAGGGATGTTTTTGCTACAGCTGAGCAAGGCTTGCACAGAGCCTTTCCTGTTCCTCACCCCACCAGTGAGGGGGCTGGGGTGCACAAGGATCTAGGACAGGACTGCTGACCCCAACCGTCCACAGGAATATCCCATTCCATACAACATTGTGCTCAGCATATAAATGCCCAGGGAAAGAAGGAGGAAAGAGCAGGCCTTTGGAATGATGGCATTTGTCCTCCCAAGTCACCATGTTATGTGACAGAGCTCTGCTTTCCTGGGGGTGGCTGAACCTGCAGTGGGGTATTAATTCCTTGTCTTGCTTTGCTGGTGTGCGAGGCTTCTGCTTTACCTATTAAACTGCCTCTATCTGAACTCACAAGTTTCCTCTCTTTTTCTGTTCCCAATCTCTCCCCCATCCCACTGGGAGGAGGTAAGTGAGCAGCTGTTTGGGGCTGAGTTGCCAGCTGGTGTTAGACCAGAACAATATCATAAAACAGTTGTTGCCTCAACACAGACTTAGGTTTTTATCATACCAGTTTCTCTAAAAACAAGCACAGCTCACTTCCCTACAGTAAATCCTGGAGAATTCAGCAGGATGCACAGACAATAAGCTTCTGGAAGACAGAAATGGTCTCTTACTGTACTGAGGACTTACCTGTGCATGAAAGCTGCCTATTAATGGAGGCTACAGCATAAATAATGAGCAGTAAAGAGGAGCAGGGGATAGAAAAGATGTCTATATAAATTTCTCATGAAGAAAACAGAGTGAGAATTATTTCTCATTGCACTTTCAGGGATATAACTTTTTCCTCTATATTGTATATAGAGATAGATACATACATATTGTCTCTCTAAAATATCATCTTATATTAAATTCTGCATGTAGAGTCCAAGGCAATTCACTTTCTGCAAGGTTAACATTTTATACCTCAATTCATGGTACCCATCTCTGCATTTAATGAGCAAAGCTCACAGAGCTAAAAATATCTCCTTTAATTGTTTATTAGCTCCATTTAGGTAAAAAACTGAGCACCCTCAGTTTCCCTTGCAGACAAAAGGTATGATTATTTAGCACCTACTGAAGGGGGACATGGGGCCTGATACTTCCTGAATGTATGTGTGAGTGCCATATGCACCATGCATGTAAGACACGTCTCTTACTGACTCTTTTTTAAGAAAAGTTGCATATACTCAGAAATCTGATTGTGCTTACACATTATTTGGTGTAAGGAGTCAGGACTGTGCCTGCAAGCCTATTAGCTCAAATAAGTTTTGTGCATGCCTCTGATGATCTGAGAATGAACCCTTCAATTACTGAATTTTTTCTTTATAAGTTATTTTGTCAACAGTTGAATATCATGTTATTTATGTCCCAAGAGAATGTTGTACCAATTTGAGTGTTGTTTTAAAATTATAGTGATGAGGAAAATCCAGTAGCCTTAAAATCTTTTTTTGTTGTAAATTTTACCTAATTTCAACTGACTGGGATTAGATGAAAGTAGACATTATAAAAATTAGAAGTGACTCTAAAGTAACATGACTTTTGTAATTAAAGTGATATTGCTGTGCAGTGATCTAACTTTGTTTTACACTCTAGAACAGCCTATCAATTTGCAAGATGCATTCCTTCAGCACTTTTGGCATAAAAATTATGCAGTTTGCCAGGTTTTTCAGGTGAAACAGAGAAACATCTATAATGCACTGGTTTTGTAGCCTTAGCAAATAGTTGCTGCTGGTAAGATGTGCAACATATGCCTGTTCAAAAATTCATTTTCCAGTTTTATGTTTTTAGAAATGCTGTAAATTTTACTGACTTGTCCACAGACCAAATCCTGCCTCAAGAGCAATAGGTACACAGAGTCAGGCAACAGGAATCAGCCAGAGGCAAAAGTATTGAGTCAGCTTTTCTGCAGCCAATTCTGGATTCCAAGACTTAGGTTATGCTACATCATGCTCTATTTTCCCTGATTTAAGCCACTATCATAATATTTGCCCACATGCAATATTTACAGTATATTCATCATTCAGCCTATCACTGAACACTTTTCTCAGTGAATTCTCCTGCTGAACAATATCCCTCTCTACTAGTAATATTTCATTACTCATACTGTAAGCATATCCAATTGCTGGGCTTATAGAAATTACTCCTTGTGAACCATCTCTTTCCCACTTCTTTAAATGTCAGAACCAAACCACAAGTACAGCTGACTAGAAAAATATTCTGCAAGAGTCACAAAGAGTTTCGGAAACTCCAGCCAGCTGTAAAAAGTAAAGCATGTTTTATTCCACGGGACAGTATTCCTGCCAATGCTATGTGTGCTACAGTCACATGCCAACAGCTAGAATAGTAAAAGTTTTATTTTAACTATACAAATAGATAAATGTAGCAAAATATATTGAAGGCTAATTTTTTATGGAGCACCAGTGGGAGGTGGCAAAACTAGTGCAGACTGGTACAAGAAAAACATCGCAAAACAGTGATCGTACTAGTTATTGGGAACTTGTTTGGAAAATGCAAAAACAGCCAGCACACATCAAGGCTAATTTAAAATCCTTTGGTTCAGAGGACTCAAGAGATTGTGTATATTCATGATAAGAAGCTCTGCAGGGTCATGGTCTCTGGAAACATCTATCAGCACTGTCAGAAAGAGACACACACAGAAGACACCACTAAAAGTCACTTTCAAGCTCAATAACACTATTGCAAGGATGCAAGGCAAAGATGTATCAGAGTACAGAGTATTCCTTCAGAGCATTGCACTCTGCTGCACAGATCTGGCTTGTGTAGCATTTGATAAATCATCTCTGAGATGTAGTTCTCTATCCCCTGGGAATGCAAGACGTTACTATCCCAGAAGGCTTTTGGAAGGATAATGCAGTAAAGACAATGCCATTGCTTAGCTATTAGGAAGCAGAACGCACAGATATCTTTCGAATATGTGCCTAGAGGACAGCTGGCAGTCTAGATGAGGTTCTTTTCTTCTTTGCAACCCATACTTTGACCAGCGTTCTTCCCCTTAGGAAGAATTTCACACTCCTTATGAGCAACCTGGATGAAGACAGAGATCTCATTTCCAGAAGAGCTCTCTGTGGAGTCACATATCTGAGTCAGAGCCAGTCTGTTCAGACAAGACACCAGTACAATCTCCAGGCAAGGGCAGCTGCCAGAACTGCCTGCAAGTCAAACTTCGTGGCTGGCAGCTCAACGTGAGTAGGAGGTAAGTCAGAAAGAGACAAGTGAATACTCACAAGGCTGCAACATAAATTCTTCTTAAGAAAGCCTTTTCCCCTCCCCACCTTACTTGACACCTCAGCTCTGAATCATGTTGTCATGACAGATCATATGGCTTGCTCAAGATGCTCCTTCCTTATGTTGTGCCTCTCATGCAACAGGGCTGGAGGTGACCATAATTATGCACCAGACCCACTGTTTCACACATTTAGGGCTGTCTGTGAATACTTTGTGACCTCTTGTGAATATGTTTTTCTTATTTCCTCTAGAAAAGCCTTTTAACTGTAAACACAGTTTGTAAATATGTATTACATGCACAGACATACTACAGAAAGAAAAAAAGGGCGTGAGAGCTCTCTAACAACATTTAGAATGAAAATAAATTATAGAAATGCGAACTGCCATTTAAGTAACATTATCTTAATCCATTTATTAGCTAAGAAAATCGGACAACTATCTTAAGATCCAGCTCTCTCAATCTGGTTGTTATGTCGACTTGTCCTTCAGATTTCCCAATTTACAAGGGAGATGTAGGTGCCCTAGCCATCATGACACAAGCTCCTGTTGGATGCTCTTTCAAAAAAAGTAAAAAGTTTAAAATAAGCTCTGGGACTCCCACCAGCCCCAGCTCCATGTCCCTCGTCATTCCTCACCAGCCCCTGCAGTTGTCTGTTGGCTGTGAAGCACAGCAAGGTGTTGTCTGCCCATACTGAGATGAAGCACAGAAAGGAGATGCAAACCACCAGCAGTCATCCCTCTGTGAAGATCCCAATTAGAGTCTCTGTGCATGACCTGCAGCACCTCAGAGGTTTCATCTGGGTCTTCCTAGGGACAAGGCATCACAAGAGAGGAGTAGAAATAATTCTGGGAGCAAACTATAAGTCTAAGAATAAAGACTATAAAAAAGAAAGCAAAGGAATGAGAATGTTAATGAAATTTAAAGCAGATTTCTGGTGCACCAACAAGTCACTGTTTTGCCATTGTAATTCATGATGATAGAACCATTGTTGTCCCCAAGTATAAAAGATCTACCACAAAAATTTTAAAGTAAGATTCACTCTTTAAGCAAGATTGAATTCTGCAGTCTAAAGATGCAGTCATACAGATGGATGAGAGTAGAGACTAGAAGGTCATAGTATGAAGTAAGAACAACAAAGATCTAAGATGAAGCATCCATGGCAAATAGGCCACGGAATTCAGAAGGTGCTCAGAGAGGAGGATCAGCAAAAGATTTATTTCATTTAGTCTTCCATCTGGAGACAGCCCTCTGCACTGCCCTCTGCACTGAGACTTTCCTATAGAACTCTTATAATCTATAAACCTTCCTCAAAAAAGCCCCAAGACATGAACAGAGTGTCAGCCTTCAAGAAATGCATGAGGAGTGTCTCCATGCTTTTTCCAAAGCCCAGAGAGAATGAGGATGCAGCTCTTCTTCTCTCAGGTGTGTGAGAGAACCACCTGTGTGTCCCTTGCAGAAAACTAAGGAAAAGATCAAGCCTGTCAGTACATTAAATCACCTTGCTCAAATAACAACAATGAATGAGATAGCATCTACCCACTGCCCCATAGCAGGGAGCAGCTGGTTCTTTCTGCATTTTTTACCAAGCTGTGCCTGGCAGGGCATCTTGGACTGCACCTGCCAGGAGCATGGCTCTGTTCACCCCCTAGACAGACCCTTTCAACCTCATATCTATAAAAATCTCATGGCTTTCTCCTTTTGTATGCCCTGTATCATCTCCTACTAAAGTTCTGCTGTACAGAAATTCACTGCTATGAGTGAATTTGGAAAGTAATTATAAACCCCCAAAAGATTTTACTTAGGACAAAATAATTAGCTCCTTGAAAGTGTTAGAGGTGACCTCTGGAATAAAAAGTAATGTGGTAGTAAAGGGGTTAGTATCTAAAGATACATTCAAATCCAATGCATGGTAATAATTCAGAAATTGGCAATCATTTTCCAAACCTCTTGTGCAGAATACTGCTATTATTCCTGTGACTATCTCTTTCAAGAGGTGAGTTACAGAAGTATGATACCTCTTGAGAGTAGTTATAATAAATCTTTACTGACATGTTTTTCAAACAGCAAGAAAAATTCTACTACAAAAAGGCTTCAAGTTAAAATGTTACCCAAATTCAGATTCAAACTTTTTATTAGTTAGAAAAGATGCACAGTCGTCTCCAGGTGCTTGATGCTACTTGTTCTGAGCAGTGGAAGCAGTGATGCTACTCCAGGGGAAACATCTTTGACTCTGGAATTGCTGATCTTCAAATATAGTGTAGTATAAATACACAAAGTCATGTCAATCAGACAGGTACTATTCTAAGATACAAATTACACTCTCATGATACACATACAGAGCAGTGCTGTGTAGGCGTTGAAAAGAGAATCTGATCAGCAGTATCTGATTTGCAACAGATAAGTTCAATTCATTGTGACCCCTGCTCAGGAACTGAGGTGTCAGCATCTACACTGAACCCCTGAAAGGGAGCAAGGTTTTCCTGCTTTGTTTGCTCTATGTTGTCACAGTAAGCTCTTTTGTTGTTCCAGTAAGCTTTTATGGGTTGTGCTTTATAACCAGTTCCTTCAGCCTTCAAAAACAAAGACAATTTCTGTGCTGAAACACATGAGCACGTTGCATAGTAAAGAAAAAAAATCAAGGTTTACTGCATTGGTTTCTAAATCTGTTCTAGTAAATAGCCTGGAGAACTTTGGTCTATTGCAGGTCTGTTAGATTTGTTAATGGAAAAGCCAAGCCATGGAAGCAAAATACACAGCAGCTGAGATCCTAAGATTTCACAGATGTTTATATATACCTGTCATCACTGAAAATTATCTCCAAAAATTTTAGGTAGCCCTAACAGGAAGTACAAGAAGCTTTGTGTGTGGAACAGGAGTTGAAATACAAGCAGAAAATGCTACAATAAAAAGGAAATGGGATAAAAGCTGGTTCCTGACCATGCATAAAATAGGTGGCCAAAATAATAAAATACTTTCCCAGTGATGACATGGAAACTAAGGCTTTTACTAATTTTTCTATGCCACTGATGGCCCCCCAGATGGAATTTTCCACTTCATAACATTAGGGCTGAATGAAGATACAAATTGGTCCTAGAAAACAAAATGCCATTGCAGCTTTCCTGTAAACAGAGATAAAAGGCCAGATTCTGATCCCAGGCAGATGATGCTGGCTTGCAGCAGCAGTTTTCTGAGGAGCACAACAGCATCTGTAAGGGATGAAGAGTGGCTTGTGACACAATGGCCAAAACCACCCAAGTGCCCAAGTGAACCTACTAGGAAAGTTGTACTTACAGCTGCCCCTTGCTAGAAGATGTAACTTCCCTGTCATTTGAAATGAAAAGAATCCAGGGACACAGAAAGGGAGCTCTGGTACCTTATATGCGAAGACAGATAAATTTAGACAGGGAACAGACCTGAAAGACAACTTCTATCAGATTAAGAAACTCAGCTCATACATTAAATCATTATTCATTTCATCCCTGACTAATGGCCAGGTGCCTTAGTGTGCTGAATGAGATTTTGTGCTGCATCTAGTTGAATACTTGCCCATGCCAAGTTTCTTTCCAAGAACAGCTATAAGTCATCCCAAGGAAATTATGACTTGTCTCATATAAAATACAGAATCTTCCATGCCTCTTGCTCAGTTCATCCCATACCTTTGGGTTCACATTTTTGGGTAGAAAAATAATGGAGGAATAGGGAGCTGTAAATACTTTCAAACATTAGGTCATTAAAAGTCATTGGAGTAAAAACATATAATACACGTGATTCAATAAACACAAGTGCAAACCCTTACGCTAAACAGGAACTACCAGGTGCATAATTATGAAAAGCAGAATTTCCATCTAAACAGAAACAGTCTCAAAAGGTACCCACAAAGTTAAAAGGTTCAGGAACTGCACAGAGTCAACATAACCATTTCACTGCTCTGTTTCATTTCAGGCCACCTATTTGCAAAATGGAGCTTCATCATGCAAGCCTCCCACATACCTCAGAGAGGTTACAGCTCAAATAACACCTCATTGTGTCCTTTTGGCTGCCAAAACTCAAGAAAGAAGCTAACCAGAAAGCATCCAAAGAGAATAAAAAGGAAGGGGGGAGGGGGAACCCTATACAAACAAACAAGTAAAAAAGTCCAAAGAAGAGAAAATAGATCATTGAAGAAAAATGGGAAAGGGTGAAGTTCAATTTACTGAGTTGGGGAAAAAAAAATACATGGTAACAATTTCCTGATATTTAAGAGATAAATGTTCTTTGTGTTCACTGGAGAGTGGAAAATCAGTAATGGTTTTAAATTAAAAAAATAAAATGTAAGGTAAACACAAGGGGTAAAAAATGTCTATGGTTAGAAGGATGATTAGGCAATATTATGGAGCAGCACTAAGGAAAGTGACCCACTTGACTGGGATACTTTTAAGAACAGAGAAAAGTATGAGAAAGTCTCTCAGTATAACTAAATCTGCATCAATAGAAGAATGAATAGGACATCTCAAGGACCCCTCTAGCCATATTTGCCATGATTATATAATTTTACAATTTGGGTGAAAAACTTTAACATTTGTAATATAATAGACACTTGGAAGATACATAATTGTTGTATCTGGAGAAGGATCCCTGTTTATATATATATACACACACTCTTGTTTTTTGAAAAATTAGCTGTTCTTTGGGAGAAATGTGAGAGGCAAATAATTCTTCCCTCAAAGTGAGTGGAAGCAGTGGTTGCTGCTACCCAGAATCCCAGCTTCACATAACACCAGTCAGAAGCTGAGGCATACAGAGGAAGAAAACCAGGCATATTCACTGTGGGCATTCTGTAAATTCAGAAATCTGTCTGCTGCTTGCGGAAGCTGTCATTACACAACCAAAGCCTAAAATGCCAGATGCATAAACACAGAGGGTGGCAGGAGGTCTGACAGCCAGAGATGCACTTATGTGGTCTAGAAACAAAAATGAGAGGATTTTTAAAGAAAAAGCAGTAAAAGGCTGTAAAAGACAGCAGGGGAGAGGGGGGAAGGAAGGCTCAGATTATTACGAAAGGAAACTACATTCTTTTACTCACTTTTACCATATTAGAAGGTTTTGAATTTTGTAAATTATGGTTCTATCAAGAAAATCATCCAACTTTCCCTTCCCCTTACAAACAAAAACAATATTCTAAAGGCCAAATTCAGTCATAGCAGTTCAGTCAAAAGAAGTTAGATAATAAACATGACAATGTGCAGCTGAGTACACAAAGCTGACTTCGGTACACAAAGCTCTCCATTTGTCTTTGAAATTACACATGATTTTAACAAAAAGAAAAAAAAATAGGAGCTCTGTATTTAGTCTCCATTCAGGTTTTTAAGGGCATGAATAGTTTAACTGAATGCAAGCATACTTTTAAAATTAGGCCTGTAGTCATACTTTTGTACTTGGTCATCATGTAATGAGTGAAAATGGAAAATACAGAAATGGAAATATAGCTTTCATTTCACAAAAGTTCTGTTTATCTGTCAGCAATCTGCTTCTTTAAGGTCTCTGGCAATGTAATAAGCCCATATCACATTCACAGCTAAATCAGGACTTAAGTAAGCTTTTTTTGTAGCAGTCAAATTCTATTTATGTGTGCAATTCACTTCTGAAGGTTTAAGTCAATATATAAATCTGCAACAAATTCATTGCATTATTCTGAAATAAAAGAAAGACTGACAGCAGGGGGTAAAAAATGAGGTGCAGGAGGTGAACATTTGTACAGAGCAATGCTCTCGTTACAATTTTTTTAATCTCATTTTCTGATATTTGAGTCACTTGGAACAAGTGATTTCCTTTTCTATGATCCAGCTTCTTCTCCTGTTAATCCTCCTCCAAATATATAATTCTTTCTTGTGGCAATGCAGCTCCCTGCCATGCAAATGAACATAAATGTTATAAACTCATCATTAAGACTACACTGAAGAAGCGACAACAACAGTAAAAATGAGCTGAGGAGAGAAGAAAACTCCATTAAAAAAATAAAAATTGGGTAATTGGAAGTTCTGGTGGCTCCCTTTTCTCTCTAGCAAATAACTCATTTAACACATATAACTCATCTATTCCAATGCCGTTCAGAATCACTTAGTTTAAATCAATAGAGCTACTCTCAATTTACATCAGTATTAGGAATATTAGAATTTAATTTTTATGTTTCCATTTACTTATGCATTAGTAATGATCCCTCTTGCACATATTTAGGGGAATTAGGGAAAATAAAAGGTTTTGGAGATGAAAAGTTGAGTCCTGGGTGAGAAAAGAAGAAATTTTTTTTCATTTTTTGTGATTCCTAAAGATGACTTTTATTATGAGGCAGTACACCCACCTTTCTTTAAAGAAAGTTAATTACCTTGAGAAGGAAGCTATGGTAGTCCCATTATTTCTCATATTCCCTCATCATCATTCCAAAAAGACCATTTCCAATTATCAAAAAGCAACTTCACAGTGGGGAGGGGGAACTGAATCAGAATCCATTGTTTTAAAGAAAAAGGATCATGGTCACAGAACACTAGTTGTGTTCCAGATTACCATGATAATAACACCTTGGCAAGGCAGCTCCAACAGTATCAACCACATAAAAAAATCAAATAGTTATATAAATAATGTGGATTTTTTTCTTTAAACACACAACATTTAACGTTATGCACAAAATAATAGATGCATCACTGGCAAGATTTTTAATACGCAGGAATTTTAGGACACTGTCCTCTGCTGATTTTTTTTCAAAGCTTTCTCACACAGATATTCCGTAGAAAAGAATTAAACAGGTCCTCATTTGTATTATGCATCCTTTGTGATTACTTGGAAACTGCTTTGAATCAAACTTGGAAATCAAATACAGGGAGACAGGAGTTCCATCAGAAGCCCAGCCTCACTGGTGTCTGGAGGTTAGTTATGGCAATAGTCAATACACTGTGGAGAGGGAGAGGCCAAAACAAAATTTAGGATGGAAAACTGCTTAGGAGGAGCTGGGTGAACTGTTGATAACACCGGGTACAAGGGAGCCTTGAGAAAAAACACGAGTGGTACTTCTCAGGGGGAGCAAAGGAGTTGGAAATGGAGAAAGCCCAGCACTTACTGCTGTGGTCTAACACAGTGGAAAAGCTAAGAAAAGAACTAAAAACAGTTGGGTAACTTCCCAAACAACAGAGCTCAGGTGTCAGACCCAACAAGCAGCAGAGAGGCAATAATGGAGAGGATTGACCTATTCATTTTGAATAAGAGTGAGGGAACTTCTGGAGAATGAAAGAGAAGAAAACCAGATAGACACAACACAAATGAAGGCAGGGCAAGAGGATAGTAATGGTAGCAGTGGTGAGAGGTAAAGCAAAGCCTCAGGAAGAAAAGGAGCGAGAAGAGAAAGGAGCAGGGAGATGCAAGGGCAGAATAAATATGGTCAGCTGGAGACAAGCACAGCTGCAAACAAACCAAGAACTGCTGCAAGAAAAATCTGCTCAGCTCTCTCCTGGAAAATGGCATGTGCTCCCCTCCACCCACATATGGAACACAACAAGAGCAAAATGGAGTGTGTGGCATCCCAAGGACAGCGTTCTCTTCCACAGCCAACAGCACACACAAATTCCTGCAGAATAAATGCTTTCAAAGCAAACCTAGTAATTCATACATTTAAGCTGATTTTGACTTTATTTTGCATTTCCATGGCACTCAGCATATTCAAATCACAGTTCAACTGTGCTCACTGTGCAGCAGCAGGTGTAGGGCAAGTAGAGGCTGCAGTGGAGAGCAAAGGGCACTGACTGGGCTGTGCTGCAGCTCCAAACCAGAAACATATCATGTGGGCCCCAGCTCAGCAATTTAAATGCAAGTCTGGCCATCACCTTTTTGATGGATGGATAATCCTTACATTTTGCATAATCGATAAGTCCATTTAATTTGATTTAAGCAACTCTAATTGTAAAAGAGCATCACTCACTGAAAACACTTGCCACTTCCACCACAATATTTTTTACACAGAAGCACAGCAACAATCATTTTTGTCAGAGGTAGGGGTTCTCTACTTGTTCCAGTCTCATGCCACTACCTAACTTTTCTTATTGGACAAAGTTGTTTTCATAAAGCTAATATCCTGCAGCATGTCATTCCATTCATTTCAGTGTCCTTTATCTTTTTTATTACCTACCTACCGATTTTTCTGCCAAGACCTTTTCATGATTGATCTGTTACAACTTTAATAGAAACTGTACACTTACAGAAGGCTTAGGGAGGGTCACATTTACTCCCAATGTAATTAAACTGACAGCAGTGGCTTTATCCCAATAAAAATTTGGCTGTGTACATTCACAATAAATAATGAAATCCAAAATTACTCAATTGTTTCCATATCTCATTTCTCTTCTAGAGAGTTAAGGTCTATATTGAGCCATGTATCTTGGTCTTTTACACATCCTTTACTATCAGGTGATAGCAACAGTAATTACATCAGTAATTACATCTAGGTTAGTTAATTGGATTTAAAATACTTTGGTCATGAATGTAGATCAGACCTGGTCTTGAATCACAGGTAGTTTGAATTGTTGGCATAGTAGATATGCCAGAAACCTTTCTTCATTGAATCACTCATCTGCATTGCATTCATTATCTATTGTTAGAGAGGCAACAAAAGTCCTAAGAATCTCAAGTCATTTAAAATTACAGTCTTTCCTTTTATTTCCTACCTTATCACACATTTCACTCTTCTGTTTCTTATGTGCTGTGTGTGCTCTCACCACCTCTCCTTTTTACTTTCAGTACATGCAAGGTTGGTTCATGCCACCATTTCAGAACTAAGTAATAGGCTTTCCTCTAACTCATGTCTTGTATTCACCTCCTCACCTTTTTATCATCTCTTGTCAGCTCTTCATAATCACTGTTCTCCTTTCTTTTGTGGAAACTTGCCATGACTGTCCAGCTTTGAATCTACAAACCGGTTTGCACCAGAAAGTCTAAAACATTGCCAATTTCTCTTCATCGTGCTATTAAATGCTAGGACTGGCCCCTGGGATTTTCCTGTAAGAAATGACTCTGTGACTAAGTTTTTTGATAAATGTGAGCTGTGAAAGGAAAAATTTGAAAGGACAAAGGGAACTTTATCCTTCATAGCAACAAGAAAACCAAGGTAGTTGTAAACTCTGCCCATTGCAGATATTTAAGAAATCTATTCATTTAAAAGATGGATCTAGGCACAGATCTCCTAAGTCGTAGGAGACAATATGGATGAATTTTAGGCTGTACATAATTTCTTATGCAGGCATCAGCTACTTAAATATTGAGGAACCTTAGTGATGGAAGAAATTAACAAGAAAAATAACCTGAGCTGACCATGGGCATAGCAAACACCAGCATCATGCTGGATTATAGTGCTGCAGCACCTCATCAGTCACATATCACATTAAGAAAAGGATATTTTTTGTGGCCCTGAGTTAGTCAGACCTTAAATAGAAATGCACCATGTTATGGTGAGCAGTCAGCAGGCAGCTCTGCTCCCTTCAAACAGGTGCTCCTGTGACTTTACTCCTCCAGCAAAAAGGTAGACCATCCTTTGCAAAACTCTTTGCTGAAAGGTAACAGGGAAATATGTAAAATTTCCCAGTTAAAACAATCTCCATCCACACAGAAGGGGGGTAGCACTTCATGACCCACATCATAAACTAAGCTGTTCCAGTTCCTATCAAACAACAAAACCATCAAATTCTGCACAAACGTCTGGCTCACATATAGCAAGTCCACTCCTCAAGTAAACTGTGTGGTGAATCACTGAATGCACACCAGAGGCTGAACTTCCTTGCATAAACCACCTGCCAACTAATACTGAAGAACAACAGTGAAATATAATATATGCTTGTAAACAATTTGCCCAGTGGGAAAAAAATGCCATTGAGGGAATAAATAAGTACTCTGATGCAAATATTGTGCCTCGTTATTTCTTTGCCTCATGACTTGATTTGGTCACACATGCTGAAAATACTTTGTTTTTAATATCTCCAGCCCCTGAGGAAAGACACTATTTTCCATTTCCTTCTCTTTCCCTCAATTGTACATCCACATTTAGGGTTTCAGTTCTGCTTCACTCCTTATCTTCCAGCAAGTTTGTTGATTTTTTTTTTAAATGGGAAGTTATGGGGGACAGAGAAATTGCGCCAGGGCCCATATTCTGTGACCACAGGTTCTGTATGCTTGCAGGTATATAGCACAGCAAAATGTTCACTTCTTTAATGAACCTGTCCAACAGCAAAAATTAATCCATCCTTTTATCCCTTAGAAAACAACCGCGGAGCATTGCATCTGCAATCTACCACACTGGGGACCTTTCCTTCCCAGCCTGGATTAGGGAGGGATACAATGCCCACACCTGTTTAGGGTGGCTCTGATTAATGTGCTGCCAGCCCATGTGGTCACTGACTCGCCAGTGTGAGAGTGTGGCTAAATAATGAGCGCGGGTGTGCCCCAGTGCATGAGCGGGCCTGGTACTCACCTGCAGCAAAGGAATCCTCACCTGCAGCCAAGGGATCCTCACCTGCAGCAGAGGGATCCTCTCCTGCAGCAAAGCAGGCATACCTGGGCTTCCCGGGGCTCCCCTGAGCCACCCCCCACGGCTTGTTGCTCCTCTGGAGCCGGCCAGGCACAGCAGCAGTGACACTCCTCTGTGGTAAGCTTTGGGATTTGTCACGTCTGCACCCACTGATGTAGAAACCGCGAAAGTGGCACCAGGAGCAATGACGAAAGGATAATTAAAAAATAATTAACAAGAATAATTTGCAGGGGGCCGAGGGACAAGAGCTTTTATTTCATCAGCTGGTGTAAATGATTAAATAGGTACACAACACTGCTGTAGAAGTATCCCTTTTTATAAATCGAGAGGAGGGATGGCGTACAGGGAATAATTACCAATTAGTTTCTTCCTTTTGTTCTTTTGTCAGGCTGACTAACTTGCATGACGAAGTAGTTTACTCCAAAACAAGCAGTTAACAAATCACCTACCCCCACTGTGAAGAGTAGCTCTGGCAGGGTGATGGTGTCTGATGGAGAACACAGCTGCACAGATAAAAGGAAAAGGAAGCAGCAGAACAATAAACTCTCTGCACTTCAATGCCCCCGGACAGGGGGTATGATGGGAGGAGGGGAGGAAGCTTTACTGCATCTCCCATCAACTATCACAGTGCTCCTCTCATGTGAAATAATTTATTGCTTTATAAGAAAGGAGAAGCGAAAGAAAGAGTTCCCTCATGATATTTTGTGGTTTGCCTTGGTATCTGAAACTAAGGTTACATCTCTAAGAGATGCACTCTCCAAGACTTGCTTTCAGCCAGACACATCTTCCTAGCAGCTGAATGTCTTCCCTGGGCAAAGGCAGCTTCCCTGCAGCTGGTCAAGGTTGATGCACTCTGCATAGTACCAAAAGGTATCCTGCAGAGAGTAAATCCCACATTAAGAGAAACAATCCCCATGATCTTGTACGTTCCTCTGAAAATAATCCAGCATCTTTCATTTGAACACTTTGGCTTTTGTTCCTTCTTTCTTGCAAGTCTTTGAACTCCACAGCAGCTCCTGCATGTGGATGGGACCCTGCTGTCAACCTTATCATGGACAGGACCTGTGCTTTCTGGTTTAGATTAAGAATCAAGAAGGCAGATTTTTTTCCCAGAGTAGTTTCAAATCCTAAATCTACTGCTGTCTCTTCAAGGTACATTGATCTCAGGGTGTGTTTTTTTTCCTTCAGCCCTCTGCTCTTGACATTGCCTTGTATTTGGCCTCTGCTAGAAATGTGATCAAAACTATACCAGCAGCTAAATGATTCACAGAAATAAGAAGTAGCATAAAACTTAACAACAAGCTTGAAAAGCAGCCTTCTGTTATTAAAATACCTCAAAAAGAAAGAATTGAAATCCCAGCTCAGCATCCAAGCTGCAGATTTTTTGCCAGATTTCCAGGCCAGTACAGCATGAATACATTTCTGGGAAGTATCCAAGCCTTTGAATACTTTTCTAGACCTTTCAAGTTCACCAAGCATTAATGACTGTATGAAAAATGCAAATTAAGTACCATATGTGAATTCAAAATCAAAGCCTTATAAAGAACAATGTGGAAATGTATATTCCAGATGCATTTCTGCTTGGGAGCTAAAAGAAAAGCAGCTTTCAGGATTTTGCCAGGTTCCCCCATTGTAATTCTACCCTCTCTTTTGAGCAGCTCTCTATGTAAATGATGATGGGGCAGTTAAGCGCAGTGATTGTTAAATGCTTCCTCTACTGTTCAGTGGGGTTTTTATCAGAGGATTTCAAATTCAGCATCTTTATCTGTACTGCCTTTCAGTCGGTACTGAGTGTCTGCTTCTCACCAGTCCCAACAAATATCTTTTCTGTAAGTTTGCTCATCCTGCTGTCACAAGTATTATACAATATAAAAGTCAGGCTTTTAGCAGCAGGGAAGTGGATCTACTCACGTGCCAGATGCATATTGATTTACTGCACTCAGTCCTGTTGTCTTCAGGGAGTACAAACAAGTTACCAGGCACTGCACTAAGGGCCAAGGTCTTGCCTGCCCTAGGTTGGAGAGCCTTACAATCGAAGTGAAGTTTCCCCAGTGCCCCCACAGCACAGCACATTCCAATGAAACAAATTACTATCCAGTACTCAAGAGTGATCACATCTCTCCTGCAGATTGCATTTGACCCAAGCGAGGTTAATTGTCACATTAGTCTCTATGCACACAGGCTTTACAGTAACAAGCATTTCCAAGGGAAAATGTGAAGCTCTCAAAGTCTTTATTTTCCACATTATCTGTGTTGTTTTCAAGATACTGAATTTCTGTTTCTATTTTTATTTCCCTGTAATCACCAAACTATTTTCTGCACAAAGGAAATTCTCATACTATTTCTACATTACATTCTATGTCCTGCTTACAAACATGCATAACTCTTCACATTAGGACTCTGCCAGAATAAATTGGAGTCCACAGATGTCAGGAAAAAATGGGACATTGTCAAATATCAGCAAGCACTACAAAGCCATTTCCCAAAGCAATGCTCCAAAGTCATTCTTTTATTCATATGCATCTACAAAATTCCCTGCAGTGTGTGGTACTTTGACAGAGGTTTGCACAGCACTATCTCCCCTGGCACAAACAGTCTTGCTCTGCCTCAGAACCTGGAGCAGGCTATGCTACATTTAGCTTCTTTACCTCCTTTCATCCCTTCAGCCTGAAAGTCCACACACATACTGGAAAAATACCAAGAGCTGTTTACTCAAAACAAGTTTGTAAGATTTTCCATTTTCTCTAGGGCTGCTTGGTAAAATATACCAAAATGTAGCTCAAAGAACCTAAAGAGCTGGCTGCTTCAGATGGAATTTCTCAGATGTTAATATATCATTCATAGGTAATGGTGGAGTATTTATCTACAAATATCTTCTGAAACACCAGTAAATTAACTTTCAGACCCAGTGGTATCATACACTGAAAAGGGAGCTTCTGGCTACTGTAGATTTCTAAACACAGGTGGGCATTTTAGAACCCATACTAAATCAACTAATTATAGGCTTGACCTCTCCACTAAAAATGGAATTTCATACCACTTTAAAAAAAAAATTAATTGTTCCTGAATGTTGGAATACTTGGGTTTGACTGTTTGCTTTAGAAACTTGAAATTTTTGCTAAAATAACAACAGCAAGAAAACCATTTCATCCTTGGACAAATTAAATGTCTAAGGGAGGGAAGGATGTCAAAACAGATGCTACAAAAAAATCCTTTCTGTGGTTTTGATTCAGCCACTGAAAAACTCTGTTCATGTCTATCTTAACTCCTGAATACAACAGATAATTTCTGTCTTCTACAAAAATCTCAGTGCTATCATAAAGGCTAAGTGAAAAAAGCCACATAAGATGAAGTTCAGCTGCTAAGAAGAAAATATGAGTGAGCTAGAAATTGATTTAGACTGGAGTCCAGATGAAGATTTCTCATTCTTTAAAGAGCTGAGTTTAAAGAACAGTTTTCCCATAGGAAGAGAGAGGAAAACCTAGCAAATTTCACGTGGATTTTGCAACTTGATTGTGCATAACACAGGAATTGTCGTTCTTTCTTTACGAGAGTCACCTTTTGCAATAATAATTTCAGAAGCTGTGGAAGGAAAACCCATCAAGAACTATATATGCATCTTGTAACTAGATCTCTGTGTGCACAAGCAGAAAAAAACTGAAGGCAAAATCATTTGCTGCATTGGACTGTGCACAGCCACCCCCAGTAGAGGAATAATCCTGAAGGAAAGGAAATCAAAGTAGTCAAGTGCTATTGAATAAAAGCATTTAGAAGCAAGACATTGATAGCATGGTAAGTGGCTTGAGGTCTTTCATGATAGAGCTTTTTGCTAAAGCAAGGACTTTCAGGTATTGTGTAAAAGTCTCTGTTCAAGGATCCTAGGAGATCTACAGCAAAATAGAAGTAGTGGAATAAAATTTGAGCTGGAAGTTACTGTGAAAACATTAGCTTTTACTGGTGAAACATCCAAAGGTCTCAGCTGTTCTATTGACAAAGGGCAATGCATATGAAAACCTACACTGCAGCTGTGAATCCAGAATCCAAGGCAAATTTTCTCATAAAAACAGAATCCTGGAGGGGGGTGGATGGGATGAAGTGCTGACACCTGGAGATATTTTCACTCATCTTACAAGCATGACACATTGGGCAAAGCTTTTAGCTAATGCTAACAAATGGAAACAAGTAAATCTCTCAGGATTTTATTCTGCAAGGGTTTCCTCCTAATTTTCCGCTGGCTCAGACACTCCAAGGCTTCACCAGGCCACTGCTGTAGCATATTTTTCTGATATCATCTAGAGTGACTGTTTTATTTCCATACAAAATGCCAAATGAAGTTTCTGAAGTGAGAACACTTTTTCCTCCAAGGAACAGTACTATATGTCCCATCTGTTTTCAAAGAGGCAGACAAATACTTATCAGATGATAACCTATCGTGACTATCCAGATGACACATACTCAGTTCAATAACCTGAAGTGAAACCCTCTGGTTTTTATTGCTTTCTAGCACATCTGTTCCTCTAACAGAATTGCCATAATGCTGAATGCTTGACAAAACTGGAAAAGCTGGATATAAAGAGAAAAAGCCACCACAGTCGTGTGTTGTAAGGGCGCTCCTAATGGCTTTTTACACAACAAGCGACCACCTCAGTGCACTTCACTTTTATTTGGTTCTTTGAAAGAGAAAAGAGAGACTTTTCATGAAATTACCTTTTTCTTCAGATCACATTGACACACAAAATCAGAATCATAGAATAGTTTGGGTTGGGAGAGGCTTTAAAAATCATCTAGTTCCAAACCCTTTTCCATGGGCAGGGACATCTCCCCCTAGACCAAATTGCTCAAATCCTGTCTCATCCTGAGCTTGAATACCTGTTTATCCAGCTCCCCATGCTACTATGAGGATCCCCACCCAGCTTTTTATAACAGTACTTAACAGTATAAGTACAAGAGGAAAAACATATATCCTACTCACAGCTGGTGCAAGAAAAAACCAAGATAAACAAGAAAGAAAACGAACACGTTGTCATATTTTAGATACACATTGCGTGACACAACATCCTAGAGAATCATGTTAAAGAGACTATACAGTTAGATGCTGACAGATATGCAGTGGCCTTTCACTGATAATGCATGACATCATATAGAATAAGAAATAGAAAAACAATTTGAAGCTTTATGTTTTTCTTTGTGCAGATAGCCTTGAGAAAATAGCCTATGGTGTTATGAAAAGGACCATATTGACCCCTTTTCCCTTTTGGCAGCTGAGCTGGCAATAACTGTCTCTTTTTATTAATATTGTTTTTATCTAGAGCCATAATGACCATCCTACATAGGTGAAATGAAAGACATTTGTTTTATGCCTAACACCTCAGTGGGGAAAAAAATTCAATGTATTGCACTAATTTGCTAAATAACTTTTTGCTGTCAAGAAGAAACAGCCCTCGAGGGCCAGACATCTCACCTGGCCTGCTCAGAAGCTGATTACAAATCACTGTGCCTGAGAGGTGAGAGCTCAGAGCATGCTGCAGTCTGCAGCTCTCTGTGCTAGCACGATCAGCAGTGATGACATCAACTACAGAGAAGTACCTTGAGGACACCCTAAATCTTAAAACATTAATCAGAGTATGCATAAAAGGTAACAGGAACCATGGAGCAGCACTGAGGAGCCCAAGCAAGCTGATGGATACTGTGCCTGCCTGGGTAGCTCACTGTGCTGAGGTCAGAGCTGAGACATTATCATCTCCAAGGCACCAGCAGCAATGAATTGAACAGAGATTAAAAACCAGTTCCTTTCCAGTTGCTCCTCCCTAGAGGAACAGAGAAATTTATTGGATATTTTCAAACAGAGATTCCTATCCAGGAATTTAGAGAAAAGAGAGAGATTTCTCCAGGAATCTATGGCAGAAGACATCACTTTTCCTATGGGACCTGAGGATATGTCTGGTGCAGTTACCATCCAGTACAACCAGAATATACTACCTCCCTTTCTCACATAACTGCCAGCAGCAAAGATACAGCTCAGTGTTTCTCAGTGCAGGTTATAAAACCCATCTAAGAAGCTTAACATGAAATTGAACAGGTTTAGCAGCTCACACTAAGTTTTATATTGCCATAATTATTCTCTTATGCTGACTTAGATAGCTCATGTCTAGTCTGAAGGACTACAGTCCCAATTTCACCTGGGAGAATAATCTGAAATAGCAGCAGTGCAAATTAAACTATGGCTTCACAACTTTGTCACTATCAGTGTGAGTAGGACTGCTCTGAGTTTCTTTGTGCTTTTGCAGTGGAGTGTGGCAAGTCAGTGCCTGTGCTGCTGATGGACTGGTCTATCTCAGAAGTGATGAAACTGGTGAGTTAAAGAGGAGGCTGAGGGAGGCTCAGGAAACAGCAGCTCCCTAAGCCTGCTGAGTGTGATAAATGCAAGCAAAACACCTCCAAAACAGGCAATTAAACATATTGAAGAATGCTCTTGCTATCATCAAATTTGTTATTCTTAATTTCTTTCTGGAAGCCCAGCTCTGCTTACAAGAAAACCCTGTAAAACTTCAGTCGAGAAGTTGATGCACATGCAGACTTTACACTGGAATTTTATGCTTTTGCACCTGAAATACCAGAGAACAGTGGCTTTTCTAGCTTCATCCAGGATACAAATCCTAAGAAGAGTGATGTTTTTCTTGAGGTCTGGTCTTTCAAATCAATACACTCAGACTTTGTCCTCTATGTTTTTCTCTCACTCCTAAATATTTTGGTTTATTTTATCTTCACTTTCAAGCAGAGACCCAAATTATACATTTTTCCCCTTTCTGGCTGGATACCAGGATGACACATGTAGGTCCTTTTTCAACAGAATTGCTTGCAGAATTGGTTCCTTCACCTTTTTATCACAGCAATAGCACCTCTACATATTGTGTTATTACTAAAATATAGACAACTCCAAACAGTATTTTTAAGAATGATTTGTGCCTAACATAACGTCTCACTCATATCATCTTACATGAAAAAAAAACAAATAGGTATGCTTTTTTCTGTCCTCAGTCATTCATCCACCTCAGACTTTTCTTATAAGGTAAAGTCTTACAATTACTGTGGGCATAATTTCTGGCTGGCATAGAAATCTTTTCCAATAATATATGCCACATTTTACCCATAATTTACAATCAAATATGTACAAGTAAGAAAACTTATAGTGAAACTCATGCAACATGAATTCAAACAAAAATATGTTTAAAATAGCTTCAAAGAATTTACAACTGATAACATGTCCATCTGTACAGAAAACAGTCATCACAAGTCAAGAAACCACATTCAAGAAGGTCACAGAGTTGTGGAATCGTGGAAGCCCAAAAACAGTTCTTCTTCCAGAAAGTACCAGGTACCAAAATATTTGAGTTTGTAGTCTCTGCTTTGAACCCCCTTGTCAATAACTCAAAACTACTCAGTGAAACTGAAATCTTAGTGTCTATTAGCCTCACAAGAAGATGAATTAATACACAGCAAATTTGAATGCTTTTGTTTACTCACCTATTGCTAACCCTATAGAGGAAATTTCACTATGGAGTTTCCTCTCTTTCCACTAAAGCTCGAAAAACATCATTACTTTCCCTAGCTAAATCAAATTCTGCACCTCACTCAGGGCCAATTTCCAAAGTATACTGTAGTGAAAGGAAGGATTTATTTCAATGATCTACAGCTCAAACTTTTAGAAAGAAGTAACCAAAGTAAACTAAAATCTTATAAAAATATTTTAGTCAAGCTACCATTCCACAGAGATTTGAAACCCAATATTATCTAAAATTTTTAAGCAACTTCACTGCCATAGTGCTTATAATGAGTATCTCCATTCTTATTGCTGCACTGGGCATTTCAGCAAGATTTGACTTAGTCACAGCAAAGGAGGAAACAAAGTTGTTCAGAACTAGACGTGTGGTAGAAACAAAACCAGCAAAGTAAAAGTTGGTTAGGGTGATGGAAGGCCTAGCAGGGAAAGCTGTTTATTAAAACACAGGAGGAGACAGTACTGAAGGTGGCAAACAAAAAGTGTCAGTGTGCCATTCACAAGGGCTGCAGCTGTGCAACAGAGATTTCAGACAGCAGTGACTAGAAATGAAAGTGAATATCAGGCACACATGCTGGTAAATAATAATAATAATAATAATAATAATAATAATAATAATAATAATAGTAATGGATAAAAATTGGCACATCATGAGGAAAATTTATGAGCAAGTCATTCCACTCAGATACAAATATGCATGGTGTTATGAATTGGCAACATGAGATTTTAGTTAAATTGTGGGTGTTTGATTCCAGTTGTTTCTTATAACACTATAAAACACTGTATAAAAAAAGCAAAGCTTTTTTTCCTGATATACATCTGTGCACACAAATATACTGCTACAACAGCATGGAAAATTTACACCAAGGTGTTTCTCTTTGTTTTTTTAATAGACTGTAATTTTTCTTTAATAGGCTGTGAATTTCTGCTGTATAGATTTTTTTTTTTGTATGCATGAAAAATCATCTAGGCAGGGGCATAAGAAACAAATCTCAGGTGGATAGGGAAAGAAACAGGACAGTTCAATAAAATTAAGCTGCTGATAGTACTTGAGTATTCTCATCCCCACGATATCAGCCAGTTACTACACCCATGCTCCATGTAGGGTGAGTAACACAGAGCAAGGTTTAAAGGGCTGCCTGTATCTGCAGAGAAATTGCCAGACTGAACCTAAAGGCAGGGCTGCTCTGGCTCCCTGAAAAGATTTTTTAAAACCAGGACTGTCTTGCCATCAACACACACATTTCCCTGCAAAACTGCACCCCTGTGGGTTTTGCTGCATTAGCCCACAGGGGTGTCCCTGGCAACTACTTGGCTCTGAACAGAGTTTCAACTGGTTAGGACCTGACATTGTCCACCCACATGCACAGGAAAAACAGGATCTTCCAAAAAACGTCTCTCCATGTGTTTGCACAGCAGGGAGGGTGCATATGCCAAAATAAATATGATTGTTACCCTTAACATTGTGAAAGAAATTACTCAAAAGGGAGATCAATAGAAATTTGTTATAAATGTATGACAGGATGGTTTTAAAATTGGGATAAGGATCTTAGGGAGCTAACTCAGTGAAAAACAAATATATAATGAGAAATATCAAATCATCTTTTTATGTGGGAGGAAGATTTGACATTAAGGATTTTCTCTAAATATTTGTAAGCTGTGTGTGACTAATATTAAAATACCAAAATGACAGCTAAAGTCTTATATTAGCACATCAGCTAGCAGAGGCTGTGTGCAAGTATGATTGCTGGGATGTTTGAGGATATTTAGAGGCTGACTGAGGTTGCAACACAGCTTTAATGAATACACTCAGCAAGACATTTTGGTATTCAAAAAATGTAAGTAATAACAAAATTTATGCCCAGACTAGTACAAAACAGGTCTTGCCTTCCTCCACCTTTGAGGCCAGTCTGGTTAGGACATGGCCATGGTTTAGTTCCCAATCACTTAGCCATTTCAAATTGTACCTACTTCGCTTTTCAAATTATAGCTCTCTTTTTGGTGACCTTATGTGTCGAGGATTAAGGAAAAGTAGATATAATCTCCTGTGGAAATTGCAAAAATCAGCTTCCCTTCTCCTTTCTCACGTTCTACATGTAAGTAATAATCGCTCTCACAACATATTACAATTTAGAACAGTATTTTACAGAAACTTGATTAAAATTACACAAGTTGGGAGGAGAGGGAAGATGAAAGCAAAATGACTTTGCAACTACCAAAGGAAAACTCATTAACCTCGGTGAGCTTGTTAGAAAGTTGTTTTTTAATGAATCCAGGCACTTTAGTGTATCCAGCTCTGTTTCCCTGGTCACTACAACTGACCACTACCAGGATAGAGCAAGGGCTTCCATCCAGGGCATGCACTGAATTTTGTGTCTGAAAAGAACAAGTGACAGGAGACACTAAAGAAGACAAGGAAAGAGAAGAATGGACAGAGAAAAGCCACTGGACAAACACCTCACCTTAATATGAAGTTAAGACATGCCTGGGACTTGCAGACAGACAAGGAACCCAAGAAATTCTTAAGTGTCGAGTAATAAAGATTGCTGGGATTTTTTTTTTTATTTGAACAGCAAATTCTTATCTGAGGCTCTTCGGTGATATTCACCATATTAACACTTCAACACTTTAACAAATTCTTATGCGTTTAAATTTTCTTCCTTAATTCTCCATTAGTCAAGGACTGCATAAAATAAAAAATTTCAAGTACTGATGACAGTACACAGCAAGGAAAGTGATGCCTAGGGAGGAATGGGGCAGGAAGAAGAGGGTGGCACCTCAAATATATAAAGGCTGAGCCAGAAGCTCTCCTCCTGACAGCTTGCCCAGTGCTTTGGGAAACAGCACCTCTTGCTACCCCCTCCAAGCCATCTTTGCAGTCTTGGCTCAGGAAGAGGTTACAAATGCAGGTGAGATGCTCAGGCCTGTGGGGTGGGTGGGGAATTCTGCCTTAAGAAGAAAGGCAAGGCAGGAAGAAAGAGTGAAGTTCATGAAGACTCCACTACAAGCTGCTATCACCAGAAGCAGCACCAGGCTGCCTTCAGGAAAAGCAGCAGCCGTGCCTAGGTCTGTTCTCATCCTTCCCTTCTTCTCACACTAAGAATGGGGAAAGGAAGAAGATACACATTTCTTACAAGGAAAACATCATGTGACAAAGAAAAAAAAAAAAGCTACTCTGCAAAGTTTCCATTATTTTTTTTTTTTTTTCACATTTTCTAATTGGTTTTTCTTGGCCAATATTGTTTTTGTTGGTGTTTGTTCCACCAAACCACTTCACTCATTTTGGACTACATTCAAAAGCTTGCACTCTTCAGAGATGTTAGATCAGAACAAGGACCAGTCCTCTGCACTTAGTGAAATATAAAGACCATTGCCTAATTCCCTTCTTCTAGCCTTTTTAAACCACAGATTCCTTTTCCTTGTCCTTTGTGCACTGAGAAAACAGCTTTCCAAAAGGTATTTTTGTTTCAATTAAAAAAAAAAACAAAAAAAAAAAACCAAAAAAAAAAACACCAAAAACCCCCAGGGCAGTCTAGGTAAATTTTTTTCTAGTTTATTTCACTTTAATAGGCTTAGGTTTCAGCCAAAGCTCAAAAGTTGTGAGGTTCTAAACTTTACTCTTTTTTTTGAGGGAAATGAAGCACGCATCAAAAATTCAGAAATCATGGATAAGCATCTATTTTATTCATAAACCATAATGAAAACAATTAGAAAAAGCAATTGAAGATGCAGCGAAGGCTAGTATATGCAAACATATAATCCCTGGCTCAAGAAAACCCTAAACTGCAGAGCACAAGAAACTGGGGAGGATACTAGGAAAAATAATTGTTCTATTGTCGTAAACTTCCCAACATCTTCTTCAGGTCAGTTTTGTAGTCAGAATACCAAGCTGAGTGGATCTCTGCTCTGATCCAGTACAAGCACTCTTATCTTCCTAAAAAACATCAAACATCTGATAAAGTCTGACAGTACCAGAACTCACATGGGCTGTAATCAGTGATTAACAAAACACTGGGTGTTACTGGCTGATACCTGGTTTTTTATTGTTGTGTTATTTTCATCATAGCCAGCTTGTCCATATATGTTCCAGTTACTGTCTCACTAAAACCTTATGAAAAGCAGCACAAAGTGGAAGGGATGCCAATCACAGCAGCAGGGACTCCAGTCACAGGGTCCCTTTGCACACAGGGGGCTGGCACAGTGCAGGAGGCTCCGAACCTCTATTTACTAAACTCAGGCTCTGCGTCACATCCAGAGGGTCAGCCCTCCACCAGGGAGCCCTGTGTACACACAGCCTTGCTACCACAAACAAGCTGAAACCTCGGTTTGCCTGTGTAACCTCTCCATCTCAAGCTTCCAACTTATTTGTCATAAAGCAGATATTCTGCACACTTCATCTGCAGAATTACATCTTCAGTTTTGGTAATAAAGCAGCTGCTGAATTCACATCGGCTTCTGGAAGGCTAGCCAAACTCTAAAGAGATTGCTTTAGGTATTAAAAATTCAGAAGTGAAAAAAAAGTGAAAAAAAATGCAAGTATGTGGAAAAGATGCTTCCAAGCTTTCATAGAAAATTTGAAAATGTATTCTTAAAAGAAAAAGTAAAAGAAAAGGAAAATCTTTTCTAATAAGAAATATACATTTTGTCTTTATTGGACTGTCACTGAAGCCCTTTGGCCAGTACAAAGAAAGTGATCCATGATTTCTCACAAGAAATGTGAGAAGAAAACTTGTCAAAATTTAGAGTTCTTTATGTGCAGCTAAACACCAGCTTTGGCATTATATTCAGGTTTAATGGAAAATTAGAAATGAGTGGATTCTCTTTTCTATCCCATGCCTCCATTTCTATCATGGACATCCATTCCACTAGGCCATCTGCTTCCATCTGAAGATTCTCTGTTGTACTGGATCATGGTCTGCCTTGGTACAGAACACCAAGGGGTTCAGGTCACATTATACCATGGCTCTACAGGGGTGCTGCAGCAATAAGTAAGAAGAGAATGAAATACCTTTAAAAATATATGCTATAAATGTGTTAAATAAAAACAGCTGAGGGCAAACTTCATCTTAAGAGCCCCTATTTTACATTACACTGTTATGCATGCTGTCTGGTTTCAGTGTACAGTTTAATCCTATGCTCAGCCTTGTGTTGACCTCTAAGGTGTTCTTGGCAATGTGAGTAAGAATCCATATCCAATATTCACTTTTCTGTCCATTTTCTTCATGGGCTTGCCCTGGATGCACCGTCCAAGCCCCTGTATACAAATATTTTTGCCTCATAGGTGCACACAAACATTAGATACTCCTGAAAAAATATAATTATATACATTGCCACATAGGTGCACACATGCAACTACATGTGAGTTTGACATCATATTCTAGTACACTTCTACGTCTAAAAAGTTGATGCTCTGATATTGTTATCCTTATGACTGTCCTGACATTTTTGACAGCATGGCAAGAGTCCCTTTGACACTGCACTCACACTTGCCCTACATTCCAATGTCCCTGCCCTCCACCTCTGGTGGATATCATGTTCCCAGTTTAGCCCCATATATTCAAACTAGGCTCAGATGCACGTGATTCACATTAACAACACCCATGCTACCTTCAAAGTCAGAGGGAAGAAATATGATGAAATCCAGGTAAACAGTTCAGGCTGATTGAATCCCAGCTGCTCCTCATTGCTGAACCTAGGCAGACCCTGGCCTGTCTCATGTCCCTGTAGAGACAACTTAGAGCAATCCACTTTTGAATTAGACTACTAGTTCCCCTGGTTTTACTGTTTTTAAGTCACCCAATAGACATTGATCCTTTCTGAATACAGTGCCTATTCTTCTGCATATCTGGGCTGCACAGTGAGGTCATGCCTCCATTCAGCATCCAGCTGCCAAGACTCTCTCACACATCTTCAACTTAACCCTAGCTGGAGCCCCAGCCTGACCACTCAGATCTACTGCAATTCCTGAAATCATGAATAGAGTTTGATGACTTCTCTAAGCTACTTTAATGTTTGCAGGACTGTTTATCCTCTCTAATGGGTTCTACTGAGACTGTAGGCTCTTGTCCTTCAGAAGGTGCTGCAAGGTACAACCAGGAGAAGGGCAGCTTTGAAGTTGGAACTCTTCAAATGAGAGATCAAACCATATCAGAAATCTAATGATCTCAAGAATGAGATCTGACAGGCCATTTAGGAATGCCAATAAAATGTCCAGGGAAACAAATATTATTTTTGTTGATTTCATTAATCTTGGCCCAATTTTTTTTGAGCCAGCACAATTCAGAATGGCAAGCACTTAATCCATATGACAGCATAATAAGAAAATTGCCACTCAGGCTTAGAAAATGAGGGTTTTCCATTTTCTGACATTCATTTATCCAGGGGAAATCATGCAACATCTGAAATTATGTAGGCCTTATCTTGAAAAAAAAGTTATTGAATTGTAGAAACTGTCAATACACTTTTAACCTTTGAAGAAACACTTTCTTTTCAAAAGGAGTCACATTGTCTTTTACAAGGATAATTTTTGAAGTGATCCATGCACATATTCCAGAGAGTTTTTTCTTATTACAGTATCTAATGTCCTCTAAAATTATCTCACTTTTCTGTTCACTCAAATAATTGGCTCAAAGAATAGACACAAGTGCTATGACAGCACGACAGTCATATAATGTGCAAGTTATCACCTACTTTTAACAGATCAAAACCTGACAAACTATTCCTATCTGTTAGCATGATAACAGGTAACTTCTTTGAACAAATTTAGCATTTAGATACTTTCTTTTGCCTCCTTGAATTACACAATATTTCTAAACTTTTATTTTAATTAACTTACCTAAAGAAGAAAGTAATGCCTTGACCTTGCAGATATTTATCTCTGGTTTGCTTTGCTCAGTTTTAGCCTATTATTTCTGTCTGAGCTTCTCCCTCTTACTCTTTTACGGTGTTCTTGTAAAGTATCAGTATAGCTGCAGTCGCTCAGACAGTAATCTTTCACACAGATTTGAGCAAGCAAAAAGTAATCCAAAACAGGGAGAACTGCTTATACACTACAAAAATCAGTATAAGGTGCCTCACAACACTAGAGCTGATTGATTTGTTCATTGTAAACATGGTGTAGAAATCCCAGGGTTTTTTCACAAACCATTTGCAATTGGTTGTGATTATTGTAGATCTATCTCTCAGTTTTCTTGACAAATTCAAATGCAGACTTCAAGCTACTGGTCAGCCAGAAAACTATTTACAATTACTTATTTTTCATTTAAAATTCTGATTGGTGGCATGTATTACACATCATTAATGCTCTGGAAGAAAAAGTAATGTAGAGCATGTGAGTAGTTATCAGTCTGTCGATGGAAACATTCTCAAGATCTTTTTACTAATGCAACAGAAATACTGAGGCATCTCTAAACTTTTCATACCCTTTAAAAAAATGAAAAATAATACAAATCTATTCTTTACGACTGTGAGGAAAACAATGAAAAGGGAGTATTTTAATACATCAAAAGATAGCTATCAACATACAGCATTTATGAGGAAAACATTTGAATCAAGTGGATGCAGTTCATTAAGCCACAAAAACCAATACTAGGAAATGAGGTGGATCATTTGGAAGGACAACATCAATGTGAGCAGAATAATTTCCAAAAGCATTTGCATGACATCGAAGTCGTCTTGGTAAACTACAGGGTTTAGCTGACAATCACAGCTAAAATTCTACAACACAAACAATCCCCACTAGCTGTGAAATGGACCTAGCACTGCTATGGCAGTGAACTAACTGCTCATGAGCTGTAGGCACCACAAGGCACTTGCTGTGCCTAATGAGGCAGCCAGTTTATATCCCTCCATGTTTCTCCACACTTGGGAATACCAGCTTGTTCCATCACTCCATTCCAACTGCAGGGGTCAGTACACCTGCCTGTATTTTTATGGGCTTTATACCAGTGAAATTTCTTTCCCTCATTTTTTTTTTGCCTCTATAAGAGAAGTCAAAACAAAGAGGTGAAACCTTGGCTCAGGAAATTAGGCATCAACAGCCTAAAGGGTTCTTGTTCTACATTCTTTTACAGACAGATTCAGCATCATGCTGAATAATGGAAAGAAGACATTGAGCAATTATCCACCCATTATCACATTAGCTCTTCAAGAAGTGTGTCTCACTCCCATCTCCATAAATACAGATCTTCCTGTGCAGATATCAAAACCAAGATCAAAAATACACAAGCACATCTCAAGTGCTTGTAGGCACAAGGTCAAACAGGAAACACTCCTTCAAAGTTATGACTGAGTTGTCAATACAAGAAATGGAACAAGCATTACAGTCTAATTGTCCTCTGTGACCTCCATGTATATAAATACTGCTGCTGTTTTCCTCTTTGCCAAGGTGAGTGCGATGCAACAATCTTCAGATTTTGGGTACCATAAGTTTTGTGAGACATATTTCTCAGCTACAGAAAATATCAATTCAGTTATTCACTTGATTCTCTCACACTCATAAGATAAACAAGTATCTGAAAGTCACACCATGCAGGTAAGCAGAACGGACATTTTTAAGTTATTTCAAGTACAGGCTCATAGAACTGAGTATTCTTTAGAAGAGATGGATCTTGGGGCTTCTTGAGTAACATACAAAATAAAGCACAATAGTTCGTGAAGTAATATTACCAACAATTCATCTTAAATTTAGACCTTGAACTACCGATTGCTACTGAACTAAGCATGAGCCACAAACTATTGGTGAATCAATTAACACCCAACTGACTGAGTGCTTTAAACATTTTTAAAGTATATCTGAACAGCTTAGGTCATGTTTCAGCTCCACACCTTACACAAATGTGCTCAAAGCACTCAGCCAGCGAGTCCTAGTATATTGGAGAATGTTTAAGGAAACAATGGATTCACTGAAAGATAATTGCTTACCACCAAAGTGCCTGATGCTCTGCTTGTCTATCCTCTTGCTTTCCTATTTTGTTTTCCTTAGGACTGTTAATTCTCTCCATTCCGTAGCTCTCTTTCTCCTTTTGCCTCTGAATTTAACTCTGTCTACCTCTTTTTCTCTGACCTTCCCTCCTCACCACAAGTCCCTTTCTTCAGTTCTCTGCCCAACCCCTGTTATTTTGATCCTCCTGTAAAACCAGGTCAGCCCTGCTGTCCATGTCCACCAGGGCCTGGCATACATTTTGCAATTGCTGGCTACTCAGCACGTGTGCAGCCAGTCACCACAGTGGGTCCTGTGTCCTGGACGAGCTGACGTGCTGCCAAGCCAGAGCCAATTGACTCCTTGCTGATTATTGACTTGTAAGGCACCACAAGTTCCCTGATCCACAACCCCAGCGAGCTCAAAATCAGCACAGCTGAGTCTGAGAAACATTGATCTCACCTCCAGCTGTGGCCAATACTAAATGCTTCAGAGAAACAAAACACCCTTTTTGGATGAATACACCTGAATTTGCTGTGATCAGATGGGCAAAAACTACAACTAAAAGCAGGTTATGTGACTCTTCTAAAAATAATGCCTAAAAATTTATACTGCTTTGAAATGTATTTCAGCAATATTAGGTTTGGAAAGAGCTCCTTCCTTGTGGAGAAAATATAAGAGAAAAGCTTCACAACAATGTTATTCATAGATATATTTGTGAAGACAAGGATTTTGTCCATTTCCTTGAGTGGTGACTTACATCAGTGAATCCCACCTGGATTTTGATTTGAGCTACAAATTTATCTTCCCTGTATCATCAATTACTGGCTATGTTTTTGCCATGCTTTTTCAACAACAGTTTCTAAACTATAAGAAGAGAAGAATATCCCCTACTTGTTTTAGAGGTCTAAGCCATGAGAAGAAAAAATAGCCTTCTCTCATAGTCTTCATTTCCTGCTTCTAATCATCCCCCTTATCTTCTAAAATTCCTATTTATAAAAAGGAGACAAACACGGTATGACCAACAATGAAAGGTAATGCACTGCTATCATTTGCATTCTCTGTACTATTCTTTTCACAAAACGATGCTTTGTGGGTTTTTTTTGCCCACTTCTGATTTGTCCTTAGAAGCATCCAGGAAAAACAATAATTACATTTTGTCATGTTGGAAATTAGTATTTTCATTTGTCTTCTTTACTTTGCAATCCATGATGGCACTTCAGGTGAGTAGTTTTTTAACAATTTTTTGAGACACTATGTCAAAGGCATTTGAAAGTCCAAATAAATCCTTCACACTAACCCCCAAGGCTGAAGAGGAGTTAAATCTCCTTGATATTTTAAAAAATGAGGGCGCTTCTTTATGAATCTAATTTTCATAAGAAAATTTCTGATAATGCTTCAAATAATTTTTTAATACAAAAAAGTGTTGTGTTTTCAAGTCCATTCCCATACACGAGATTTCTAATTATAACTGGAGTGATATCAGTATGAACTTATACCAGTAGAGTACTACACTTGTAATTTTTCAATGTTAGTATTTCTAACATAGAGTTGACTCTTTGCACACCATCATTGTCAGGGAAATGTTTGTTGCACCTTCATGTAAAATAACAGAAGACAGCATTCCTCATTTTCTCCAGAAAAAGTTGTTTTCTGTATAGAGCACCAATTACCAATTCTGCCAGGTGGCACAGATCAGATAAAGGAAGAATTAGTAGTTTAGGCATAGCAGAGCTCTTATATCACCAGTGGGTCTCTTCATTATTTGGTATCAGCTTTCAGCAATATTGTAGATTTTACAGCAAAGTTCTTCTTCTCCTATCTCAGACTCGTGATCCCTTATTAAATGTTAAAATGAACAGAAGAGTATCTTCTGTTAGAAGCTCTGCATTTCAGCCTTATTTCGTTAGATGAAACAGCAGAGACTGATGAGATTTGGTGTGCTTGTATCTTGGCCTCTCAGAAAGACACTCCATACATCTCTAAGAGCTGAGTTTTGGGTTTTCCCCTTATTTATATTCCTGTCACTGAGACAAATGAACAAATGAGTCACAAAAACATTCAAAAATTCATTACATGAAATGAATAGACAAATGGAAAAGAAAAATAAGAAAAATAATCTATTAATAAGAAATCACTTACCGACAACATGATCATTTAAACCTTGGCACACCTCCTGAGATGTATCTGTAACCAGAAGGAAAAATGAACAAAATAAAAAATGAACTAGTCTCTAGTGTCTGCAGAAAATAGAGAAATTAAATTACAGGCCATGTTAGCGCTGAAAATCAAGTCACCCTGACAAAACAATCCCTGTCTTCTTGTGATTGCTAGTTATAATAGCAAGCACTTTTGTAAAAACTTTCCAGATTCTACAGTCAAGTTTTTAGTCCCCTTTCAGCAGATATGGGTCTGCATGTACTTTCATATCTCAAATCCAACCAAAACACCGAAAAGTTTTGAAATCAAGTAACAAAATAACCTCCCACACTTAATTATCTTGCTTTTACTTGGACAATTAGAAGAAAATACAAAATTAATGTTAAACAGTATCAATGATCCATTTATCGGCAATTGAGCTCTCTCTTTCAATACAATACCCCCTCTCAAGCATTGCAATGGTTCTTATCATTACTGATAGAAAAACAACCATTTTTTATCTCCCTACCTGCAGTAGACTTTCCCTTGGATGTCTCATCATCTTCTATGAGCAGACAAAACAGAAAATTGAGTGCTCTCCATATTATCTGACACTGTTAAGAATTCAACCCAACACTCCCTGTCACTCCTGCTGGTGCTGCATCACTGGGTCTTCCCGTCTACCAGACATGCACTGAGTAACACAGTGACAGCAGACTTGTGAGCCCTTCTTTCTTATCCACTCCTTTGGGAGAGATCTGTATGTGTTGTGCAGTATCTGTCCAACCAACTGAAAACATCATATTTCAAAGTAGAAAATTCAAACATTTTCTAACCCATGTTCTCAGTTAAGGTGGTAGAGGCTTCATCCCTGGAAACATTCAAGGTCAGCTTGAAGTAGGCTCTGATAAACCTCATCTAGTTGAAGATGTTCCCCCTCATTGCAGTGGGCTTGGACTAGGTGACCTTTAAGGGTCCTTTCCAATCAAAACAGTTCTATGATTCTAATTACAGCACACTGGAATTTATATCTCAAATCTTCCACTGAGCTCCAGTGTTTCAGTAAATCAAACAGATATTTCCATTATATGCCTGACTCTTACATTTTTTTCATGCTTCTCCCTTGCTTTCCTGTTCTACCAGAAGATCATGCTCCCAGATGCTCTAGAAGACACTGAGCTTCCTGCCTGGAAATAACTTCAAACACTGAGTTCCCTAACCAATATATACACATACATCTTTTTTTAATCTAGATCATTGCTCAGAATACATCTTTACTGTTTTGCTTAGAAAAAGAAGTCATTTAGTTAATTACAACTGGAGGCACAAATAGGCTATCCACCAACTTATAAGTTAAACAGTGTAAACGTGTCTCATCTCAAAACAGATTTTATTTTCTCCTTTGTCTCTCTTTTCAGGTCACATATTTCCTTAAATTGTAAGTGTTTATATAGCACTTAGCATATTGGGGGTCCCAATCTTGGCTGGGGCCCCTGGGAAACAAACATTACAGGCATTAAGTAAAAATGTTACACATGCTTTATGCTGATGCAAATAATAATGTCTTTAGGAGAGGAAATTGCATTACATAACATGACAAACGTGATCAGCTAAAACTGTGGTCTCATTGCTTGCATACATTGTGGTATTAACTGTGTTCTTTAAAGTTACGTTCATTAAATAAAGTACTAATCCCCTAAATATTGGACCATATCAGTAGGCACACAGAGATGTGAGCATAGATCACACATCTCTTGTCTTCCTAATTTTGTTTTTCTTGTAAGCAATCTTACAACTATCAAAGAAAGCCAAATCCAAAGAAAGAGGCGTGAACTACGTGGCTGGGAAGAGAGAGACACAGTTCAAGGCACAGTTCCCTTATTAATACATAATTGCTGGCACAAAGATGTTCAAAAGCTCTTGTGATACAAGTCCTTTGGAGGACCGAGACTCAGGAGGAGTCCCCCCACAAGCACCCCACCATCCCCCATCACCATTTGCTGTGCTCACGTCCCTGTTGAGCCCTGGTGCTGGAGGGACATGTCCCCTGCCCAGGGCCAGCCTCCTGCCCTTGGCTGTTCCTGTCACCCAAAGTCACTGCCTCGCTCCCTCGGGCAGAGCTGTGCACATGTATGTCATGTCCAAGGTTGGTCAATGCCCTGCCACTGGTTAAGAGTGAAGCAACAGAGGGACAGGATCTGCACTTACTCCTCCCACCTCTCTCAGAAACCTCGGCGCTGAGATGCTCCCTGTGCTTGTTCTCACTCTTGCATCATGGACCTTGCAAACAAATGGCTACACAAATCCAGTGTTGGTCTTCATTTTGCACTCAAATAGAAAAGACAGGAAAATCTAAGAGCAACTCAGCTCTTGGGGAACACTCTCATGACCAGCCCACACCCACTCCTCATGGCATGCTCCTGAGAGACGTCTTTGAACACTGCCAGGCTGAGGAAGTAATTGACCTGCATCTTCCTATTCCAGAGGTGGAAGAATTTATGTGGAATACCACTCTTTCTTCTTAGCTGCTACATTTTTTAACAAAATATCCACACCTTCTGCATTTCCTCCTGCAGTTGCTCTCATCCCTGTCTAGTCCATGGGCATCCAGATGAGCTAAGAGCAATTAGCAACCCTGCCAAGGCCATCTGAACAGGACAGACCACACAATCACTATGCTCATGAATACTGAAATGCTTACACATGATATTGTCACAGCAGAGGTAGTTTCAACCATGTGCACGTCCTTTAGCCCTCTCCAATGCTAAGGTGACTCTTTCTACCACTGATCAGTACACATGTATAGGGATAGATAATGCAAAACAAAACAATGAGAAAGTTTGAGTTATTACCTAAAAACTAATTGAATATTTCAGATTTTCTTTTTCCTTTAAGTAACTGCTGAAGAAGCTTAGATATTTCATTTAAAAGTGCACAGAGATGGGGTTTGTCTTCAAATTTAACTAGAGACATTATTAGTAAGTCTTTTAAAGCTAACATTTATAAAAGGACAAAATCAGACATCATGGTCTGTCACTGAGGCTCTACGTGACTTTAGCTTTGCTCTGCACAGCTCAGCTTAAAACAAAAGCCTAGCCACAGGCACACAACTCTGTGATCATCTTCCTCAAACAATGAAACCAAAAATTTTCAAAGGAGATTAGAGACATTCCCTTCTTGAAAACTGACACTGATGCTTTATAATATAGTCCAGCTACAGATAGGGAAGTTTGCTGAGGCATTGCACTGAAGAGGGGCATATTCCCACTGCATCTGTAATATCAGCAGCTCTTGTCAGTACAGATAGGAATGTTTTAATGCTGAGTTTTACACATCAGCCAATCCCCTACCCAAAATTAAAGCTGGGAAAAATGGTCATAATTGACAGCTAAGTTTCTTTGCGTATTTCCTGCTCAGTTGCCTAACTTTTATTATGGCATAAAAGAGAAATTACTTGATTCCACCAATGGAATACACACACTTTACTGTAGCTGCTTTCTGCCTCAGGCATGGCACAAGTTTAGCTGAATTATTCTCAGGAGAGCTATGGAAGAGATTATCTATATGATGAAAAAAAAAGGGGGGGATGTGGGAGGTGGGAGAAGCAGCCTAACCTTCCATTATCCATCTGCAGAGCCACTCAGCTGTCTGCTCTGAACTGTGTCCTTAGAGCAAATGTTCAATGCTGCTGTTAGTAATGCCACTCTCATTCACTCAGCGCTGATGGGCACTGCAATCACTACAGAAAGACTGTTCTATCTTCTTTATTTTAAGCATCAGCCTTCCAGCCTTTTCACATTTCCATGGAGGAGCCTTTCTGATTTGAGGTCAGATGAGATACTGCTGCTAAGACAGAAACACTCATAGTATACTAAATATCTGACTTACACCTGGGGGAGGTATTAAAACATACCAAATACAGAAATGGACTATACTTACTGACACACTGCACGTCAGGAAAAAAAAATCAGTTTAATTTTTTTCTTTTTTTTTTTTTATAAAAACTTGTTAACTTTGAATCAGTAAATACAAGATCTTTAAAAGTTTGCGATATAAAAGCATAGTTTCAGTTCTCTTACACATAATTGTTCAGTAAGCATCACTGAAACCTTTCCAGGTGAAGAAGAGGTTAATTGTGCAGTGAAATGACAGAATGTAAGCATAAAAAAACAAAGATCCATGATGCATATAAAAGAATTGGGAGACTTGGTTTCGAAATGGCTTACATTACTCATGAATGACAAAGCCTCGTGAGAATTTACAGGTCACCCTAGGTGTCAATGAGGCTGCCATGCCCCAAGACACCAATAACTTTTGCATGTCTCCACCTGTATTGCTGCATTTCCTTAGTACCATGGGTCTGACAGAGGCTCAGGAGAAAATTAAATTGTAACTCCTAAAATAGAACCTAGTTCAAGCTAAGCACCATTCCATTCTGGAAGTTAACTCCTGCTGGGAATCTCACCTACCTAATAATCTTCTGACCATTAAAAATTTAAAGCACTAGGCAAAAGTGGGATTTATACCACTATTAAAATATTCCCTCCCTGTGATAAATGCTACTGTCTATTTTAAGCAGATTTCATGCATGTCAGGTCATTACTGAGGTTCAGGATTGCACCAAATGTCAACCACAACATTACTAATGGTCTTGTATTACCAAACATTCTGGAAGCTGCTCTGGGAGAGTACCAACAAATCCAGCAGGGAAGTATTGGTGAGCAGAGAGGCACAAGTCTGTAGACTTGTAGAATGTGAATTAAGATCAAGCACATAAATATTAGATCCCATTCATACACTGCACATGCAACAAAATTCTATTGAGACAGTAAGATCAGCAACTCAGACCATTCACACTTCACAGCTGGAACTGGAATAACCATTGAATGGGAGAACATAAATTAGGATACTCCATATAGAAAAAGAACAACCTGTGCCTACATGGGGACAACGTGTGCCTGTGTCTGGAACAGACTTGTGCAGAAAAAGCAACTAGAGAAAGCCAGAAACCTTTTCCAAGAGCTACAAGTTTCTTCCAACAGACAGACAGACAGGGATGTTGGAAGACATCCCCCTGGCAGGAAAGCATATATGTTCATGGGTCAGTCTCTCAGAAAGCAACCCTGACCTGCATGGTGTCCAAAGATGGGAAAAATCAGCCTCTACTGACTCTCATACAAACTTTACATGGGATGATGTTTCAAGAGTTGGCATCCTTACTGCACACTTTGAAAATACACAGCCTATGTCCCTCATATACACGTTTATATTTAATATAATCCTTCCTGCCAGTCATAATTCTCACTCCTGCCTAATCAGTGTAGTCAGGCTGGAGGATATTGGCAACTTTTTCTACAGAAAATATTTATTACCAAATTTCAAACACTTGTTTTCATATGAACAGATGAACCACTGTACTACAAACCACAACATTTTTATGTGGGTATATGACTTATTGAATTATCATTATGTCAAAAGGTCTATATTTCATAGCACAGAACATTGAAAGGCCACCATTTGGGTACTATTTTTCACTCATGCAGTGGAAATAATGCTTAAGGATGATTGTTGACCAAAGCTTTGACCATTTCTACACATAAAAGCAGGAATTAAAACAAATTTAATGCTGTATTTCATCTCCACTTTCCGTGACTTTTTTGACCACAGTTTTCAATTATTTTTTTTCTCTTTGACTGATCACCTTGGAAAAAGACAAGAGGGGAAACTGATTAAGACTCTGTCAAGACCTGTCTCATTTAATAACAGTAGGTTTAGGTATCACCTCCTAGATCAAACAAAACCCAGCAGTCTGAGCCCTAGATTTCCTACTCTGCAAAGAGACCTTTACACAGAGAAACCCGAAGATCACAGGGAGTTAACAGAGATTTAGGATATAACTGATTGTGATAGCAGGCACAACACAGGCAATGGAAACATGGACTTAAGAACAAAACAAAAGGAGGGAGTGTAAGAAAATGGGGGAGAAACCCTCTGTCAGCACTTCCCTGTAACATCCTTAAATACTACCTGTAGCAACATGAAACATAAAACAAGGTAGACAGAATAACTAGGTTGGTGGTTGCTCTCTTATCACCACTGTCAAGAGGTACTTGTATATAATAGAAAGTCATTTTTTCTCAAGGATGGTGTTGCACAGGGCATAAACACGAGATGTTCGAGTTAGATTTTGAGATTAAATGCTAGGATCTCCATTAGTTTATGTCATCTGTGATTTCCATACATTTCCCTGCTGAGGGCAGGTTTGCCTTAACAATTTTAACTGCATCAACTTTGCTTTTAGGTAATCCAAAGTTCTTGCTTACAATAACAGTCTTGAAGCAGTGATAACCCTAAGGTAAACAAGATCTAGTCAGAAATGCCTACTGAGCACCTTCAGAAATACTTTGTGTGTGAGATTCCTCTCATCTCACTTCCATAATCTAAAATGTAGGCATATGGTTGACACTAATGGTCTCTCTGTAATCTTGAAAGGGGCATGCAGGTCTGTTTATTTAATCAGAAAATAAATTGGATACACATTCTTCTGGAAGTGTCTGGTCTTTGTCCACTGCCTACATAAAAATCTCAGGACAACCTCCTCACAGTTAAAGAAGAAATGCTCATCTCCAAACACTTAAATGGCTAGTAGTGAGGAAGAAAAAATTTACCTGGAGTCCACAGAGTTACAGGTAATTTTGAAACATGAATTTCTCAGATTAAAAGATTTCCCAGCAGCCAGTTTCCAATATTTTTCTTATTTTGGCAAGCTTGTATAAATCAGATCTACTAAGAGGTGAATGTAGGTCAAATAGATATAGCAATATGACATTTTATAGGCAGTTCTTCAAAAATAAAACCAAATGGTTTTATTCACAACTTATGCAAATTGGAAAGGGGTTTAAAATAGAAATGGAACTGAAAAAGAAGACACTTATAGAAAGCATGGGCATTCACACCAGTTATTGGCATAACTCTTTGGAAAAAATAGGTCTGAAGAAAAGATGGGAGGAACTACAGAGCAACTCGAAGGAGATGAATGACAGTTTATCACATTTGCACTCATTTTCTAAGATAAGTTTTAAGCTCACAAGGACTAAAACTCCTCGTAGATGCCTCAAAAGGCTTCTTCATTATGGGCAATCTGTACCTTCAAGGGGCACAGTTTTATGCACAGTCTTATACAGCACTTTGACTAAAGGATATACACTTTTTCTCCAAAATTTTATTCCTGGGTGAGAAAACAGACCTGCAGGCCTTCATTTTCCCAGTTTGGAGTGGAATGTGAATTAATTTTTCGCAGTTTCATAGTTTAAAAATGCAAAAGGAGTCTGGTGTCCCATTTAACACAGATTGCAGTACTTCAGTCAGAAATATCTTCAGTACCTGCTTTTTGCTTCTCTACCACAGAAGGTAATGGCAATGAGACAGAGAAAAACTTTGCTTGCTATGATTAAAGCTGAACTGTATTGTGTTCCACTGTTATGCTTTACAGTCACTTAGTACACAGCCTTTGGATTTTGGAAGAAAATGCCTGATTTTTTTTTCTTCTATTTTCATCTAAAAAGAATATAAATCCATAGAACTATTCATTAGAAAAGCTATTCCACAAGCAATTATTGCAAATCCATAGCTTTCAGATATACATGCAGTGAAGAATATGCATTCCTTAGACAAAAGGATAAAAAACCAGTCTTCATGCAAG
>JAOTQP010001546.1:62512394-62522888 GCA_026413545.1 Cichladusa arquata
GCAAGCCTGAAGTTTGAATAGACTGTTGCTTTTGGTACTGGCCATTGCTGAGTGCTTCCAGAGAAAAAAAACAAACTATACAAAATGAGACCAATTATGAAATAATATGTCACTGTATTGTATTTTTCCCCAAACAGATTAGTCTATGCCCTGAAACATAAAAAAGATAATCCTCACAAGTTGCTTTCTAACACGATCTTAGTTCTTTTAGATGATTGCTCACAGAAGCAATTAATCTTCTTGGATTACAAAAACTATTTCAATATTCAATATTCAGTGCCAATCAGATGCTCATGTTTATACCTGGGATGTCAAGTGTCCTAAAGCTCTCAGAGAGGTGCACTGTTACTCAGCATGATAGAATACATAATTTTAGTCATAAAGCACCTCTTGTGAATAAAAGTAGACCTACTCTTAAGAAGTATTTTGTGGATTATGAACTATATTAGTTGGTCCAGAACTCTAGCCACACGAGACTAAATTATCTTGAAATATGAATGAGAGCATAAACTAATTCTCACGCAATTAACATATACACAGACACTCCATTTATAGGCTAAAGGTGAAAAAAATAATATGCTACAGTGAAATAAAGTATATCTGTATTTATGGAAGAATCACCAAGACCACTGGCACCACATGTAAATTGCACTGCAGGGGAACAGAATTTTTTTCCCCCAGTGTGACTCTGAAAAGTGTACCTTCCCCATATTTGATTAGATAAATTCCCTGCAATTGTACTCTTTTGGATGATCTTTTACATCTAATTGTAATCCTAACAGGCCTATGTCAGCACAGCCTTTGCAGCCACAAATCTTACTAATGACATCATCTTTGCAGCTTTTTTGTTTCATGCCCCAAGCACAGCAAAATTGTCAGATCAGTTCATGAAGAAGTGACAGGTTATTGTTCTTCCCTGCATTCATGAGCAGATCATTAACACAAATTTAATGCCCATAACATTTTAGTGGCTTTGATTAGGTATGGAAATCTCACTATACTGTGTAAGGGACAAAAGTGGGCCATCACATTACAGAACACAAGTGAATGCTCACAAAAATCCAATCATTGTTTTTTTTTTAAAGGGAAACTAGAAGAAAGCTAACAGGTTCATTAAAAGCAATCCTTTCCAGCTGGTCTTGAAGGATAAATACTTTTTTTTTTAAGAATGCATGAATTATTTATTTTAGTCAAAAGAGAACAGTACATTAATCCAGGTTCTCTACCTTCTGCCCAGAGTCAACTGACTGTAGGCGATAAAATTACTCAAGGGAAGTTAGTTTCATTTAGATTAGCACACATATTTAGTGTAAAATAACTCACAATACAGAAATATCTCACACTGGGACTGAGAGAATGCCTTTTAATAAAAGAGATCTGGATTGCAATGAAGCCATGAGAATTTCTAGTCAATGGTGTATGAAATACAATTTAAAAATTGGTTATTCCATAACCTATGTTTCAGTATCAGCTTAGGGAAAAAATAGACTTCACTTTCTTGCAGTGCAAGTTGACTTCAAGTAGTAAAAAAAGAGCAGCCGGAGCTTCAGGCTGTTCTACAGGGTCAGAAGCGAGAAAAACCTCAATGCAGGAATAAATTACAATATCTGAAGCATATTAAAACAAAAGGATTTATGCAGAAATTTACAGTTACATGTTTGGTAGTGTTTCCTCTGGTCCCTTATCAGTCAGTAGCACCAATATTTTTTCAGTAAACACTTCATATTTACAGCCCACTGCTTTCTCACATTCAGAAAAATGCTAAAAAGGAAGTACCATGTTCACATTTCTTGGTATGAAGCTGTTTCAGGGATTATAGAGCTGCTAAGGTCTATAGCCAATGAGAGGATTAGAGTGTTGCTATTGGCACAAAAAACCAACCAACAAACCAACCAACCAACGAAAAAACCCTAATGAATTTAAAAGCATGTAAAAGGACAGGAAAGAACAACCTTCCTGATAAAGAACTTTGCCTAAGATTTGGTATTGGAATTTATTCCTGCCTTGCAATTTAATCATCCTTAATCTTTGCCTATTTGTTCCATACACTTCCCTATCTTCCCTACCACCACAGAGTCAACTGAGAAAGTGTAATTTTCTAAACAGGGATGTCACTCTAGTGCCCTAAACGAATTACAGACTTATAAATATATAGCAATTTGGAATTATCAGCTTGCAGCACACCAACCACATATGCCTTCTGTCACATGATTCAGATTATTAAACACGTGAGTTTTTCTCATAAGTCTCTTGAGCTGAAATGCATTCATCTCAACTCTGGGGGCTGCCTCTGTGGCTGGAAGGTTAAACATATTTTTAGGTTCTGAAATACTGCTCCAGCGTAGTCAGTATTCTCTGCCCACACACATTTCCTGTGCCTTCAGCAGGGCTTCTACGAGTGACTGTCAGAGTATGTCCTCTCTCAAAAGTGAGGCAGCCTCTTAAAATTTTTTGCAAATGAAATCCAAGAGGAAGAGCCTGCAGGGTTCCTAGGAATGACTGAAGCCTCTTCTCAAAGAGGCTCTGGAGGAGACAGCACTTACAGGGTCTTGTTCGCATGAATAATGTAAACCATCAGGGTGATGTTTGTGCACAGTGAAAAGTAACGGCATCACGCTTACCCGGTATTCAAAGTGTCCAGAGGGTGTTCAGATCAGAATTTTTTCAAAGTGGAAACACAATTTTTATTTTTTTCCTAGCTATTGGCTCTGAAAACTTCAACTGAAAGTTGATCTGAAATGCTTACATTTATTGCACGTTGCAAAGGTTTTGTGAACCAAAATGAACTCTAAATTACAGGTATGAAACTGTATTTGTCTTCAAGGTGTTCATTTCTACCTTGGAAATCTGTCCTTATGTCTGAAGCTCTGTTAACAATTGTTGATACGTATGAGCCAGGCTGAATCCATTTTGCCTTCCTACAACCACAGGTTCTGTGATTTGAGCAGACCTTAAGCTCTAATAAAAGCTTTTTATCTGTGAGAGTGGTGACCACCACTGCTGAGTCAGAATGTCATTTCTATTCTTGTTTCTCAGATACAGCTGCAACTCCAGAAACCACCATGAATTAATCATGTAATGAAAGTGGTATTCCCAAAACATATCAAACAAATTTTTGAAAGTACAGTGAAATGATCTTGTCAGAAAATTACTGGCTTTCATATGTGTCTTGTACTAGGAGGAAAATGCCAGAGTTAACTTCAGCTCAATCATTTAGGGGGGCACCCCATAGCTGGCAGCTGTGAGATAACACATATTTTAAGTAGGCAGGGAAGTGTGGGGGAGCAGCCATGAGTTCACCACAAAACCACAGCTGTGTTAGCCCAACTGGAGTCCCTGCTAAGTGCTTTCTATAGCTGTAAATCCATATGCTTCCTGAAAATCTGCTGTTCCTTTGTGTAAATCCCTAGCACTTTTTAGCCTACATGACCCTTCTAATACAGAGACATGTAAAGTGATAGCCAGATTATTTTGATTTCTCCTCCATCAATGGCTACAATATTCCTTTGGAGTTACACTCTATTAAGAAACACAGGCAGAGATCAATACTCGGATCTTTATCTGTTTCAACTTTATTTGCCTATTCCCCACTGTGCTTTCTGTGGGGGAATGATATCTAGTACTTTCTGCTTTACGGGATTCTGAACTGCACCAAGATAATACAGTTCAGGAGAACTGTTTGCCTGAATACTAAACTCATGAATGTTGGGCTGAAATTAAGATAAAACTTTGTTTTATTGATAGAGAAAGAAAGTAAATTCAGAGTCTTTTTCTCTGCTCTAATCTTAGTGTTTTCTGCTCTGTCTGCATGAGGTAAAAAAATCTCATACCTTGCTATAAAACCTTTAGAGCCTTTTGGCAGCACTTTACAGCAGCCTTTGAGCTTGGAGGCAGTGGATGAGGGAGGTGGGAAGAACCTGCAGACCTCTCTGGATTGACAAACCTTTCCCAAATTCCTGTGCCAGCTAGGGGCACGGCCCCTCATCCTGCCCTTCCCTCCTCCCAAGCCTCTGACCTGCTGTCCCTCTGCTGAAAGTTATTGTCCTCAATGTTTTCCAGAAGAAGGGCTGGTACAGTAGCTTCAGACAAAATCGTTGTATCTTAAGAGTCTCACCTCCTCTGTGTACAGCCTTAGGAAAGCAGGGCCCTTCTTCCACCAGAAGGCAGTAGCATCTCCCGTTATCTATTACTTACCTGCTGAAGCACAGGTGGGAGAGGGCTGGCTGAAGGCATGTAGGTATTTCTTTAGACATTCAGACCTCCACAGACAGGTGAGGAGAGAGGCCTGAGTTTCTGGAACCAGGAGTACCCATCAGCAGAATCATCAATTAGGGAATTGCTAAGTCCAACTATTAAACCAGCACTGCCAAGTCCACCACTAAATCATGTGTTTAAGCTCCACATCTACCTGTCTTTTAAGTACTTCAAGGGATGAGGACACAACCACTTCATTGGCAGCCTGTCCCAATGCTTGATAACCCTTTCCTGGAAGAATTTTTCACTAACATGCAATCTAAATGTACCCTGGCACAACTTGAGGCATTTCCCCCTCGTCCTGTCCCTTGTTGCCTGGGAGAAGAGACTGACCCCCACCTCACTACAGGCTCCTTTCAGGTAGAGAGCAACAAGGTCTCCTCTGAGCCTCCTCCAGACTAAACACCCCCAGCTCCCTCAAGCTGCTCCTTAAAAGACTCGATAGCCAGACCTTCCCCAGCTGCATTGCCCTTCTCTGGATATGCTACAGTGCCTCAATGTCTTTCCTGTAGTGAGGGGCCCAAAACTGAGCACAGCATTCCAGGTGTGGCCTCGCCAGTGCTGAGTACAGAGGGACAATCCCTGCCCTGCTCCTGCTGGACACTATTGCTGATCCAGGACAGGTGCCATTGGCCTTCTTGGCCACCTGGGCACAGCTGGATCACATTTGGCTGGTTGTCAACCAGCACTCTCAGGTCCTTATCCAAGAGACAGATTTCCCACTGCTCTGTCTCAAGCCTGTAGTGTTGGATGGGGTTGCTGTGACCCAAGTGCAAGACCTGGCACCTGGCCATGTTGAACTGCATAGAGTTGGCCTTGTCCCACATGTCCAGCCTGACCAGATCCCATTGCAGAGCCTTCTTGCCCTTCAGCAGATTAGCACTCCTGCCCAACTTGGAATAGTAACGCATGCCTGAGCTATGGGCTGCTGAAGCCCAAGCACAATGTTGTGCCAATGCAACACTTAAGCATGGCTCCTTCTGCACACATCTGCATAATTATAACTCAGACACTTTCAAATTGTATTTTGAGTTTTCACAAGAACAAAAATTTGTATTTTTGGCAAAGGTACCAGCGTCAAAATGACTGGGTGCTTATATTCCTAGCACTTCCATGCTTTCCTGTCTTGGGACTTTACAAAATGGCTCCTTGCCTTGATCTTCAGCTTTTCTGTGAGCAAGAATTGCTCTATCCTCACCAGGGCTTTTACAAGCCCTTGTTCATTTGCAGGGCAAATATCTGGTGAATCTCAGCTGGACCTGCATTTAGATTTATTCTTCCAACATGCCCACCCCATTGTGTGGGACTTAGTAACACACCCACATACTTAGGAGGGGTGCTCATGCTTTAGAAACAGGCATGCATCCAAGAGCTTTGCTGGATCAGGATCAGAGTATTCACCACCAGATGGCACCCACCGGTGGAAAGTTTTTATTCCCTTTATTACATACTTTTATGATTTTTCTTTTTTGTGCAGTAGTGACTAGACACAAGAGGATTAGATAGTATCCCAACAGCTGTGATTGTTTCTCATTTGTTTAAGACAATACTACATTTTAAAACCAAATTATTTATCATTTTTATCTGAGTAGTCATGTGAAAGCAGGCACAACACACGTCAGACATATGCTCCAGGACCACATTCCCCCTCTGTTCAGGCTCAGTAGCCTGCTCTATATTCCCATGTGTGAAGATCCAGCACAGCCCTGTAGATTTAATTTCATTTTATCCACAAGTCACAGGACTGTGGACTGAGATGGAAAGAATGAATGACATCAGAGGCACCAAGACGAGATGCCATAACTGCTTTCTGTGTATCGTGTCACTGAGAGACACAGGTTAATAACTAGGTCTGAACACAGTGTCTGTAGCATCTTCTTCTGAGAACTTAGCAACAAATCATTACAGTCTGTATGATGTCAAGCTGTTGCCATGCCAGTAATACCAACTCTATTTTATAGCTCACCTTTGCAAAGCCAAATGCCACTCTGCTATGATCACAGGTATTCCCAGAAATACAGGAAAGCTGAGTCACACAGACACAGTTTTAAACTTGTTAATGTTTATAGGAGCTGTTGTCCAACTAGGTGTGCATGCCCCTTGAGAGTTTTTTTTGGCCTAACTAGCAGAGGCTGAATACATGCCTCAAAACATTTGGGCATGACAATCACAGAACCTCAACACCTCATGGAAATACCTCCTGGCTGTGGGGAACAAGCATACTCACACGGATGTTGAGTCACAGATTGATGGAGTAGGGACAGACAGGATTTCGTGAGAGAGGAAAAAACCCAAAACACAACACAAGACTAGTGCCATGTTTTCTTCTAATACAGTAGAAGATATCCAGATCTCCAGAAATCTTCATAATCTTCATGGTCATATACTTCCTACTCCTACGGCAAGTCCATACTCCTAGCATCACATCTCACTTATAATTGTGCTTTTACTTACTTTTATTTTCCCCCCAGGTTGGACCACCTTTATCCTTCAAGATCACTATTATTATTATTATTATTATTATTATTATGCAACTCAGAAGAATTCATCTAAGTGCTCTTCAGTTTTCAGGTCTCTTTATTCAATCCAATTTTGAGCAGGTTCCACTATGAAAGAGAGGTTCTGATATGGAAAGGTACACTGACATACAGGTTTAATAGTTAAAAGCTCTTTGTGTTGTTTTTAAACAATGACAGTGAAATTCAATATAGACAAATATAGAAGGATACAAAGAGAGAAAAAAAATCTAAGTTTTATATCTGTAGGAGAGGGCTTAGAGCTGACTCCTGACCAGATTGCAATCTTCAGCTTATAATAAATCATTTAAAGAAAACATCAGCATGATATTGAGTAGAAGCCAAAGTAAATGTTCAGAATTACGAGAATTCTACCATGGTGGCTGGTATCATGCTATGTTTTGGATTTGTGATGAAAACAGTGTTGATAACAGAGAATTTTTAGCTATTACTAAGCAATGCCTTCACAGAGTCAAAGCTATTTCTGTTTCTCATGCTGCATCACCAGTCAGTTGGCAGGAGAAGTACAAGAATTTGTGAGGGGATGCAGCCAGGACAGCTGACCCCAAGTGACCAAAGGGATGTTCCATACCATGTGGCATCATGCCCAGCATACAAAAATGGGGGAAGGAGAGCAAGTGGGAGATGTTCTGAGTCACAGTGTTGGTCTTCCCAAGTCACTGTTATGCCTGATGGAGCCCTGCTTTCCTGGGGATGCCTGAACACCTGCCTGCCCATGGGAAGGACTGACTGAATTCCCTGCTTCATTTTGCTTGTGTGCACAGATTTTGTTTTACCTATTAAACTGCTTTTATCTCAACTATGAGTTTTCTCGCTTTTACCTTTCTGATTCATTTCATCATTCTACTGTGAGAGAGCAAGCAACTATGTGGGGCTGAGCTGCCTACAACAGTGAGCCCTGGTATGCCACAACACATCTCTTCATGAATACTCTGTGCTGTTCTTGTGCCCCTCTCCATAGCAAAAAGGAGTTCAGAAAAAATAGCAGAGAAGGAAAACAACAGTGAGGCCCATTACAGAAGTTGTCTGAAGCCTTTTCCAGAATTATTCTCATTACAAAGGACAACTGAAATTACTAGTCTTATATCCAGAGTCCAGCTGAGGGTGCATTGCAGAAGAGATCTATGGAACTGTGAAGATGTGAACAAGGAACAAATAAATGCTCCGAGTTCACCAGCTCAAGCTGATGAACCTGTGGCAGGTAAAAGTAAGCATGGCAGAAACGTGCAGGAGAACACAAAAATCAGTATATCCACATGAGATTAGAAGGGGATTGAACAAAGAAGAGAGTACCAAAAACATGATATGGTTCAGGAGCTGCAATATGTTAGAGCATAATCTAGGGAAATATCACACTGTGTTTGCTCCTCTCTTGCACATTTCCCTGCACCTTGTTTCTCAAATTAATGCTGTTCTTGCATCCATTTCCATTTTTAAAGAGTTACAGAGAGCAGTTTCCTGGTTTGTCACCTGTGTAGTAAGTGTCAGGATGGTTTCTAATGGAAATATTAATTTGCAAGGTGCTCAAAAATCCATATATCTAATAAGCTTCTATTTAATAGAGGAACCTCAACCAAATGAGTTAATCAAGCTATTCTGGTTTATGGGGAATCATTGATGAGCACAGTGGTTTGCAGATGGGTTAATTCCTCATCTACAGATCTTCAAAACACTAGATATGGAAGACAGTCCACATGAGAAGTATAACTTAGTGCTTGCCACTGCCTTGTTACTTCCTAGGATAATTTTATTGTATAGCCTAAAATGCAGAATGCAGTGAACTCCCATGGAGAAAAGGATAACCAAAATGGGGACAAAGTAAAAGGTTAAGCAAAAAAGAAAACACCAATAAAGCTAACAATGATCTCCAGGGAAGATTCACCAGGAGGAATTGTTATCAACAGGGTTGGGCCAAGAAAACATCATGATTAAAGGAAATACAGATTTCATTTGGGCACATGAAAGAAAACTGAAAAGGAACTTTTAGCTCCTGGTCCTTCAAAATTTATCTGAAAAAAGACCCTCACAGATAAACAGGTGCAAATAAAACATCTGCCTGGGGGCCTCTCAGTTCAATAATTCTCAAGAAGCTGAACTGGCCCGTCTAATTTATTGGGCTATGAGCCTCAAGAAACTAGGTTTTAAAGAGCCCTAGCAACCAAAAACCACTGAGAGGGTCTTTGCTTACATATCATTTTATCCTCAAGGTCTCCTAAATTCTTAAGGTACATTTAAGTCAGACTAAGAACAATAAACTGCCTTCCTCTCACAAAATCCCAGCTACAAAAAGCACAGAGAGGAGCTGTTTGTGCAACAGAGAAGTACTTACCTGGAAGGCAGACTCCTGGTAATAGGACAGAGAAGAAAACTCTCTTGTGACTGCTGCTTGGTAAACAGGCATCACCCTAAATCACATTAATTAGTTTAATTTAGAGTCCCACAGAACAGTACACAGTGGCAGGAATGCAATACTGCAGTGCACAGCAAATGGGAAATTGCTGGTGGGCACTTTTTCATTCCCGTTCATCACAGATCTAAGTGGATGAAAAGTGTTAGTATTTTCCTGACTGTAACAGAGTACCAAAGCTGATACCTTAAGGAACAAAAGTAGAAGCCATGGCACAGGAAGGACTGTGAATGAAGAAAATATAAAATATAAATGAGAAAAATGATGAATTGGCTTAAAACAAGAGGACTTAGACCTTGTAACCCAGAGCAAGCTTGGAGACTGGCCACAAGTTAGTGCAAAATAGATATTTAGGTGGGTCTGCAAGTTTGGAGATTTCTTTATTTGTATTTTGACAGTGCTTCAAACTGTGTTACACATGGATTCCTCTAAATCCATAAGTATAAACACTCAAACTGTGGATTTTTTTACCCCATCTTTTTTTGTGATTAAGCTGGAAGGCTGTCAAGGATGGACATCAGATGGGCACAATATATTTTCTTAGTTTTTCCTACACTGAGAGTGCTGGGGGAGTGGCAGCTTAGACTGCTCCAAAACCACACAAATGAGCTCTCAGCATGGGATGAAGCATCCCTTTGGAGAGCTAATTGAAAGAAGCAGTTCCACAATAGCTGCTCAAGGCCGGATCTCTGTTGAAGGCCAAAACAACTGTTGACAAAGCAGCCAATATCCAAACCAGCTGCTTGAGCCAGCCTCTGGCACACCCTGCTCCCTGCCTTGCTTGGGCTGGAACACAGAAATCACAGGTCCCTCTGTGGTGCAATGGTTCCTGATTGTCCTGGTTTAGAGCAAATTTGGGAGGAAACTTTCAAAGGGGTCCCTCTAGAAAGCAGATTCAAGCAGCCCTTCCCCCAGCTGGTTTGGGAAAAGGTCTCCTGGGAGAAAAGTGGGAAAAACTTTTTATTTAGCAAGCAAAATACAAGCAGAAGAAAAAAAAATTTAAAAAAAAAAGTATAATATTAAACAATGGAACCTCTCACTGTTCTGAAGAGATGGCAAATTCAGAAAGTCCTTGTTGTGGGGTGTAGCTCAGCTCGCCCAGTCTCTCTCAGTCCCTCCTGCTGGGAAGTGCCACATCCTGGCCCCAGAGGGACACAGGTGTGAGCTCCTGGTGTTCTTCTGGGTTTTCAGTCCAGAGCAGGGCTGAGCAGTTCCAAGAAAAAGAAAAAGGAAAAGGAAAAGGAAAAGGAAAAGGAAAAGGAAAAGGAAAAGGAAAAGGAAAAGGAAAAGGAAAAG
>JAOTQP010001546.1:62522934-62556530 GCA_026413545.1 Cichladusa arquata
CCTTCACTCTCAGAACCAGTCTTAAAGCTGCAGAACTTACTATCCAGCTTAAACAGAACATACGATTGGGGGTACAAGAATCACCCTAGGGCACCTCTGCATTCTGGGCAAATAAACTATCCAGTTCTGGAAATGCAGCATGCTGGCAGCTGATTCCAGTGTACTGAGAAGTGCTAGATCTAATAATTCTTATTTATAGGTTAACATTGGGACGATTTGAGACATTATATCTATTGTTAGATCAAACTGCAGTAGCTGCAAATCGTTTAAAAAGGAGGTGTAAATCTACATGTGTTCAGAGGTTTAGTTCCTCAACTGGATGCTTGCAAAATCTGCAAATTGGGTGCTGTTTTTACTGATTTAAACTTCTTTTATCATATTAGAATTAGCTCTGTGGGAGAACAAGTGTCCTCTTCCTCTCAATGCAGTTAACAAAGCAAAATGATCAGAGCATTTTCCTTGCAATATTCCTCATTAAAGGATGTTGACAGATAAGCAAAAAAAATATGGTGGGAAAGAAAGAATATTACTTCACAGATGATTTTTTTTCCCCAGGATCAGAAATCAGATTTCCCATTTTCAGTGATGTGTTATGTCATATCCGCCTAAAAATAAATAATATAAACTTATATCAGATTAAATCATCTTTACATTTTCTGTGTAAATTAAATCAGAGCTGATCTGGAATTCACTGACACAAGCAGTGAACTCTAAAATGCTCTTTTCATCCAGACACTGTTCACAGAAGAAATGCACTCAAATTATTTTCACTTTTTGCACCAACTTAAATGTCAAAAGAGGGAAGATGCAAAAGTGCACATGAGGGCATATAATTTAGTTCATTCTGATAATTTAAGATATTAGTGATATAAGTAGCAGCTATTTTAAGAGTGGAATATGTGCATTTCCATCTATGCCTTTCCACAACTGCTTTTCTTACTGTACCTAGCAGTCTTTGCAGTGTTCTCCACAAAGTATAAACATAATTAATTGATTGTGGTCTGTATTAAACTGCTCCAGCAGGGGACACCACACATGCAGCTGTCAGCTGCAAAACTCAATCCTGTTCCTCAGAGCTTTGTCTTCCACATTTACATTATGCTGCACCTGGAAGACATTTTTCACCATTACCAGACACACATAAACTGTAGCTTGAAAGTATAAATAAACATACAGAGGAGCTACTCATTAAGACTCAAGCATCTATTACAGACAGTCATCAGCACCAGAGCACCAGACACATAGCAAAGGATGACTTTCTCTTCCATTTTATTAATTCTGTGAAAGTTTCCAAGTCTCCTGCCTAAAGATCAATTGTCTCAGGTTTTCACTTCTTTAGCTCATTCAATTACAACCAATATTACTTACTTGATTACTGGACCTGTTCCTCATGATCATTTAATATATCAGGCACAAACACTGCTCTGCATTCCACTCATTGGACTACATCAACACCATTTGCATGTGTAAGTTAGCACTGTGGAGTGTCCAAGTTTTCCCATTTGTTCAGCAGCTGAAAATGTATGGCAGTAACTCAGTCAAAGTCTGCCTGCTGTCAGACCCAGATGACAATGAATGATTGGGTGACAGTGGATGGCGTTCATCTCCTTTTCTTGCATACTGATGATCATCAAACATAAAATTGCAAATTTTGGTTAATCTGGGGTTTCTGAAAGTCTGCCAAAACCTGTTTTAAATGACTGCTCAAGAAACAAGAAGTAACAAAGTGTTCATAGACCAAATTACCTAATAACAGGGAAATGTACTCTGGGTAAATCAGCTTGAAAATAATAACAAATAGCAACAATTTAAAAACCTAAGAGATTAGTAGAAATCTGAATTGGAACTGTTTTATACCCTGCTTAATTAATGCATTTTGGCACTGATTCATAGCCTTATCTCCCCCATCAGCACTAATATTTTAACTAATGTAATTCATTTAATTATGGGTAAAAGCCGAGGAATGTTCATTATTCAGACAATGAGACTGGTTTAAACACTTAAAATTGTTTTGTTCCCTGACATAGACTGCCTTGAATCTGAAAACTTGGTTTTTTCATCCATTTTGTTCTAAATTTGCAATGCCCTCTTCTCTGTACTTTGCTATTTTAAGTATACTTATTCTGAAACCATGTTATTTGTTAAAAAAATACTAGCTTTATCTGCTTTTATTTTACTTTAAAACACAAATGTACTCTTTAAAGTCATTATATTTTAAGATTTCATATCCCACAGATAGTGAAACATGGTTGGAAGATGCACAGTCATAATTTGCTAGGACAAAATAACTTCATACTGTCTGTGAGTGGAGGGTTTCTTTCTTTTCTTTTTTCACTCCATGCTCCATATTCCTGGGCTCAGAGGGTCACAGAAGGACAGAATCACTAATTCATCTCCCTGAAAAGTAGCAAGAACCAAATGCAGAGTAAATAAAAATTGGGACGGAAAGTATCTCTTTAGGATATGGAAGTGCTTTGCACCATTAAATCTTTAGGAGATATAGATTCCCCAGGGGCTGGAGCACACAAACCAGAGTCCAGGACACACATCTCATTCACACTGCTCCTGTGCCTGGGCCTGTCTGTCAGCTGAGCTATGAAAACATTACCACAGCATAAATGTTTAATAGTGGAGAGAGACAATGTGATTGATATAACCAGAAAGCAAATCCAGTCATGTATTGACTGTGCTGTTGCACTTCCTCTGCAGCCTGACTCTGGAACTTAATGAAAGAAAAGGAGTACATTAAATTCATGCTGACAACAAGAACCAAAGCAGGAATCTTTTAGCAATTCTAGGAACCATCTGTAAAAGTCAGTTGGCTTAGAGCAGCAGTAAGCCAAAATCTTCAAGGAGAAATATGTGATGATGTAATGTGGTCATCCCAAATGCACGGCTATAAAACTGTATAGCACACCACACTATAAAGATTTTATAGCCATGCATCTGGGATGAGTGCTTTGCTCATGACTGATGGAGCCACCAGTGAGTTATGTAAGTCTTTGCCAGAGGAGCAGCATGGAACAAAAACTCTTTTACAGGACTCCACACCGTTCCATGTAGTAATCTGAGGATGTAATTTCTCAATTTTACTTATTTTTGGTCCCTGTTGGAAGAGCAATGGTTAGAAACACTGTTATATGAAGAACAGCAGAATCCATTTCCATCACTCCTCCCTCCAGCAGCTAAGTATATAGTGCAAGAATTGTCAATTCAGTTGCACAGCTGTACTGTGACTTGCAGATGCCTGTGGTACTGCCACAGATGCAATGGGCATGAGCTCAGGAGGAGTCAGGAAACAGCAGTGGCCACTGTGACAGACTTAACATCCCTCTGCTCCCATAACCATTGCACCTCTGCACACATTGCAGAACAAGTAGAAATCATTCCACTGCATTCCTTTTGATGGGCTCTGTGCTTTGTGGGTTTTCTATATATCAAGTTGTCCAGCCAATATACAACACAGTTTCTATAATTAAATTAGCACTGTACAAATCTGGACCCTATAGCTACACAATGACCTTAATATAAGGTAATTAATCTATCCCCTTCCCCAGTTTACACTGGGCAACATTACTCAACAACCAGTTCCTCAGAGACTTACTTGAAAGGAAATGTCACTATATACATCATGGAGGGTCTACAGGCTATCATTTGGAAGAAACAGAGCTAAACCTCTAGAATCCAAAACTAGTATGATTTTATGAATTTACTTAATTTCTTTTCTTATGTTTGCATGTTGTTTTAATCTCTCTTATATGCAATAGTAGTGGCCTTCTCTGGGGGCTAGAATTCAGGATGTATATTGCTGTTTCTTCCATACATCCTTAAGTGCACTTAATTTAGTAAAGAACTAATCAACATGCAATACCTTAACTGGTCATTCTGAATAGGGCAAGTAAGCAGCCAGAAAAGGTCTGCTGGATCCTTCTTCTTCAAAAATGTGGTTTCCTTGATTTTTAGAGATTTTTATTCTTTCTTCTTCACAATCTAGTCAAACTATCCATCAAGAAAGAAAGACTACTTTAATAGCACAAACCTCCTTTTATATTGTGCTCCTAGATTACGGGAGTACTACTGTTGGGTTTTGCTACCAGTTTAACATATCAGACTTTTGGGGAATTGGTTTATGAAAAAACCTATTAGAAAAAGATATTGCAGAATGCACACTTTTGTTAATATATGCATTGCTGTATGTATGTATATATGTATAAAAAATATTTTAGTACTTCAAGTAAAGAAATAAAGTGCAGAACAGTTTGAAGAGCAAATGTTCTTCAACCTACATAGAGATGGGAGGATGTATTCATCAAATTGGTTGTATAATCTATGACAAGATTAGAGGGGGCTACAAAAGAGTACAAAAGAACAAGAATAACAAGAAAACCAAGACAAGTAGTTAATATTGAGCCAAAAACTCCTTTTCACATACCAAAAGCAGTAAAGACGCAGGAAGAGGATACGTATTTCCTGTTGTCATACCTCAACAGAGCTGTTTAATAGGCTGCAGTCACCTGAGTAAAACTGCAGAAAACACAGGGGTTTACAGGTGGCAGTGAGGTCCAGTTCATAGATGGTAGACTTGCAATGGTAACTGAAGACTTAAATTGGTCCATCAAGTGCTCTATTGCTGGCAGTCACAAGGGAAAAGGAAAGAATCCAATGTGAACTTCAAATTTAGGTTATGTTCATGGCACGTGACAGACAGGAACTAAATTGTCTTTTTCATTGCTCACAGAGGACATCTGATATGGAAATAATTCAGAGATGATAGGTACAGAACCTCACAATGCCATTTCCAGAATAATTTTTCAGCATAGAGCCACACTTTAAACTACTATTGGGTAATCAGAAGATTTGGGAGCATCAGATGATACTACCACTATCTGATGCTAATACCTTTTTGCCAGAGACCATCAATTTATGTCACTGAAGAGGAAAAGCAAGCAAACAACAGAAATTATGAACCAAGTGCTCTCTCTTTTGACCCAGTAGCATGATCTAAGGATCACCATCTGACTTCATAAAATGAGATTAATGGAGTCCAGAACCATCCACCCTGGCTATGTATTGTTCATCAAATGCTTTGGGAGGAGTTCTGCAAACTGTGTGTGGTTCAACACTACAATCAGTGCTTTGTACCTCACCTTGGACACTCCTGAATGTCTGACCTCCCTCTGTAACAATCTGAAAGCTTCAGCAGTGGGAGACAACTCAACCAGAGATGAAGAAATGTCTGGGGAAGATGCCTATTAATCATTAACCATATAGTTTGCAGAGCTGCACGTGGTCTGGGCATGGATCCTTTGCAGCAGAGCCAAATGTAAAAACAGGGAGCCATTTCATACAGTTCACTGAGGCCCTGACAGCACCAAAGCCGATTTTACAAGAGGAGCCAGCACATGGGTAAATTGAGCAAGGCAGTATTTAGAAACGTTGTTGGAGGGCAAAGGATGGAAGGACATAGTCTTTCAAAGATAGCCATGAGAGTCAGTCGGGCTCTCACACCTGTACAGACACCCTTTCTCGGCAGCTGGCAGCAGGTTCTGCTCTGGTGCTTTAAGGGAAGCTTATCTGGCTTTGCTCGCAGCGAAGCGTGAGATTAGGTTAGAGAAAATACTCACATGGCTGTCTCAAATACCTTTCTCTTGCATTTCTCTATTGCTAAATGACAGTGACTCTGTGTGATGGAGGATTTTGGTCAAGTATCACAGTATTTCAGAAGCAAGGAATTACAGGTGCCTGGAACTCACTGAGGTACAGCAGTAAGCTTACATGCTTGTCCTGGAGATGAAAGCAAAGGGCCTGGTTTGAGCTGGATTTTTACCATAGCATAACTTCAGTGCAAGTTGAAAAAAAAACAAGCAAACAAACATCTTTTCAGATGTGCAGACAAGCTTACAGAAAGACAACAGGGATACAACACTGGAATCACAAACCTGGCTAAGGACTCCTTCCACAGTGGCATGCACGGCAGTAAATACTTCATATCTAGGTGTAAGAGCCAACATGTGTGCTAACACCCAGAGACTTGATGCCCACTGATATTTCTTTTTTTAAAATAGGCACGTAATGTTTACTACATGACTAATTTACAAAGTCCCGTTGGATATAAAAAAACCCAAATACCCACAGCTCATTACCATGCTTTTATCAGCACACAGCTCAACATGGAACACACCTGGCTTGCCATGGTAGCCTGCAAATACTGTAAACTAGACCAAGCAAAATTAGGCACAATGCTTAAAGATTGTCTGTTTCTCAAAAAAAAAAGCCAAGCGTTTTTATTGTTCAGGTACTGTCTTCTATCATGGCACTGTTGGTGAAACTCTGAGCCTTTCAATGGGGTTGCCAATCCTCAGTACAAGGCTGCCTTGGTGTCCAAGGTAGGTGACTTGCTAACCCATAGTGCAGACCTCTGCCTTTCCACTATGCTTGCATATTAGTTTAAACTGATAATTTCTCTGAAAACATCCTGCTTACCTTGGTAAATGAGGTGAGATTTGTTTATTATGTTCTTGTCATTCAGAAGTTACGCACTTAAAAGAAGAAGGAGGACTTGCAAAATAAAAGGGAGAATGTGCAGAATCCAAAGTTGAAAACTTCTGTAAATATTTCCATTAATCTCATGTTTTTAACCAATGTGTTTTCTTTACCTATAAACAAAGTCAAGTTAAAATACCACCAATCATGCTTGAGCAATCTAACATCCTCTGTGTTCTGTCTTTTTGTTGTACAGAGTAAAGAACTGAAAAAAAGTAGATGAGGAAGAGTTAGCTATGTGCTGTTGTCAAGCTGAATGATGACACAGATAGGACATAATTACATCTCAGCACTTCAAACTAATCTGTGAAATCTGGATCTTGCACTGAGGCCAATTTGAGTGGAAGCTGGTTTGGGATCCAAACCTCTCTCATGTGTCTTTTGGAGGGCATGGCACAGAAAGAGTTATGGAGGAAAAACACAAAGGCAAATAAGAAAATTAAGTTAATATTTTTTTGAAACATCAGATGAAAGCTACTTCTAACAATGGAAAATTCCCCAAAGAGAAGGAGTAGAAGTCCTTTGATTTGAGCTGGTAAATCTGTTCAAGACTGATGTTCAAGAGCTATAACCTTGCATTGACAGAACAATGGGCTACATGACTCAAAGCTTTTCTGTTTGTTGTGGACTGGTATTTTTTTTTTTCCTCTCCTAGTATGTGTGTGCTGAAATTTCAGATTGACAGTATTGAGGAGAAGGGAGCACTGTAATAGATTACCTAGATTCTCCCAGACAGATGTCACGCCCAGAGCTCACATCAGCTTGACACAGCTCTCCCTCCACTGTGGAATGAACTAGACCAAAGTGTCATTCTCTCCCCATTCCAGCACATTCTCCATCAGCTTCCAGCAACAGGGTCAAGCCCCTCAGGAAAATGGTCCTGAGGTAACCCCAGGTGGATGTGATTGACATGGCTCTTCAACTATCCACATGACATGAAACAACTAGAATTTGCAGTGGAATATCAAGGGTGAATTTCAATTTGACTGCCCCACTTCATCACCATAAATAATAAAACTCTCTGCTTGGCCCTGTGGTCCCTCAGAGATACAGATGCATATATCACTCCCAGTGTTTCAATGGTATCCTTTTATGAGAGAAAAACTGTCTTTGTCTCTTGCTTGAAGTGAGTATTGAGCATTAAGAACAGATCTTTCACACGATCCTTCATCAAAATTATTATAATCATTTTGCAGTTAAAGATCTTGTGGGAACAAAATGCAGTGGGCACAGAATTGAATGGAGGAGAATCAAATAGGATTTTCCACTGGCTTGCCATACTTCCAATATGGCAATTCATACCAAAATGTAGAAAAAACAAACAGAACAGTACTACAGTTAGGTAAAAGCTTGCATTTCAAATACTACCAGCCAAGACAGAAGATACAACCTGGCACATGTGACTTCTTCTTGATTTTTTATTTAAAATTATCATGAGATCTTTATCTTCTATCCAGTTGCAAGTCATAAACACATAAAGTGACTCATCTTATGGCCTTATCCAAAGGAAAACATTTCCTAACAAATCACAGAGCCAAAGTTGAAAGCCCTGAGGCCATATCTATATCTAGGCTAGTAAAGGAAATGTGCCAGGGCCTGTTTTCTGGCTCTGAGGTTGGCTGACAAATGTTACCACACATCTTCTACTAAGTTCTCTTAGCCTCCAAAAGAGGGTCACCCAAGATGCCACAGCAAGTACATCCCATGGTATTTACTAAGCCCTTCACTGGGCCTGGAAAGTGAGAAAATGCTAGTTATTCTGGCTGAAAAGAGACCCTGAGACAAGTGCCTGGGCATGCTGGGACATCATTTAATTCAGCAGCACAGGTGCAGCCTAAGTCTCAATTATCAGAGCTTTAAATCTGCAGAATAGCAAGGCAGGAAGTTAGATCTGGGACTTTTACATATGGGACTATCTTTAAACTGAATGTCTGACTCATTACGGAAAGGAGACTCACTGTGAAAGTCACAGTAGGATTAAGCATCCTGACATTTGAGAGATGTTCAGATCTAGGTTATCTGGGTCTGAGATTATGCTTAAAGTATATTTCTAACTGAAACTCTGCTGACATCAGTCTTGAGAAATGGTACTTTCCCACTGTAACCACAAAGGTAATATTTATGCTGAGAGACTATTTTACAGTGTTGCTTCACTGCAATGAACCAATACAGAATTTATTATACCTGGAGAACTGCCTCAGAAATTTTTTTTTTTTTTAAAAAGTGAAACTGACCTTAAATAGCTCCTTGGTTATGAATGATAATACCACCGAGCCCTTGTGTTCTGGTCTGCAAGATTCCAGAGGCAGACTGAAGCATATGACTTCAGACAGAGGTATTGCAAACTGCCTCTGATTAGGCAGACCGGTATACACAAAAAGATTTAATCAAATGCTGAGTAAAAGATCAAAGGGAATTACAGATGTACAGCTCCGGAAAGAAGACCAGATTTCTTTCCTCTCTTCCTCCTATGATCCCCAATTCCTTTTAAACCAGCAGGAATTCCAGAAGATTCATGCCACTGACAAGAGCTGCTTCTGTCTGTGCTCCTGTGTTTCAAAAAGAAGCTGGTCTCAAAGATCAAAATACACATAGTTCTTCAAAATCTGTTTATTCGATGTGTTTTTAAAGTTAAACCTACTCAGTGGGCAAAGCACTTTACTCAGGTAGTCAATGGAAAAGCAGCTCACACAAGGTAAGTAAGCAAGAGCAAAGTGAAAGATGGAGCTTGGCAGCTGTTAAGCATAATCCCAGTCAGGGTGTCTGATTGCTTTTTGTCTCTCACAAGCCCTGTGGCTCCCCTTAATTTCAGGGATGTATCTACTGCTCTAATTGCTCCCACAGCTGTTGCAGTCATGGGCATTATTCCTGCAACTCCTGCTACTTCTGTAGAAGGCTATGCATGAGCAAAACACTGCAAGGCCCTGTGTTTCTCTAGAGGGATGCAATCTCACTTCTCCTTAGTGCAATAGCAGTACCATAATATTTTAGAGAGGACTATCAATAAGGATAGGAGTGAAACCTGTCTTGTGTGAGGTGTCGTCCACGTGATTAAAAAGCCCAGATGCAAAATGTCAGCTGAAGGACAGAGAAGCATCACAGCAGTTGGAAATCTCAGGAAAAGAAAGCCTCATAAATGGTCTTCTCATTCGCTAGAATATCTGTATTAGGGACACATTGCCTGGCTCATTTTTCCTCTCTGCCTATTTGCTCTATAAAGCCAAGACCTGAAATTTAAATGGCTATTTGACGTGTCTGTTTTAAGCAATTTCACCTCAATGGACTTCCTTCAGCTTTGGTTGTTTATCAAAGTGCTGACCCTTGAACTTTATTTCCCTACTAATCTTATCTTTCACTGATCTCTAGGAAGTTGACATATGGATCAGTGTCACCAGAGTGGCTGACTGAACAAGGTAAACTTAATAATGCAGTCTGTGTTTTTACATGTTTACATAGAAGGGTGAAGCAAATGCAGGAGACTAATCTATGTTTGATCTTAAAGGACATGAGAACATGATGTCCTTATTTTGCTAGATGAAGTCCTTCTGCTTTCTCTAATATCCTTATTGAAAAATCTTAGAAGTGCTGTAAAAAACACTATTTGAAAAATAAATGATGAGTTCATTTCAAGCCAATAGGTGTATCTTGAGCTGAATATAAGCTTGGTAACAAAAGGCTGAGAAATTATTTACTGAAATAAAAGTTACTGACAGATTAAAGGAAATATCTTTAAGCTTCATTTTCTTTATCCTGAAATATTTCTGCTCTCAATATACCTCCTCTACTGTTTCACAAACACTGAAATAATCTTGTTTCTGCTCCTGATCACAGCTGATATAAGCAGTTGGAAGAGAGAAAATGTTAGGACTGATAATACAAAGGAATAAGGCAACATTATGCCTCCTTTCTGTCCCTATTCCCATAGGCCCAACTTCTGTTCTTTTCCCACTGACTGAAGGTTAAAAGGAGAAAAATCGACACCCATCACTAATAATAAAGTGTTAAGAAAACAGTGAAAGCTCTCTCTACATTTGTAAGAAATTTATATTAAGAAGTCAAGGTGGGAGGGCAAGGAGGAACTTTCCTCCAAGGCAAAACTGAAATGTCAGTGTAGATTATCAGCGAAAGCTGCATTATTTTATGCTCATTCCTATGCCAAAAAATCCAAGCACAGGCTTAATTATAGTAATCAAACCACAGATAGAGGATAGATTGCCAGCGTTATTTTCTTCAGGGGATTGGTATAAGCAGTATAAGCAATCTCCACTTGCTGATAAATCTGCACCTACGTTAGTATATTTTGTCAGTATGATTATAAAAGCAAACCTTTCCCCAGTGTTGGGTAAGACCTTATTTGGAAATTACAGAGCAGAGAAATCGTTACTTATTTGCCAAAGAAAGGGCAGAGAAAATACTCCAGCTGATCCCTGCTTTTAAGAAATGTTTAGCCTTTGCGCCATGTACACCAGCTGTATCTGCAATCATTATTTACTCATGTTAGCACACAGCCTCTGCCATTTTTCCTGTAGCCATATTCTCTAAATTCAGGGGTAGTGCTATAATCATGCAGACACCGAGGCACAGATGGCACAGCTCAGGTTTTTACATGCTATGCTATAGGCTTATCCTGGAGAAGAATCTTGTAATGTTACAGGTGTCCATAATTTGAGTATACAAAAACAAAGTTAAAACTTATTAGCTGGTTGGGCAGTGCCAAGGCAACTGAGCTGGCCATGTGGGTGCCCTTCTGCTCTGGGCATGACGCTGTAGGCACGAGGGTCTGCTGTGAAAAAGTGTCTCACAAATTACAGACCAGAATGTCCTTCTGCTTCATGTCCACTAAGTCCTGTGACAATGGACATTTCCTGAAGCAGGCAGCATGGAGGGACTCATTACCGTGTCTAAATCACCACCAGCTACTTATTTTTCTAAATTATATAATTCCCTGTACTTTCACTGAGAATTATTATCTGAACAGAAATAAAGGACTTGCATAACCAGTACTTGGTTATTTCCAAATAAGCATATAATGATCATGAAAATCGTTGCCATACATTGGTTTTTATAATTTCTTTCCTCAAGAATCTCCCCATATATACTAATATCTCTTTCTAATTGCTATCAGAAACAGTTCTTCCACCCTCCACCTCCTCAGTTCTTCTCAGTTTTTCTCACCATGTGAGAAAATGTTTCCCAGCCCTAAAACCCACGAACTACTTCCTTATAAATCTTCCCTAATTTCAAAATGACAGCAATACAGTGTGACAGCATAGGAAGGGAGCTAGAAACTGAGAGCATGCAAAATGTCAAGCTAAAGTTTTCATTCAAAACTGAAAAAGAGCTTTGGGTTTCAGTTCTGCTATTCAAAAAGCTCCTGCCTTCAGCTTCCAATTTCCATTTGATTTCTAGTATTTTCTGGTGTTGGAAAAATACACAAGATCAGAGCCAAAATAAAGGAAGAGCTGGTCCTAATGGTATGCTCACCACTTCTGGAAACAGACATTCGTAAGAATTTGGATCCACATAGGTGGTTGGAAAATATTCATATTCTATAAAAGTTTTTCCAAAGTGAACTTCCAATGTTTCTGACGTGTAAGTTTTACCAAAATAGGTACCTGCATGTTTGACTGGAACTCCTAAGCAGCTTTTCTCATTGTTGCATGGTATTGTGGTAGTCACACCACTTTTGACTTTAGAGATGCACAGTTCTCCTACACATCCATAAGAGTGATTGATACAAGTATAAAAGTAAATGCACAATTCTACTATTTTAACGCACATCCCATGCAATAAACTGTTGGGCTTCAATCCACAAACCTGCACACCTAAGAAAACCAGTTTCCTTGAACCATATGGAAGAAATTAGGAACTTAAAATCTTTCCTGCTCGTTTTCAGAACCAGGTTGTTAACCACAAACTAACATGTGCTCTTTACAGTTTTCATAGGTAAAGAGATTGCCATTTATCACTGATTTTTGTGGTTACAAGATGTCACTTACAGTAGTTCTTCCTCCATATATCTTCTTTCATGATCTGCCCTCCTTAGGGAGACTTGTTTGGAATCATTTTTAAACTAAAGCTCATGTATTTTAAACAACCTATTCTACTCCATTTCTTGTCATTTGGCTACTGCTGAGAGCAGGATGTGGAGACAGCCAGACCTCTAGTCAGATATAGAGCAACTGCTTTTACCTACACTTGGTGGTCCTATGCCTCAGATGGCTGAGGAACAGTTCTCAGAGTGAAGGGCTTGGCAGCACTGATGTTTTAAACCAGTGCAATTAGGTCTGTCCCAGCCAACCTGTCATGGCACTTAGCTCCCCAGTTTGACATGATATCACTGTTCTGAAAGTAAGATAAAAGAAAGCAACACAAACTAAGCAAGTAGAGCTAAAATTTTCACATCTACATGAATCTTAAAGTAACATCTGTCAGGGATTTTTAGTGCCACAGTGAAGAATTAAAAACCTCACTCCTAGGATTTCTGACTCACTGTTGTCCTGCTTTCTTCTATCCATTGCCCTGTCCTAATATTTCAGTTGTGCAATTACAAAGTCTTGTCTTATTAACCCATCCCACCTATCAAACCATTTTACCTTCCCAGTACAGTATTTCATCATCCTAATCTTGTTGTCCTGTGCTATATTGCTTACCCCCTTCTATCAGATTTGATGGCTTTAATCCTAGGTCCCTGCCTTTCATTTCTGTTATATCACACTATTTATACATTGCACTTGTGTTTACACTGTCCTCTGTAGACTGTTGTCCATACATAGAATATTTAAATGAGAAAAAATTCAAGGACAAGTAGAGTTTATACACAGTTACTCTACAGATTCATTTTTTTGCTGAGCTAACCGAACAGTTTTTAATAGATTGAAGCATCAGTGCAATTCCAATACAAAACCCAAAGGAAGACAGGTTCCTTTCCCTGGAAAGCTTTCTTTTAAATTGTTAATCAACAATATAGTTAAGATGTACTAAGGATATATATAAAATAAAAAAAAATGCACTTAAATCAGGTAATTTCTTAGGAGACTCTTACCTAAGTCTTGCTATTCATATTTCATTCTTCAGTTTTTGTTTTATATTTTTTTATTATTAGCAAGAGGATGATTCTTTCTGAACGCATCTAAGGTATTTCCATACCACAATGAGATTACCTGGGTTTAAATTATTTTCTAAACTAAGTTATTGATGTTGTGGTACTAACCACCTGATCATAAAGAGTTAGTAGATGATGTCTTCTTCAGGGTATTGGAAGAAATCTGACTCTCACAGGTCTTTGTGCTCATAGGTTACTTGAACCACCCCAACATCTGCTGGAGGGATGGTAGAGAAGAAAAAAAACAGGAGTTTTCTGGAGTTTATGGATGACAACTGCCTGGACTGTGTGCACCAGTACATGCTGGGGACCAACTGACTGGAAAGCAGCTTTGCAGAGAAGTGCCTTAAGGTCTTGGTGAACAACTGAGCAAGGGCTAGCAAAGTGCCCTTACAACAAAAAATGCCAACATCTTCACGTGGCTGCATGAGGAAGAGCACCACCAGGTGATTGAAGGATCCTTCCCCTCTACTCAACACTGATGAGACATCTGGAGTGCTGGGTCCTCATCTGGGCTTCCCAACACAAGAAAGACATGGAAATAGTGGAGTGAGTCCAGTGAAGGGCAACAAAAGTGACTAAACTGCTGGAGCATCTGTAAACAAGGAGAGACTGAGAGAACTGGGACAGTTTAGCCTGGAGAGAAGGCTCAGAGGATCTTATGAATTAAATACCTGACGAGGAGAAGTAAAGGAAACAGAGCCAGACTCTTTTCAATAGTGCTCTACAAAAAGCCATGAGTCAGTGGGTATACAATGAAAAACAAGAACGTATATTTAAACATAGGAAAAACTTAATTGTAAGAGTGATTGAACCAGATTATCCAGAGAGGTCACAGAGTCACAATCTTTGGAAATATTCAAAATATGACTATACATAGCCCTGACTTGCTCTAGGTGGCTCTGCCCTGAGCAGCAATTTTGGACTGAGCAGTCTCAAGATGCCTTCTCAAAGTCAGCCTTCTTCCATTTCTGTGAACTATCTTTATTTGAATGCTCAGTAAGTAGGCTCCAATCACCCAGCCTTAGGCACCCAGTTTGCTCTTCCTTCAGTGCTCTAGATGGGAAAGTCAAAGGTCTTTCTCTAATCAATAGAACAATGCTAATATCTCCAGTGGCAAATTTTACCTGCCTAAGCACGAGGGGCTTTTTAGTTAGAGCAAAGGCTGTTAGCAGAATTACATGGACTGGAATTCATCTATTGATTTTTCTGCTGACTGAAGGCTACAGCTCCAAAAAACCCACCGAACAAGGGAATTTAACTAAAGTTCAAGTGTTGTGTTTATCAGAGAGTTATTATTCAAATAACTTTAGCTAGTACAGAGGTCTCATCCATGGCTGAGTTTATTGTGGCTTACCACCATTCAGTTGGTGCATTATAATGTCTAGCCCTTAAGTAAATTGTGCATGTGCCTGAATCGATTCTGAGTTTGGAGTTATGTGTTGCAGATGATATTTTCTGTTATCAGGAAGCAAGTCCAAGTCCCCATGCAAACACATATTCCTGCCTACATAATTTTTTCCTTCCCCCATCATTCTACCTCTAGAGCACACCTTAATAAAGCAATAACTAAGTCACTAACACAGCAGAAAAGAAATGCTTTTTCTCACTAGATTGGTTTTCTACTAGTTGAGCAAGTTTGCCCTGCTTGAAGCAAGATCATAGGAAGAACATAGTCAGCTCAACAGAGAGGTCAGGGCTGCAAAGCAAAGAATTGTAGGCAAAACAGGAGGGAAATGGGACAGAGAGTGATGAGGTCAAACTGCCCTGGAGGCATCACTGAACCTCCAAACTGGCTCAAGCCATATCACACAGCTTTACCCTTAGCAACCAATCATAATTCTTAATACCCTCAGGCATAAACAGGTGACAAAAACAAAACTCCCAGTCACAGACAAAGAAGAATATGGCATTGGAAAAATGAAACCACAGTGTGGATTTTCTTCTTTAAGCACCCAGTGAAGCACACTGTACACAGGGGTCCTCATCCAAGGGGATGCAGGAGAGCAGATGATCAAGGCTAACATCACTAGCAGAACAAGGCAAGCCCCCATGTCACATTGGCAGGAGAAAAAGCTAAACAGGACCAAACAGAAGTGAACTTTTTTGATTTACACTAGCGGGTTGGCTTGATATGTCACAGGAGAAAGAGCCAAAGCAGGGAAGGAAGTTGTTGCAACATACAAGGCATGGTCCCCAAATGTGGTATATCTGGAAACATTTATTTAAGATGTATATTTTCACTACCAGGTAAGAATAGTGTGAGCCTGGATAGCTAATAGTGTAAAAATTCATATGTCTGCTAACCAATAGTATACTAGATCTATTCCCTAATTGCAACATCAGGATTTTTTCCCTCAGACAAGTGCCTGTATAACAATTTCTTCTGCAAAACTACTGTGCTTCTGCTACTCGTTATATTTTAGAAACTTTGTTACATCTCTTCTGCCTTGACTGACTAGTCCTTTCTTTTCTATCTAAAAGCTCTTTGTTTTCTTTCCCTACATATTGTAATAGCTTCATTTTAGGCTTGCACTCATTTCCATCAATATTGCTAGACTTTTAAACAAAGTCCCACATAATCAAAACAGCTGCTAAGAACAGAAAACTACACCAGGTAACGTATAGTATTAGTTCATATCTTCTAGAAATTCCTGCATCCAAAAGATTGCCATTCCTAGTGGCGTCATGGCAAAAACATGCTTTTTTCCAAACTAAAAGTATGAAGTCCTAAATAAGTGTAAAAAAACTCAGAAAAATACCAAGTCTGTTTATTGAATTGTACACATAAGCTTTTATATCCAAAATCTGAGAGTTGAATCATTGAGGTTAAAGAGCTAAAAATCCAAAATCTAGTAAGTCATGTTTTGTTTCACTGCCTTGAATGCAAAGAACCACATATTGTTTCATGTTTCATCTATTCTCATTTAAAGCATTTTCTGAGAAGCTGACAGCTCTCCCTAGTTTATTCTTGATAGTCAGCTGTTGTTCTAAACATAAATTGTACTTTGAACGCTTATTTGTTCAATGTGATGAAATAAATAGTTTTTACTATTGAATTTTACTACAAAAATAGAGACTTGTCATTAAATTATTCACTTTTTTATGAAAATCATGTTCAAAATCACATAATGATTAATAAAATAATTATGAGTTAGGTAAAACTTTTGGAAAAATGAAGCTTTAAAAGTTATTCAAAATTAAGTTTTCATATATAACAATGAAAGCAGCAAGGGTGTCACTGAATAACTAACAGCATCTTGATGAGGTACCTTTTCTTGAATTTGTACAAGTGAAGAGCCAGTGGGTATAGAATTAGTTTCCCAGACCATACATCTGTTTTGTTTAACTATTTGAATGTCCTTGGCATCGCCTTGTTACACGCCAGTCAGTACTCTCCTAGGTAATACACAGACAAGATTTGGAGGATGGTACACACTTGGGGCTTTTCCACATAGGCACTCTGTGCAGAATGAACTCCTTATGGAGCAGAAGACTGATTATAAGAAGAATCATACTGTGAGATACTGAGAACAGTCCTCTGCGTGATTAAATGCATTAGAAGTAGCCATAGGGTCCCTGGGAAGCATTTTGAAAAACTACCAGCCTGCTCACTGACCATTGTTTTAAACCTACATTAAATCATCAACTTCACTGTAGTGGCCCTTACAGATGAGCCAGTGGCAGTGCCCTGTGGCAGATAATACAGATATATAACATAGATTGTGCCCAGCTAATGGCTATGAGGTTTTTGGCTTGATCTCCCTGTTGCTATAATTTGTTTTCTTCATGCATTTAGTCTAGTACATGTTGGGAAGAGGGGGTTCCAGCCTGCTTCTGAATTTAAGATTAGTTAGCAAACAAGAAAACAATTTCACTTTCCTGAATTTATGATTAGCAAACAAGAAAACAATCAAGGCAAAGACAGATAAGACAACTGCAAGTAAGAAAACACCAGATAGCTATAATTATATTTGTTTGCTTGATTAGATTGCAAGTAGGTATTTTTCTCTCACCCAGTAATTCTGTGAAATGAGTGAATTGATAAAAATAAATAAATGATGGTATGGTAGAAAGGCATTATCTGCAGCATGAGCACAGAAGGAGTGAAATCAACTTATTCGAAGAGATGATATTAAACAAGTACTAAAAAAAACTTTTAATACTTTTCCTGGCTTTTTAACTATTAGTAATTATGTGTTATCTGAAAAAAAATCTCAGAATTTAAAAAATATTTCATTATATAAGACCAGGTTGGATGAAATTCTGAGTAACCTGATCTAGTTGCAAATGTCCCTGTTGATTGCAGGAGACAGTGGACTAGATGAGCTTTAAAGGTGCCTTCCAACCAAAACAATTCAATGATTCTAAGTACATCTTATATAGATATGCACAGGAAAAAGAAACAGTAGATGTTACCTTGCTTTTGGAATGCAAATTGGGTGACAATTAGATAAGCCTAACAGTCCACCTATTTAAGGACAACAAACTTGAACAGGGAAAATTTTAAGAAATTCTGAACACTGGTAGCTAAGATCCAATAAATCTAGAACTCCTTAAGGAAAACTGTCTTAATGCAGAAAATAGAATAAACCAAAAAAGCATAGGTAGATAAATGATCAGTCCTTCAATAATCTAAAGATCTAATCACATGGAAACTGTAAATTAGGCAGAACTGATTACCTGGAGTTTGAAAGAGCTTACACAGACAAAAGGAAAATAATGCAATGACCGTGGCTGAAAATTAGATATCACAAGCAAGAGAAAACATGCATATTGAAATGGAAAACCATGGAAGGGTTTCCTGCTCTGTATCTCTTAGGCACTTACAGTCCAATGTTGCCAAGAAAGAAAAAAATGCCACTCCCACGCCAGGCAGTTAGTATAATAATGAAAGGAATAAGTGAGGCAATTAGTGAGAAAGGAATAAGAAGTCAGATGCAGCAGTAGAAGACCAGAGGTAGAAAATACTTTTATAAATTGGCTGTTTTCACATTAGTTTGGCCTAATGAGTTTCACTCTCGTGTAATAAACAAATACCTGGACAACCTCAGAACCATTGGCAATTGTCGCTGAGAGTTCATGAAGGATAGAGAGATATTCCAGGAAAAAATGCAAATGTAATGCTGGCATTCTTCTTTCTGAGGATAAAAACTTAAGAAAATAATTAGTGTGTAAGCCCCTAGAAAATGACAATGAAATAGGTAGCAGTCAAGAACAAACCAAGGCAAGGAAATTTCATCTTCCCCTGTGATGGAGTAATGGATCTCACAGGCAGGGGACAAGCACTACCCATGAAATACTTTGATTTTGGTACAGATTTGGGCACAGCCTCATGTGACTTTCACAAGCATGTGCAGATTATGAGGGGCACTACCACACCACAGCAGTGTGTCTGCTGGATTGCCTATGAGTCTGCCCCAGGTCTTATGCTTGCACAACTTATTGCTTGCACCAATGGTTTGCATCAAGGAATACATACTGGGCATGCTGCAGTAAGGGGACGGGATTAGAATTCTAATCTAAAGCCTCTTAACTAATACAAAAAATGGTCATGAAGAAAAAAATATGCACTGTAGTCAGGACAAATAAATAAAGGTCTGTGCTTAAGTAGGAATAATCCACTACATAAATACAGACTGTACAATAACCACAGCAGCAGTCAACACGGAGAAAAAGATTTGGCATTAAGTATTACCATCTGAACTTGCATCAGCCATGTCACAAAGTCACAAAGAAAGGTGAGCAGCTTGTAAAAACTAAAGGCAGATATGACCTAGAAACATGACCACCCACTGCCAGCATAGATGAATGCTTCTTTTAAGATGTGGTAGTACAGAAAAACACAAGTACAGCATAAGGGAGGACCATCTCATATCTTCCCATTGGAAGCTTTATGCATTAGTAAGACAAGCTCCTGTTGGGAACTGTACAGCTGTGGCTGATCCTGCCTTTGGGCATGTGGTTGGACTCTGTGGCCTTTCAAGGTACTCAGCCTTACAACTTATGGGTTCTGTCAGTGAAAACCTGCAGCACAGCCCAAAATTGGAGTGGCAGGACTGTCTTCACCAATACCACTCAAGTATTCAGAGAGCAGCAGTGATGCAGGAAGTTGTCTTCTAAATGGCAGTGAAATATGATCCTTCTTTACCTCTCTCTATGAGGTCTGATTTTAGAAGGGAACTCCACTCAAGTATTGAACCACTACACTGAACAAGATGTCCTTGCATTTTGTTTCAGGATTTAGGAGGGACGAGAGACTTAAGCAGAGCAACCTGCATCCATTTAAAGACAGCAGTGAAACACCTTCACAGATAAGGTGCCAAATAAAATCAGAATGTGAAGGATGTGTGTCCAAATTTGGCTCCCATCCTCCAAAGAAAGTGACAAAAGAAATTGAAAATTCAATTCAACAATAGTGGCAGAATGCATTGGGCAGGATGAGTTGTGTAGATAAGAGACTTTAGAGACTCTGAACAAAACAGGTCATGATAATTGTGGCAAGTCCCAGGGGCTGCAAGTGAAGACTTTTCTTTCTCTCTCTCTCTCTGCCTTTCCCACTTCCCAATTCACTTCAATAGGCGTTCCTCTTCCTTCCCCAGGAGGAACTTTCCCAGACACTGAAATCCAGTCATGTCTAAACGACTTTCCATTTTCCTTCTCCCACAGAAGCTTCCCTCCTGCTCCCACTAATAGTTGCTCATATACCTCTCTCTCCACCTTTTTGGTTGGGTGTCCCTTGCCCATCTCCATGGTGGTCTGAGCTTGCCATGGTCCCTGTTGGAAGCATGAGGCAGTAAAGGGAGTGATGGAGCAGGGCAATCTGCAGGAACCTCTCCCTCTCACCATCCCAGCAGTGCCAGCAATAACAGCAGCTGAAGTCTTGTAAGGCAAGGAAAGAAACAAGGAGAGAAGTTGCTCTGCTCAGCGGGTAGCTGCCGAGGCTGGATTCGTAGAAAGCCCACCCTGGTTTGTCTGTGGTGGCAATATACAGCAGTGACTGTAGCCTAAATATTCCCCAGTCTTCGAGCTTTGCACCCTTCCCTTTTTTCTTGGGGAGCATCTTATCCTTGTTTAAACCTCTTGGCATGGGTTTGTTTGATTTTTTTATTATAGCAGAATTTAAGTCTGTAGCAAAGATGACATAAGAGATGTCCCGATGCCACAGACATCTTCATCATACAAAGCAAAACCAACAGAAAGAATGTGAACCATCAAAATGTGTATGATGTGTCTTTGAAGTCATTACTGGAGAAAATTAAATAAATTAAAACTTTCAAAATTCCTCTTCAATTAAATTGCATAAATAGTACCTGAAGCAACAGATACTGGAACAGAGCTGTTACAGCTAAAACAAACAGCTTACACACATTTCATATCCAGAAATTAGAATTCTGTCTGTCAGTGCATTCTTGAGTCTTACGCACTAATTTAGCTACAATGCAGCAGAGCTCACACTGCAGTAATAGAATATTGATTGTACAATGTTCAGAGACAAAGAACTCATGTTGCTGAACTTTACACACATGCATGTTGTTGCAGTAAGAAATCCACATCAATATTCCTTGCCAAATGTATCACAGCACCACTGGGTCTGCTGATGATTTAATTACAAAATATAGAATTTTTGGTGGGACAGAGTCAAGTTCTCATTAAACTAAAATTCCAGTAATGGAAATGACCTTGAGTAAAAGAAAATATTAAATGTTCAAACTCAGGAAAGTGTGATGCTCAATTAGTTCTGCTTCTTTGCTGTTTATTAATATATAGCAATATACTTCAGAGTTGCCAGGGACTTCTCTGAAGATGAATAATATACCTGTAGTGCAAATTTCACATCCTAATTCAAAGTAACCTGCATTTTTGCAAGTCTTCATGGGTTTGAAGCCCTGTGTTAAATGAGTGATAATGAACCAGTAGTCACTGTGAGAGCTTTATTCCTCAGAACAGCTTCCCAAAACACTTCTTCAAAACAAATCAATCATAATACAGGGGTAATTTGAGAGTAATGTGGCCTGTTTGCCCCACATTCTTTGCTTCTACCTCTCCTATAAGCTGCACATCCCACTCCACTGCTGGGAGGCACCAGCAGGATCCACTGCTGCTTGGTGTCTCGCTTCTGTTTCACCACTGAATCTAATCACCCTCCAAAAGATCATCTCTTAACTCCTCTCTAGGATTTCCTGAGAGTGGCATGAATATTATGTGTATTTTAAGGCAGTTTCTATGTAATGGCAGTTATAAAAAGGTAGAGTCAAGCTGTTCTTTGAGGTTCTGTTTCATTGGTGGTGGTGGAGGGAGGGTTGGGCATTTAATCAACTATCACTGACAACTGCTAGACAAAATTCTGGACTGACAGCCAGATCCCCTTAAGCAATTTCCATATTTCTGTTTTCTCATTTTGGAGGGAATAACATTACTCTATTTTGTTCACGGAGCAAATATCCTATTGATGATATATTATGAAAATGCATATCCATTGAGCATACTCTGGGACTGCAAGTATCTTTTAAAAAATCACTGGAAATAACTTTGAGACACTCAGAATACTTGCTGTAATTTTTAGCTATGCAATGCACAGAACTTCATAAGCAAACAAGTTCTGTATTCTCACATTTTTGACTACAGGTGTATTTCAGTAGCCTATGTAACAGCATTTACTGTTAAAGTAATAGCATAGAAATAGAGTGAGATCCTGCTCCCATCCATTTGCTTCTTCTCTCCCATTATGCTTTTACTGTCCTTTCATCCTGCAGAGACAAATGTTGATTACCCCCCACAAATTACCATTTCCCACTCCAATATACAGCACAGGAGTAAAAAAATACTACAGCCTGTGTTTTTGACATCTTCTCTGAGGTCCCATTAACTGTTAACTACAGCATTTGACTTCAGAGGCAAACCTCCTTTAGAGAAGGAGAGATTGGTACCATTAGAAGTTCAACCTTCCACCAGTAACAAATATTTCCTTTAAAATGTTTATAGTTATTTAGATCCTAAACGTCTTAATTTGACCTAAGAATAAAAACATGGTATCTATCTTTTTGATTAGTATTCCTTATGGCCTTCTATGTAATTACCTTAAAAGTGTTTACAGAAGATACTGCTTGCAACCAGCTTTTGTATCCCTTTGTATTGTACCTTCAAGGCATTAGTTTCATATACTATAAAGCACAAGAAAGATGCCTTTATTACCACAATTCATTAGAATGTGCTAAACAGTGCCAAATGAAGAAGCATTTTTTACAATTATTGTTATTACCTAGTGTAATTCACATTTTGCTGACTAGGAAGAAAGTTATCTTTTAAAATAAGCTATTGTGAAAGTGAAGTGTTATTATAAACCCTCATGTAGAACAAGCCTGAAGGCTCTTTAAATTTGCCACTTTGTGTTTGAAATCTATTAACCTGTACCAGCACCAGCTTAACTAATCTTGAACATTTTTGCAAGAAAAGTGCACCAATCTTATCTAGCATCTAAGACACCAGCATGGGGGGGAAAAAAATGGAATTCTGCTGGAGGAGCTAATTTCAAAAAAATAATCTTCCCACAACTGGAAATATTTTTTTAGTGGATGGACAAAGTACACTAAGAGTTTTCATCTTGCATTTCACATTTTAATAGTTGTCAGGATTCAAATAACAAAAACAAAGCTCCTCCTATATTGTTGTAGAAAACTTCTGAGGGATGAAAAAGCTGTAGAAGAGCCCATCTGGAGTAGTTTCCTTAGGATTTTTGGCTAGTGGAAGAGGAAGTGCTGCCGCAACATAGAGAGTTAAGAAAGCTTCATGTTTGATAGTGCTCTTTAACCCACTCAGTCAGATTCCCCAGCAGTTGGTTAAATGGGGACATACCTCCTTCCTTCTTTCTGAACACTTGTACCTGAGAAAAATTTGCTCTGGTAAACAGCAGGGCTACCTCTTTTTGTGTCTCTGTGGAGGGAGAACACAGATGGAAGAAGTTGCAGAACAAGAGATTTAGCCCCAGTTGCCCAGCACAGCCAACATATTGGGCCATTTGCTCCATGTGTTAACAGTCTGCTGAGCCTAGAATTTGTTATGTCTCTTCTCCAGCACAGAGAAGTCTGTCTGAAAGACTCTGCATTAGCACAGAAAGAATCCAGGGTTGAGAGATAAGAATCATAAGACTTCAATAAAAGGAACAGCACAAGATCACTGTCCTTGCCTATTGCATGTAAAATCAATAAACTTTGTCTCAGTAATAATGACAAAAGCTGAAGAAGGCTCTGAGGAGGCTCAGAGGGAAGAAGTTCTACAAAAAATATAAAATAAATTATGAAAATAGGTTTCTGTGTCTCAGAAACAATGTCTGCAGTAACAGACAGTGGAAAAACCAGGCAAATCAAACCTCAGGACTCCTTAGGTTCTGTGAAGAGCAACAGTTCACAAATGAAAATCGTGCATGCCCAAGGAGTCGAGATGCTGTGACAAGATGCTTCTTGAGGACTTCCAAAGCAGAGAGACTTCATTCACACCAGGAAACTGTCAGTTGGTTTTAGCTGTAATTTAAACAAAATAAATTAAAAATATGAATCTGCAGTGCTAAATATCAGCAGTCACATATGATGGTATGATCAGAACTGGAGATTCCGTGAGTCATAGCACTGACAACATTCTTTGACACATACACAGTTGTAAGGGTCTTTTATAGAAACCCTGAGACCAAAACCATGGAAATCATCATGCTCAGAGAGCACTGGCTTTCCCCTACATGTTCTCTCTTGGCACTAAGGTATCTGAAAAGTTGCTGACATTTTCCAGTCTGGTTTCCCCCAAGCCACTTAGATCCTTTGTGTATTGGATGGACATCTATATCATCTCCAGAAGGTCAGAGAAAAGAGAAACTCTTGACACTACAGCAGACCAGAAATATTCATAGAATCATAAAATTGTTTGGGTTGGAAGAGGTCTTAAAGATTATCAGTTCCAACACCCCTGCCTTGCATTTTCACTAGACCACATTGAACCACTCAGCCTGGCCTTGGCCCCACAGGGTAACCTGTTCCACTGTCTCACAGGGAAGAATTTTTTCCTAATAACCAATCTCAATCTACTGCCTTTCAGTTTAAATCCATTCCCCCTTGTCCTATCACTACATTTGCTATGTGAGTGAAGACAGAAAAAAACCAAAGAAACACGCATTCAAGGATGCCTGTATTTGGTATTACTCTTGTTTCAGTGACAGAGTTTTGCAGTCAGTTCATGAATAGAACAAAATAATTGAGGCAGACCTAAGAGAAGAGCAGACTGGATTTAGACCCAAAAGATGATGTGTGAATCATATTTTTGGTCTAAAAATACAGGAGAGATTGTCCAATAGCAAAAACCACATGCCGCAAACATCAAATATTTTAAAAAGTATTTGTCAGCCTGTGGTGCAATTGACTCTGGACCATTTTAAAGCAAAATAGTGTGCCACTAAAAACTATAACCAACATCAGGGTTTCACGTTAAGGTACACATTGTGTGGTCAAAAGAAATGCAGGCTTGATAATTTTTTAAAATGGTGTTAAGTGATGGTATACTTCTCTTTAGCACTGGCACCAGCTATTATATTATATACAGTTAAAACAAGCACGTACACAGGGCAGGCAGACACAACACTGGCACTGCCTGTCTTGACTGCACATTAGAAGAATTAGGTTTTAAATAAAGACACTACGCTTCCCAGTAACAGAGAAGCTGATTTGAAAGCTGTGGCCAAAAAAATACATAGGGCTAAAGCTCTGACAAATTTAATTTTAAAAGTCCACAAAGGTTCATGAGAATGTGTTTTCTCCTCTCCTCTTTCCTGGTGTGGACATTTTGCCAGGCCCTTGATATCTTAATCTGAATAAGTCCCCTCTCTCCTCATGACCCAGAAGAAAACAACTTCCTCACCCTCTGAAAGATGCCCCAGTCCTTGCCCAGCTCTTCTGCATCGACATCTCTCTAGATGAAGTGCTCCTTTAAAGCAAACCCATGTAACAGAAATCAGATTACATACTTTGAAAGAGACAGGATTTTTTTTCCTCAGAAGGGAAAAGCATTACTAATTGGTAAGGCCAGACTACAGGCTCTCAATCCTACTTCCAATTAAAAATAGTGATGTGAAGCCTGGAAATCTACCCATGCACAAGAAGGCATCAAAATGCCTTCAAAAGCACATAAATCAGTAAAATACCAGGCAATAGGAAATTAATTTTTAATGAAAGTTATAGCTGGCCACAGACTTCAACAGCCCACTATTTCTAAAGGTACCTAGAAGGAAACCTGGGACATGTTAAAAACACACTTAGAGTCTGTCAATGTCAATGCATCATTGGGAAAATAAAGGGAAGTTGAGGAAGTGGATGGACAGTCATCTGTTAAACAGCATGTTGAGAGGAAACACAACTGTTTTAACAATATGTAACACCAAAAGGATGCAAGTGAACCAGCCCAGACAACATAGGCAGAGCTCTGTCTGTGCTTAAAGCAGTGTTCAGCCATTCAGGAAAGATTCAGAGCTGCCTATTGGCTTTTTGGATAAATGAAGATTTAATTCGTCACACTGCAGTAATTGATGCACTGACTTGTAGTCAATTCTAGGAAGCTTCTGGGTGTAGTTTGCAATGAAACCATTGAAAAATGGAATTCAGGAGCAGTCAAAGGGGGAATACTTGAGCAGACAGTCTACTCTTGTGTCTGAGGAGATTGGAGCAAATTCCAGTCTCTTGAGATGTAATAGAAGTTCCATTAATTTCAAAAGCATCCAATTGTCTTACAATTGCAAAAGTTTCATTAGGGACAGAAGCAGGAGTAGGGCTGAACAAAAAACTCAAGATGATGTTTTCCTTTTTTAAAAAATTTTAATCACCAGCTGCTTTAGTCATGTGAAAATACCACTTGCAAGTTAACACAATTCTTTATTAAAGAAAAGCAGTACTCCCTCCTTAAATATTTATGAAACATAGCATTGTAAAAATAATCAAGATTAACTTTTGAAGCACAGTTGTAATGTTAAATTAATTATATTCCAATTCTTAATTATTTGAACAATTTTAGCAAAATTTTCAATGTGATTCAACACCTGCTATTTTTGTGTGCCTTTTTCCATAGGTCTCATTAAGTAAGGACTGGAAATAGGACATTGAACTGACATCTTTACTATACGATTCTTTTCACATGTTCTTGAGAATTTTGTATGTGTGTATTTTTTCTTATGGATTTCAGTAAGTTTTGGCCTCTTTTTATTAGCACTTATCTGAATGGCATGTTCATTTTTAAAAAAAGGCCTTTTTTCTGGTTTTGCAGATTGTGTAAATTTAATGTATTCTGTACCAGCTCCCCAATAAAATAAAACATATAATGACATTATCCAGTAACTTGAGTATTTTACTGACTTTATATTCTGGCAGTATGTTTCATGCCTCATTTGGTCGAAAACTCATTAGCCTAGTGCAAAGCATGTTTTAATGCAATAGGTTAAGACTTCTTCCCCGACTAACTTGAGTCAGTTATTTTCTATACTTTCATGCTCAAGTTAATAAATTGTAAACTTTCAGCTCCTCAGTTTTCTCTGATCTCCTTTGCATACCATTTATTGGTAGCTCTATATTTTGACAGAGAAAAAGGAGATGAAAGTCAAATCATCCCCTTGGGTTCATGGAATAAATGTTGCCATCATATAATCTGCATTCTTATGGGGCATTATATTTTATTGAGTTCTCAAATTGTAACAAGAGCATTCACTGAAACACAGAAATGCCAATAGGAAATAACACTGAAGAGCAAATAGCTGAGAAATTTCAAAGCCAGTTTAACGAGTTTTAGTCACGATTTTGGATTTGATAGCTAAAATTTCCTGGAAGATCTGCTGCTAGGATCTAGTGTATTCTAAAATCAGACATAAAAGTAGATTGCTAAAAGGCTTTTTAATTATAGTTGTGTATGTGCCTGCTATATATAAGTATGCATATGCAGTAGGTTTTTGGGTTAACCAAGTGACAACTAAGGGAAACTCAGGAGTAGATCCTTCAGCAATTCTGTGTTGCAAACTTCAAGACACCTGAGATCAGTGTGTCATGGCCCTAGCTCCAATATTCAAAGAACTGACTGAGTCTAGACTTGAAAGTAAATAGAGTAATTGGGAGAAAAGCACTGAGTTCTTATTAAGGTCATTGAACAAGAGTGCAGTTAGCAACACATTATTTGTGATTATAAAGCAGGAGCCAACAAAACAGTGGTTTCATCATGCACACTATAAGGGATGGAAAACACAAATCTTAGTCCTACAGTGTAGTTACTGGGGAGCAAATGTGGAAGTTTTTGGAAGAAAAATTGACATTTTCAAGGATCTGGCTATGTTAGAGGATCTAGAACACAAATAATAAATGCCTTTCTAATATTACACTTTTTTTCCCCAAAATTGCACCCCTAGATAGGTTCACAGGATTGGAGAATCACAGAATACTAGACATTGGAAGGGACATCTGGAAGTCACCTGGTTCAACCTTTTCCTAAAGCAGGGTTTCCCAGAGCAATTGCCCAGATCCATTCCCAAAAGACTTTTGAATATTCCAAGGATAGAGGCTCCACAGCCCCTCTGAGCAACCTGTACCAGTACTTAGTTACTCTGAGATAATTCAGCCTGAATGGGGGTGTTGCTCTGCTGACCTAAAGAGGAAAAGGCTTTTCCTAGTATCCTGTTTGAGCCACTCTTACTTGGTTCAGTTAAAGTTCCTTGTCTGCCTAGTTCCCTCTTCTTAGTCATATACCCATAGGTATTGGGGGGCTGTTGTTAGACCCCAAAAACGTTGTCCCTGAAGACAAATCAGACCTCATCCCTCAGCCTCTCCTCACAGGGCAATCCATTTCCAGTTGTTATTAAATGTACATTTGTCCTCACTGAATTTCCCCCAGTTTGTTTCCCTAGCCATATGCATTTGTACAAATACAGTTAGGGAGGTATCCCTCTGCAAAAATTCTGGAGCAGCCACTGGGCCACCAGAGCCACTGACATCTCTTTTGTGACAATTCCTTGGCAAGGGTGGAGCAAATAATCCACATTTTAATCCATCCTAGTGAGGTACTGAGAAATCTTCATGAGAAAAAGTATGCAATTATCTCCAGTGATTTTACCAGGGTTTGATATCATCACTTCTGATGTAAGTCATGCATTCGCTTCAGGTCCACATGTACGCTGTACATATTGCTGTCAGCTATTAGTGAGATTATTGTAGCCCAAAGATGCTGTCACAATTGCATAACAAAAGGAGCAAAATTATAGGAGTAATTTATAGGCCAATAAATATCACACTAGAGGGAAAAGGAAAATGAGCTTGTAGTTACTTAGGATTGCCTACAAAAATTAGGGTTTGAAAACTAATATAAGCATGTGTAGGAATGACAGACAGAAGATAATTTGCTCGTTTGATACCATCTGCACGCATCTTGTTCATCATCCCAGGACAAAAGCCCTGAGTATGCTAAAACAACTTTTATTAAGTATTTTATTAATATTCAGAGAATGAATACATGTCTTCCGGAATAGAATCATTCCATTCTGAATCTGTAACAAATTTTTGAGAGATACATATATATCCATTAAGCCAAAAATCAAGTGATTCTGCTAGGCATTTTCTTACCACCTCACTCCTGGTGAGCTCTTCTGTCTCCTTTGGCTTTGAATTCCAATGTTCTGTTCCTCCCACATCATGGAATATGATTTATTTGGATCTACATCATTGCTTATGTGGATCTAGAGATAAACCCTATTACAAATAAAACATCAACCTTTATGTACAAGTAAAAGCAGAAATTCACAATAATAAATATAAGTAATTTTTGTGTGTAACATAACAAATGACAATCTCTACATAAGGTTTATTTGGTACTTGTTGGGATAACCTTCATAATTTAGCTTTGGCTTTTGCTTCTCTTGAGTAATGTGAGGATCTCATGCTCATGCTAATAAATTCTTTATATTACACCACCATGTCTCCCCTTTACATAATTCATCATGCATGGTTTGGAGGGTTTTTTTGTCCTGTGTTTCATATCCAGTCCAATGCACTTCTGTTTTCCTGAGGGAGATGGATTGGAGAAAAATACGCGAACAGAAAAGGGAGTGTTGGCACAGCACAGAGCTTACTTATGCAGGCACACACAGCACATGTTCTCTTTAACTGGAGCTGAGCAATAGCTGAATAATTCTGACCCAGCATATCTGCTTTAAAGCATTGGAACCACTTAAAAAGTTATACATAAAGCAGGAGAAGGAGAAAAGAAAACAATATTAACTCCAGGGTCTTCAAACTACACCTTTTTTTTCTTTTTTTTTTTTTCTTTTTTTTTTGAGAAATAAGTATCCCTCCAAGTTGATTCTCCTTAGCTTATTCAAATTCAAAAGTTACAGATGAAGGTCACATCTGAAACATCCTATCAGGATTTTTTAGTGAAGACTCATTAAAAAGAGATTGTCTCTCCAGAATACAACAATGTGGAAAGCCATGTTTATTTGCTTTCCACGGTGTCCCTCCTGTACACTCACTTTGCATCCTTATCCTGCATAATATTTTTCAAGAGCCTTTAAGGTACTGTGAACAAACTGCAGTATTCTGAAACTAATTAATCTGTGGCACATTTGCAACAAGAAACGCATCTCATTATAGATATATATTGCTGTAGTGAAAGAACAGCTTAATCTTCCTAATATCTAGTCTTACAGGGTTTATTACATGGCTTCTGGGATGCTAATTCTTCACTTTCTTGACTATTTCTCTAATGATTGATAAATATTCTTACAAAGATATTCAGGTGAGCTCATTACTCAGTTTCAAGCTATTTAAATTGTGATCATTAATGCCTGTGAAGTGTAACAAAAGCTAACATGCAGCTGTGAGGCCCAGGTCACAATCAGAGGATGTGGCATTTCCTGGTGTCCTGCCTCCGTGCCTTACAATTTACTGGGAGCTCAGTAGCTACACTCAACTTTGCAGGTAAGCACACTAAAAATAATAAGAAAATAAGAGAGATATGACTGTGGTAATAATATTAGGTGACTGCAATAAATATTAAAACAGTATCACAAATTACTCTGATTTAAGATAAAGCAACCAATCATTTGTAAGTGTTGCACAGATCAAGTATTAAAATCTGGGGTTGCAGAACAATAAAATGGTGCTGAGTTGTACTCCATTAATCTCACTGAATATAAATTCTTCTCCTTCCTATATCCTCTCTTCCATGCACTAGTATTTTTCCAGTGGTACACAATAGTAGTTACAGAGGGTTTTGCAGATGAAGTGGAAATATTAATTTTAAAAAGTGAGAGTCTACAGCTCTGAAATCTCTTTTTTTAAGAAATGATGACCTTTCTGTATTGGTGGGAAAACACAAAGCTGCAATTCTTCAATGCAAGCACCACGTGGATAATACAGATTTTATATTTTTCTTCATCTTTCATAATTTAAGCAGTTTTTTTTTAGAAATTACTCATGCTACCTATGGTACCATTTTCAGCAAAAAAAAAAAAAATTCTAAAAATAATTGTCAGGTGACTTGAATGTTTGCTAAGTGGCTGATTTACACACAAATACCTGCAACTGTCTGTACCCATGACTGTTAGTGTATGAATGGTATTGTCATAATTTTGTTTCAGCTACTGTATTAAAGGCCAGATCCAATACCATATGACAGAAACTTCTGCGCATCATAAATATTCAGAGCAAGAAACTGCAAACAACCATCCAACTCATTTAGTAACTGATTATAACTATCAAATACTTGCACAGAAATGAATGCACAAATGTATGCAGAAGACCAGTTTTAGCCATAATATATTTGCAAGGAGTACAATACCCAGCTCAAATCCTTATACAAATATTTGCCCCAGATAGAGTTCCCCCAAGATAATTCTCCCTTTTTTCCCCTTAAGTTATTTTTGTTTTCCTCTCAGCAATAGCAGTATTCACAGCGCATAGCAGGAAAAAAGCTAATTTAGAAGAATGAATCACCAAACCCTTTCACAGCCTGTCAATATAATATCAATACTTCTAATTGCTATTGTTTATATCATTAACAACCCATTCAAATAAAGCTGTTTAACGAAGATATGTTATCAGGTGTGGTATGTTACCATGACAGATTCATTGTGGATTCCAGGAGAGATACAGACTTCAGAGGGAAATCTCCTCTTACTTATCAAGCAGAGCTGTTGAAACCTTGACACTTCCAATTTGCAGAGATCTATGCGAGCCCTTCCCCTGGCATGGGTCCAAGCCTCTTGAATTTCACTGTGAGCCTTGGGTTTGAATTAGTCCAAACCCCATAATAATGTTGAGCCAAAATTGTTAATTTATGCCAAATTCACAGAGCCTTGAATGGTTTCCATTTCTTGTTAAATTAGTGCTGTACAGCTGGCTTAAAAATTGGTTCAAGTTTGGCAGTAAACCCGCAAATTAAATCTGACTCAGCTCTGTACCCACACTAAATCATGCCTGGTGGGTGCAAACCCACATGGGGAGGGGCAATCAGGGCTCCCACTGCAGGGACCAGGAGGAGCAGCCCAGGGGCAGATGTGGAGAGCACTCAGTCTCTTCAGCTGCAGCAAGCGTCCCCTTCCAGCCTGATCCCTGCTGAAATGACTGGATAACTGGATATAAGCATATCCTACTTTCTACCATGGACATTGCTCCTCCTCAGGCACTGTCACATTTTCCTTCCTTACATTTCATCTAGCTGTTTTGTCCTCATTATGATAGCAATTAATATATTCCCATCATCTACCACTAACTACATTTCAAGGACAAAAACCTCAAGATACCATTTTTGTTCTGGATTAGAGCTGCCTGAGGCAGAGCATAGCTGTGCCAGCTCCCTGGGATGGAGTGCTCTGACCAACAAATGAAGATTGTCCAGCCTGGGACAATGGTGGCAGTTCCCACTTCCAGCTTTCTGCCCCCCTTCCCTTCCTCCACTGCAGGGCTGACAGAGACCCTCAGGTGGGGACACTGTGCCACACAACGAGGTGAGCTGGCACTTGTCCCCCATCACCTCAGTATAACAGCACACAAGCTAAGGGAGCCAAGCAACAGCTGAGTCATCCAACAGGAGAAGAGAGAAGCTCCAAAAAACAGTGAGCTAAGCAGACACTCAGGAATGACTGTGGCTTCCCCTGTTGTAAATCTGCATAATTTCTGAAGGCAGCAAGTCAAGTGTCAGGAACATTAAGTCACCTCTGCTAGACCTGGTTGGTTTTTTTTTTCCCCACAAAATCTAAAATCGGATTTGCTAAAACTCAGACACAATTTTGAAACGTGAAGACTTACCAATTTTTCAGTAACGTTCTCCAATATAAAACAAAGCATGAAGAAAAAATGTTTTCAGATCTTTATTAGTCAAGATAAGAATGGAATCCAAAAATTGCTTCAAAAGCAACTTATCTATATTTTTTTACACATTTTATTACAAAAAGTACATTAATATAAATATGTCCCTTATTTTACCCAAACTATTTTGTATAGTATTCACTTATTTTTCTGTATTCACAACACTTAAAAGAAAAAGGATATTTAGATCTGTCATAAAGTTGTCTGTTTCAGAAAGTGCCAGCTGACAACTAAATCCGGTGTCTGTAGCAACCAGTTTGCACACTGCAGGCACCCATATCAAAGTTGTAAAGTCTGCTGACTTAAATCAGCAGCAAAGTAATGCAAAAATAAAAATAAACATAAACCAGAAAACTTCGAGTTTTATTTTATTTTATTGCCTGGGCAAAGCACATAGCTCCTGTTTCCAGATGTGCTTACAGTAAGCAGTACAGCTGCTCTTGGTTTCAGAGCCATGCAATGAAGACAAACATCAGCAAGTTGTCTGAAGACAGAGGATCTTAATTTAGTTTTTGTTGTTAAAAAAAAAAAAAAAAAAAAAAAAAAAAAAAAAAAAAAAAAAAAAAAAGGAAACA
>JAOTQP010001546.1:62559916-62571193 GCA_026413545.1 Cichladusa arquata
AATTAAGTTACTTTTTTATAAATATGGTACCTAGAAGTTTCACACAAGCCTTGACTTTTACTTCTAAAACTTTCTGTGTCTTAAAGCACTTATTTTAAAATCATGTTTTTAAATACATTGCTTCACAAGCAGTGCATTAATTATAATATAAAAGAATAAATAATACACTATTAAAAGATTTTGTTAAGAGCACAACTGTGCTAAACTTTGCAAACATAGTTTTTACATGTGATTCCAATTCAGGCCTCAAAAGTTTAGCTGCCTGGTTCTTCCAGTCACTGTTCAAGAACAGAAGAGGAAATTTAATAGTTCTAGTATTCTACTTTTAGCATCCAAATAGTATTTTCTTATGCCGCTGACACTCTGACACCTGTGATTACTTATTATGCTATAGGTGTACTATTTATTTTTAAATGCAACTTTCAGCCCATACATCTTTATTTGTTCACTTGTTTCCACTAAAAGAGTGTCAAATATTTTTGCAGCTAAGAGCTTCCTGCAGTTTGAGTATCTCGTGCTGGAAAAAGAATGTGCCCATCTGAAAATTACAACTTGTGCTTCATGTAAAGCTGTTGTAATTACACATAAGCAAAGACATATTTTACTAATGTCTATTCTACATTTTCATACCCTGTGAAAGACCAGCCTATAGCAGCTGTCCAATGGAAAGCCAGGGAAATAAAGCTTATACTGATAAATTCCTGCCTCGGAAGACTAATGTTTATCATGGCAAAGTGATGAATAAGCATACTAAATTTGGTCTGTAATAAAAGGTAGCTTCTAAATCACAAAAGATATGTGAAAATCACCTTTGTGAAATGAAAGAAAATATCCAAGTCCAGGTACTAAATAATCAAACCATCAGGGATTCAAATTACTCTTAATAAGTAACACAGTCTGAAATTTTCATCTCTAAGTCACCTATTAAAATCCAGCTAAATTCAATAATAAAAGATTATTGCTGTTTAATTACAGATTCCTGAACAAGAAAAAAGAGTGCATCTAAAGGTAAAGGAAGGCCAAGGACAGATGGAGTCCTTCAATTGGAAATCCACTGATTTTAAAGAAGACACTTCTGTTAATGCCAGACATAACAGATTACCATTTTTTTCCTCTGCCCTAATGGACAAACTACTTCCATACTATACTTGAGTAAGCTGGGAAATTTTTCTCCCAAAGCATGCTAAATCATCTCTGTTCTTCACAGTGATGCATCCATAAGGAAGGAGCTTCCCCACATAAAAACCTTGTGTCTGGAGGAGGGGCTTTACATGGATATGGCTTTTATGAGAGAGAAATAATTTTTTGAGGATAATATAATAAGCAGTGGCTTGAGGGAGAAAAAAAACCTCAAAGGTATTGGGGGGCTGACTCCATTCTTGCTTACATCAGTTTAAAACCAGCTGAACAGCACAGACTGTCAGTGCCCAGCATGAACATTCCAGAGTGCATGGCATTGCCAGGCTGTGGATACTCTCTTACCTGTTCATAGGGTTAAAAATTCCCTGCAAAGCTAAAAGCCAAAGGATGGTCAGGACTATAGGATGCATCTCCAGTAAGGGATGGATGTAAATCACTGGGGGTAGAAAAAGATCACTTATCAGCACTACACGCAAGAAAACTGATAATGAACAGCAGCTCAGTGCACGTCACCACTGCTTTTGAACCAACATTGTGGTGGAAACCTTTCAGAGTGCAATTCAGTTTCTTTTCATTAATGCAGTGGCTGGAAACTGCATACATGTCCTAATGTTTTACTCAGTGCTTGTGAGAGAATTGTAGGAGAGAAAAGCCTGTTTTCACTAATAGTCCATGCTTTAAGAGCAAGGATACAGACAAGCACACACTGTTGTCAGGCAAGAGTGGTCTTTCTCTTGGTATTATACACCAGTTAAATCACTTGCCTGCTTCCCCATCCAATTCAAAAAATGAAATCTCCAGAGCTTTCCTACACCTCTGGAAGGAACTACTGGTGCTTGTCTGCTGCTCCTGGGCAATGATTCTATGATTACTCTATAAGCTCCAGGAATTTTCTCTGTTGCAGATGGAGAGAGATCATCTCTTCCAGGAAAGATTCAGAACAAAAGCAAAAAGCAGCTATACTTTTTAAAATCTGAATGGGCTTCTCTTTTCCAACTGACTTTTCCCACAGGAGTCCATGGAAACGACACCAGAGGGAGGGTTGCCTTTCTCCAGAGTTCACACTTTCCCCATACTTTGTCTATCTTTACAAGAAGCCAGAAAAGGAAAGAGAAAACTTGACTTTAATTTATGTTGCTTTGTAGGTATTTTCTGTAATATTTATTAGCAACAAATTTGCATATATCTTTTTAACATATATTGGACTACTCAGTGTCTTGACCTCCTAATTCACAGGCAAGAAGAATGACAAATTACAACAGAAAAAAAGAAGCATCAGCTGATTCTAATGTCTATATTAAAAACTATATTATCATCTTACGAAACAAATTTTTATAAGATCATATATAGAACCAAGAGTTTTATACCAATAGTTTATATTTAATATAAAAATGGCTAGAAGTTATTTTTGATTATGGAATACTGTAGGTACTTTCTGATACCTAGATGTGACTGCATTCAACACTCACTAAAGTTTCCCAGTAACATTTTATGCATTTTAGTCTAACAAGGAAAGCAATTAAGGTAAAAGAAAGAGGGGAGGGAAAGAGGGTATATGACTGCCCATATACCTGAGCACAAGGAAGAAGCTGGAGAATTAGTGGGATCACAGGACTTTGCTAAAGAACACTCAGAAGATGGTCAAGCATAAACTTTCCTCTTCTTGGTTTGTTTCTTCATTTATCAACATTATTTCGGTCCTATATTCCACTACATTCTGAAAATTCATCTTCATCAAGGCCCAAGAAGAGCCACACCCCTCCGACTCAGAACTTGAGACTAACTGAAACTGAAACACATTTTAACAGTCTACAGAGCACTAGAGTTCGACCTCAAGATCCCTTTTGATTACTATAATCAACCTGAGTATAATTGATCATAGAATTTGATTTATGTTTACCAACACCTGAGTTCTGCACTTAGGGAAAAAAAAAAAAAAAAAAAAAAAAGCAAGCATTTTTGCTTGTCCATTCATTGGTTCATTGGAGTTTTATGCACTTCAATGCACACAGTGGAGTTTTCAGTCATAGAATCATAGAATTAATGATTTGTGTTGGAAGAGAGCTTAAAAGATCACCTAGTGATCTTTTAGATGGGCAGGGACACCCTGCAGTAGATCAGGATTTCAAAGCTCCATCCACCTGGCACAACTGCACCTGGAGAGAAGAGTGAGCATGTGTGAGAGGAAGAGCCCTGCAGACACCAAACTCAGTGAAGAAGGAGGTGCTGCAGGCAGGGAGCAGAGATCCCCTGCAGCCCCTGGTGCAGAGCAGGCGAGGCAGCTGTGCCCCTGCAGCCCAGCAGGGTCCATGGGGAGCAGAGATCCCCTGCAGCCAGTGGAGGAGCCCACCCTGGAACAGGTGAATGCCCCAAGGAGGCTGCAACCCCATGGGAAGCCCACGCTACAAGAGAGTCTTGGCAGGAGCCATGAGCCTGTGGAGAGGAGAGCCTGTGCTGGATAAGGCTTCTGGCAGGACTTGTGACTCCAGGGGGACCATACAGAGAAGTCTCTACCTGAAGGACTGCACTCCATGGAAGGCACATGTGCTCCTCACAAACAGCAGTTCGTGAGGAAGTGCAGCCTGTGGGAAGGACTCACATTGGAGAAATTCATGGAAGACTGTCTCCCACAAGAGGGACACCATGCTGGACCAGGTGAAGTGTGTGAGGAGTCCTCCCACTGAGGAGAAAGGGATGTGAGAAACACGTGATTAACTGACTGCAACCTGCCTTCTCCATCCTCCTGCACAGCTGCAGGGGAGTGGGAAGAGAATTCAGGAGAAAAGTTGGGCCTGAGAAGAAAGAAGGGGTGGGGGGAAGGTGTTTTTATGATTTGGTTTTATTTCTCAATATGCTACTCTGATCTGACTGATAATAATTTTAATTGATTTCCCCAAGTCAAGTCTCTTTCATATGTGATGATAACTGGTTAGTGATCTCCCCCTGTTCGTATCTCAACTCAGAAGCCTTTCACTATGTTCTTTCTCCCCTGTCCATCCAAAAAGAACAGTAATAGAGAGGCTTTGGTGGATAGCTAGCATCCAGACAGGGTCACTCCAACACAATGTATGATTTTATTACTATTGTAAAAGCATCTGGCTGGTATTTTTTAATTTTAAAGCTGATTACTTCACAGATTCCCAAATGCTTAGACTGTCTTTGCTCTATTTCTCCACCTCAATGACAAGCGGCTCAGATTAAATCTCCACAGCTAAAAATTGAAGGAGCAAAGGATAAGGAGCACTAGACAGGCCTGACACAGGACACAACTCAGCAACTTCTATTTATGGATCCACTTTCCATAACCACCCATCCTGTTTTGGGAAGGACAGTAGAGCAACTCACTTTATGTTAATGCATTAACCTAAAGCAACCTATTCACATTTCCTTGTTCTTAGTAGTATGTCTGCTTTACTTATGTGTTGAGGCATTCATCTCAGTATTTAATTCACTGCATTAACCATTCACAAGCCACAGACCAGTATGGTAGAAACACTGCTGTCCCAGTGGCTTAACCTCCAAAAATGCTAATAAACAGATTCAGCTGCAGGGAACAACTCTGCTCCTGTGTAGAATTTGTTAGTCAAGGATTCAGAGCACACAACCAATACTCCATCACACAGATTATTTCTACCTCCAAGTAAGAAATACAACTGCCTAAAATAGGATGGAATTAGGCAGTGTCTAACCATCACAAAACTGACTCTAAGAAAGACCAAACCTGTAACTTTGAAAGGCTTACACTATTCCAGCATCTTCCCTACTTAATGTGCACCATCATGGTCAAATCTGGATGATCACAAGTCAGTAGGGCTAAGAAGTGCTGGTGTGCAGAGGGCATGAGGGAGAGCTGGCTTAAGGTCTCCTTCTTGCCTCTGGCTAGTGCAAGAGACAGCTATAAAGACATCCTGTCCAGCTATGAGTTGTGACTCTAGCTGACAATACATAATGTCTTGTGACGGCATCTGGTTTCCTGACAGGGTGCCTCAGGGATAGATTTTTGTTTCCAAAAGCCTGCTTTATATTTATTCCCCCTTTTCCTTCCACACAAACACATTCCTAAGAACTTCTCTCTGCTGTCAGTTTTCGGCAGTCCATTTACCACATGGTCCATATTCCATGGACAAATCACCATATTTGTGTTGACAACCTTGAATTATGGTCTGTCAGGCCTCTAGTTTCCCCTCATGGAAGAAAATTACTGGACCAACGATCCTGGCAGAATATACCAATAGAGCCACCTCCAGGCTGGGGGGAGATGGTTTCTTCTGTGCAGGTTACAAAAGGAAGGGATAGTACCCATTGTGCTTCAGGACAATTGGATATAGGGACATAATGTAGGTAAGTCTATAGCCTGAGTGTTGCATCCTTACCTGATGGGCAATGGACTTTCATGAAGCTATTGCCTGTCTGTGAGACCAGAGGATGGCTACACGTGGCACAAACACATCAGTGATGGAGTGAACAGCCAGAGGTGCAAAAAGGCCTTGATGGTAAAGGTGTGGTTGCTGAAGTGCCTTGTGGAGGCCCCTCTACAGCCCCAGTTGGACTCTTGATAGGACAGGACAGGTGACAGGACAAGTCAGCACTGGCCTTCCTCACTGCAACCACCCTTCTCAAAAACAGAACAAAACAGCGTAGTGCTGGTCATTCTGAGGAAAACACTTAACTATTAATTTTTCTGTGCACTTGAGTTCTGCACTATCAAATGTCACTATAAAGTGAAAGAGAGGAGGAAATGTGAGGCAACACAAGACAGAAAATCTTTCTTTGAAGAGATATGGTGAGATTGTAGTAAAAGACATCACAACACCAAACCACTACTGATAAAGATTTTTAAAGACCATTGTCTGTTTTTTCAAAAGCTGTCTGTTCCAGCTGTCACAGAGGCATAGAATAGGTCATGACAGCCCAAACCATTAGAGAAACATGACTTTACCCTGCTGCTAGCTAGGATGGATTTACTCTTTCTTCCACTGCAACTACAGAGAAGAATAAACTACTCGCAGATGATTAAATGCGGTGTGGTAAGCTTTGTTATCCATCAGGAAACACCTCTCACTAGTAAAGAAAAAAAAAATCTAGTTTAAAGATCTGTTTTCAGGGCAGTTTGCAAATCAATGTCTTCCTAATATAGGTCAACAATAAGGTGCATGCCTGTGAAAATTATTTGCCTCTATGCTAACCCATGGGGGAGAAAGGTGGAACAAGGTAAACCTGTATTAAATGGGTGATTCTAGGAGCATGACAACCTTACCTAGATGCCTCATGCTGTTCTGTTTGGAATTTGTCCTCTGTGTTCATGTACATACGTTAACAATTAACTAATTTTGCTGTCTCTCATCTGTTGATTTGAATATATACGGGGAAAGAAGAGCCAAATTATTTTCATTTGAGCAAAATAGCTAGTGTCAATGATGAGTCAAAAATAAGGAACAGACCATGCATATTTTTCAGATGTAGCCAGTCACTGGTTAACTTGAGATAATGGCAGAAATTACCTCTTATGGTAGATATAGTATCTAAATACACTGTTGTTCATTTACTGTTAGACTGTTACTTTCCATGTTTGCAACTGTGCCAAAGGTAGATTCCCACCCTGCTGGCAGGGACATTAAAGGAATAGCTCAAGTAAAAGAGAACTAGAGAAACATGCAGAAGCATGAAACTACTAAAATCTTAGAGGACCTTGTACTGCTTGTCCCCTACTTTGTAGATTTGACTCGCATACAAACATTTACTCTTTTCTCAAGACATGCATGGAGACCTTCATGCCACAGATCCCAGTCTAAAAATCAAAAATACATTATACAGTCTTCTGCATCTTCTTTTTTTTTTTTTTTTTTTTTTTTCCTGAGAGAGAAGGATTTCCTTAAAAATCATTTGCTTCTGACTGAATAATTATCTTCCCTTTTCATCCTTAAATATTTTCCTGAGTCTCATCTTAAATTGAAATCTTCCTGTCGGAATGCTACTTCAGTCTTGTCATTCTTGTGTTTGGGATCTCGCACTGCCTGGTGCTTTTGAGGGACATGATGCACTCAAAGATGCCCTGTATTCAGCTAAGCATTACAGACTGCAAGCTCAGGATTGCAGCAATGAACCAGAGCATCAGATGACATTGAAGCACTACAGCTGTCAATAAAGCAGAAGGCTCAGGGACAATTGGACATATGTCGGGGAGAAAGGAGACCTGTGGTTCAGGAACACAGCCAAAAAAGTGAAATGAACCCAGAACTGGCCCAGGATACATCGTCCACGGTATACCACAAGTCCTTGGATAAGTAACTGAGCTTTGAAAATGAGGAAGAATTTAATTTCTAAGGAAAACTAAGCTAAACTTTGCACCCCAAAACAATATTTCACCAAAGGATATCAAAGTAAACTCCATATATTAGGTCTCACTGTGAAATAGATCAGCTCTTACTTTACAGCTGAGGAAACGAAGGTTCACCCTCACACAGACAAAAAATGGCAAAACTATTTTTCTTATCAAGGTTTTCAGTAAGATATTGGTCTAGACAAACAGCAAGAGCAAAGGTCAGATTAACACCGATTTTTTTTTTTTCTGCATCATTTAGCCCAAGCGGTAAATCAAACAAAGGCATTTCAGCAGGATAAAGGATCAGATTTGAACTGAGGCTGAAACCCCTGGATTTCATTTAGGGAAGACAAATAATACACAACTGTGTAAGATCTGAGCAGTCACGCGTGTGCTGTGCGCACACGCACCATCTGCCAGTTTGCAGATGACAACCATGACTTGGGGAGGGATTTTGCAAAGAAAAAATTCATACAGCCCATCAGGTGGTAGCTGGACACTTCTGACGCAATATCAGTATGTGTCAAGGTGAGTCAGAACACACATGGCACAGACAGGAAAGCAAAAAAAGATTAACCCTTTGTCACCAAAAGGCTTCTGTGGCTTGGAGTAAGAGAATCCACCAAGGGCTGATGGAACTGGCTACACTTTTAAGAAAAGTCTGTGACACAAAAATGTGTCTTAATTACAACCACTGGGAAAAAGTGCACCACTGTATTCCAAAGTGGAATATTTTCAATAGGAAAGATTGACTAAAAAAAATTTAAATATCGTTTATAACCCCAAATGCATAGCAGATTTACAGAAAGAGAAAGAACCTTTAAAATAGACTCAAAAATTAAATATATTCATAGTAATGTTGCAGTCAAGGCACAGTCAGTAAACCACATCTGTACTTTTTCTATTAAAATGTGCTGTAGAGCAGAATTTACTCATCTGGTTGGGGAAATACATTGGGAAGAGAGGCACAAGGACACCACTTCAACTATATCATGAGGGCAATTCACATAATCCATGTGTCATCACACGTGTTCAGGGTGAAACAAGCTCAGGAACGCTGGTTTTTATGAAATAGTCAGGGAGCCATTGAATAGGGAACTAAAATTTTGTACAAGTTAAGCATAATTAGTATAAAGAAATAAATAATTCACAGTGACCTTTGTTTTTAAAATTTCTTGTTGATACTTTTAGTCATGTATTGTAGCATATTTTTACTCCTTAGAAGGTTTATCAGGTTAGAAATCTCTGCTCTCACCACTTTTCCTTGAGGCTACACACTAACAACACCAGACCTGTTTTGCTGTTAAATGGCTACAAACACCAGCTCCAATGGCCGTTTCTTGTTTTCTGCCAACACATCTCCCCTCTGGTTCAGGAAAACAAAACCACCTTGGGAAGGACAGCATGTCTGTTTTCCAAGGACCCTCTTAAAACTTTTGCCTTCTTAGGCAAATTTAGTCTTGTCAGAATCTACAAAACCCATACCTATAAATGTTATATACAAACTTAATGATGGTGAAAAAAGAGGTGCTGGGAGTTGCTACAGTCATGGTTCTGGCACAAGATATTTCAGTGCTATTGGAGATAATTAAGTCCAAAGGAAACTATGGCAGTAAATCACTTTCAGTCACACACAATCCACTGAGATTTGTCCCTTAAATATATGACCCATCTGGTAGCCTTTTACCTTTCCTCGGGATTGTGGGTATGAAATAAGAGGCAGAAAGGAAAAGAACAGCACTCACTCTAGGTAACAGCAGTCTCTTCACTTCTGAGAGAGAAGTGAAGAGAATATGTACCTGTCATGACCTTTAGTCTCTTAAAGATCTAAGGTTCAGATGGAATTTCAAACAACTTCATCCTCAATTGCTATGCAAGTAATTACCTGAGATTCTGAATCTTAAATGCCAAAATACCATAAGAGCTAGCTTCTATTTCTTAGTTCCATGGCGAAAATTTTCTTCAAGGACGTGAATATTCGTACATTTCTGGAAAGAGGAATAAAGTTTGTAGTTCTTTTTCCATTACTTTTATGTTTACCTCTACATTCCTCTCCCTTGCACATTGAAAAACAAACCATGCCTTCTTGCTTTGAGGGAGTGCAAAAGTCTCTAACTAAAACAATTATAGAAGTTTAAACAGCCAGAACCAAACTGAGATATTCTCAAAGATGCCATCTGAGGCTGAATATGATATACTTCATGCTACTACTGAATACAATACTGCAAGCAGTCACAGTTCAAATTTTAGATTCAGGTTTCTTGCAATGTTGAAGACAATAATTTTAAACTTTCATGTTTTAAAAGAGTCAAATATTTTATTCAGACAGCATTTCTTGCAGCTCATTTTCTGTGCCTTCTGAAATCTTGGGGAGGAGAGAAAGAGGAAAGCTTTTCTGCCCTTAGCTGGGTGCTTACCTGAGTGCTTCCAGCAAAGCCTCCCAATAAACACTGAAAGCTGTATGCACTATAGAGATTTCATTTGAAGAAATGAATGATCCTCTCCCTCAGGTAGGGACAGAAGATATTTCCGATGATACTGGTAGAAAAGAGACTTCTTGCAGTATTGACAGCCATGCTGAAAAAGAGTTGAAAAATTTATGAAGGTTTGTGAGCCTACAGCTTCATGTTCCTGATAAATACATTTATTTCTACAGAATACATAAAGTTTAGCTGTTAGCCACAATCATCTCACATGTTAGGCTAGAGGAAATATTTGAGAAAGGATGTGAAAAATTTTAATTTTCTTTCTTGTTTTTTTTTATCCTCAAATAGGAGACCAATCTTCAACACCCTTCTCACTGGGAAGGAGATAATCTAGTGTCTTCCATCTCTCAGACCAGTGCCCTAACTCTTAGGCTGTAGGCTCCTCTGGGAGTGGAGCATTCTTACTTCAGGGCTGTTAAGCAATGCTCACTGGAAAACTTTTCTCTTCTTTGCCTTCAAAGTCCTGCCCTCTTCTCTGAGTCATAGCACTACCTCAAAAGGAATGGTGGTGGGGGATGTACATGTTTCACTGCAAAACAAGATAATTTGAATCCCCCAAGACTACAAAACATGTCAAACACAGATCTCCAACTCCCGAGCAAGTGCTCTAACCACAGGACTCCTAAAAAAGTGGTCAACACTTCTCTCTTCTGAGCTCTGAAAGAAAAGCATCAGGCAGTCCTGTATTCTCAAAACCCTGGAGATGGAACAAAGTTTTTGTGGTTGTGAATCACACTTTCCTCACAGGCTGGATTCAGAACTGCAGCCAACTGCCAAAATCAGAGAGATAGAGAGCAATTTCATACACATCTGGTCCTCAAATGGTCGAAGCCTCCTTCCAAACAGCACGCTCAGCATTATGAATCCAGCTTGTGTGCCCTGGGAGCCCTAAGTCTGTGCCACATTGCTTGATCTATGAAGAGCTGGATGTCTAAATTGGGTTTGTGAGTCACATTCCCAAAGGCAAGCATGTTAAAAGTATCTCTGAAAGCTGTGTAAAAGTATTGCATTTCACAAAGAATCTGTCAAGTGCTTTTTTACAGTAGTCTTAACTAGGAGGTAACACTGGGAACCCCTTGCAAGGGAGTGGCATTGTTACAAACTCACTGTCCAAAAAGATGTATCAGTCAGAGGTATCTCTGTCTCAGCTGAATGGGCCTAAAAGAGGGACAACTGTTAACTCTCTTCTTATCTGTTGCATGTATCTTTCAGACCAAGCAGGCTAATTCCTTATCACTAGACAAGATCTAAGGCTGGAACCATGACAAATTAGGTATAAGCTGATTTAAAAAAAAAAAAAAAAAAAAAAAAAGAGAGAGAGAGAAAAGA
>JAOTQP010001546.1:62576333-62625327 GCA_026413545.1 Cichladusa arquata
AGCCCCGCGCCCCTCCGCAGCCCGGAGGCGGTCCGGCGGCGGCGGCGGCCGCGGGAGGCGCGGGCAGCTTGGAGCGGATCCGCGCGGACCACGAGCGGGCTCTGCGGGAGGCCAAGGAGACGCTGCAGAAGCTGCCCGAGGAGATCCGCAGAGACATCCGCCAGGACAAGGAGAAACTTCTGCAGGACGCCCGCGGCAGGAAGGAGGCGGGTGCCCCCGGGCTGCCCCAGCGCCTCTTCCGCCAGCCCGTCGGAGCCGTGGGGCAGGAGCCCGCCGACCCCGAGGTCCGGCAGAGGAGGGAGAAGATCAAAGAGGTGGGTGGTGGCGGCTGCCGGTCCCGCTCCGGGGGATGCGCCTCCGCACTCCCGCGCGGGGCAACAGGTCGCTGCCGCGTCTGGCGGCGGTGTCGGGGGACCCCTGACCCCTCCTGGCGCCTCCTCCCTGCGGGAAGGGGGTCTTTCTGGCCGGCTGTCGCCCGGTAGCCGCAGCGCAGGTCGGCGGCGTCGCCCGCGGTTGCATCCTCGCATCCCGCGGTGCGTTCCCGCTCGCAGCCCCGCGCTGCCCGCTCCGTGCCGGCTGCGCCTCCCTCCCTCCCGGTGTTGTCAGGTTCCCCCAGCTGTTGCGCCTAAAAACGGGGAGCAAGCAACGCCCGGCGAGGGTTGGCAGGCTATGGGTCGCTTCGCGGGGCACTGGGGCTGGGGACAGCGACGCCGGGGAGGAAGAGCGGCGCGGGTCCGCCTGCTCTCTCCACGGGACGTCCCGGGCTCGGGCGGTGAGCTCGGATGCCTGCGCGGGGTGCGGGAGCCGGCGGGGCACGGCGCCCTGCCCGTGCCGCACTCTCGGCAGAGGCGCTGCCCAGCGCTGTCCGGCGCCGGGCGGGTGCGGGGGCAGGTGCGGTGCAGCGCTCCAGAGGTGTCGCGGTCTGTGTCGGGTTCATGCGGCTCGCTATTCAGCGATACCGGCTGGCTAAAGCGTTGAGGACATTTGGCGAAATACAGTCGGTTTATGTTTAGTGGTAAAGCGACAGAGCTGCGTGTGCTTTGACAAGTTCCTTCAACCGCCTTTTTTTCGGTTCTGCTGTTCGGTTTATTCAGGTACCGGTTTAAATCCTTCCCTACGGAAATTCTCCAAACTGTGTCTAGGTAATGCTGTCATGGGCAGAGCTTGACAGGATTCTCTGGCAGAAGAAGAATTTCCTTGATAATACAGTTTAACTTCACATCAGTGCTGGTTGGTTTATTTATCGAACTGACAATTTCAGCTGCCTGCAGAGATTAGGGTTTATGAATTAATTAGTAGTATATTTTTCATGTTCTGTGGTGATGGAAATGAGACAGGCGTGAGACTTACTACAGAGTATTTCAGTATTTGGGGAATCTGGTTAGCCGTATTTAAAATTATTTCTTTTTATTGTGTGTTTGTACAGAGTCCTCTGAAAAGTGAGCTGTGATATCACATGGAGCATCAGATAATCAGCTCTCACAAATATCAAGTTGTATTCTGTGTTCTGGAGTCCTTATGTCACTTTACCTATTTCAGCAAATTGTGTAGAGTAGTTAGTTATAGGTTGTAGGCAGTATGTTCCAATGCAAAGGTATTTTGAAGGGAGAAACTCTTAGGAGTACATGGTACAGACCACATCTTGAAGTGTGCAAGAGACTATGTTGTCTTCTGGTTTAGCCATGCAGCCTCCCTGAGGCATATGGAAAGTTACAAATACCAGCAAACTCTTTTTCCAGCTATGTGAAATTGCCATGTAGAAGTATTTAGAAGTAATGAGGCTCCAGACCTGATGTACATGATTCTGTGGTACAGAAGACTGCAACAAGTAAACAGGAGGAGGAAGATAACACTTAAATATGCTACTGTCTTGCTGGACCCACTGTGTGCCAGCTAGTGTGAGTTACCATTTATTACATGTGGATATGCATGTGTGTGTGTACATACAAACATACAGCCAGCATCTTTTCAATTTCTTCTTTGCTTTCCTTTCCATCCTCTTTCTCCTCACTTCCACACAGCATCAGTTTCACAGTAGCCTCCCCAAACCAGAGTTTGGCTGTTTAAGCATAGGAGATGACACAGAGATTGCACTTAGTTCCAGATCTTAGTTTTCCTCCATACCTCAGTTTAAATCCTCAATACTATGTGGTGTTTCTGGGAGTTTCTTTTCCTATTAAATCACTATGTGACCTTAGCATCTTGGTTCCTTACTTGCTTCAGTATTTTTGCAGTACTTTGCCTGGTTTGGTTTTTGTCTTTTTCAATGAATGTTTTTTTTCTTTTGACAGTAAAACAGTGTTTCTGTTCTGTGCTAACTTGCTTCACATTGTTTCACGTGTTGGCCTTTTTTGTTGCTTTTCTCATTGTCTTTTTGCAAGCTTTAGTCCCCCTTTTTAATATTGTTACCTTAGTGTCAAAATGGATTATAACCTGCGGTCTTTTTAGCTTACAATTTAAAACTGTCTTTTTAAAGTATGAACTTTTGTACTCTAAAGGCACAGAAGCCAGAATTATTCCTTAAAGTTCTTCCCTTTGTGCCCGGTGGTTGCATGCTGGAGATGCAAACATAAAGAATCTTTCTGCTTTCATACTCTTTTGAGCCTGGAATTTGCGTCTGCATTGTCTGCTTTATGCTATATATCTAGAACTCAAAATTTGAAACTACTCTTGTGGGTATTTTTTTGAGAAGGAAGCAAGTTACTTTAAAGGAAAAGAATGCCAAAAAATAAGGTTGTTCTTCCTTGCATTTCTGTTTTTGAAGGGCTCCGTCCCATCAACATGCTGACTTAAAGCTGAGAGGGGAGATACCTTAGAGTGTTTTGTCCATTTACTGTTTTAAATTTTAAGTTAACATGCGTGTTTAGAAGTCCAGGCAGTACAATATTGTTTGCAATCACAAAGCAATGAAATGCCATGACTTTACAGCATTTCTTTGCTAAGTTTTGTTCTAGAAATTTTAACCAGTTTTTCTACAGCTTGCTCTTTTATATTAGAAAAAAAAAAAAAAAACAAAAACGAAAAACCAAGGCGAAACTTAAACCAAGAGGGAAATAGAAAGGTTCTTGAAACTTTCTTAGTATTTAAACCAATATAATATTACTAAAAAAGAAAAAGAAATGCTTATTGAACAAGGAAAATACTTGTGGAAATGTGAAGAAGTAGAGATCCCGTTGCTATCACTGCTTTTTGCTCTGTCAGAAGGATATGGTTGCTCTCAAGGTCTGTGTGTGGGAACTGCCCTTCTGTGTTACAGCTCTGGTCCTGGCTGTGTGCAGGTGTGTCTGTGCAGGGAAGGGGCCAGAGATGCTGCTGGGTGCTGTGCTAGTCCTCTGTTTCTATTCTGTTGTGCTACAGGCAAACTCAGAAGAAAGAGCAGTACTGCCAGCAGTGGGGCTTTCCCCAGTACTTCCTGTTCTTCAACTGCTGTCAGTCGCTTGTGGCTGCTGATTTTTTTTTTTTTTTTTTTTTGCCTGCCCTGGTGTTGCCTGCCCTGAGCATTGTCTTCATACAGGATGCCTCAGGAAGGCTCGAGCCAAGAAGCACACTTTGAACATACCAGCACAGTTGCATTTGCCAAGACTTAGATTCTTCAGTCAGTTCCTCCAGTGCTTCCATGACTTGGGCAAGGTCTGGGTCCCTGGTGTGCCTCACACTGGTCTCTGTTTCCATGTCCTGATAGGAGCCCCGGACTGTGGATGAGGAGGTTGTGGTTCGTATTCTTGCTCTGCCCCTCATTGCTTTGAGAGGTGGCCCCTCTTTTGAGCAAGTATCTCCTGTGGTATTCATTCCCTGCCTGGAAAAAAGGAGGAGTGGAAGGCAGTGATCATTCCACCCCACTCAAGTGCAATGTCTTCCAGCTCTTGTCACCATTGATTATGGCTGGACATCATTATTCCTGATGTCAAGGGAACACTTGCAGCCGCATAGGTAGTTGATACAAGCAAAAGAAGTGATTAGAAGAGGATAATAATACTGGACAGAGGCTATGAAGGCAGGAGATGCATTATTTTAATTAGGAAAATCTGATTTTGAGTCTTCTCCAAGTTTCATTCCTATCTCTTCCAAGAAAAAAAAGAGGTGCTGGGATTATTTAGATGCTAAGAAAACAGCAAAACCTAAGCTCTTTTTATATCAGAGCGAAGGAATAGAAACGATGAATGAGCCAGCTCAGGTACTATAAGCTATATAATCACATTAGTGCAGTGCTCTGCCCAGACTAATTAATCCTGCTGAACAGCAAGCACTTGGTGTTGGTGGAGCACCATACTAATGCAGCTGTGCTGTTCTTGTACAAAGTAACTAGCTTGGAAACTGTTCACGTTATTGATCAGAGCTCTTTGGACATATTTTCAGGATAAAAGCCTCCCTGGTAAACTGGAATCAAAGTCTGAAGAGCATGGTCATGCAGTGCTTCAAATGCTTGCACAGCTCTCAGCTGTTGCAGTCATGTAATACAAGTCCTGCAGAGAGGAATTTGAGCACCAGTCCTTTGAACTCAACAGGACAGTGGTTGCAAGTCCACAAAACAGACTCTGCAGCTTCCCTCCCCATCCTTCTGTAAAGAACTGGATTGAGGTGGCATTGGTAGCGTGAATTCTGAAGCTTCCTGAGTCCTCAGTTTTCATTTTCTATGGGGGCTTTTATGCAGCCTAGATGGAAGTCTCAGTAATGTTACAGGGATGCTCAGCAATATCTTGAGAAAAGAAAGCTTGTGAGCATGGAAATAAAGCACTAATCAGAGATCTAATATCTGCTTGACATTAAATACTTGGATATAATCAGATCTATTCATTAACAAGGAGTGGTGGCAAAATTATAGGTGATCACTCACTGTAGAAAGGCAGTTGGCCCCTTGTGTCTTCCTGCATGCTTCCCCCAGTTGCTTTCCTACTGCCTGGTATCCTGGTGCTGCTGCTCAGGAAGGTCCAGGATGGAGTTTTGTTTCCTTATGAGAATGTTTACATGACAGGGTGAGGTCACTAATACTTCTTGCTATTGGAGAGGAGAAGTCTCTTCATACCACTTTTGACTGCCTTCTCCCACTATTTACTTTCTGTAACTTCCACTGCATCCCTCCACAAGCTGCTTCAGCTCAGTAAATAATCTGAAAGCTGTAAGAACAAAAAAAAAAAATAAACAAACTTGCTGGATTTCTGCTGAACTTTCTGTCAGGTTGGTGAGTCAAAGGCGTTAATGAAAGGGTTGACTTGGTGCTAGTTTTTGACTGTGGTGAAGAAACAGGTGGATGAAAGGTATGAAATCTCTTGGAGTAGCTGTGTCTTAGCAGCTGGTGTCTGATCTTCTTGCCTAAGTTCTCCATTAAAACCGAATCTCTGCAATGAGGCTTTTGCAGAGCAAAAGTTCTGTCTCCTGTAACAACCTTCTTTAGCAGAATGAAGCATTTCCCTTCAGGAGGTTTACCTCCCAACCCCTCTCTCATAACAGCAAAGGAGAAAGGAAATACAGAAGCAGGAATTACTGAAGCCCCAGCTGCTGTAGACCAGAATTCAGCATGCTTTTACTGAGAGGAAGGTTGTGAGGACCTTCATAGGAGAGGGAGCAGTTAAATGCAGCAGTTTAAGTATTGCTGGTTTGGGTTTCAAACAGAAAAAGCCACATTCCCTGCTGGTACATTTCTTTAAGAACATGATTCAGTGAAAGGAAAAGAGTTGACATGTACTGAGTAAGCAATGTGGTGATTCCTGCCAACATGCTGATGATGCAATGAATGCATTTCGAAAGTTTTCCTGAAATATCTTGTGGCCTTAATGCTGATATCTTACAGTTGTCATTAAGTTTGTTGAAGTTTAAAATTAATCTTGTTTTTTTTTTCCTCACCTATAGCTTTGTTTATTTAACTGTAATCATCAGTAGTTTTGTATTTGCTATTTTTTTGAGTGTTTGGTAGTGCTTTCCTTCCTGATGAATACTGCTTATTGTGGTTATTTTTTTTTAATGATTTTATAAAAGTCACTGAGGAGGTGAATAAAGTGCCTAAAGGTGGGAATCACATATGATGATGGTAAGCTGGAGGTGGATGGGGCTGCCTTATGATAACAAAAATGTCACAAAACAATAAGGTAAAGTGCTTGCTTAGGGTTAATGACACTACAGGTACAGAGAAGCTTTGGCTGTGTTGCCGAGTATGATTCAGTGACTCTATTAAGCACAATCTTGTATCTGGCACTTGGCAGAACCTATGGAGAGCCATCTCAACTTGCCAACCAGACATGAAGCTACCCCTGCTTTTGTTGGGTTTGTGGCCTGGCGGGGTAGGGAGCTGAAATGGTTTAGTGGAGGTCTGAGCACAGTGGATGCAGTGGACCCCCACTAAGCCACTACATTTGAAAGGAGAGGAAAGAGGAAGAGAATGGTCTGAGGTATCTTTATGTTCCCAAAATATGAAATGGGGTATGTATTTGCCAAGTTAATGTTCCTCCTGCTAAGACCCTCTGGATTCTTAGGGACCTTCCTTTTTAAGGAAGGACATTGTTTCAGGTGACTTGTTTCAAGTGCTGCTTTGTTTGGGTTTGTTTTGTTTTGTTTGTTTGGGGTATTTTTATGAGAGCCTCATAGCCTCCCTTCAGTCAAATGATCTTGAATTTGAACTTTGATCATGAGTTGGAGTGTTTCACTGTGTGACCATGAGCATATGTGATTGGAATAGGGTGTGTTGCTAGTTCATGTTTTTACAGCCTTGCGCCTGTTTTCTGTGTGCTAGAATATTTAATTTTCCTATCCTCAGACTTGATCTGTATTCTCAACAGGTAAATTTATCAAAACTAACTGAATGTCCTTTAAAACTGGATCCTCAGAATTGTGGGTAAAATGAAAAGGCTTTAAATGTTCAGTAGAAAACATCTGGCTTTCACAAAAACAAAAGCAAAACCAAAAAAGCCCCCAGAACGAGCACATGATTAATTCTTTATCTTTCTGTAAAGGCAAAAATGTAAATTCTTGACACACATAACTCCTTTTTTATAAGAAATAAATAAGCTGATGTAAAGACGTGAGGTAAAGCTTAAAATGGAATATCTCCTGTACTTGGGCAAAAGTTACATTCTCATGGTGATGATTTTGTCTTTAATGCTAGTATAGCAGCCCATGGCAGCCAATTAATATAAAGAAATAGAGTAAATCATAATGTTATTGAGCACAGTTGCTTAAGGCTGTAGTTCTGTCCTGCAGACAAACTGTAGCAGAAAAAATTCCACCTGCTTATTAAAATCTACTGTTAAGACCAAAAAAAAAAGTCTTATCTCATTCAGGGAGCAAATACAAGTGGTGGGCAGCCAAGCTTTGATGCCTTCTTTGAGTGTTAATGAAAACACAGGATTTATGAAAAGGAAGTCATGGAGAGACAGAAGATGACTCTTCTTACAGAAAATAATTAATGTCCTTGCAGAAGGATCTGTGTGACTGTTGGATGGACAGACCTTTTCTTAAAGTTGTCTGAAACATACTGCTCTAGGGATTGCTGAGTGTGTAAACTTGCTCTTTGATTAGGTTGAGGTGTTTTTTTCTAGCTTAGGGAGCCAGCATGAGAGGAAATTTCTGCGGTTTTCATCTTAAAGATAATATCTTGATAAATGTTTCCTTTATTTACAAATAACAAATTTGTCTTCCTAACTCATTTGGCACAGTAAGAGTAATACTTCAGGGAAGTGGCTTTGATTCAGTGTTTGCTCTGTCTTAACAGTGCAGCACTTACTCTGGCAATAAATTGCCACCTGAGGTGGTACAGAGATGATGAGACACTCTGGTTGTGCATCTTTTTGGTAACAAACACAAATATTCATATGTGTCTCTGTGTAAAGCATGTTTTAGACATTCAGTTTTGAAGGATTTTGTGGTCTCTTTCTAAGTTATTTATAGAACTGTCATTTTACAGGTGGGGAAAATAATTGAGGTGGCAGGGGGGAGAGGGACTGTAAATTAAGCCATATAGGCAATGTACAAGATGCTGAATATACTGGTTCCTTTAGTGTGAAAATCTTCTTAATCCACACCATTTTTCAGGTTTGTTTTTTTTTTTCACTGAGTTGTTTGGGCTTTTTTAAGCGCCTGATATAAAGAGTGTGTGCACACTTCTGAGAAGCATCTTCTGTTTTTCTATTTTCTATGACTCTTTTTAATCACGTCTGCAAGTCTGTTATGAAAATTTAATTGGTGAGTAATGAAGCTCATGCTTCCCCGAACCAGATTAAATGAAACCTTCCACAGGCTTGCGGTTAAGCCGCAGTTGCATCGCAGTGCTTGCAGCCCTGCCTGCAGAGTCCAGGAGCTTGGCTGTGGAGGGGAAGCCGTTGGGTTTTCTAGGGCTGAGAGCAGTCCATTGACTCACACAGGGCTGCACGGCGTGCCAGGTTTTGGAGCAGAACCTGGATACCTGGCTCCTGTTTGGCTGTTCCCTACTAAACCAGGGGCTGTTGTTGTGTGGAGGCTGTCTTTGCTCCCACCTGTGCTGCAGGTCTTCAGCATGGGCATGTCAGTTCATTAGGGTCAGTTTAAACCTGAGTTTTGGAGTGTGATTCACTTTGTGGTTCACGATGACTGCACATGAGCAGCTTTGCTTTACCACTAAACTGCTGCTAAATGCATTGTTTTACCGCGGGGGGAGGTTAAACCTGAGACTGTCTGGTTCTGTGTTTAGGTCACTAGCTTTGTAAGCTTTTGAAGCAACACTTGAGAGCTGTGCTCCAGTGCTGTTATTAAGGAAGGCATGTAGGGTAGGAAAACTCCCAGTTTGCCTTTCTTGCGTCTTGAAATCTTCAGTTTAAGCTCTGTTGTAACCAAGAAAGACTTGCATGAAATAATGTGACAATTTGCTATAACTCTCCACGGTAAGCTGGTTGGATTTTATAGCTGGTGTTTATGAAGATACAGGTATTGCTCATTTTGATGCCTCTGATTTTAAAAGCTTTTCAAACAGATTGGATGAGCACATAACCTGCTGTTACATTCTTATAACTGTTAAAGTTTTAAGAATGTTACATTCACAGTCATTGTGGGAACACTGAGATGCACAGTCACTTAGGCAAGGGTAACTACAAGTATAAATCCTATTTTCATTTGTCTTCCCACTCCTTCTTGGAAGCTGTATGCACCTTGGTTTTAAACTTGTTTTTAGGAATACAGTAAGTGAGTGGACTCTGACTTACATGAAACTTGGACCCTTTCTTTTAAGGGCAAATCCCTAATCAGGTAACAAGATAGGTGAAAATGAGAAGAGGTGGAAGGCAATACTGTGCAAGGGACCGAAATGATTCTGTGCGATGAATGAGCCGATGACTGTGGAACATCTGGCTGTTATAAGGCTTTGTGTGCATCTCAAAAATACTTTTAGAAGAAACAACTTCTTTCTCTGATACTGGGTAGAAACAGAAGTTGCAGTTTTAATGGAAAAGTATGCAGCTTTCCACTTCTCATGTGAATATATATAATGCTGGCATTTAGGATGGAGGCAATACTATGTATTTTTTGTATAAATAGTAGAAAGAAAAAATGTCTGATACTTTCTTCCCAAAGTTTCACATCATCTCAGTTGTGTAGGGGTGATCGTCTTGCCGGGCAACATAAACTCTCTTTTTCAATTATTTATTGAATCTGCTTTTAAAAAAGTTTTTGCTTTTAAAACATTGCAATAAAATTACATTGGATCAGTGAGGCTTACTTCTTTAATTAATATTCAGACCTCTGTGAGACTATTTTTTAAAAGTATCTGCATACTTTTATTTCACATAATTCTCTGCTTAATATGAATCTCTGCCTTCTGAAATTTCTTTTGTTCAGGGACTGCTTTCTTCCAAGGAAATAGGAAGTAGCTGCTGTAAAAGGATATCAAGCTAAAAAAAGCCATTTTGCTTTCAAAGTGTAGTGCTTAAGGAGGTAGTAATTTTACTATTCAGTGGTAGACACATGCAGATGCAGATCCAGTCTTTAACTCTGCTGTCACTTTTCTCACTGCCTTTGAGCACTGACATCTGTTGGTGCAGTGAATGGTGGTACTGCTGATAAAGCTTTGCCCATGCTGATGTCTGTGGGGAGATCTGTTGCTTGCTACTGTGGTTGTAGTTCTCCACCCATCTGTGATTTTAAGAATTGCACTTTAAATTCTGTGTTGGACCTAGGTAGTAATACTAAATTCTTTAAAGTTTAAAGAAGAAAAATAGATGTTAATCATTTGCAGCAATGGATTTCTGTCCCCCACCCCCATCATGCAATAGAAAACCTAATTACCATTTAGAGAGTAGCAGAGTTATACATGTTACTTATTTAAAACATTTTACTACTTCAAAACTGCATGCTGATTTCATTGTTCTGGTGAGATCGTCTGAAGAATCACCATGGGAAAAACTGTGCCATGTAAAGACAAACTGCAGATTGACTGATATTTTTATGTCTTATTCTGTAAATCTCTAGAGTAAGCGTGGCACTGAACCTGAACTGACTGAAATAGAAAGGTGTGTGATCTTGTCAGAAGTGATGTCACAGATCAAGAGGTGCACTTCAAAGAAATTTCCTTTCTGAATAAAAGCCCATATGTCTCTCAATGCAGTTCCTTTAAATATATATAGATATATATTCATTTATTGATAGAGATGTATTCATATCTCTCTCCACATGTATGTTTTACATAAGAGTGAAATATGTTGTGCAATTGGTCTGTTGTCTGTAGCTGAGAATGCAGTTTGTTGGGGACAAGCTCTGTGCGGTCTGAAAAAAGTTAAAGGCATAGGGTTTGTTTTGTTTTACAAATTGTCATTGAAAATATAATTGTATAATATTATAATAGAATTATAATATGCATAATTATAATTATACATATGCTACAAGCAAAATCCAGAACATTAGGATGAAGCAAAGAAATCCTTGTGTTTCAATAATCAGCTTTGCTCAAATTAATTTTTTATTATATAAATAGAAATATTGCAGAAAGTAGATGTTCTCTGAAAAAGTTTTCAGACTTCATACAAACAGTTTCCATATGCAGCCTTATCATCTGTAGGCATTATGGAGACTCAGTTGCTCTGCAGTTATGCACACTGTAGCCCTATTTGTTCTTTTTCCCAAACTTCCATTTACCATAGGATTTTGTTGTTGAGGACAGAGATTCAGACTTGCCCCTGGACCTCTGGAGGGCTGGTCTCTTCCACAGAGCTGACTTCAAAATAAAGTTGAATTGCTCAGTCTTGTGCACTCAAGTGTGGAAGACCTCTGCAGAGGGAGACTCTGCAGCCCCTCTGGACAAACATATTCCAGCATCTGAAGACCCTTATTGTAGGATTTTTAAATGATTATTGTGTCTAGATACAAGTTCTCTTGCTGCAACTGATGGCACTGCCTTGACTCCTTTCATTGTGCCCCACTGAGATGATCTTGGTACCTTTTCTCCATGGGTATCCCCTAAGTCATTAAGAAGACTCTCTTTTCTAGTCTGAATATACCCAGCTTCATCCACCTCTTTTCATAGGTCATTGTATTCTCCATCATTTAAAAAAAAAAAAAATCTCTAATTGTTGCAGGGGAGCTGAAAACCAGGAACAGGGCTTCCATTTGAGGCATCAGGAATGTCTCATAGGAAACGTTGGTTCTTCCCAACGCTAGCATGTACTCATGCCAACACAGCCCGCTGTACAGTTCATCATTGCAAGGATACCTTGCTTATTTGTGTTCACCAGGACTCCCAGGACATCTGTTCCAAAGCTGGTTTTTAGCCTGTAAGTTCCCCTTGTATACTTAGGCATAAAACTTTTGCATTTGGTTTTATTTGGTTTCAAGAGTTGGTTGTCAGCTCCTGGGCTCATTTAGGTGGAAGCCCTCTTGTCCACCTCCCTGATTGCTGGAGCCAAAAAGATTCCTTTTTGACTGCTTAGTGCTAAGGCAGGACTGTGTCAAAAAGTCTGCTAAAGTCAGGGAAATTGTGTCTGCTGCACTGCCCTCATCCACAGAGCCAGTGGCTTCAGCAGAAGTAACTGGGTCTATTTGGCACATTTTGCCTTTGGGAAATTTCTCTTGCTGTTTGCAAGGGTGTTTTTGTCCTTCACATTCCTAGAAATAGAGTCAAGGAGGTTCTACTCCATTTTCTTCCCAAGGTTTGGAATAAAACTGTCTTGTTATTCCCAGGAATGCCCCTTTTTTTTTTTTTTTTTTTTTTTTTTTTTTTTTTTCCCTGAGTTATCAGTGCCTGTTTGGTTTGGTCCTTCATTTGCTGTTGATGTAAAGGTGCCTCCTGTCCTCTGGCAACTTCCAGGTCCCTGAAGAAACTGAGCTCATTCCCCTGCAGTTCAGGGTCTTATATTGCCTTCTGCAGTTTTTTTCAGTATGACAATCTCTGCTGTCTAGCATTTAAATAGTCTTGGGATTTAAACATTTCTCATTCATGCATCAGTTGCTTTGAAGCAAGCTTTTATCATGGGAGTTGGGGTGGGGAGGAAAATGCCAATGTAGGCTTTCCTGGCTATTTTGCTGCCTCTCTGTTTCCTTGGGGAAGCCCAACAGGCAACTCTATGTTAGATCAGCAGATATTTTTTTATTTAAAAAAATGAGGAAATGTTTACTGGACAAAGAGATTTGGTTAATACAGGGAACTGCCATTAGAATTTTTGAAATACAAGCTACTGGTGGAAAACAGAGCTCTTAGCTGCAACTTCTGTGACTGTAGATGTGTGACTAGCACACTGACACATTGTGTGCTGTTTTGAAGCATCTTTCCCCTGCATACCTCAGATCAAAGTAACAGTCACCTGATGTTTATACATTGCAAATATGAAGCTAAGAACATGAAAGGTAATATAGTGTCATTTCAAAGCTGGTAGGTTTGGAGTTCATAGTGAAATTTACATGGATGTCATTAAAGTAGGTTTAAAGCACAGTTCTGTCTGATTTCTTTTTCAGGGTCTAACTGCTAACTTATAAACATGTATTTTTCGATTAAATTTCCATCTGTTTTTTGTAACTTACGGGATTTACAGGAGGAACTGTAAATATTTTTACGGTGGGATTGTGCTGTTGAACTACACACTGATTCAGAAGAGTCCCACTCATAAGCATTTGATTTTCTGTCACTTTTGACATCATAAGGAGGTCTGACTTTACAGAAGCTTGGTTTTGAAAATGAAGTCTTTTTTTACACTGCCTCATGCTCAGTGTCCAGATCCACTAGTCACTTCTAAAAGGGTTGGTTTCCAGCATTATAGAAATACATGAGCATCCCTTCAATTTGACGTGCCTATTCTGATTTTGTGATGTGAGAAGCAAAGCTCCTTTTGTCTATAGCAGGGACTACGTAACTTTCCTTTTGCCCCAAATTTATGATCCTTTGTTACGGGTACAGTGACCACACATAGTTTTTATTTGGTCCTATAAGTATGAAAAAGTAGCTGTTTAAAACCTATAATGAGTGCTTTTGGTAGGAACTGAGTAAGTTTGAGGAAAGGGCTTTGAGGTTTTAATAAAGAGTTAAACTTCTTTTAACTTTCATTAGACTTTTTTTTCTTTAAATTTTCTACTGTACCTGAGTATGGAGGTTTCATTTCATCAAGAAAGTGAGTTATTTTGGTATTGTTCAGCAATCCAAAGCATGAGCAGTGCCTGCACATGTCCACTTGTACATATTTGATCAGTGACTTGAATCAACATTCAACATTTTCCTGTGAAGGCTGACCCTGTAGTCTAAGCTAGTGAAGTCACACCATTTTGATCTCTTGCATGTGAAAAGAGACTTATAGATGAACTTGGTGGGCACTGAGAGAACATTTTCTTTGTCAGCTGTAGTCTTGATCATAAGAACCTAGGAGGACACAAATATCAATGGAGCTATTTTAGACACACAGTAGTGCACTGCAAGGTATTACATGTGTTCATTTCAGAGTACCTTTGCAGTAGCTTCATAGAGTGCTAATATCCTGTTACTGTGTTCTCTGATGGGGGGATTTTACTGAGTCTTTTGTTTGGGCATAGTGTTTTCGTGATGCCAGTTTTATTCTTTATTTTTCACGGAGAGTTTTTCTCACTTCAGTTTCCTGCCACTATTTGCAAAATGTGTATTTTTCTAAGGAAGGCACAGGACCAGTGGCTGATGCCAAAGACAGGTCTCAAAATCAGCTTGAAAAGTCCCCTGTGTTCGTGTGAGCACTGTAGTGTAAATAAATGTGGGCGTGATCAGCTGCCTCAATGCTGAACACACTCAAGTGTCTGTTTTACCAGCCTACCTTGTGTCCACATATAGAAACATTCCTTGAGAATTTTGTGGCTGCAGCATCACCAAAACTGATTCTCTTGTGCTTAGTAACTTGGTTGCCCTTAATCCTGTGTTATATGGGGAACTTCTGCAGGCTGTGAATGTGCTATTATCTGGAAGATAATAACTTATTCATAATTTCTCTTGGATATTCCTGCTATGCTGTAATATCTGGTTTCAAATATGCTGTTTCTAGGAAGCATGCTGGGTGGCATTGTACATGCTGTAATCAAAACAAGAGGGAATTTGTTACATGGTATGTTTTCTTTTCCCTACCCCCTCAGTCCCACTCAAATTTCAACTTCAGCCTTTTCCTTGGACTTGACAAAATTCCCCAAAGATGTTACATATAAGGAGGAGAGAAACTTTTCTGATGGGATAAGAGAAACTTGATCATCTTTTGTTTGAAGACTAGTAACTGGGAACATCATGAATGTAGCACATTCTACCAAAGAAGCCAGCATTTAAGAGCATTTGTAGTAGAGGAAGATTTGTATGCATATGGATATATAAATCTGCATGTGTGTTAATGAAAAAAAGACTTAAAAAAGCTCATACCCTGCTACATGGAATTATTGCCAAAGTAAACTCAAACTGTAATTTTTCCATAGCATGCTTTTCTGTAGCATGAGTATTTCTCAGCTGTTCCTGCTTGTATGTGAGACTGAAGCCTGGGAAAAGCCCTTGTTTTGGCTGGTGAGTAGGGAGGAAGTGTTTGACAGCTCAGATGATGAAAGGTAGTTCTTGAAACTTAGTATATAACTGTATATAAAGGTAGACTGATGACTGTTGTATGAACTCTGATTAAATGTTGTATTATTCATATAATTTGCCTTTTGCCCTTTGGACTGCTAGGGATAAAGAATAATTTTGGTCTTCAGAAGGGCTATTACTATCTAAATATAGACCTCTTTGGGCAAGAGCAGTATTTGCTTGCAAGTCAGAATGTGCTGAAAAACAAATTTTATTCACTACTTTACAGCTTACTGAAAATTCTTTATCAGCAGTTCTCAATCAGCTTATTATACAAGGTACTTGGTAACAATTAATTTCTACAGTTAATTCACATAGTTAATATCTCACTTTGGGACATCACTCAGTTTCATTGTCCTCACCAGCTTTTCTGAGATGGTGGCTATTATTGGAGTAGCAATGACCTCAGTAGTACCTCTAGGTGAATTTAGAAATAATTTGGGGTTTTATAACAGAATTTAATTTCTTTTAGGATATGTCTCAAATCCACTTGCTTCTGTTTCTACTGAAAAGTAATGAAAATAGGTATTGTGAGGAAAATAATTATTATTTTTGCATTTTCATGACCTTTTAAGATCTGTACAGGCAACACTTTCCCCAAATCAGCACAAACTCATGTTCTTTTTGTACTCTCTTGGACTTTGGCAGTACACTTAAAATTCTAACCAGCCATGGTTCTGCCAGATCAGAGCTAGAAGCAAATTCACCAAAACCCCACTGCTTTTTTGGCACACATTTTGCCACTGAAAAATCACTTCTCCCTGAAGTCACAGTGTGTGTGCTGGTGTTATTTGTAGAATAACTCCATGTAGAATAACATGTACACTTGGTGCCAAGCCTTTTGGAGCACAGGAACAAACTTTTCTGAAAGTGAATGAAGATTGTGGAATATTTGTACTTTTCCTTGAAATTTGGGCAGAGGTTGAATATATATTCCTTTATTTACTTTGTAATGTGGACTAAAGCCAAGCTAAAACTATAGTCCCCTTTGATCTATAAAAAAACATACCTTCCATGAACAAATGATTACAGTAGCTTGATTCCAAGAAGAGTGTTAGTGTACAGAGATGGAATCACTGAAAGATCCCTCTGTCTGGGGTGAGGTATTGAACTCTCCCACTGTATACCTTGTAAAGTAACTGTGACACGATGGCACAGAACCAGCATTTCCCAATGATTTCTTAAAGCATTCTAATGTCCCTGCATTATTATTGGGAATGAAGAAAGGGAATTAGAGGGAGCACTGCAGTGAAAGTGGTTTTCCTTTCTTTATGGCTGTATTTGTCACTTTCAAACGTAGCAGATGATGCTCCACACAGACTGCTATTCCTCCAAAAGAAAGCAGTAAACAATTTCTCTTTAAATCAATGAAAAAGGCACCAGACTGCAAATATTAAACAAGTTTTTCAGGGCATGCATTTTGGAAGACTGTAATTTTTGAATTTATTTAATATTGTCAGAAAACTTCAAATACAGACATATTTCTGATGTGCTGTCTCTCTTGCAGACCCTTCATTTTACATTCTGCTTGACAGTGCCTTGGGTTTAGTCTGCAGTCTGATTACAGCACTCACTTGAACCCGCAGGCAATATTGACTTTTGATGCTGACTTTATAGCTTCCTGAAAAAATGTAAAATACTTGCTCAATGTTTAAACTTGATAGTTTCTTACTCTGGCATCTGGTTATTACCTATCATTAGCAAGTATCAGGGGCATCATATATAAGGTAGGCATGAAGTCAGGGTAGAGAAATGGAAAGTCTGAGCTGCTGCATAATTTAATTACAGCGGTGTGTTGTGGGACCAACTCTCTGGCCTTCCCTCTTTGGCCAGAGGTCCTGATATGAGACCAGTTCCAGTAGCGCCACGCACCAGAGCAAAGCCTTCTCTCCTGCTTTGTACAGCCCAAAGGCTTTCCTGCCACATCTCGCTGCTCTTGAATGGGACATGAAAAGCTCCAGGCTTCAGCACTCCAGCTGTGGGCCCTGACTGGTGTGACACTTCTGGAGGGGTCTGCTTTGATGTAGCTGGAGCAATGGTTAGTGACCTATTTCAGAGTCAGAGGCAGATGAACACACTGCCTAGTAGCTCTTGTCAAAGCTACTACACTAGTACGTGTAAAAGGACTAAGCTCAAAGCTGATTTTTCCTCAAAGAAATGACAGCCTTAAAAGAATATAGACTATTAATGGGTACAAGTAGAATACAAGGAAATGAGTCTCTTCTGCTCATCAGGGTAAGGCAGTGATAGAGTTGGATTGTTTGTTTTTACGACTGACAGATGGGACAATAAGATTTCCACTTCAATATTCACATCAGCACTTCATTGCCTTCCTTAGCTACTGCAGGTAAATTTTTAACTCTCAGTTAACCATGTCAGCTAAAAGTTTGCAAATATGCTTAACTGATTGTGGTGGGCACCTGACTTCCCTAAGCAGAAGACAGGTGCCTACCAAAGCTGCTCTGTCTCTTCCCTCCTTAGCTGAACAGGTGAGAGAGAATAGAATGAAAGGCTCATGATTAGAGATAGGGAGAGATCACTCACCAGTCACTGTCATGAGCAAAACAGATTCAACATGGGGAGATCAAATCTGATTAGGGTAATGAAAAGTAAACCCAAATCTTAGAATACCTTTCTTCCACCCTTCTCTTCTTCCTGGGATTAGCTTTGCTGCTAATTTTCTCTGCCTCCTTCCCCTCCAGCAGTGGAGAGGACAGTGAATGGGGTCTGTGGCCAGTTCATCACACATTGTCTCTGCTGCTCCTTTCTCCTCAGGGGCAGGCTACTCAAACTCTTCCTCAGCCTGGGGTTCCTCCAGCAAGAAACAGTCTTTCCCAAACTTCTCCAATATGAGTCCTTCCCACAGGCTGCAGTTTTTCATGAGCTGCTCTAGTATGCACCTTCCAGGGGTGCAGTCCTTTAGGAACAGACTGTTCTAGTTTATATGCAGAGAATGATGTTCCATGGTATGGAAAATCCCAGTTGGGTCAGCTCTCCTGACTGCGCTCTCTCGCAGCTTCTTGTGCACCTGCTGTCAGAGGTTGGGAAACTTGAAAAGTCCTTGATTTGGATAAGTACCACTTAGCAACAATGGAAACATTGGTGTGTTATCAACGTTAGTCTCTTACTGAACCTTAAACTCAGCACTGTACCAGCTACTGAGAAGAAAATTAACTCTATCCCAGCTAGAATCAGGACAGCAATACGTGCGGATTTGCTATTCCATGTGCTTGGCAGCCCTAAATCACTGGACACAGGGAATGATGAATTGTTATGATTAACAGGAAACAGCTAGGATACATTGTGTCCTACTCTAAACAAATGATGTCAGAACCTTCCAATGTGTCCTAGTTTTAAAACAAACTTAAACAAAGTAAAAACATTGCTAATTACAGATCCAAGCCACAATGTTCAGATGAGGTCTCTGTGTGGTCCATCATCTCTTTTGCATGTGGAGAAAATGCTTCAGCATTTTGTGAAAGTGAGCAGACAAAACTGACTTTAGTTTTCTTTCAAGTGGTCATTACAGGATGGAAACCTTGGAATGAAAAACCTTTGTAGTTTTACTGTGTTAGTCCCAAACACAGCAGCAGAAGAGCACTGGAAGAACTGAGAAGTCTCAAATTCTTTGATGTCAGAGTAAAACATTTCATGTTTTTGTTAAAATGTAGTCTCAGACCAACAACTATTTCTGCCTCTTTCTTTTTGAACAGAGATATTGTGAAAGAATAAGTTCTAGGAATGAAACATATTGCTGTTTTGAGAAGATTGTAAGAAGCTGTCTAAATAGCTCATGCACTCAAAAAGGAACTTTGTGTAGTTCTGGTGAAATGTTATATCCTTAGAAGGACTGAAACCTCTGTTGCCCTAAACTGTTAACTCTAAAGCATCTTAATTTAATGTACTAAATGTCATATTTGAATCATTAGAAGTTAAAAGTTCTGGATTTCTGTAATTTGATTCTGAAATGAGTAAATGTATGGAGATCATAGGCAGGTAACCTGCCCCTCACTCTGAGTCAAAAATTGCTGCTCATGAACATGGTGTGGAAACTGGATACTATGGTAACACATGGCTGTTTTATATAAGGATTTTATGGATGGATCTCATTAAGTATTTCAGAGATCAGAATTGCATACCCATTTTAGAATGCAGGCACTAAGATCTAGAGCACATTAACTTCTTCTAATTCAAAAATAGTAGATAATTAGAAGGAAGTATATCACACATTTCAGTCAAGTCTATTCTCCACTAAAACAATCTTTACCATAATAAAAGCATACTTTGTTTCAAAATTTTAAGATTTAATAGAGTCCATGTTTTTTAGGAAAGTACTATAACTGGGGGAAAGAGGTAAGAGTAAGACATCAGTTTTTATGGTGTACTTAGTGGTGTTATTTACATCTATTCTGAGAAATAATTCCTGCTTGTTGAATATAAGGCACATCAAATGAAACTGCTAGGTGATGAAATCAGAACAAACCTGTTCTTTGCACGTCGTGTTGCAGAGCTGTAGAGTTCTTTCTGTAGGATGTTGTGAATAAAAAAATTCAAACAAGTTCAGAAACAGTTAAGTAATTTCGTGGAAGAAAACTCTACTGGGCATTATTAATCATGCAAGCATCACATCTGGCTCCAAAAGTCTCCTACGCTCAAGCTCTGAACAGTCCCATTACTCACAGGAAGTGTTTATTGCTTCTACTATTCATAAGCATTTGTTAGGGGTAGGAAACTGTAGTAGATATGCATTTTAGACTCTGATCTAGGGGTCATTTTTGGTGTTGGGTATCTTCTGAGAACTGGAATGGTTGTTGCCTGCCTTGTACTGAGAGAAATCTATTTTTGAGACAGGAAAAACAGCCCAAGAAACTGTCCTGAGTAAAGTTATTTGCATTGTTTCAGAATGGCACAAACAGAATTCATAACTTTCACAGAGTTGAATTAGTATTACCCAAATTCTCAGTTAATGAGCTATAAACATGGGGAAAGGTCTGCTCTATCCAAATATATTAAGACCTCAGGAGGTCCTTTCTGGGTATTTCCTACCTGCAAGAGGGAGAGCACCCATGTTCCCCCTCACTACATTGATAATGTGCCTTCAAACACCTGATTTGTCTCTCCTTGCATTCCCTTCTGTTCTTTGCTTTCCAAGTTCTTCCCATTTATCATCCTCATAGCCTCCCAATTAATCAGGCTGGTTTCTCTTTTCTCTCTGGCCCCAATCCTGTTAAAAGCTGACACTGTGTTATCTCCAGCACCTACCTGCCCTTTGTCCTGTTGCTGCCTTGTCAGGGTGCCATAGGGCAGGGTGAGCCACCGGTGCTGCTCCCCCTCTGTTATCTGCAGCATCTCGCACTTGGAGGTGCTCTTATCTCGGCAGAGGCTCCTCCAGCATGGCAGCACCTTTTTTGGACTGCCCTGCCACCCACAGAGTCTGGCAGTCTGCAGTTCTGTGCACCTGCACCCCCAAAAAGGCTGCAGAGTAATGCAGTTCACACATACCTCAATGTTTATGTAACTGTGGATGTAGCTGGGTGTTTCCTGAAGCCTTTCTACAGGGACAACCACGGCTGTTTGCATTGGAGATTAGGGGACTTGGTAGTTGGAAAAGTGGTTGGGCCCAGAGCTGGATAGAGAACATTCCTGGTGGAAAAATTTGAGATTTAGGGAAGAAATATGAGACTAAAGACAATATATTTATTTTCAAAAAGTGTTTCACCCAAAAGTAGAATCTTCAGAATTTACAAGAATTGCTCGTGGGCAGGCGGCAAGCCAGAAATGAAAACTGACAGGACCTGTCAAGTAGGCTGCTGGGGAGGCTCAGTCCCTGCCTGCTCTGCTCCTCAGCCATCAGCCTGCCTGGAAGGAGCTTGTCAGATTCATCTTTCTATCCACAGCAAGTGAAGTTGATGTGGTTTTTGCTTGTATATGTTTGGTTGGTTGATTGTTTTCCATGCATTGTGGGAGAGCTGTTTATAAACACAGGCAGTGGATTTTCAACAGCAAACTTCATCCCTGGTTTTACTCTACCAGACACTTTGTAGCTTGGTGACCTGACATACTTTTTTCTTTTTTTTAAATTATTAAAATGATTTGAATGTTTCCTTTTCGCTTCTTCTATATAATTGTGCTTATCTTTGAAGTGTGTCTTAGAAAACAGCTGCAGCAAACTCCTTTGATTATTCTCAAAGGATGATTTGGGTTGGAAGAAACCTTAAAGATCAACTTGTTCCAAGCCCCTAAAGTTTCAACTTTGGGCTGAACTGTCCAAAACAGTTTAAAAGAGAGCAAGGACTTTGTCTTGCCTGTACTGTAGTTTACTTTAAGTACTCCAATTGATCTCCTTAAGGAATCTTGAAAAGCAAATGAGGAATCAACAGAGGTTCTGGGAGACTTAAGAGGTTTTACATACCTGCCTGAAAAAAGCAAGAGAATTTAAAAAAAAAAAAGGAGTGTTTGGAAAGCAAGTCACATCCACAGTTTTTCCTTTCTCTCAAAAGCTGGCTTTCCTGTTCCTTCTTAGGAAGGGTCAGAAATTACAGGTAGTTGTTGAATGCATTCTATTATGGAGTAGCATCTCACTTTCTATATTTTTTTATGATAGCTAATGTGTATGTTGAGAAACTATAAGTTTAGATGACAGTGAAAATTTTTGCTCATTGTGGGAGATGGGGTTGTTTAGCCTGGAGAAAAGGAAGCTCAGGGGGGATGTTATCACTCTCTACAACTGCCTGAAAGGAGGCTGTAGCAAGGTGAGGTTACTCTTCCCCAGGTAACAAGCAATAGGACAAGGGGGAATGGCCTCAAGCTGCAGCAGTGGAGGTTTAAGTTGGGTATTAGGAAAAGCTTTGTCACAAAAAGATTGTCAAGCACTGAAACAGGCTTCCCAGGGAAGCTCCATCCCTGGAGTTATTTAAAAGATACGTAGTTGTGATGTTTAGGGATGTATTTTGTTGGTGGCCTTAGCAGATCTGGGTTAATGGTTGGACTTGGTGACCTTAGAGGTCTTTTCCAACCTTAATGATTCTATTACTTTATAATAAGTCTCTACTGGGTGTGGGTGGAAGGTATCTCCTAATAACACCACAGTGCTTGAAAGTCATCATGCCATTATCTGCATTATAGATAGTACAAACTGAAATTATGTTCCATTTGTGCTGTGAAAACTGCATTTGATGCACTTTTTGTTAGCAGCTTAGGAAATGCAGTATGAAGTTTGGGCCTCTCTGACCATCTGCTCTCTCAAATCCTTCAGTATCCTGTTAGGTTGTCATTGTATCTCCTGGCAATGATTTTTAAGTGTTTGCCTTTTCAGTAACAAACCTAATGGTTCGTGTGTTTCTTTTCTTTTATCTTTCACCAAGTTATTCAGGAACAATCCTTACTTTTTCCGTGTCTTGATTTTTATCTTGTTGCCCATTTTTCAGTCTTTTCCATTGGGGAAAATATCTTCATGCCTCTTAATTGAATCCTTTCTTTTTCTTCCATATCCTCTACTGCCAGGAGATGTTTGGAACAGACCACTAGTATCCTTCATGGTTGTTTTTATCTCGTAATGACTTTACAGTTTTGCATTCATTTTCTTGTGCAACTGAGCATCTGATTTCTTTTGACTGTCATGAAAACGTGATCACAGGTATTCTCCATAAGCCTGTGACATTTCTTCCCAAATTCACAGGAAGTTGATGAACTATTAACCATCCCATCTATGATTTGCTGTATAATTTATGTCTGCTTATTGCTGAGGAAGATTTGAATATATAAGAAAAATACTATGTAAAGCACTAACATACTGTAAAATACTGTGTATAGCACTGGAACAGATACTACCTAAGGGTTAAATTGATTTTAGTACATAAAAGCAGGTTTGTTTAGATTTTTGAGTTTTTTCTTAAGCAGCATCCTTCCACAAAAGGATCCATGGCATAGTTATACTTTTCAGTATAAAGGCATTATTTCCAAGGTGCCGTCATTACTCCAGCCTGACTGAAGGAAATACAGATACCAGTAGGCACATTTCACATTTCACCTGTTGGGTATGGGGAAAGTATCCTATTGCTATTTTTGCAGATATGTTTACGTGAACTGGAAAGTTAATTTGCCAATCCAGCCACTGGTTTATATCACATATATACTGTGGTAGTGGAATTAAGCAAAAGGTCTAAGGTCCAAGTGTCTTGTATTTGGAAAACTTGACCAGCACTGATTGTGTCAGGATCCGCAGGCCACCTAATCAAATAAATGTTTCAAGAGAAAAAAAAAAAAGCCACACAAAGAATGGTAATGTTTAGGCAGCTTACAATATCCATTTTGAATACTGTGATAAAACTGCTGAAGGAAAATAGCTGATACACATTTCCTGTTTTGGTGGTTATTTCATTGTTTGCACAGCTAGATGTGATGATTAATTTGCAGCAAGAGATTTTCACCTTAGAAAAGTTGCTACCATGCAACCCATGTTTCCTGGAGATATTTGAGGGCTACAGAAATAAATATTTCTTAAAATAGTATTTTTTCTGAAATCAAATGCAGCCCTAGAAAAGCTGTTTGATCAATTCTGACCAAGATAGGTAGATGTAAAAGTGAAATGGGCAGAAAGCAGGAATTTGTAGATGACACTGGAACTTCATCACATTTTGCCAGGGTCTGACTGTCTTAAGTATTCTTCTTGGATCTTTCTGTACTAGTGCCATAAGCAGATAGCTCTTACTTTCTGTCAGAAATGAGCTGGCAGTGTTTTGCATAGCTGATGTATTTCTTTCAATATAGAGAATACCTTGAAATATTTCTGAAGGCTGGGAAAAGGCTTTAACAATTCATGATTTTCATCTGGAATATTTTGAACAGCCACAGTCTTGGGCTGAAAGTTGACTTGTGTCCTTGTTGATCGGGAAAAGCAAGTCAATTTACTTGCCCTGTAAAATGTGCATAAATATGTGCAATGCATTCTGAATTTGGTGGGATTGCAGGATAACTTGGTCTGGAGCTATGAGAAGGTCCTTGATCCAAGGTCAGACAGGGCTGCTTAGGTCTGAATCTCCACAGTGCTGGAACCTCCCAGAGCAGAGGTGGAACCTCCCAGAGCAGAGCTGGCACAGCCACCATGGGCAGCCCCCAACTCTGCCTCCCTGGCCTTTGTCCTTGTGCACCATCTGAACCCTGCTAAATTTCATGAAGCTCTTGTTGGCCTGTTCTCCAGCCTGTTTTGACCTCTGCCAACAGCAGCCCTGGCTCCCAGATTGTATTTCCTTCCCCACCTCAAAGTGGTTGCTTGCAAGCTTGGTAAGGTTGCACTGCATCACATTCTGGAGCTGTCACCTGCTTTTGACCCACATGTAACTGGTTTTCAGCTGCTGGGAAACAGTCCCATCTTTTTGCCCTAATTCCAGGATATTAGGCTGAAGAGCCTTCTCTGACAGCAGTGGTTATGATGCAGACTTAACCCTTGATCCATGCAGCAACTGCATATCTGATTAATCTATGGAAATACTCCTCAGTGAACAGACTTAGGAAAGTGCAGTTTCACCGTGGGCACAATAATGAACTTTAGCAGTGAAGTACTGCAGCTTCTCTAACTGGATGCTGGGGAGAGGAGAGGGGAGGGGAAAGGTAGAGCTGGCCTTTTTTCAAAGCTGATGGCATGAGGATGGGTGAAGTATTTATTGTCAGTACCCAGCATTTTTGAAAGCTCAAAGTGCCCTGCACTTCATGAATTCAGGGGCAGCATAAAGCTCTCTGGGTTTCTCATTGACTGGGAAACTCCAGTAGCTTTTGTAGCTTGTGTTTTTACTTATTGTTATTAGTCATTTAACTTAAGTTGGTAATGGCTCCAAATATACTAATCATGCATGGCTCACTGTTCCATTTTTTTTCTTAATAAAAAAAACTACAATTAAAATAACATTTAAAAATACTTGCTTCAATCAAATTCAAGTAAATAAAAGAAAATACAATTAAAGAAACATTGGGCTTAGAAAATACATCCGAAAATTTGCCTTTCAATGCCAGTCTGGCATTCATCTCATCACTAAAACTTATCATCAAGGATATTGTCTTGTCAATTCCAGTTCCCTGGTAGGGAAGCAGGATTGTGGGATGAATGTAGACTAATTTTGTAAGGGAGAGAAACTTCAGGAAGGTTGTTGTTGCTTTTTTAGTTGTTGTTCCTGTCTTAAAAGACATGCTGGATAGACAATTTCCATTTAGCGAGGTGGCCAAAACTTTGTTACTGACTTTAGCAGCAGAATGAAATTTAGAGCATACAAGGGGAGATTGAGGTTCAAAATGTGTGATGGTATCTTGCTTCACTTTTGTTAATCATGTATGTTAATCATGCTCTGAAACAGCCACTTGAATCACCTTGGTGTTAATCACTTCCTGTGACTGTGTTGTATTGCATAACACTGCTTATTATTGTACTGCTTATTTTTTTATTTGTGTTGCCTCTGCTGAGATTGGGAACTTCAAAAGCAGCATGGCTATGGAGTGCCAGGTACCTAAAAACAAGTAGGACATACAGTCCATGCCATGAATACTTTATAATCTAATTAGAAGAAAACTTTACCAAATAATTTCTTAAAGTATAGTAGGAAAAAGAGAACAAAAGCATGATTGTATCATGCAGGTGCAGGAGCTGAACTGTTCATGCTGTTTAGCTTGGGAGTTCTTGGAAACCGTTGCAAGTCATAAGTAGACCAAGAAAAAAAATTGACACTGAGTGGGATGAGTCTATGTATACCACTATTCTTCATAATAGTAGTATTTCCACAAATTGCTTTCTTTTTTCCTTTCCTTTTAAGACATTATTCAAATTGTGCATGAACTTCAGGGGCTGGTACTAATTCTGCAATTTTTTATACAACTCTTCAATGCTTTTCTGTTTTAAGTGAAAATATTTGAGCTTTCTTTCTGGTTATTGTCAGTAATGAACAATGACCTGAGTTTTTCCACATTACCTTATGATGTGATATGTTTCTCTTTTAACGGGTTTTTCATTAGCACAAACATCTGCGTGATCTGGTTCTTAAAAAAACCAGCTAACAGTAACTCTTCTTAGACAAAAAAACAGAACAATAGAGCATCACTGATTTATCTACCACAGAGATTTAAGAAAAAAATAAGTATGCAAACTGCTGAAATAATGGGTTGTCTGAAGAAACATCATCTATCTCTTGTGCTAGTGGTAAGAAAATACTTTTTCTGTGTATCCATTAAAGAGCCCTTTATGTTTTATGCCCCTTATGACTTTTTATGTTTAAGTATTGAAGAAGACAGCCTTGGAGAAATGCAGTTGTTTTGAGTGACAGGCTCTAGGCTTAATTTTTTTTTTTTTTTCTGAAAAGCAGATCTTGGTAACAGTTGCTAAGTTGTAAGGTGGAGGCTGTATGGTTTGTTCTTTAGACTGCTCTTTTGTTTGGAACTGGGTGACTTGGACAGTTCCAGATTTCCATCTTGTTTATGTGTACAGACATAAATGACAAGTGGCATAAGTTGAAAAGGAGCATTTTCAGTTATTAACCTAAATTGTGCTTAATTTCATGATACTGCACCTCAGTACTACATTTTCTTTTCGCTTTCCACTTAATCCTGTAGTTAGTGGGAATGTGTGATTGATTCACCCACTAGTGACTGAGAGTTGGAGGAAGGAGGAGTTCAACAATATCGTAATTGATGCTTTCAAGGCAGATATTTTCAGGGAAAACTATTTAAATGACTACAGAACATACTCAAATCCTAGCTTACCTGAGAGGGGAAATAAAAAAAAATAAATAAAAAGATTATTCAAACCCCTCCATTTGATAAGGAAATAGCATTTTCTTGCATATCTATTTAATTTTCTATACTTTTGGTGGAAGACAGCTGGAGTTGAGTGAATGAGTCTAAAACTGAGCTAAAACTGGTCTAGTCTGGCCGGTTCAAGGTAGGATAAGTGCTATTATGTTATCTGGGTAACTATACAAGCAAGATTTTTGAACCACACTTTTTTCTATTTCCCTGAAATAGATGATTTCATTTGGCTGAAATTAGACAGACTTTTGGTTACAGAAAGTGCAAGGACACTGCTCTTTGTGGGAAAGGCCATACATTTTTCTTGCCTTCTTAGGTTTTGATTAGTCAAGGAGAGGGTCTCAGATTGGATATTTCTGAGCTGCACCAAACAGTTTGTTTTTCTTGTAGCTGTACTGGTCAGATGGCCAAGTAAGAAGCAGGCTGTAGATACTGGCTAATATAATACACTGTCTGAATCATATTAATATACAAAGTATGCAGGTAAACTCTTCCTTCCTGAAGAACTTCCTTCAGTTTTCTCTGCCTTATCACTCTTGTGCCTTCTACTAAAATGAACAATTCAATAGTTAATGCACTGTAGCCCAGCTCTCAGCAACTAATAGTAAAACATTCTGGTGTCTCCTGCTTTTCCAGTGAATTCATAATTTTAGCAGTACATTACTCTTAACAAAGAGAGGTATGTTTGACAAATGAGTAAAACGTGGCTTGTTATCATGGACTAGTTTCATATGTCAAACAATAATTTTCAAATTAATTTTTTTTAGGCAGACATCAAAGCATAAGGGCTGCTGTTCTTATTAGTTATTTCTTACATGAAATTGTCTCTTTTTTCTTGTGTACTTGTGCATTAAATAAAATATGCAATAATAGAATAAGTGTAGAAAATACCTTACCTGCAAATTTCCTGTTCTCCTTAGTTACCTTTTAATTAGAATTCTTGTTACAGAATTAATTGGATAATTGATTCTTTTTAAAATGAGTAACAGAATGAAGCACTGTGCAGAGTCTGTCCCTGGTTAATAAATGATGCCCAGAACGGCATATGATGAATATTAGTTGGATAGTTTAAAACAGTCCTAGGGAGGCTTACAAGCTACTGTGAGGAATAGAAAATATAAGAATAGAAGCTTATCTGTAACTTAACACATGAGGGAATAATACTTAGCATTTCTGTCAGGCTTTCCATTTGAGGAGTTTGAAGTTCTTTGCAATACAAATGATGAATTAATTCTCAGAATAGGCCTTAAGATTTTTATTTTCTCTTACTTCCTTTTTTCTATGCAAATTCTAGATTTTTTTATTTTAATTTGTCTTTGTGGGCGAGAAATGAATTATTTGTGAGATATTTAAATGCTGAGGAGTAGTAGGATTTTGCTTGCAGATCATTAAATACAGAACCATATAAAGTATTCCATTATACGATATGCATGTTTAATATTATTGGAAATTCATGTAAATAAGTTTGGCTACCTTAGTTCTATTGTCATGGTAAGAGGTATTTCAGGTATTTCCCCCACTCTGTGTCTGGCAGTGCCCTACACTGTGGGCAGCACTGCTGGTTGAACCTGTGGGTTGTTAGGAGTCCTTAATTTCTATCACAATGTACAAGGAAGCTGTGAGCACCTAAATGTTCCCCAAAGCCATGTTAGCTGCTTAGTGGAAAACAGTGACTGGGAATCCTTGTTACTGGCCCATTAATTAATGCTTAAGTTTCCTTTGTGGCTTTTCTTGGCTGGGTGGAAGTCCCATCAGGAAGCATTCATGGGAACTCCTCTAGCCTGCCAGAGCTCCAGAGCATCCACCTGCAAAATTAGAAATGGTGACACCTTGGCAGTGACTACTACACAAACACTGACACTGTGTGGTTTGCTTTTAACTCAGGATGATGCCATTAGGAAATGAGGTTATAAACACCAAAAATCCGTCAAACTCCTGATTTGCAATAATCTTCCTGCTGACAGATAAGAAGTGATTATTTATATGAAAGTTCATAGTGACAGGATTTATTTTACATGTCTTGGAGGAGAAAAACAAATTTCTCTTGCCAATAGAGAAAGGGAGTCTGTCATTTGTATCTTATTCTGTCAGATTCAAGAGAAAATAAATAAACAGTATCAACTGAGATGAACCTTTATACATTTAACATTATTTCTTCAGCTCTGTTTCTGAAGTAAGAAGTAGTACCAGAAAATAAAGAGCTAAAATAAAATTTAGAGAGATACAACTGCTAATTTTTGTTTGAAAATAAACCTGAGACACAATTCTACCTACAGAAAACAATGATCTCGATTATAAACCTTTTTTTACTAGTTTTCTAGTGAATCTTGGTTTTCAGTTAAAAAGGTAATTTCTAGTTTTTGTTTTATGAAAAGTTGCTTATAGTGTATTCTGTCAGCAGTCCAGCATAACAGTAGACAGAGTTACTGAAAGAGCCTAAAGAAGACATGTATCACTGTTAGTCAGATCTGCATGTCTGCTTAGATAAGGTTGTGAACTAATTGGTAAAGAAGTAACCACAGTAGAACACATTGCATCTTTACCTAGAATTTCCACTGTAGAGCAAGTCTGAACACACTGTGAACACTGATAAAAACCACTTGAAAAAAAAAAAAAAAAAAGGTCAAGGTAGTTTTTAGTGATGAAAACATTTCCAGATGGAAAAGACATGGGAACGTGTTAGCGTTGCATGCAGAACTGCAAGAAAAGATTGAAATAAAAGATATAAAGCACTACCAAAACAATAATAATGAATATTGACAAAGATAACAAAGATCATTCTCAGAAACAATGGCAAGTGTCAAATGAATTTGCCATGTAGTTGTGCTACTTTTTCTAATCCTAGAAAAAGTGTTATGTATTGAGATAAAGAGAAAATTCACCTATTACTTCATGTTTTCTAGACGCATATTATTCAAGAGAAGCTCAATAAACTCAATTAATAACTTGTATTTCTTTAAAGTGCAGTGTTACACTAAATACCATTGTGAAGATGATGAAACACAAAAGTAATACTTTTGATAGCTAAAGAAACAAAGGCTGTGTATTTCCAAAAATTGCTCACTGTGGTAATCAGTAGATTCAATAAGAGCATATTAAATAAAGCTTTCATATATACAGCATAGCTTTTGGAAAGTGATAGTGTATCAGCTGAGGGAGGATCATACAGTTTTTCACAGAGAAATCCTAATTGGTGACAATAATTTCGAAGGTAGCATTGCATTTGCTAATAATAAATGCTTATGATTTTTTTCAGCTGTGCTACAGTTTGGTTGGCACTCAGTGACTGTGAAAACAGTTGAGAACAGGTCTTTCAATGGGCTTTGGGCAAGATGACTTAGAGAGTCCCTGCCAACCTCAACCCTTCTGTGATCCTGAGTCACCGAGTCTTAGTTTGTTGGCTAACAGTAATGGGAACAGAAAGAATATCAGGCTTTCTAAAACTTGAGGTTTTGCTAATGTTGATGCAATATTTCATCAGAGCAAAGAAACCAGAAGGTTGTGTTGTGGTCACAAACTTCCTGCCCTGTGAGACACTGTGGTGGGTTCACAGGGCCAGCAGCCAAGAATCCACACAGCTGTTGGCCCAGGTGGGCTGCAGGAGGGAACAGGAAGAATGAAAGCCACAGAACTGGTGGGTCAAGATAAATACCATTTATTAGGTCGAAGAAGGAAGGGACAGGGACAAATTATGCAAAGGCAACAATCAGACTGGTGCCCAGTTGCTGAACAGCAGCCACCTTGGAAAACTGCTCTTTCTTCCTCTGCCCCAGTTTTTGTTGCTGAGCATGATGTTAACATGGTAGGAAATAACCCTTTGACCATCTGGAGTCAGCTCTTCCAGCTGTCGCCCCTCTCAACCTTATAGCCACCTCCTCCATTTTCCCTCTCAGGGGGAGTAGAAAAGGGGCAGGAGCAGGAAAAAGAGAAAGCCTTGCCGTTTTACAAGCGCTGTTCAGCAGCAGCAGCCAAAACACTGTTGTGTTATCAACATTATTTCAGGCATCAATTCAAAATGGCATATGGGCTGCAGTGATGGATGCTAACTCCATCCCAACCAGACCCAGAAGAGTCCTCAGCCATGCAAGTTAATTTGTGCAGCAGGAAAGTTCAAGTGGAATGCCTGTTGAGATTTCTTACTAATTCTAGAGATTTCCTTACACTTTCTGATATTGTGGAAAAATGATGTTTTAGTTACAGCAGCAAGCAGAGAAAGTGCAGGGAGACTAGTCTGAGTGAACGTGTAGTTCTGGTAAGGCGTTTAAAAGGTGAGAATAACTTCAATGTGTAGAAGGATCCATGTAAATTGAGAAAGAAAAGATTAAGCTGCGGGTGGGAGACTAGATAAATTGCTATATTTTCTTCAGATCTTTGTTGTGGGGGTAGGTTTGATTTGGGAGGAAGTTGTTTGGGCTTTTTTTGTCTCTTAATTTCTTGAACTTTCAGTACCTTAGTCTTCTGCCTTCCTCCTCTGTCTTGGCAAGATTTAAATGGCTCTGTTGAAGGTCAGGGTGGTACTATTTTATGCAATTAATCCTTTTTCTCCTTTAATATCCCAGTTCTAAAAGTTGCTTTAATTCTTTTTCTGATGTCCTCTTTGGCATCTCCCCCACTTACATGTAACTGCTAAAAATAAACCTTATTAAGTTATTATTTTCACTTCACCTGTTACTGCAATAGTTTCCATCTAAACACCACTATTACTGTGCTGATTCAGCATCGCTGTTGTTTTCTGTCAATGTTTCAGTAGAACTGTGCTTTGCAAATTTCAAGTGAGTTTTATCTCCTCTCTAAGTGTTGTGTTGGAGTACTTTGAAGGATGACAGTAACTAAAATACCAACAAATAGGAAAGCATTATCATCATCTTTTAGATGGCCAATATTATGGCTGTAGGATAGGTTTTTCTTTCTGCTTTCACAGAACAAGGAGCTGTCAGCCTTCGGTAGAGTTTGAGATTCAATGAGCCTTTCTGGGCTCCCCAGTTCAAGAAAGACAAGGAGTTAATGGAGGGTATCTAGCAGAGGGCTGTGAAGATGATGAGGAGACTGGAACATCTCTCTGGTATGAGGAAAGGCTAAGCGCCTGTTGAACCTGAACAAGAGATAGCTGAGATGGGATTTTGTCAATGCATACAAATATCTTAAGGTCAGGGTGGGGTCAGACTTTTCAGTGGTGCTCAGCAACCAGATAAGTGAAAATGGGCACAAAGTGAAACACAGGAAGTTCCACCTAAATTGTGAGGAAAAAACATCTCTACTGTGAGGGTGTCAGGGCACTGGAACAAGCTGCTAGTTGTGGATTCTCCTTGAGTTTCCGTCTAGAGAAACTCAAAACCTGCCTGGACAAAATCTTGTGCAACCTGCTGTGGATAAACCTGCTTCAGCATGGGGACTGGAAGTAGTTGATCTCCAGATTATCTCTCCTTTCCAATCTCAACCATCCTGTGATTTTTTTTTTTTTAATATGTAGTAAAACTAGAAGGACTGATGGATGCTTCTATGCAAATGAAACTCTGCCTATTAACATCCTGGAAGACTAATACAGAATTATTTAAAATATTAGTTATACTGTAGAGGAGTTTGAGAGTATCAGGAATCATCTAGTCAAAAGCTGTTGGAGTCAACCTCATTGGGAATTTCTCTTTTTAACAGCATCAGTAATGTTGTGTTGATATACCAAATGTTCTCAGTAACTGTGGTCTTTAGAAATTTCAAGTGATCAATAGCACTTGTAGTAGTCAGAGATGTGATCAAAGGACACTCTGTGAATTACAAAAAAAAAAAAAAAAAAAAAAAAAAAAAAAAAAAAAAATAAAAATAATTCCCAAAGTACCAGTGCTAGGAGTTTTGCCTAAGCAAAGAATTACCTGGGTGATCTGGGTCTATTAAAATTGCTCCCCAATATTTTAGTACCTTTCATTCTTACATAGAAAATGAAGCTATTTACAAATAGGGAGTTAATGTAGTGGGAAACTTAATATTGTTTTGTAATTTCCGTGGTGGGGGAAAAATGTAGAGTATTTCTGATGTATTGAATCCTGGCAATTGGTGCCCCAAGTCACTTGTGTAGGAAGGCAGTGCTGATTAAGGCAGGGCCCTTTGGCTGCTGTGTCTGCGGGCTCTTTGCCCAGTAACACAGTAACGCTAAGTGCTAATAACTTTTTTTTGAAGAGCCATTCATGGTTGTGTCTAGTTGGAATGACTCATTTCTTTTGTAACACTAGAGGGCTCACTGACTGCTTTTGGAGCAGCCTTTTGGTTGCAGGTATGTCCATAAATCTCTAAATATCTAAGCAAGGATGTCCTAAAGGTGTGTTTTCTTAGGAGTAAATTTACTCACTAACTCAGTGGTTTTGTCTAAATCGAGGCTTTCTCGAAGAGTTCTAAAGAATGCCTTAATTAGCCAAATGAGATTAATTTGAACTCCTGCTCAGTAAATACTGGTAGGGTTTTTCCTATTGGAATATTTCCTTAAGTTTAGGCAGAGCAGTGCTTTTTGGTTTATTGTTTGTTTGTTTGGGAGTTTTGTTGTCTTTGTTGTTTGGTTGGTTGGTTTTTTTGGTCTGCTTGGCTTGTGGAATCCATACATTGCAATTTCCTAGGAAGCAAATAGATAAATATAGTAGTAGTAGTTAGCAGAATGGGAGGAAACTTTTGTAAAAAAAAAAACCAACCCAACAACCCATCTGATGTTCATTGGCCCACAATAATAAATATTATTAGAAGGTAGTGTCTACTGTCTGGGTTATCTTCCTGTCTTACTAGCTAGGAGTTGATGAGCAATAGGGTAATCAGTGGTTTCTGCTACCAAGTCACACATACATTTATGATACAATATGACTGAGGTGTCAATCCATGGGGAAAAACTAAAGGCAAGTGATTACACCTAGAACATCTTGTAGCATCACACACTTTGTGACTGTTGTGGTTGGACCAATCCGGTCTGGAGCTGTTTCTGCCTTTCCCTCTTGGTAACTCTGATACTCATGACAGTCTGACTTGGGGAATCAGACAAGACAAAAATGATCCTCAAAACAACAATGTCACTTGCAAAAGTTTGTGTTTCCTGAATTGACTTGGTTTGGGAATCGATGAGCACTGCATTTCTTATGCAAGAGAAGGAGCATAGATGTGCAAGGACAAAAAGGATGGAAAAAGGAAGGACAATGTTGGTAGTGACTTGAGCAATTATGATGTTGTTATAATACTATATCTTTAGGCCCTTTGATTCAGGCCACCTAATTACCAGTTCAGTTTATTTAAAAAAAAAAAAAAAAAGCTATCTTGTGTGGTGTGCCCTGATTAAGATTAAGCAAATGAAAAGATTCTGATGTGATTGCATGAGAAAATAAGCTTTAACAAAGCATAGGATTTAGCCTCCTGAAATCTCTGAGAATTTGTACGTTAATATCTAAAGCTGAGCTTGCAGATCTCGGATATGATGTCAGGGCAGAATAAGTCTTTCTTGTATAATAGACAAAATTACCAGAAAATTTCAATTGGTAAATTAGAAAATATACTGTGGACAAATGATTGGTTTCATGTAGTCTTGATTTTTGTAGCCACAGATTGGGAAAGCCCCATGGTCAGAAAGTCTGCCAGTTGTCTGCCTATTACCAGTTCTGCTTTGAGACAAAAAGCCCCATCCTGGGAGACCTCCTAAGCCACCCTGCAATGAAGTCAAGCAATGGACACAGCTCCTGCTGTCCAGCATATCACTGCCATCCATGGCCTGGGACCAGTGCCACAGGGCCTCTGACTTGCTGCCTTTCAGCTGACATCTGACACCAGGCTAATCTTTTGGTTAAAAATGCTCACACGTTGACTGCCATTGCCAAGTTTTGTATTTTTAAAGCTGGACCTACAATGTAGATTAACATCTCTGAATTTTCCTGCTGGATAGATGTGCATTTTTTCTCCCATTAATAGTGGAGAAATGTTTATTGTCACAAGTATAGTGGTATTCTAGAAAATCTGCTGTCATTTATTATAGTATGGCTTAATGCAGATTTTTAATTGACATAATTTCTCTGAGGTTTGAGCAAAGGAAAGAGGAAGGGAGAAAGTGCAGGATTACTATTATCAGCATGTCCCAAGGCTGCTGCTTTTAAATTTAGGATTGTAACTGTTATTTAACAGAATTATCCTTGACACACGTGGCCTCAAGAAGAGATCTGAAAGCAAGGACAGAGCAGTGTTATCATCTGACAGCCAGAAGCAGTATCTTTGAAAAGGTCTGAAATTGTCACTTTTTGTCTAGAAGATGACCTCTGACATTTCCAGCACTACTCTGCCTTGTGGAAGAGGAGAGGAGGGACAGCAATGAGGCAGAAACTTTCTGTTACATAAAGTCATGCTGCTTGTGGTGGCCTTTAAAGAAGGCTCTTCCTGAGCGGGTGTTAGAAGTGGTGGTTGGTAAGGGGAGGTGTTGGACCTGCTGAAGTGGCAGTGGTTTGTCACCAGACCTGCGGAGCTGTGTGTGTTCTCACATGTTTGGGGAGGGGCAGGTGGGTTCCTGGACATGCACCTGGATCACCCTGAAAAAGGACAGTTCAGACCAGATATGTCTGGTGATGGTGATGGAAAGTGTGAGCTATTCCTGAGTCAACCACTCCCCTGGCTTCGGGTGTGGATGCCCCCTGCTCCTACCACAGCACTGCTGTGCTGGGCTCTGCAAAGCTGTTTCCCAAAGCAGTATTTATCTGAGTGCACCTCTTCTTGTGCAAAATATGATTTGGTGGTAATATGTTTAGTTGTAAAGGATTTTGTCTTTGTGCAAAATGACATGTGAAAGCATCTACAGATGCATTTCTAGTCATAAAAGATTGTATCATAAAAACTTCAAAACATTTTCTAGGTGTTCTGCCTGCCCACTGTACCATCCTTCTGCTGTTACTAGCTGTGCTGAGTTTGAACCAGCTAGTTTTATGCAAGCAGGTCTCTGCCAGAATCTGAAAACTACTGTAAGTTTTATTTTCACTTTAAAGAATCTAGAGGTTTTAGGGGAAAGACCTTCTTTAAAAATGTTACTTCCCCCAGTTTCTGTGGTGTATGCTGAAGGGAAATAAAATCTCAATTGAATTGATATATGACACAGAGAATTCCCTTCCTAAAAATGAATTATTTTTGAATGTGTCTTGACCATAAGCTTGCAGGTAACAGAAGTGGAGAGAACAGTCATGTAATTCTTACAGCAACCATCCCACTGCCACCTGTAAAACAGTGCCACTGCTATTCTTTATTGAATATTTCACAGATCTAGTGCATACAGAGGAATTTGGTTAAGAATTGAGTTAAATGTTTTTAATATTGAGAATATTCTCAAGTCGGTGTTTTCTGTGGCTTCTTGCTAAATCAACATTATAATCCTGCTTTCGTTTCCCTACAGATGATGAAGCATGCCTGGGATAATTATAAGCGTTACGCATGGGGATTAAATGAACTGAAACCCATATCTAAGCAAGGACATTCAAGCAATTTGTTTGGTGAGTAGAGTGTATTTTTGTGCTTAGTGACGTTAGCATAAAACACTAAATCAGCTGAAAAGCTTATAAGTGATAAACATGTTTTCTTTCTTCTCCCTGTAATGCAGTATGATGTTTCTTGCTTCTGTTATGTATAAAAAGTAACAGTAAATGAAGGTGCTTTCTGTGACTTTTATAGATTAGTGCCTGAATGAGAATAAATGGAGCATGGCATTGCTGCATGATAAAAATATAGTTTTGCTCCAATAAATGCTGTCCTGTCTTAAACATTTACTATGGAAATCATTGATGCCACATTCAATAAGCAGGGAACTAAGGGGGACAGGGTGGAGAAGAGGAGAAATCCTATACAAGGAACAAAACAGTACTTTCTACAGTCACAAAGGTAGCTGAAGCTGTGTACAGTCCTTAGGAATTTATTTCCATTTCTTATAAAAATTTGTTGATTTGTATCTCGGACTCCCTTATCAGGCTTTTTTTTTTCATTAATACAGCTGTTGTTTGTACCTCTAAATACTGCACAGGAGATGTTAAATAAAGCACAAGTTGTTATCAGTGTAGAACAAATATGGGACTGAAAAGTTCTAGTAGGAGAGGTGCACTGTAGAAATCCAGTGTAATGAGGCAAGACTTCCTTGGTGTCCAAGTAGGACTTGTGGCTGGATAAATAGTAACTGAAGAGAAACAGCATTCTGAAGAATCATAAAAAAACAGTCCTATGAACTGCCATTATCTTCAGTTTTGCAGAAAAATGAAGAATTAAACTTGGTTTGACACCAATTTTTCTATTTAAATAGCTTGTGTTCCAAAAATTAGCTTGTTTTCCAAACAGAAAGCCGAAAAAATTGCTGATTTCTATAGCTGCGACAAAATCAATGCATTATTTTGATTTTAACAGGAACTTACTTTGTTGAATGTTTGCAAAAGATAGCTTGAAGTGGAAACATTTCCTAAAACAGCCTAAATAGAGCACTTATCAAATCCCCAACTATATTTGGAGGTTGCTTAGAGACAGCAGTTGTAGTTACAAAAATAAGTTGGAAAATACAACATCTACATTGATCTTGCTGCACTGCTTGACTACCCTAAAGTAACATAAAAAATGTTAATAAGTAACTATGATCTAGTTAGTTATTGGACTTCTTTTTGAGTTCTTGAAAGCAGAGTAGTTTGAGTTAACTTCAAGGTTGAGTCATCATGTTTCTATTTCCTTGTCTAAAAATCAAAATTATTTATTGTCTTCAAGAGAATGATAGTTGTGCAATTTAATGTATTTGAGGAACTATTTAATGGAATTCTGTTTTCTTGCAGTACAACAAAATGGCATCAATATTGAAAATTAAAATGCTTAATGTAGTTTCATTTGAAATCAGAAGTGGTATAAAAATTTCTATGGTTTGAGTTAATAATATTGCATGGATTCGCAAAGCAGAACAAGCTGTAGATGTGTTGACTTGTGAAAATCTTAAGCAGGAGTTCTGTGGATGTTGCATAAGTTTAAGTCACTTCAGGCACAATTCTCTGTGAAACAGAACAAGTGTTGAATTGAAAAATAATACTGCATTTAAAGGAGTAAGAGCCAGAATCAATCTAAATGCAATCAGTTACTCATCATGGTCATCTGGTATAAGGTCCTATTGCTGAGGAGTTTTCCTTAGAAACATCTTCAATCTTATTGATCTTGGTGCAAATCAAAATAAACATTAGGTTTCTTTCTGCTGAATTGCTTTATAGAATACCAAAGAGCAGCATATCTGCAGGTCTGCCTCATAAGTTACCCTTGCCCGAATCCATAATTGTCTTTTGTTCTTTACAAACAAAACCTTATTTCTGTAAGTGTCCTCAGATGATTAGATCTGATTTGTACCTTCTCGTTAGAATTCAACAAATGTTTTATGCTTTTTCATAAAACAATAGAAGTGTGACCTGTTCATGTGTTGGCTTTCTTTCCTTCATGAAGGGATGGAAAAGTTTCCTTATCTTCCTTGCTTCTTATGTAAAAAAAAATAAAAAAATAAAAATTGCAAATGGTTGACTAATTCAAGGTAACTCTGAATTGTATTAGTGGAGAATAGGTTGCCTTCAGCTCTGTGTCCTGTGAATTTCCTCCCAACCTTCAGAAATCAAGTAAGACCTTCAGTTCACTGTCATCCATAACTATCTCCAATTTGCCAAGACTCTCTTTTCTTCTTGTTGCCATGTTTCAATTGTTTTAAATGTTTCAAATTGTCTTAGTATCAGTAAAATACAGCACGTTTCGTTAGGCACTGTTTGATTTTAAACACTTCTCCTTTGAATTAGTTGCTGCGTTTACATTGCTTTGCTTATACTGGATGTGGCTGTTGTGGGATACAAACTTTTACTGTCTCACTGTGAGGAGCAGCAGAGTCCAGTGCTGTGTGTTGCTTTATGTTGTGTAAGTCACAGTACAGCTCTCCTGACACAGAAGAGTTGTTTTCAAATTATTCTCCTTCTAAGCTTATTTTTGAAAGTATAAATGCATGGCTCCTTTCTATCTCCATTTTGCAGGTAGATTATAATGACTGTTGTGTCTTGAAGGCAAGTCATAACTGTCATGCTATGTTTCTCAGAAGGACAAAAGATGGCTTTTGAGAGGTGTAATTATACATAGATGTGGCTTAGGAAATATCATCATGAAATACAGACACTATGCCTAGGCTAGGAGAAGAGGAAAATGGAAAAGTGGGGTGTTGATGGGAGAAAGGGTAGGGACGACTGGTGGTTCTAATTTTGGAGGAAGGAAAAGAACCTTACTTTAGCACCTTGTGCAATTTACTAGTAGTAGAGCTATTCTGTAGCTGAGGACTTCTTGCTGAACTTGAAAATGACTTTTTTTTGTCGTAAACTCAGGTCATGAAAACAAATTGTGAAGTCAAGGAACTGCCTTGATCTTGCTGGTATTCTGCAGGCTGTGTGTGTGGAAGGGTGTGTGTAATAAGGTGAGAAAGTCTTTAGACTGGCAGACTGTAGATGTATTCATGTTATGAGCAGAGGTTGCTTTCTCTCACATGTGCACACCAAGAATAACAAACCTTTAGAGAAACACTGAAATGTGATCACTGATATATGAACCGAAACATTTCTCCTTGAAGCCTGTGCCACATACATGCCTCTGACCATTGGCAATGTCTTTTCAGCACATCCGTGCACTGTTTTTATTTCCTTTGTATTTGCCATGTTGTAACAACTATTTGAAAAGACAGAAATATTCTTATTTGTTTAATTCGATGAGGTGCACCACTGTTTCTAGATTAATCAAATAAATTGGAATAGCTTAGCATCTGTTTGCACCATATCTGTTCATTAGCAAAACAGGGCATATCTCCTGGTATGACTTCTTCCACAAGTACTAATTCTTCTGTGACTATTCCTAGTAGAAAGTAGGCCCTTTAACCTTTATGTTTCAGGTTAATATTAACAATGTTAGCTAAACCAGAGATTTATTAATCTACCTACTGCGAAAGTGGCAAAATCACAATTTTTCCTTTTTTTCATAGCACTCCACCACCAACTCCTCAAACTAGGAGCTATTCCCCTCTGAGCCTTCTGAACTAGTTTTAAAACTAATGAATGTTGCTGTACTAAACTTCTTTTTAGAAGTGTTTTCTGCACTTAAGTGACTGTAACTAAAGGGCTTTTTTAATTATCTGAAGCTGTGTTTCATGTGCAGTATTGCCAGTTTGATATTGTAACTTGTAGGCATAGTATAATTAATCTCTGCAAGTGAAAAAGGAACTTTTCTGGAGGCAAAAAGGGAGGCATTTAATAAATACTCACAATCAGCAAACATCAAAGTTGCCTCAAATACTATAATTTAGTAAGATCCTGCTCCTCCCACTTTGAACTGTTTTTTGTCATTTCATTTTATGGAGTGTTGAGGTATGTGAATATTTTTAAAGTCTGGCAAAATTTATATCCAAAACTGTCTTGGTAGTGTATAGCAGTGTGTCTTTTCAAACTCTACATTTATTAATAAAGCCTAGGCAATTAATTGTGCATGTGTTTAAACAGTATATTAATTTAAATTAAAAGGATTCAAAATCTTCTCCTCACCCCAACCTTGTTTGTCTTCACTGTTCCTGCTGTATTCCTTGAAATTTTGTGTTTTGGTAAGTGGTTTTAATTTTGGAAGTAAGCCTGACATCTATCTCAACTAAATTAGCTTGTGTAAAGAATAACATAAGCAGATATGTGGATGCATTACTCAATACAGCATTTTTGAGAGGAGGTCATGTTGCACGACAAAGATGAGTCTTTGTATTGTCTTTTCAGATTTCCAAAAAACATTTTTCAGGCTTATTACTGACTTCTCACAGGAATCTGTTGCTGCTGAGGCCACACTTTCAAATTACTCATCCCAGCACTGAAAAATCCAATGACCAGAGTTAAATTTGACAGTGCAAATAAGTTACTTGGGGTATCTTTGACAGTGGCAAGCTGCAAACAGTTCCACAAACCCAACAAGTGATAATTGCACTTAGAAATAGAAAATGTTCATAATTTAAACTGGCATTTAGTGAAATGGAAGATATAATTCTGAGTTAATACACAGAATGGGCAGACTTGAGCTCATAGCAAGTAGTAAAGCTTGACAACTTTCCAGAACAATATGTGGAGGTCCATAAAACATGGCATAGTGGCATAGATGCAATGAACAAGGATTTATTGTTCTTTGTGGGGAGTGATATCCTTTGTAAGGAAGGGTGGAGATAGCAAATTACTAGGCAGCATGTTCAAACAAAAGAAGGTGGTTCATAACAAAATATAACTGTGCTGAGCTGCACAGTGCCAGAAGTGTGGTGGATGCCAAAGGCTTCTGCAGGAAGCACAGAGATAAGCAATGAAGGAAAAATTATTTGAGCTTTATCAAAGTCAAAGACCAGAGCTGCCTCTAAAATACACAGATGTATAAAATACTGGAGATTTAGAAAAGCATTCCAGAAAGATCTACAAATATTGTTTCATGTTGCCCATAGATTTGTTAAAAACTGAATGAATTTTTCTTTCCCTGCTCTTACCAGGTGCTAATAGTCGCTGAAATTAAAAGTGTTAATATAGCTGAGGGTTTGCCAGTACTTGAGTCAAGAGTTTCATGTTTTGGCATAGCACACTTTGATAATTAATCACTCTTGACACTTTAAATTGCTAATGATATTGCATAGGAACCTTTTCAGTGAACTTTAAATAAAGGAAAACACTGTTCTAAGATATGAGTCAGCTTTTGAAGCAATGCTCCGAGAAACCTACAGCTCAAATCAAAATGTTACTTTAGTCAAACCTATATCTATTCTTGAATGCCAAGCTCGGTGTGCAAGGGATGGGAGGAAATTGTAAACTATGAAGTACACCAACATGCCTTGATTCTGAAGTATTCTATTTCAGACTCTTCTGGCCATATCTAAAAGCTTGGGCTAGACGAGTGAGAACTTATTTTGGCAGATGCTCCAAAGGGCTTGGCCGTAAGCCAGCTGTGGTTCTTAAACCATATGGCCGTATAAGCTCAGACACAGAGCTGTGCTAATAAGGTTGTCATTCACATCCAGAGCAGTTCTCCCTGCAGTGGCATTCTGGGAACTCATGCAAAGTTATTCATCCTCTGATCACTCTTATTCTGCTCTTGCTGCCCAGTCCTGAGATGCTACTCCATTCTCTAATGAAATCTCTTGTCTTTTTTATTTTCATGTACATACACTGGCACTGTTAGATATTAAAGAGCATGCAGTTTAAATGGGCAGACTGTGCATTACCCAGAGGAGGTATAGGCTACCTGTGTTTTACGTCATAGTGTTCTGAAATGCTGGGTAATAAGCCACTGTGGTTAATAGTCCACAAATCTTGTTAGCAATATGTTCTTTTTTGTTTTCTTCCAGATCATTGCTGAAGATTTTAAGTGTTCTGTAGATGTTCTGAAATGTTCTTAAGATGTTAAGGAAGTTCTGTAGATGTTTCTCGATAGATGCTGGAAATTCCATGTTGACTGATTTCTTTTGCATTCTTTTCAGTTAATAGTGTTAGTTTATGTGTTCTCTATTACTCTCTTGAGTAAATGATGCTGTTAGTAAAGAGGAGAGATAAAAGTAAAGGGTTAGCAGTAGAAGCAAAATGGAGCATATATGAATGCTTGGTCTAGAGGTTTTGGTAGAGACTAATAATTCTTCATTTTGGTAGGCTTGTACATCTGGTTATCTCTTTTATCATCAAAAGTACTCCCTCTGAGCTTATGTTTTATGAGTTTCAAGTTCATTTTCTCTACCTCAAGTATATATTTTTTTTCTTTAAATTATCTGCAAAATATATCTGTTTTTACCTGAGGTCTATGAATTTTATCCAAGTCTTGTGATAATCTTCCTCCTACCTAGGGCAACTATGAAACTCTACCATGATGGCTGCAACTTTGCTGGCACTCTGTAACACAGTGCTCACTGTTAGTCAAATTTATAGCAGTACTGTAGGTGCATAGGAAAACAGTCCTCTTGTCCAAATATTCTGTGTCATGAGTGTGTACTGTAATTGCCTAGCAATAATCTTTGCTTCTTGTAGACCATGACTGCTGTGTAATTCCTTGGGAATGTTGTGTAGGAACAAACAACAGTGATAACTATTTAATAATTTATGTGCTGTGCTTGAGAAGCATAGTTTATATAGGCTTGTGAAATATTTGGTCTTATCCTGCAATAAGAAATGTTCATTTAATTTCTTTACACTCTTTCCCCTACCCCCACCACTGGTTTGTCTGACTGGTTATTAATGAACTGTTCAGTGTCACAATTTCCATGCTGCTCTCAAGTTTAAGTTATCTTGTTGGCTGACTTAGCATAAACTGCAGTTGTTCACAAGTCATAATTCTGGCCTCTAAATTGACTTTTTCGCTGTTCTTTTCTCTTTCATCAAGAACTCAGAAGTACAGCTGTTTGAGACAAACTTGTCTAATCATCTCTTTAATTGTTTTATTCCATGTTCTGGAGCCTTCAGAATAATAGCAGAAGTTGTTTCAAATAAAATAGGATCTACTTTACATTCTAGCATTTTTTTTCTCTCTGTGCTTTAAGCAGGCCACATACTCCAGATTCAGGAAAAGAAATCATAATAAGTAGGTGATTCCATGGGTGATTTCTCATTAAGTTTTCTCCTTATTTTCTCCTCTTTTTCTTCTGACTTAGTAGTGGGTTGCAGCTCAAGTACTAATCCTTAAAATTGAAAGCTCAACTGTTTAGTGGTGGTGTTAGTTGTATTACAAGAGGATTATCACAAAGAATGTCTTTGCATGGTGAGCCTATCGCAATCCACTGAGGCAAATCAGGTTATAGATGATTTTTCTGTAAGTAGACCTCAGTTGTAAAGGTTCACTAGAGACTGCTTTTGTTGCATGGAGTTACCAGACACCTCCAGAGCTTTTGCAGTGGTGTTCTTGAGCAGATGTCCTCCAGCAGTTTTCCACTCTCACTTTCTCATAAGCTCAGGAAAAATATGAGTTGCTTAGCCAAGTTTAAAGGAATACTTTTCCTTTAATATTAGAGAAGGGCAGCCAAGTTCCAAATAAGCTCTTGGAGGATATTATGTTGTTCTCACCAAGGTATGCTGCAGTTTTATTAGTGGAGTATCTGGAGGAAAATGTAGAGATTACTTCCTTCAGAGTAGGAAAGTGAATTCTAAAAATCAGTGGTATAGGCAGCTGCTAAAATAGAAAAAGTATCTGATTCTGTTAAATATGCCAAGTGAGTGAATGACATAATAACCTCAAATATTATTTTGTTTAAGAAGGTCGAAATGGAAAATTATTTTCTACCTGGAAGCTTAGTTTAAGAACGTGATGTCAATCTTTCTATATCGAGCTCTCCAGTCACGTCTCTGTTTCATGTGGAAACAGAAACCCATGATGCCAGTGAACACAAGAATTGGCTGATATAGTAGTTTTCTTTCTTAAATATGAAAAATTTAGTTCTGATATTTGCTAAGTTTACATAATTAAGTTTACTTTTTTGTCAGGTATTTCAGAGACAAGATGATAATCAAGTTCCTTAATTAGTTGTACCTACTGTCTTGTTATTCCCCTGGTACAATCAATTCCAGAATGAGTAGTCAGCTATTCACCTGACTCATTAGCCCTGCTGAGGGAGACAGGGATTGAATCTAATGACTTTCTCTGTTGATTGCAGCCTAAATTATTTTGTAATTCTAAATGTTTACTTCTGTATCAGAGTCTTCTCTAAAATACAACAGTGATTTTTCCATTCATTATAAAAACTGCGGGAGCCAAGTTAGGAAGTACAAATTCCAGTAGAGTCAAAATTGAATTTTTGACATTTCCCCATAAATAGGAATTGAAACTCCTCCTAGACAAAAATAGTGTTTTGAAAAGGTCAAGGTAAATTTGAAATAAGCCTGGGAAAGTATTTCGAGTGACTGTGTTTTCTTGAACCCTACCATCTGCATTAGCCTTTCAGTACAGGATGATGAACATTTAATCCATTCCAAAGCCAACATACTGATGATACTTCATCTTGCAGTGTTAGGTCAAGGCTAGCTCTTACCCATCTCTGTAACACAGGTAGAAGAGAGGTGCCACTTTTGCAGACCACCAGAACTTGCTCTGAAAACCAGTGCCTTGCTGCCCCTCCTGAGCTGACAAATCCATGTGTGCAAGTTTGCCTTTGCCTCTCCCAGTGCTATCTTGTGCAGGTTACATGGTGATGCACAATTGTTTTCCACAGACTGTATTTCTTAAAAGGCTTTCCTAACTGAAATGGGATCAGTATTCACCAGCTTCTTAAAACTTTATGTATATTATTATACATATGTATATTATGACTATAAAAACAAAAAAGCAACTGTTTTTATTCCAAAGTGGAAGAAAGAGGAATTTCTGAATTGCTGAGTTGTTCTGGGTTTTATATCATTTTATCATGAACTGTTCTATCAGTGGTTTAAAATGCAAAATTGTGGGTGGAAATACAGTGCATTAGAACAGCTCTTCAAAAGTTCATTAGTGAAAGAAATACTTAAATATTATGATGTTGTGTTGTGGCATGGGAATCAAAGTAAGGGCTGTGAATTGCTAGTTACCACTTGAATGCTTATGTACCCAGTTTTTAATTGGATTAATTGAAATTGAATTTTGAAATAAGAATTAATTTAAATTAATTAGATCTAACTGAGAAGTCTTCCATTGGAAAGCAAATCACTGGCTCTTCATGTATTTCAGGTAACATACAAGGAGCAACTATCGTGGATGCCCTTGATACACTATACATCATGGAAATGAAAGAAGAGTTCAAGGAAGCCAAGGAGTGGGTTGAAAAAAGCTTGGATTTCAGTGTGGTAAGGAGTGTTGCTGATTAACATTTAATGCTCTGTTTAGTCTCCAGGGGCCAACTGAGGACTGAGTTCTAGTATTACAAACATGATGCTAGGCTAAAGAATTTAATTCATTGATAGGTAGATAGATTTAATTCATTCATAGGTAGAACAAGGCAGGAAGCTGGAAGATAGGAAATTTACTGCTCTGCTTATATGATCTTTTTCAATCAGAGAGCTTTAGGTAGATGGAAGGCAATGATCTGGACCGAAGGAAGGAAAAAGGAAATAGAGTATTTGCCATTATAAAGTAAAAACCAGCCTTTTCAGCTATTCTGGATAGGAGAATTGGGACCCTTCAATTAATTTTTTCGTTACCTAAGCCTTTTACGTTTTCCCATTATGAAATCTTCCACAGATTTTACTTGTGTTTAGATAAATGTATATGCCATACATACGTAGTACTTAGGTTCCTTTGTCTGCTCCAGTAAAGTTGAGTATCATGAGTTAGGCTGAACTGCTTTAGTCTCACGAAGCATCAGGTCTTCACAGCTGCATGTACAAATCACCCTATTAAGTGGCAAATATGCAGCTGAGGGCAAAGTTCATTATTGAAGCTTTTATTCTGGAAAGGCCTTGAACAGGCAGGAACCTCTTCAATTAAATTGAGAAGTCCTAGGTTTGGTATTTTTCCTTTCTTTTCCTTTTTTTTTCTTTGGGACAGAGAATTTATTGTTTGGTACAAAGAGCTGATGAAGCACCTCTGATCAGTGTAGTAAAGTAAGCACTGTACACTGAGCACTTAAAAGCTCTTGTAGTTGACATGCTTAATGTTAGAAACACTTTCTGAAAACAAAGTACTCTTTCTAATAAGTTATGCAAAAGTCAGGTTTAATTAGGTTCTCTTCCATGCTTGAGAATTAATTATCCTTTTAAGAAGGAGTTAATAAGAGTGGGTATTACATAGTTTATATAAGCAGTAATTTAGTATGCATTTATATTTACATTTATAATGTAAATAGAGGATATTAAAAGTGCTCTTGTGTAGTGTCAGAAGCCTGAATCACGTACTAACTTTATTTTGTGCATAAGAATTTTTTTTCCTAAAGGCATTTTTGTAATACTAAATTCCTATTGATATTATCAAGATATTTAAAAGACAGGATAAGACAACAGAAAGTAACAAACTCCACTTAAAAGGATGAGCTGAGCTCTACTTGGAAGAACATTGTAAAGTGTTGTAGAGTGATTTACATTATTAGCATGAAAATCTTTGGATTTACATAAATCTTGCTATATTTAGTACTGGAAACTTGTAGATGATATTTCCTCTTTTTAATGCACCTATTTTTTTCTCGGTGATGCCTATAAGCTAAGAAAATGTCAGAAATTATGTATTCCATTAGTTGGTCAATGCAGGAGTCAAGGAGATTTACGAAAACAACTTCACAGATAACACTGACATGCGTCACTAACAGTATATTGTTACTGATATTCCTGTAAATAGCAGCCTGGGGTTCAACACCTCACAAAATTATTTTCCTAATACTTCATAATCATATGTAATTGAATTTTACATTGGCATCAGCAGCAAGTAGATTAATTTTCCCAAACTGGAACAAGGAAATTAAAATAAATAACTGCAATGCCAAACTTAATAACAGATATCCATTTGTTTAATGGCTGGATTGTTGGAGGATACTCAACTTGCAGGTTTTTTTCCACTTTAAGTATAGGTTTTAGATTCAAATGCCGTTTTGTATTTATATCATACAGTTTAAAGAGCAGCAGTTCTCTTGTATTTATCATGTATCAGGCCTTACGTGCCATATTCGGCAAAAATGTTGCATACACTATTACTTGCTCCTGTTTTAGAAACCTTTGTCCCGTGAAAGTGATTTGTTTGGGATAACTGGCACACTGACATATCCTTGTTTCTTCTGAGTAGTATAAACTTGTGTTTGATGTTTCTGGTACAGTGACTGCTTAATCAGCATATTTGGCCTTTATTTGCATAAATAGGATAAGTTTTTCTCTTCATTTGTTCTTAGAACCATGCGATTCAAATCTTTAATTTTCTTTAAGATGTTCTTTATGACGATTACTGTGACTGTATTCTGTAACAGAATTTTTTCTCCTTACGTTCTATGTCAATGAAGCTGGATATAGGAAAATTTTGCAAACTCTAAAAGATACTCATCAAACTATTTGGTCAGCACTCACACCACTCTCAACACCTGATTATAAAAGTTTCCTAATGTCACTTTGTACACTAAGCACTAGTTTATCCACATGAAAGGTTTTATGGAATAAAGGTGACTTAGTGGGAAATGGCAACGTCTCTTTATGTGTTAGATTTCAATGTCACAGTTCAATGAATTAGATGTCAGGGTTGCTCTTCTTTACCTTTCCAAAGATAGGCTTTGATTTTGAGGGAAAATTCTAGTTAAGTCAGCAGCACCTTTCTTGGCAAACTTGTGCATTTTAGTAAGCTTGTCAGTGGATATGTTTAGAAGCTTTACCTTTTGGAGTATAACACAGGCTATTTTCACTACAGCTGTAGCTGGTAGCCCTGTAATTATATAACTGAGATATCTATGTTGCAATGCTTGGAGCTTTTTTGTGTCACAACTGCTGACGACATTTTTTTTTATTTGAAACCTTGCAGAAGTTTGAGTTGAACTGAGATATTCCTTCAGGAATTAAGTTGCATTTTCTGATTCTGTCAATATTATAAGAGATGTAGACATGTACCTTTGGAAAGAGATGACATTTGCAGTGGCTAAATAGATGGTCTTTGCTTTGATTAGCATCATGGATATATGCTCTGTTCTCTGTTAAATCACTCCATCTCTCTGGGGGATTCATCTTTGCTCTTCTAATTAATATAGCCAAGGCTTTGTGACCCTCCCACATGCCCCTTCTCTGTGCACAGCCCAAGGCTGCAACAGCTGGGCTGGGCTGTGTGTCAGCAGGTTACAAGGGAGGAAATGGGAGCCAGTCTTTCATGGGCTCTTCAGGGAGCTTGGCTGTTTCCTAGCTACAACTACACACTGCTGCCTGCTCCTCTGCTCTTATTTTTTCTTACTTGTTTCAGAAGCTGCACACACACGGACAGCTTTCTGAAAAAATTTCTGTACCACCACCCCACTTCTGCTTCACACTGGGGAGGAAAAAGCTATCAGCCTCTGCAGAGCAAGAGCCAAATGACATTGAATATAAACTTGGGAAGAGAGAGAGAGGAAAAGGGATCTTAATGAGGCAAATGAAGTGTCACAACCCGAGGTTTATCCTTAGACCTGAGATCACCTCAGGAGGACATGCAGGTGGTCTGGAACCCAGCTCTTTCTGATGCCCGCCGATGAGAGACTGCAGGAGGCTGTTCTTAGAGGTTTTCATGGTTGTTTAT
>JAOTQP010001546.1:62631723-62690448 GCA_026413545.1 Cichladusa arquata
AAATTATATCCTCTTTTTAGAGGGGGAAGTGCAGAATACATTTTAGAGGAGAAAAGTTAAATTCCTGAATGTAAACCCACCAGCATTGTCGCAAGTCTGAGAGTGTGTTTTGAAGCCTGTACCTTTACAATTTACAAAAACTCACCAACTCTGCAATGTGTCTAGATACCTTTACTTAATCAGAGCATCTTGGAAACTGAAAAGCATGAAGTAATATTTTTACTAAGTAGCTTACTGCTGATTTGTTTGTTTGTTTCTGTAAAGCCAGTTTACTATAATTCAAAATCCATAGAAAACAGGGAGCAACTTCTTCCCTCCTACGTAAACTGACATCTGAATGTTTAAACTGGAAAAGCAGAAAAGCTAGATGAATAAAAAAAGCCTACAAGCCTTTCAGAACAAAATCCATTAGCTCCACCATGCATTGGCTTGTATTAAATATGGCTATAGTGTACATTGGCAAATAGAAAATGGAAAAGTGACTGAGTCAAAAGAAGCAAGAACAACCCAGACAAGAACCTTTTTATGTGCCCAAAATTCTGGGACACTGTTGGGTACCTTTTTCTGCAGAAATATAAAAAGTAGTATTACATAAAAAAGCAAAAATTAAGAAACTTCGCTAGTTTTTAATTGAATGCCTTGAGTGGATTGAATGTTATGTGTTGGGCTGAAATCAGAATTGCCTTAATGAAGAACAAAAACATGTGAGACTCAGATTCCTCATTTATGCTTGGATTTCAAAAGGCAGGGAACAATGTGCTTTGAGTTTTGAGATAGATACTGGCTGGACCTAATCTTTATCATTGGTAAAAGATTTGTCCACGCCAGCTTGGAAAGGGCCGTCGCTGTAATAGCAAAAGACCATCTTCTTCTTTGTGAATACACAGAATGATTACATTTTTTTTCATGAGCATGTAATTAACTCATTCTAATGTTGCCTTCTTTTTTGCAGTAAGCTGCATTTAGACTGAAGTAGGAAAACACTTGATAGGACATTTTGATCAATACTCATCTGTCTGAGATGGTATGAGGGGAGGCAGTGTGGGACGTGATCCAAGAGCACTTTTTGGGCAAATGCTGAATTGTCTACAAGGAATGATAAGTACTTAGATATATGGATTTAGAGAAAGTCTTACAGCCCAACAGAAGAGGTGAAAGGTTGAGCAGGATGAGGATACAAGAGAGGATATTTTGTCAAAGTGAGGAAGAGAAATAAATGTTTTAAATTCTTATGTTGGCGTTCCCTACATCTTCTGTGTTTTGCTATTTATGGCTGTTGTGCCTTAAAACCTGTATATATATATGTATATATATGTATATAACAAACCAAACAAATATCTACAGAAATAAATTCATGTTTATTTGAACAGAATGCTGATGTTTCCGTATTTGAAGTGAACATTCGTTTCGTCGGTGGACTACTTTCAGCTTACTATCTTTCAGGAGAAGAAGTAAGTTGGTTTATCTAACATATCATCATTTAATTTAAGTAATTAAATTTAAGTTTAATAATTTTGTTTATCCAAATTAAATAATTTCATTTATCCATTTTTTAAAACTTTGAAAATGGCTTGTACAGCGGACACCAGTCCAATGGATCTTCTTGCTTCTATTACTGCTGCTTTGTATAAGTCCTAAAGCTGTTACTTCATTTAAGTGTTGAATGATTTTTGGAGTTTTTTCCTGAGTGGGAATCACACCCAGTACATGCTAGAGTGTGTAATAATGGAGCTCCTGCTCTATGGCAGTGGTAGATTTGGTGCATCAGCTTCCTGCTTCCCAAATGGGTTTCAAGTTTGAACTCATTTAAATTCTTACTTTCTGTTTGCCTGCCTGAACCTGAGGCTTCAACTCACAGAAAAGACCTTTTAAAAAAGAAAAGGCAACTGTAAACCTTTACATGTGAATGTCTTTAAAGCATTGATAACCCATTAATCTCTATTACCTGTTATGGTTTCTGGAGAGAATGAGGATGCAATTTCATCTTAGAGCTTTGTTTAAATGCAATTACTTGTGTAATATTTTTGGAGAAGGCCAAAAGAGTCACAGGTGTCATTTAAAGTGACACGTATTTTGATATTTTCAAGTTTTAGCTTGCAATTGAAGTGTCTTTAATCTTATTAGTTTAAGTTCTGCTTTCTGTCTCTGTATTATAGCAGCATTTTTTGCAGGATTACACAAGTTAATACTCTTTAACCATAAGTCGAATTTATTGTTCCTTAAATCCAAAGAAATTATTGATGGAAAACTCCACAAACCCAAAAAAGTTATTTTCATAAGTAAATTTCCCAAATACTAGGTAGAGCTCTGTTTTGAACCTGTCACTTTAAATTACTTAAATTCTATGGCTGTGTGTGATTATTTTTTGTTAAAATGTATCATTATGTTAAAGCTGTTTTTGCAGGTGCTATTGGGTCAAAGCCGTTATAAGGAGAAAATGTTCCCCTGACACTTTTATGGCTTGACTACACTTACAGGCTTATTTCACATGGACCTGTGCTGAGTGTAGATGGCATGGAAAAGACATTAATGTATTAAAATGCACAGGTTTTATTATTTGAATTGTCATGTAATTTTGGGGGGAGGGAAATGCAGTCAGACACTTAACAGTAATGAAAAAAACTGAGACGTGCTTGGGAGCTGGCTTCTGGATATTTCTAAATATTATTCTACTTATATTTCTTCTCTTTTCACTGGAGATCTGCTTGGGAAACAGGTGTGGACTTTTCTAGCATAGCCTATGGTACAATTTAATTAGCCAGTTCTGACAGAAGCAGAGGATATTTCTTGGCAGACGAGCTGGTAGATGAATGATCTTGGGACTTTACATCAAGTGGCAGTTTGTCTGCCAAGAAATGCCTTAATCATTTGCCATCAGTGCTGGTGATTTCATATGGATGTTGATGGTTTATGTCCTGTGTCTGTTTATGTGCAGTCTCACTTTCAATCAGCGTGTATAGTTTCTCCTAAATAACACCTAGTCATTGCTTCTCAAACATTCCTTCATCCTCAGAGAGGCAGTTTTACCACCACCTCTTCAGCTAGATTGAAAGCAGCACTCGTGTTCCAGTAAAACTCTGGCACAAATGAAATGAGGAGGAGTCTGAAGTAAAAGAAAATGTTTCACACAACAGATAATTAAGTGGAACTCTGCAGTGAATGTCAGTGATAAAGGATGCTAGTGCACATTCTAAAACTGATGGACTCAGTGATCAAAGTAAAATGGGCTCTTACATACCGAGAAGAGGTGTGTTATTAAGGAGAATTCCAAGCTCTTGCAGGCCAGGAAGGGCATGTCCATGCTTGCCACTGGCTCTCACACTCTCTGTTAGATATCTGCCATCCAAGACAGAATGATGTCCCTAAACAGTTGTTCTGGTGGCTTAGAGAGTGCAATTCAGCATGCTCTGCCTTCATCAGATTTGGGGAAACTCCACGATTTGTCTCCTAAATCCCAAGATGCTGTGGCAATAGCCAGCCTCTGCCAATGGAAAGTATGGGATGCAGAGGGGTGAGAATCTCCCGTATTATGTGGGTCTCTTCTTCCCTGCTGCTGCTGTGAGGTGTGGAAAGGCCTGAGGGCCCCAGAGGCTGGCTGCCACAGTAGAAAATATATCTTTAACAATCTGTTAGTCCATTACATTAGTGGGTGAACACCTAAAAAGGTGGCACAGTCTGTAGGCACACTGCTTGTAGGATTAAACTCCCTCCATTAAAAGCTCAATTAATCCTTTATCAGATTAACTATTAAAAAATCTTATATTTGCTGTGCTCACTTAGCAGTATTCTAATTAAAGAAAGCTATGTTTCGGTAGAAGGAGTGATGGAAATAATTATTGTTTGTGCTTCTGAATTACATTTCCATGGGTAATGATCCAAAGCTGCAACACATTGTATGTTTCCATAATCATTTTTAAGTCTAACTAATCACAATTAAAGAATATGCTATCATACTGAGTAGTTCCTAAAACATCCTGCTCACATAATAGTTCATTTAGATACAGTCACCAATGTGAATCATTCTAAGAATGAACAAATTGAATACTTTACCCCTTGATAACTATATGTGCTGCTCACTTGCAAATAGAGCCATCAGATGCTTTCTGTTAAACTTCTTACAATTTCTACCTTAGTAGAATTAATATGAAATACCTAAAAGTGTTAGAAATGTCATATGCTTTTTTTTTTTCACTGTGTTAACTGTCTAAACCCAAGCCAGAAAGAGTTTCAGTCAAATATCAACTTCATTTGTAAAATAGCTACAAATATCAGAAAACTTAATTTTAAGATGAGTAACTGCTTAAGTGCTGCTCTTTTTTTTTTTTTTGTTGTTTTTTAGTTTCTTTTGAGTTTTTAAGTCCCTAATAATAATATTGCATGCAAATGCTTTTCTTGGTATTTTTTCCATAAGTCACTGGCTGTAAATGATTATTAAAAATAAGCCTGGCTCATTAAAAGCACTATTAGTATTGAAAAATTTTTTGATTGTATGAAAGTATCTTTAGGAAACTGTAATACGATAGAGTTATCCCATAGGACAGGGACAGATTTTTTTTCAAACTTTCTTGGTAATTTTGTTTAAATTAAACCTTGATTAAGTGCTAGACATGTCTTAGACGATTCCTCATTTGAGTAATTTTCTGGTTTTGAAATGAAAAGTAAAATGTAAGGGAGAAATTTGTTTTACAACTGCCTTGCTGTACTTACTAGTTCAATGTTAAATTCTGGTATACCAAGGGTCAGGAGCACTGCATGCAGTACAGGATATTTTCTGCAGGCCCAGATATTTATACTTCCAAATATAGTCACATAAAGATATAATTTGTTAACTTCTGGAGGAGGACAAAACACTGAACCCTCAAACAGCAGTAAGATCTTTCTTGGAATTCATGGATATTACAAACCTTACTTCTGAGCACTGTAATTTTCACTGCTGGGAATAGTTGTGCTGTGATAGCTGTGAATAATAGGTGCTGAAAGTCATGGTAAATGTATGGCCCTGCTCTTAGTCCAGTCAGGTTTATACATTCTCCAGGTCTTCTGATTTACTCATAACTGGTTCTTTAAGGCATTGCTAAAGCTAAGTAATAAGGGGACTCTCTTACTTGAAGGTTGATTCCACAGTCAGGGAATACAATGCATAGGCAGAAATAAAAGGAGCTTTTAATTTGCTGTTTGTGTGAGCAGCAAAAAAGTAAATCCAAAATGCTCTGAAGTGAATCAGGAGCACGTATGATTCAGATTCAGCTGGTAATTTCCCAGATTCCTTTGAAGCTTTTCTGTTTTCTGAATGGGATAAGTAACTTTTTATTTTCCCTGGAGTTAAAATATTTTGGATGCAGCAGCTGTTCTTTCTGCATAATATGCTCATATTGCCATTCTTCTCCATGGCATGAAGCAGAAATGTAACAGATTTGTACTTTTTTCTGTGGTAGGATAACCTGTTTGAAGGAGCTCTAATTTATTATGACATACGTGATTAGTTTATATCTGCATTTAGAGTTGGAGTTACAGTGCCACTGTTCAATCTCACTTGATGATCTTGGCTTCCTATCTGACTTCAGACAGACCTAATCATTGCTCACTGTAAACCACCATCCCTCAGTGATTGTAGAGGTATCTTACTAATGAGGAGCAGGCATGAAATAATGATGCAGATGCTATTGATGTAGAACTGCCTTTGCCAGGCTGACCACAGAAGATTGCTGACATTATACAGTGCTGAGACATTCTGCAGAATTTAGCTGTTCTGTCTCTCCCTCTCTTGTAGAGGTGTTTCTTCAGAGAGAATATTTAAATTCCATTAATTTAAAAAAAAAATCCATCATTTAGCAGTCTTGAATGGTAGGAGAATTAAGTTTTTGTCACCTATACAAAGGTATTGGCTTTTCTGCAAATCTTGATTAAGTTCCAGTGTATATGCCTTGGGGATCTCAGTGTGAGTGCTGACTACATGTTTTATCCCCTGCTTCCTCTCACTTAACTTGACACTAGTTAACAAGAGGACTTCTCCTTTTATGTCTTGGAAGCTTGATTTCTAATGCTGCTTGAAACTCCAGGCATAGTGTATCAGCTTGATCACTTCTCTGTGAATGCCACTTAACTCCTCCTTAATCATCTTCACAGACTGGCAGTAGAATTCCCTGTGTGGTACAGACTAGAAGACTTCAATTGCCTGTAGTTTTGTACAGCCCTGTTTTCAGATTTGGGTCCTGTTTCCTACCTACCTTCCACCTGCTGCCACTTTTAAGCAACACATCAGTGTTTCAGTGGTGTTATGTTTTAGTTCCTGTAGAGCTCTGAAATTATCTTTGTGCTCTCTTTCATTTTCATAGATTTATGATTTTTTAACTTGGTCTTTCTTTGAATCCTGGAGCCATTCAACTTGGAAGTGACCTCAAGAGATCTTCTAGTCCAGCCTCAATATTGCAAGAGTCCATTAGGCTTGTTCTTTGAAGAGCCTTCTTGCATGGGAACATAGCTAGGCTGTTCAAGACCAAACACAGGGTCAAGTTTATCTTTTTGGCAATGGCTATGGTTCATGCACCATGCTCTTTTAAACAGACATCTCCTATTGTTTTTCTTGGCTCTCTAGCAGGCCTCATATTTCTCTCTTTTTTTTTTTTTTAAATCTTTAAACACTTGCTCTTAAAATATTACATTTAGCCTGACTTAAGAGTCTTCATTTAAGTTGTCAAGCATTATTGGTTTCTGCATTCCTTACTTGAACTCAATATAGTTTTAATTACCTTCTTTATAGTCATATCAAAAGAAGGTAGAAGTCTTCTGGTCCTTTTGATTTGAGAATTTTTGAACTCTGAACCTCACCTTTTATTCTTCAAATTATCTCTAGGCAATTTAACCATGTGGCTGTTTCTAAGTTAATTTTGTTTGGTCATCTTGATTCTCTTTCCAAACTTAAACATTACCAAAGTGAACCTTTTGTTTAAAACAATGTCTTGAATTGGGGCATGTGGTCCCTGTTAACAGTAATATGTCAAACTAAGTTGAGCTACTTTTTCTCCTATAGACTCTGAATTTCTGCAGAAAGCTGTCATTACAGTGTATAAAATCAAGGTTTATATCAGTTCTGATGTAGCACTTAATAGCCTACTCAGGGACAAAGAAGGATTTAAAATCTCCTCTGTTTCCCACAATCACAGTCTGTAATCTCCGTTACTATTTCAGCCTCTTCACCACCTTTAATAAATCTAATGCTGTTCACTTTCTGTGCTAGCTGCATCAAAATGTACTGCAGAATCCCTACGGATTCACATTCTGGAGATAACCTTGACTCCTAAGATTTTCTTTTATGTAGACTGTTCTGCTGTTGCAAGCAGACTGCCCTTCAGTCTTCTATTTCTCTCTTTTAAGTTCCTGAAGTGCAATTACACTGTCACTGTTGATGAAACCCATCTCTCTCAAATAGTAGGGTTCCCTTTACTCCAAAAGTTTTCTCATTCCTAATACTTCTGTCCCCTTTCTCCCAGTGCTACCTGCTCAGCTGCTCTGTGCAACAGTGCTGCTCAAGCTGGCCCCACACTTAATTCTGAGGAAAATTGGAAGAATGATAACAGAGATGTGGATTTCCAGTCTTGCACTTAATTAAGATGTTGCTTCTAGGTTTTCCTTCTCTTCCCTCTCTGCTATGGGGTTAGTGATGCCACCCACGTATACATTGGCAGGGAACTGCCTCTGGGGTCTAAGTACCTGATGGGGACTCAGCCCCTGCACTGCAGTCAGGCACCACCAGGCACACAATCAGCTGCCATCACCAACAGCTTTTGTGCCTCAGAATGAGGGCCCTCAGGCCACTCTGCTAATGTAAAGTGAGAATAGTGGCAATTTGCCTTAATTCAGTGAATTGCTGTCTGCTGGAGTCCAGCAGTGGGTCTGTTTTGCTTTTGTTTGTCTGTCTTCATTTTGTTTGTCTATCAGTGTGAATACCCACAGCAGGGGACTGAGAAGCTGTGGTGACAGCCTGCTGCAGCTGCCTAACTAAGCCTGCTATGAAACCAGGAATCAGAGCCCTGATTTTGGCCTGAGAAACATCAGTTTAGAGCTCCAACCTGTGCACAACTTATATTCTTCACTTTTAGTTGTTTCGCATTTGCATAGCAAAAAAGGTTTTGTTTGGGGAGTTCTCTCCAAACAACAAAAATACTTCTTTTGTTCCATGGTAAACTTATTTAAGATGTTTTTGCATTCATATATTGACTTTGGAAATAACCAAAAAGCTGCTCATTATATTAATTTTAACTAAAATCCCTGCTCACCTCCACACTACTGTAGGCTGATGGTAGATTGCTAGGAAGGAGGATGGATGATAATGAGACCTAGGAAATACCGGATTGTGATTGTAACAGCTGGTATATTTGACACGAGCTCATGAGCTATGTTATTAAGTAGAATTCAAGCAGCTGAGAGGGAGCTGTTTGTTTCTTCTGAGGATTTGGCTTTCAACTAGCTCCTGCAGTTTCACTTCATTCTGGTTCTACAGAACAGTTGGAGAAAGAATGTCTATGAGAAATAGTATGAGTGCTTTCCTTTTGAGCAACAGCAGCAGCTCTAGATAGACCCTGAAGAAGAATTCTTTGCATGTGAGTTAATACAGTGTACAGAAGAAATTACATGCTATTAACAGTCTGTTCAGAATCACCAGGCACCTGCAAAGAAGTTGTTTCCAAGATATTTCTCTCTTTTATTTATCTCAGTTTCCAGTTCTGTCACTTTGCAGCACAAAATGCAGTTGCAATAATAAAGAAGAGTAAAAGGAGGGTAAACACATGCTGCCTGAAGAGGTGGTGGAGTTGCTCTGCAGATTTTATAGAAAATGTACAACATATGGTTAGTTATAGGGTTCTGTGGAACCATTTGCAAGCAGCATTTAGACTGTTGCAAATATACTATTCATATCTAAATAACAATCCTTCCTTCTACAGTGAAGAATTTTGCTTCTTTCTGCAAATGAAAGCAGCATAAAAATATCTCAGTGCTGACAGTGGGAGTAGATCAGCATTAATTTATATTGCTTAAATTCTGAGCTATGTAAAATATTTGGGAAATATAGTCTCTCGGTGGATGTGATATAAAAGTTCAATTAGATGATAAGTAATAGATGTTATTGAATCATTGTACTGATTTTTACTAGGAAAAAAAGTACATATGAAAATATTATTTTACTCTGGGTGTGGAGCAACTCTTCATTTCTTCATCTAAATATTTCACAATGTATAACTACTGTATGTGAGATTCCATTTTGTGCTTTGTCTCAGTGTAGACTGAATCTGAGGTTATTTGTCATTAAGCTGGGAGTTAAGTAGGTGATAACATCCTTCTCTTATTAGCTTAGAGAAGATAAAAGCATAAACCATCCAGTAGAAGATTACCACATTTTTTATTCTGTTGGCAGCTATGAAGACATTCCATCAGATTCCCAAAACTTACTTTAGCAAAAATCTTTCTACTTTCATATCTCTTTTCAAAAATTTAAATTACTTCTAGTAAAAAAATGCATAGGCATTAATTAATTCTTAGTATTTTAAATATAATTTGGGTGAACAGAAATGTATGATGAAATTTGGGAAGTTTCTTATCCGATTAGCTCTTGAAAGGATCAGATTAGAAATTCATTACAAAACACCACTTTGTGCCACCCACCAATTCAAGGTGACTGAAGATCATTGAGGAAATTGAATACCTGAAATCAGAAACAGACAGACATCATTGCTGCTCTTTCATGCTCTTCATATCTCCAGCAATAGGTAGAGATAATGGCATCTGTGCTGCAGGAGAAACAGGTATTCTTTTAGAAGTCCCCTTTGCACTTACAACATGTCTTGCTCAGCAGATCAAACATGAAACAGATACAAGCAAGGTTAATTTCCTTTAAGTTAGCACTAGTTCTTGGGATCAACTTATGGTGAGTGCTAATTATCCTTTGGATGTTTTTTGGCAGGATCAATTGTTTGTTATTTCCAGGCAACAGAAATCTGAAATATTTGTAAGATGAGTGGGAGCTTTCTCCAACACCTCTCAAAAACTGCAGGAAGCCACATGCTTTGTTTGCCATTTGTTTGTAAAAATGCATCAGTTGAATAATGTTGGTGGATGTTGTGGTTGATAAATGAGTCCAGCTCCTGTATCATCTGTGCCAAAAGCTTGCCTCTGCCATATGCAGACTGTGTTTCCACCCTATGTGCAAATGATTGAGAAGGAATTTGGAAAAGATGTGCACATGAAAAATCCTGTACCACTTCCAGAATGATAGATGCCAATGGGAATTTGTGGTTTTGGCAGGTGATTGCCCCTAAACAGAGCTGTCATGAAACATTTGAAAGACAAATCTTTGTTTTCCTCCAACCAGTAAATGTAAGGGCTCATTTTGCCCAGGGCTAAGTGCACAGTATTGGGCAAACTGCAAACTTTTCTTAAGCCAAAACCTGAGAAGGAGATGAATGTGAAGATTTGAAAGCTGAAAAGGAGAAGTGGCATGTAGTGCCAGCATCTCATACAAATCTTGCTTGGTTTCCTCAAGAAAAAAGATAATTTAGGATGTAGTTAAACAGCAGATTCAGTTTCTTAGCTCACTGTTTACACTGCAAGTCTTTTGTCAACACACATACAAGCTTTTGCATTCCCAAAGGTGTTAGCTGGTCAGCCATCTGACTGTTTAATTTCCTAATAAAGCAAAAGATACGAGAGAGGTCAAGAGGTGGTAAAATATTCTGAAGACTTTGGATTTTGTTTGATGTGTTTAGCTCTGATATTCTTTACCCAACACCTTTAATTGCTTAGATTAACTCACCCAACCTTGATGAACTCATTCAAATAGTAGCTAATTAAAACAGTACAGTATGAAGGGACTTTTGTTATTCATGACAGCTCAAAAGCTTGTTTTAACATCCAAGTCTTATGTAAACTGACATAACTCTACAGCAAACAAGGAAGATCACTCCAGCAGCAGTGTTACTGGAGTAGAGTCAACCTTCGATTAACACAGAGCTGTCTTCTTTCTGGCATAAAGGGCCAGTTCCGTTGTTTCTGATGTTTCAAATGCACTGAACTAGCAAAAGTGCTCTGTAACTAGTTCATCTGAAGAACTAGATGTGTCTGGTTTGTTTCTTTTCTTCAGTCTTTAGGCAATCATCTGCTTTTTAAGGCTAAGCAAAATAACCATACTCGTTGTTTTTGAAAGCTGGTGTTACTGCTTTAAAATTGTGTTGTCCCTTGGGGCCAAGTTGTCCTTAATTTTTGCAAGCATGACTAGATGATTTTACAGTCCAATAGATCCTAAGGATCATCATGTGAAAAGGATATGCTATGAACTTCACTCTCTTCCATTTCTCTTTGAAAACTCTTTTTTTGTTGTTTACTTCAAACTAACAGCTGCAGAACAAAGTCAGCAGCTTACAATGCCGTTCCTTAAAGGATGCTATTTTCCCCAACTTGTTCTTAAAAACACTATTCATAGTATACAGACAATTTCAATCTTTTTCCTTTTATCATGCAAAACTAGTGAATAACTGAAACCTTCTCATCAGCATTTGCTGCTTGCATGGTATCTCTTACAAACATGGTTCAGTCTGTGCTCAGCCTTTTCTTTCCAGAGTTGCTTTTATTTCAATGTATATTCTAGAGGGAAGAATAAATAATCTTCCTGATTCCAGGCAAGATTTACAACTGCTGTAATGCTTTGGGGCCATCATTGCCACACTGCTGCAGGAAACTACAGTGATGGTTCTCAGCATGCCTGAGCAGAATTAGTTCAATGTTAAATGCCATCAGCTCTTCTGATTTGTTTGAAGGGTCTGTCCTAAGTTAATATGGTTATTAGCTGACCCAAGGTCAAAAGTAAAGATTTACTGAGATAATGAGATGGACTTACTCAGCCATATTTTTTTTCTTGATAGACTATGGCAGTTGGTAATAGAATTAATGAGTGGAGCTGGTGACTAAGACGCCCTTTTTCTAAATCATACTTTGAAGACGTTTTTTCTAATTCCAACTTGAATTATAGTTAAGGTACTCTAATGTTTAACCTTACATGCTATTAAATATAGAAATAATTTAGTGAAGCCTGAACGGCCATCTCTCTAGAAGTGGCTATGTTCAGTTAAAGAATAAAATGAAACACTGCAGCCATGTAATGAGTTTTGTTAAAAATTGAGAGAGTTTACATGGTTGTCATGCCTTTTTTTCCTCTTGCTTCAAGTGGGGGCATGGAAAGCAGTGTAGACATGCTAATATGCATACTTGAAGTCTTTATGAATACTTCCAACCATTGTTTCCTTCAGATTTCGGCTGCATTTAAAAATAGTGTTAATCTTTAGAGAGTATAACTTTTGGCATTTAATTACAGGAATAGTTTTGAGGTTTAGCTCTAAAAAAGTAAAAAAGTAAAAAACTGCAGGAAATTCAGAGAAGCAATTGAATTGCTCATAAATTCAACGTGCTGGCAGCTCTGCTGCTCAGTCAGAGGACTTGTTTCTGAGTCTTTAAGAACTGGAAATTCTTATATTTTAGTCACTTTACTTTTATGGCTTGTCCAGTAAGAGAAATAGTCTTACAGAAAACAGAAAGGAATTGAATTAGTCTGCCTGATGATTTAATTTACAACATAAAAGCAGCTTCTTAAATCATAGTTCTCTCTTGAAGCCTCCTGTTTGGCTTATATAAAAAGAACTACAAGAGTTCACATCTCTTATATTTAATTTAAGGAAAATATGCAAGCACTTTATTCAGGCTCAGTTTGATCCTGTCCATTATTCATCAGACAATTCAATGAGTATTGACTCTGACCTATGACTATGTCAGAAAAATCTCAGTAATAAGAAAGAAAGCACTGAGTTAGGAAACCATCATCTTTTTGTACTGCTGTATAGAGGAAGATTTTTCGTGTTGCATCACTTATAGAAAAAGCCATCTAGATGGTGTGTCAGAAGTGTTGCAGGGAAAGGAACCTGCAGAGTATGCTAAATTTTAATCTGTTCCTCCCCTTGAAAAACAGCAATTTAAGAATGTATCAATACAACTGCTGGTGCTGCCTGTCATGGTGTCAGGCTCAGCTGTTCACAGGGTTGCAAATCCAAGCTGCACTTACCTAAATGGCACATTCTTGATCCCATTGTTTTTAATGGAATTTACCAAAACAAGTTAATTTGTAATCTGAGAATCCACTGAAACCTGAGGGCTGAAAAACTAAACCAATTGATTTCTGTCCCATGTATCTATACAAGTGGGATGGAAGTAGTCTCTGGCTGCTAGTGGGAGAAAGCTCAGTGAGAGAGTTCTGTGATCCAATGGCTTGTTCATAAGTGATCCATGCTGTAGATCTAACAGAGGGATTGTTGGCACTGTCTTCGTACTTGTGATCATTCTACTTTTTTCCAGTATCTGCGAACACAAAATCTGCAAATTCCTGTGTTGACTTCAATCATAGTATAAGGATTAAAAGAAGCACTTTACTGTTTAAACATGGGACAGCCATAATATACAACACTGATTTCCAGTGAATACTCATTATATTTTATATATGTTTAAAGAGTATAAGAGACACTCTGTAATAGTAGCATTTAATTTAATTTATTCTCCTTCTATCCATGAACAGATCAAACTAATGGGCAGTGGAATGTGGAATTGCCTATGCATGAAGAGGAGCATGGGGTCTCTGGCAAAGGACATTCGAGTAGTGCAAATTAACTCCTTAGGCTTTTTTGGGTTTAATGAAGACTATGTAAAGCCTGGAACTCTGTAATTCTGTGCCTAGAATCATGGCTTATTTTTTTAAACTTCAGTATTCAAATTTGTCAGTTTGGATTCTCATCATACTTTGCTTCTTGTGCTAATCCTGCCTGCATTACATGTAGTTCACTACCACTAGTTATTAGTTGTCCTTATTGTTGCTAGTATTACAAGTTTACTGCTGGCTTTCTTGATAAATACCTTGTTGCAGTGTCTACTGAAGATACAGCTTGGATTATAGTCACTTAGGCCTATACTTTGGTACTGCCCTGTCCATGTCCTAATGCAAAAATATACATATAGCATTTATATTAAACACCAAGAAGAAACTGAAACCCAAGAGGTTCCCTTTGGTCATCAGGAAACATGTTTTTACTGTAGGGATGACTGGGCACTGCAGTGATTTGCAGTGATTGCCCAGAGAGACTGGGGAGTCCTTGTCCTTGGAGATACTCAAAAGCTACCCATTCACATTCCTGCTCCTGGGCAACAGGCTCAGGGTGGCCCTGCTTGAGCAGCACAGTTGGACCAGATTGTAGGAAATAGAAAAGGTATAAAACTCTTAGAAAGCTGTGTGAAAGCAAATCTTAGGATGGAGAAATGCAAGAATGTTGAAGATGTAAGGACAAGAAACAGTAGGCTCGGGTTTCCTAGTGGCTGGTTCAAGGGAGATTGCAGAATATGTGAGACCCTGAGTCTTGGGCCCTTTTCTCCAAGGACCTTTTTGATTCAAACTGATGAGAGTAACTTCATTAAGCTGTTGTTCTGGTGTTGGAGTAAAATATTAATGTGAGTAAATGAAGTTAGGAAAAAATGAATGGAACAAATAAAGTAGGCACCCTTGGTATCCTATTCACATTATTATGCTTGTATATTTGATAACCATCATTTAAAACATTTGCCATTAATGCCTGGAAGAAACTTGCAAGTGTCACATAACATTGGCTGAAACAAACAGCTCTCCATTTGCTGCTGAGTTACCATTAAAAAGAAAATAGAATTCCCTTTATGTACACAGAATGATTTTAGCCTTTTCTGTGCCTGCCACCATGGTCTAGGAGTGTCGTTTAGAGTGGAAGGCATCACTCTAAATCACTTAATGGTATTGGAATTAAAATATACAGTCAAATTTACAAGCCTAGGAATGAATCTTCTGAAAGCATTTTATGCTGCACTGAGGGTGTAATTATTGATTCCCCATGTGGTTTATTAGGCTCCTTCACCCCACCTCCTGCTTTTTCATACAGATGGTGTTGCAAATCACCTCTCAATGGTCACCTGCTTGAAAGGAAAGTTTCGTATGCAAAGTGCTGTTCTTTGTTTAGTCGTGATAGCTTGCAAGATATAAAATGAGGCAGCTATTTAAATTTGTTGTTACAGCACTTGAGCTGGGTACACAAGATTAAATAAAAAGAAAATTAGGAAGCAGATGCTTGTGGCTTAACAGAAGAATTGAGCTAAAAGATACTCTTCGTTACTGCTGGATATGAGTAATTTTACTAAGGCAGCTGTTTCCTTAATCAGGAAAAACATCGACCTCTTAAGATGACATCCAGATGTTTTCTGTATCACTTCACAATATAATGAGTTTCCATTTTATATGCCGTATTTTTAATTTGTCACATTCACTTGCATCCAATATACTTTCAAATATATGTATCATCTTCCTGAACTGCAGAAGACCTGTCTACTAAATATGTGACATTTTCTGTAATCTTGACATCTTTGCCTGGTGTTAGTCTATGAGTTACCTGTAGGGCTAGCAGTGCCTCTCACCAGCATCCAAACATATGAATATTGGATTTCCACAGGCTGGAGAGGGCTTATTTTGTTTGGGACAGAATGGCCTTGGGAAGGAGTTTTTTAGTGCTAGTGTCTGTTCATACTTTAGTGGTAGAGTTGTATGGTGTCTCTTACAGTGGTGCCTGTTGTTCAAAGCAGGACATACCATAGTGTTTAATTCAAATGGAGTGGGTTAAAATCCTGTTCCTCTAATGTGGATATTGTGTAAAAACAGAGATTTAAAACTTCCACTAGATGTGGGCTAAGTCCTCCATCATGGCTGCTGACACTTTTAATGCCTGCTAGCTTGCCATTTGTCCTTGCTTGAAACAAATGTTTTATTTGACTGGAGACCTGCAGTCCCAGGATGTGTATTGCTGATAGGATGCAAAGCTGGCATCCCAAATTTTTGACACTGATTTGCTGATACGGTTTCATAATTTATGTTTTTGGGGTGGTGTGGTATTTCAAAGTCTTAAGATTTGAGCACAGTTTTTGCAGGTGTGAGTCTTGTTACCTGTATTTGGGGCCTCGGGAGCCAGTTGCCAGTGCTCAGTTAATCCGTACGTGTGCAGTAAATCCGACTCGCTGCTCTTTGTACCTGCTGCTTATCACACCTCTTGAAAAATTAAAGCTGCCCTGAGTCTGGGGTGAGGAATTCTCAAAGGCTTTTGTAAGTAACAAATTCCTTTTGTTATTACAGGCAATCATTGCAGTTTGTTTATTGCATTCATCACCGCCTTTTCTTGAATTATTGCAGCAAGGGTATTATTAAATGGTTGGTTCATAAGCTTTCCAGTGCTAGTGGGCTGTAGCTAAGCTTCTAATTGTTCAAGTATACATAAGCTTTAAAAAAACTTAGGCTTTTTTGGCGTTAGTAGATAAATGAGCAGTTGCTTTTTCTCCTGTGGTCTGAAAGTTCTTCCTGTTAAATAGTGCTTGGAGTTTGTCTGTGTAAGCAATCCTAAATATCCAAGAATAGTACAAAAGAAAATAACTGAATATAGCAGGAACAAAGTCTTCCTTTATGATTTTTTTTAATTCTGCAGTCATTTGGTTTTTGCCATGCACTCTTTTTTGATAGTTTGCACTATTTAATTCTGGTCTTTCTAAAACAAGATTTTCAAACACAGTATATCTGTTTAAAAATTCTTTAGTTAAAAAATAACTGAAGTAATTACATACGTTAGCTACTGCTGATAACTTGAGGGGATTTGTGCTTTTTACTGTGTGCGTTTGAATGAAATCTGAAAATCTCTCACTAATCCAGTTACTTCCATTCGATTAAGTTCTCTACGATCTTTTCCACAGAGGGGATACTCTTCGTGGTACTATGTGACTTCTTTGGTACAGCAGTCAGCTAGAAAAGAAAATTCATTTTCTTGCTGCCAGTGAAACCATAACAAAAAATGGCTAATTGAATAAAAGAAGGGATTTTATTAATTGTTTTCCTTTTTTTTGTTTTCTTTTTTTTTTAAATCTAATCTAATTTATGCAATAAGCAGGATTTTTTAATGTGAATTTTCTTGTATGAGCTGGTGACCAGCATATTGGATTATTCTGGAAAGGGCAGTGCAGATCTAAAAGCTTACTTGTGTTTGTTACGTCCTCAAGTTGTGGAAAAGACAGGTGTTGTTCTAGCAGTTTGCAGGTGAGTGGTTGCTCACAGACACCACAAGCTGCTTGAATCTCTCCAGTCAGTCATTTGCATATTTCTGCAATCACTGTTTTATCAGCTTTGAGATGAGTTGTACAGATGGGCAAAGGTGCTTTGGGTTTGACGTTACGCTTGCAAACTGGAAAGCCTTCCCAAAACTCAGAATGGTGAAGAGTGTGATGCTGATGTCAGTGTGTGCCATTGTGTTGATCAGCTCTGACTGATCTTTGGCTACTGTAGCTGTAGCCTCAAGTGGAGCCACTTGTGTCCCCCTCTTCTGTATCCTGGTAGGAAGACTGGAGACTGGGGACAGTCCTGGGCTGGAGGCGGGCTCCTCTTGGTGTGGCATTTCACATGCTCAAGTCCAACAGGACCAGGGCTGGCCCAGAACTAGGAAGCTGGTCTTGAACACAGCCTGTTTCCTGGGAAAAATGCTCAAAATGTACTCTTGATGCTTGTGGATCTAGATGTACAAAAATACCTTTATGGCTGTGAAAGTCCTCTTTTGAAAGCCATTTGGCTTCTTTTGTTGGCACTGATGATCACACTGATGTGACTCATTACAATGTTTCCAGAAATGTTATTCATTGTCTCCTCACCTTTTAGCACAGAATATTTATCAATTACTTGAACTCAGCTGGAAGTGAGGACTGAATAAAATAAAACTCACAGCCACCTGTTAGTGTCAAGGTGACAGTAATTGTAAAAGCACTACTTGGTGATGAATTAACACCAGCATCTGGGTAACTTATCCAGCTGTCATAAACACTGAAAATGTGTTACAGGAAATGGTTTCAAATAATATGGCAGTTAGATGTGGTATCACTTGGTATTACAGATAGTGGCAGAATTCAGCTTACACTGTCTCAAGTATTCTGTTATATCAGGTGGAGTACCACAGTTTTTGTAGCATTTCTAGTCTTTCATTGTAAAAATAAAACAAATGTAAATACAGCAAAAATCCTGGATTTTCTTTCTGTAAAGAAGTTATTGGAACAAGTTGTTCTGAGAGTTCTTTTTTGTTAGCAGATCACTTTGACCCTCAAATCAACATTTGTTATGCTGAGAGGATTTCTATTCAGTGTTCTGAAGAGCAGGAAAGTGGCCTGTCCCTGTTCATTTTTCTGCTCTCGTTTTCTGCTTTTGCACTGAAATATTCATTCCTTACCCTACTGGGAAAGGCAGTCAGGTGCAGGAAAGAAAATAATAAATCTTACTTAGTGACCTGCCAGTTTTTATCTGTAAATATAAAAACAAAAATGAGAAATGCTTAATTTGATAGAATTAGAAATGTTCAGAAAATGTCTTTGTCAATTGAAAAAAAAGATTAAAATATAGTATTCTTTCCTTTAGTGTTAAATTTTAACTTCTGGTTCCCTTTATATGGAGGACTTCTTAAGGCAGAATTCTGGTTATTCTTTATGATCCTGTATCACATTACACCTTTTTTAAAGTTAGACTTGCCACATACGCAATTCTAAGATATTTGTTTCCTATGCTTTCTTTTCTTCCTGATTAGCAATAGCAATTAAAACTACAGTGAGGTAATCTGACATTTTCAAAGGGATTTTTCATTCCAGCCAGAGGAAACATTTTTGTTTATCCAGAGGAGATAGCATTCTTGCACTGTAATGAAAGCCAGTGCTCACCAGATGACAGGTCTGGTCTTTGCCCTGTGGTTGCATCTTTGCAAGCAGAGCCTTGTTTCTCTGTGGGACCAGTCTTCTCCCTAACAGGATTTGTTAATGGATGGAAGAGTCTGCAAGATCTGATTGATTGTGACATTGGGTATTCTAACACGAGCATCAGAGTTCTGGATGTATGATTCCTCAGTTAGTTTGTTCATTCTTATGAAGATCAAAAATATGTATTTAAGAAATATTTAAGGGTACCTAATGAGTGAGAAAACAACATCTTTTTCCCTGACTTGGTATGTGTTTGTTGCCTATGGAATGAACAGACTGTAATAGGACTGTGTGCAGCAGTGAAGTGGATTTCTTTTTCACCTACCAGTGCTTAATCCAATGTTGTTCAAAGAATTGCTAACATGCAGTAATGGTGGTGGTCTGATGTGACTTTTGTGTTTTTAAGGGACTCAAGATTGGTAACTCAAAGAACAACAAAGGTGCTTCTTAAGCTTATTTAAGCAATTCACAGCCTACTAATATAAACAGAGATTGAAAGTATAGTAACTCTGTCTTCTGTATAATCTATTTTATGATTATAGTAAGGATCTAATTTGCTTTAGTGCTGATTTTGAGTAGGACTGCAGAGTGTGAAGGAATCTCTACTTATTTCATGGAGGAGTCCATCTTACACAGGACCATCACACAGTAAGAATCAGCATTATACTTCTAAGGAGTGTTAATAACACCTGAGAATTTCAAAAGAGAATTATCTCATATCCAAAGTCTGACTACTACCAAAAATTAGGTTAAAGAGAAATGCTTTAGAAAGCATCTTGTATACTGCCTAACTTTATAATTTTAAATACTGATCGTGTATTTGTGACAGGTGTCAATTATCATTTTCTTTCCTGAACTACAGTGCTTCACTTAGAGTACTTTTCTTTGTTGTAGTGTGGTGTTTAGCTGAGTTAAATATCAGTGCAATTTTTGCACTGCATTGCTCTTTAAAGGTAATCATAGCACTTTGCTGTGAATCTTCGATTTAAAAGAAGAGATTGGTGGCAGTGTGGCTTACTCTGCGCACCACCTGGTAAACGGACTGCCAATAAATTGCCAGGAAAATAGCTCCACAGTCCCCCTTCTTTAAAAAGTATGCTGTCTAGATATGATAGAGCATTGGAGAAAGTGATGGTGGCCTCAGGAGTGCTTTGTAGACTATTGTATTTGTAGGTAAATATTTAAACTAAGCATGGTGTGAAGGGTGGGTTCAGGTATTGGGCTGTGACAGCTTCTCCCCGGTCTGACCCATTTGGAGCACTTCGTGTAAGTAATCTTTCATTACTTCTGGATGAGCATTCATGGGGAAAATCCAGGAAAAGTCCTTGAGGCTCTAAAGATAACCACTGGGATGGGAAATTTGCTGTAGATGCCTCTCATTTTTGATGTTTCTCATAATGTCTCTCATTTCTGCCTTTGTTTTGTGCTTCTCGGTAATGGCTGTCATAGTTTGTGCTTACCAAACAATCACTTTACTTTACTGAGTGGGAGTGGGGAAGGATCAGGGCTTGGCAAAAGTTGAAATGTGATTCAGAAGTAGAGATAATAGGTAGAAGTTCCTATTGTTCGTTTACTTTTATTACCCAAAAAAAAATCTTACCCAGCACAGTATTTATTTATTTATTTCTCATCCATTACTGTAAGTTTCTGCAGAAGAAAAATACAGTGAACATTGTGGATGTGCAATAATTGCAGCATCTGCTTTTCCTATTATTATTATTATTATTATTATTATTATTACTACTACTACTAACTGTTAAAGTTGAAAATTGAGAAATAAAGTGATTCCTTTATTTATCTTCACCCTTTTACCCTTGCTGAAAGAGTATAATTTTACTGCATGAGGCTACAATTTATTGTGCTCAGTCATTCAGTGTTGCTGTAGTCTTGTCATTCTTGTCCATGCTGTTCTACTTCATAGATAGTAATTTACTAGTCAGTTGTTCAGCCATGTTAAATTAGACCTAGAGATAAAATTAGACAATGTCCATAGCTGATTTTTATTTTTAACTTTGGAAGGGGAAGGAAAATCACCAGCGTGTATTAGTAATAACCTCTTGAAATTCTCATGTAAACAAGAGGTACATCTTCACCTCAGCACTTGTTTCAAAATTGTACAATGGTTTAAAAATGTTTTTAAATTCTTTTTTCCTAGTTGCCTATTATGAAAACTGTTTAGTGCTTTGGAAGGGGTGCATTTTGGACAAGAAAGAAGTTAGCATGCCTGGCTTCACTGTGTATTCTAATGTTGATGTTCAGGGCACTAGTTTTTTCAGGACTGAATTGCCTTTTCCCTCTGAGATCCATATGTGGAAAAATACTTACTGCTTTACTTACATCTCATGTTAATTTTTTGATAGCCACTGTTTGTGACATTTCCATAAAGTAGTCAATTTTTGTTTTGAGAGAATTGGTGTTGTTTATGTATAAAATAAATACAGTAGAACTTTAAAAATATGTTAGAGCTGGTAGAAATATTTGGAAGTAAAGCATTATTGCTCTACATCAAATTAAGATGCTAAAATCCCACATTTTTGTCCAGAAGCAATTATTGTAAAAGATCTCAATCTTAGGTCACATGTAATCTTTTTAATGATGAAGGATTGATGCAGCCTACAAGGCTGAGGTACTGGGTAGGTACTGAGCCTTGGTGCCTCTGCTGTGGTTAAGTGTGTGTGTTTTGAAGGGGAGATCTCCTCCTGTCCTTGCATAAACATCTAAAAATAATACAGATGGCACCTTTAACAACATTCCATAAGATACCTGTCTAGCCCCTTTATGTATGGCTAAAGGCAGGGGGTTTATGCTGTGCAGCAGATGCTTCTACGGAATATCAGGGTCCTGCTGTGCCCATGGCTTGGGAGGATGATTGTCGCCACTCTCCTGTCAGTACTTGAATGTTTCAGGGCAGAGAGGCTGATGAGTTGATCACACTGTATGCTTTGAAAAGTTGAGGGAGGCCTCTCTTGTGTTAAAAGAACAAAGGTTAGGTTTGCTTCTTCAGCAGGCCAAGGTGAAAAACGTGGCTGTGAAACAAAGGAAAGCTTGTGCACTCTGGGTGGGTTACTGTCCCTGCTCCTCCCAAGGAAATCTGCTAAGAGGTGATTATGTTCTGCACTGTTTCTGAGTGCTCACCAAGGCTCTAACCCTTGGGAAGACTGAATTATGTGCTGGATGAAGAGCACAAATCCATAATTAATTCTCATCAGAATCCACATAATTGGTAAACGGGGAAGTCAGAAATATCACGGATTATGAAGGGATTTTCAAGCAAATTGTTTCCCCTGCTGCTTTGCTTCAAGTTTCTCCCAGCACTCTGATGCAATCTACTCAAGAAAATTTTCTGACTCCAGACATAATTTGGCTTGAAATTACTTAACCTCCCTCAAAATATATTTTACTGTAATTCTAAATCTTGGACTCTTGCCACAGAAGTCTTGAGATCTGTATCATATGGAGAGACCGTGGGATGGGATAGTCTGGAGCTTCTTTATGGCAACATGATTCTTCCAGAGTTTTATACTCACTCCTAATCACATACTTTTCCATAATAAAAACCTTCCTTCAACGTGCTTTTCAGAAAGTGGTATTTTACAAATTGCATTTTATTTTTGTGGAAAGAAATTTCTTCATTACCTTGTTTTGCCCAGCAAATGTCTTTATATTTTTAAATAAACCTATATGCATGGCTGCACCACAATATGTGTCAGATGTACAAACTGACTTCTCATACATAAATAAATATAATTCCATCATAAATATGCCTGAGGAGAAAAAATGTGTTGAAAGGAGCCATTATTAGAAAGAGAGAACAATGAAGGTGACTTTGCTATTTTGACTACTACACCTGGGATAATCCCTTTCAGTGTTGCGCAAGATCCCAGTGTAATTCCAAGCAAATAGGCCTTGAACATCCACATATTGAAATCACTAAATAGGTTTCTATATTTAAGTTGGAACAATATTGCTTCTAATTAAAAACTCTCTTAGTAGAGCACTCAGTGCACAAACAGTAAGGTTAATGTAACCTGAGCTGGCAGTTGAAGGAAAGCAAAATCCTCTTTGTTCCAGCTTTTTAGCTATTTACTGTGGGCGTATGGTAAGCATTTGGTGCTTTATGTTTTTGAAATGAAAGCTGAAACTCTTTAGATGCTGCCTATCAGCTAAGTCTCACTTGGCCGCAGGGGTATATTCAATTTTTTTTATTAGTTGTGGCACTGACACTCTCTGGGTATAGCTGAGTCCATAAAGACTGTAGTGCTGCAAAGTGTGTGGGGTTTATTTTTTTGGTGATCTAGGGGTGTTTTTGCCACAGACTGCCCATGCAGCAGGTTGGCAGCACAGCAGCCACACAATGACACAGCCCAGGCTCCCGCAGCATGCTGAGCCCCTGTCAATAAGCCTGACAGAGAGCAGAGGTGGCATCCCTGCAGCTGCATCCCCATGCTCCAGGAGGATGTGTGCTTGGGGCAGGGAGCTGCTGGCCAGCCAGGCAGGCTGCAGCAGCATCCTTGGCTCACAGCCCCTTCCCTGGCAGGGCAGTCAGGAGTGCGTGACCTGCCCGGCAGTATCAGGTCTGGCTGTGCTGGTCGTGCCAGGAGCAAGTCATCTGGGCACTGTCACTGTGTGATCCTGCTTCTCCCCTTACCAGGTGCGATGGAAAACAGCCTGTGCCGCTTCGTTCCTTTGACGTCACTCTAAAGGAACAGGGATGCTTCATTGTGCTGAGATGGATTGTACCATATGCCCAATAATCATATTAGCTAAGTTAATTTAGTTGGAGCAACAATGCATTTTCCAACACTTGGTTTCTTCTTAACTTTCAGGTTTTCCGAAAAAAGGCAGTGGAGCTTGGAGAGAAGTTGCTACCTGCTTTCAACACTCCCACTGGGATACCTTGGGCACTGCTTAATATCAAGAGGTAAAACTACTGCTTTTTGGTGACTAGAACACGTAAAAAATTATGTTGAATCCATATTTGCTACAAAATATTACAATTTCTGCAGTTTTTGTCCTTCTGGTTCTACAGTTTAAATTGGGACATTTAAGTGGATGTATGTTGCACACAGAAGAATACATACAGAAACATATTTATTCATTTCAGAAGTGTGTTTTTGTCAGTTAGTATGCTGCTCATTACTCTTCCTCAAGTCCTTCACTCTTCCTTAAGTCCTTTACTGTTGTTATAGGTAGGCTAAGAGCATTAGGACATGTGCTACTCCAAGAGTTTTCTAGCCACTTTGCCCTCTTATTTTTAAACCTGTTCTCAAGTGTGGTATAAGCACGTCCTTCATATCAAGAAACAAGAGGAATACCTGCTGCAAGAGACTCACTATTTTGTACCCTCTCCCAAGGAGTGGTTTTGCTTTTGGGCAGTCATGATATGAAGGCAGCTCTGTGTTTGCTGTAGGAGATGCTGACTTTCCTGAAGTCAGTCTTGCCTCCAGTATCTGACTCCAGACATGTTAGCAATTCCTTGGTCCAACTTAGGACTGCTACCTGTGCTGGTAAAAATGGTTTCCTTGCACTGCTTGGCAAAGAATATTGAAAATGACACCTGTGGAGTGTATTTGTGTATTTGTAGGGACATCCCTGCTTTCTTCATACTGATAAAAAACTCCATCACAAGGAAGTGAATAGAAAAGAATTTTGCATATGTGTGCATTGGTGATGTGTTCTTCTGAGTGGCTGCCTCCTTGACAGCATCTTCTGCTGCTCCCTGCTTGCTCTGTGTTTATGAGTGCACCTTTTCCCCACAATGGGATGGACATTGACATGTTGCTTGATTGGCTGTGTTTGCTTTTGGCTTCCCAGTAAACTGCTCAGGGCCAGTCCTACAGAAACCCCTGGCCTGTCAGTGCAGACAGGCTTATCTTCCACCTTCCTTTCAAACAGCAGTGAGGTAGAAAGCCAAATAAAGCACATCTGTATGTGGGAGCAGGAGGGAGTTAGTGACTCCTGAACTTTCTCATCATTGAAGGGGCTAGTTAACTGCTGCCTGGGGGTGATCCTTGGACTTTGACTGGGTACTTAAATGCATGCTAATAATTTTTTCACAACAGACTTTAATAAGTTTGCACAAGTTTGGTAGTACAGCAGCTTGAGGCATGTTGGTTATTTGATTTTAAGCTCTTAGAGAACTTCTGAATACAAAACCCTAGCATATGTTTGTAATTGCAACACAACAATACCTTGCTCTACATAGTATATTTAAGCATGCTTAAAGTATTCAGGCTAAAAATGTGTCTTTTTATATAGACCTTATCTAAATCCCTCCTTAACTGTTGATATATCAGTGTTCTTTTTGCATATAGTTCAGATTATGTGGTAGATCTTTATGGTTTGCTCCTACCTTCTCCAACAACTGCTGTGAGGCACTACAGTCAACTGCAGACAGTGCAAGGTGGTAATGCAAAAGGGATTCATTTCTTACCTGGCACAAAAGTGAAAGAGGACTTCTGCAAGGTAACTTCCTTTTCTGGGGCAGAAAAATTGACATGAAATGCTGGGTTCTTGGTTATTCATTCTGAATCCTTGCACATCTGCCTAGCTTTGACCTTCAGTAGATGACTCTTCCATAATACTGTGAGTAAACAAATATGCTGTCATCCAGGCTTAGGAAGTGCTAAGCCACTGAAGCCTGCATACATTGCAGATCTAATATGCCTCATTTCTGATTAGTATTTTATTTTATTTTATTTTGATTTATGCTTCAAATAGGAAAACACTCACAATAGATTATGGGTCTCAGTCGCTATTTTTAGATTATTATTTCTGGATTAAGAGATTAGCTGGATATTTGTTTAACTTTGCAGATGTTCTTCAGAAAATAGTTGGTTTTCTCCACTCATCCTGTATCATCATAACTGGATCTGCTCTCTCTTTGCATGCCTCTGTGTGTAAACATAAATGTGCTTTTGTCTCCTCACATATCAAAGACATCCACCTGAAGTATTATTCTCTTTATCTTTTCCATTGTTTCAGTTCATCCTGCCTCTTTCCTCACCACTTAGTGATCATGAGACACTTACTGTCTAGCTTGTGGAGCTCTTATTATCAAATATGATAAAAAGTTCATTGTACAATTCTTCAGCTAAAAATACTCGCCATTTCATGAGTATGTTTGCTTGTGGAACTTCCTTTGATCTCTAAAGTACAATTCAAGTCGTTAGATCAGTGGTTTGTAGGAGGATTTCCTTTTCTTTCTTTCTAAAGTTTCAGTTGCACTTCCACATTTCTGATTTCAGTTTCATTTCTGTATTTTCAGTTTATCTTCAGCATCTGTTTTTCACTTCTGCTTGTGCTGCAAAATTTGAAGTTCCTTCTATGGCTCACTAGCATATTTAAGTAAACAGTGTAGTATAGCACTCGTGGACTCTTCTGGCTTAAAACTGGGGTAGAAAGGGCTGTAGAGGGAGAAGGGTATAAAGCAGTGGTGAGTTGACAGTCAGGTTTAAGTCTTATTTTTGGGGATAAGAAGCGCAGACTGGAAAAGCCACTTTTATTTCTTTATTTGCTTGCATTTATTTTCTTCCCTCACACAAATCCTTTGTTTAGATATTTCCTCTTCAGTACTTCTAAAATGCCAACTATAACAATTTCTTAAAATACCACTAGTTCATGATCCTGTTTTTTGTTCTTCCTAGTAACCTGTGACAATCTGGCTTCTCCATGTTAAAATTGTTGTTTCTCTTTCTCTCTATAAACTTTAAGTAGTTTATGACTGATCAATCATATTGCTTGTGTATTTCTGTAATTTACCTCTCAGATTTATAGAAATAAAAAAATCTGAAATTATAACTCCCTTAGTGAGTTAAGTAATCTTAACAAATCCCTAGTCTTGCATCAAGTTTGCAGGGTCAGGGAATCTTTTTATATCTAATATATATATCTCTATTTATTTTTACCCCTGTAACTATTAAAGGGGAAGCTGTTTGGAGCTTGTGTTTATGGGATGATGCCCAGCTGTCAAATACAGAAAAGAACCCAGATTGTTGTTATTCTGTTGAATCAGTCAGGAATAAACATCTGAGTATAAAAGTCCGTGCCTTTTTTTTCCTTTCAGATGGAAATTTTGTCTTTATGTCACTTTTTCCCCCTTTGAAAGCAGACCTGTATCTGGTTTCTAGTCACTATTTCCAATAAGACCACATTACTACTTGCCAGTAGCAACCCAGAATTGCTATATGAAAGAATATATTTTCCACTAAATGTTTGCTCTCTATACATTGACCAGTTGCATAGTTTTAAGGTTATTTATTGTGCCTTGTGTGCTGTGATGTAGCAATACTGTTAGGCATTAAGGTATAAAAAGGCCTGCCTTTTTATGAAGAGTCAATGTAGCATATAACCTTTAAGTGCATCTGAAAATTTGAAAAATAGTTATGCCTTGCCTTAATGAAAAAGTTTCAACTAGAGTAAATAATATTTTTATTTCTGGAAACATAACAAACTGGAAATGGGTTGTTTTTTTTTTGGATGTCCAGCCTGTTCATAAGTCTTGTTGCGGCTAAGGGAGATACTGTGCCTGTTTCTCTGGCTTACTGACAAACCTAAATTATATAATCATTTCTGCCTTTAGGGACCATGGGAAGTGCTGTACAGATGGATAAGCTTCCTACAGAAGGAAAAGTGAGGTGTAGCTGGAGTGGGTCAGAGTGGGAAAGCCTAACAGAAGTTTAAAAAGGGGAGTTTGAAATACATGTGATTAATTTGTATTGAAATGAAACCACAGAGAGTGATAAGATTTACTTGACATAGTTGTAGAATGTTTACTGTGTCTGGTGTCAGTTCAGGATTCTTTGCTTTTACAGTTTAATATTGATTGTACATAGTGAGTCTGAGTTGTATTCAATATAACATTTTATGAAGTGAAATAGCAGGGACCTTGCTAAATTGTTTGCACAAAGTAGTTATTCGTAGGTAACTGAGGATGGAAGTGGCAGAGCTGCAATATTTATGTCACTGGGATGTTGTCAGCATGGTTATAAAGCAAGGTCTTCTTTTCACTTTCACAATTACTATTATTTTTTAAATTGCTACATTTTGTACAGCATGGTTAGATTATGCCACAGGTCTTTCCAGGCCTGAAAGTGTTCAGTTTAAACAAGAGTTTTTTGACACTTCTGAGCCCTTGCAGCCACTATGAATTCTGAGCAAGAAGATACACCCATAGCACAGTTTCAAACACAGTTTTTTATCTCACATCACTTGGAAAAAAAAAATAGGAAGAAAAAATTCACCCATAGTTTGCTTTTTATTTTGAACAACTTTTTACCACCAGCTAAGATTTCTGTTTTGTGACAGTAGTACTAAATAGGATGGTTCTCCCCACCATCTCAGCTTGCCCAGCAGAACCTGCTGCTTTAGAGAGGGTTATGTGCTGAAATGCTACAGTGTTTGGAAGGATGACACACACACAGGTGGTGTTGTCTTAGGGGACAGTCACTCTGGTATTTCAGACTGCTGGTGGCAGTGTTTTAGGTTGCAGAAATTTAAAGGAGCTTCTCTCTCAGCACCTTCCACATAGGTGGAAATGTGGCCAATAAACCAACTACCTTGGAGGTATGAAATATTGGTCTTGAAACAATGGAATTTGCTTGAAAATATTTCAAAGCAATTCCCAATTTCTAAACAGCTTTGAGGACTCAGGGCCTTCAAAATATCTTGTGTGTGTTGTGCCTCATTAGAAGAACTATAGTATTCTTACAGAAAGAATTCAGCATATAACAGAATGGTTCTTTTTGAGTTCTGTGACATCTCAAAAACATCATAATCAATGCATTTAAGAGTACATGCCTTTATAGTTTGTAAGGAGTTTTAGTGCACTAAAAAAGAAAGTTTGAGAATATAAAAAGGGATCCAAACATGTATATTTGATAAACCTTTTTGACAGCTTGATTCTCCCACTTACACTGTCAGAAATGTCTGAAATTAGATTGATTGTTGCATTATTTTGCAAAATTTTTGTGTGATACTATAGTCTTTAGCAGAATTAGCAGCTCATGCTTTTATTTGTCCAAGGGACACTAGAAACACATTCTCACAGAGATTTAACCAGGATGGATAATTTAATTATTCTAGTTTGCATTGTTAACTCTATTAAAAAATATATATATTTTTTTTTTAAAGACTGCAGAATTTGCAGAGTTAAATAAAGGTTATTCTTCAAATTAACTATATTTGGCAAAAATAAACCTATTTTTAGAGGAAGTTTAGAGATTAAAAGCTTATACTCTCTGTACAGTTTGTTATTGTAGGATCGTGCAGAAGCTGTGTTTAGATGAAATCTTTAATTATATCTCTTCTGTCTAATTTTGGCATAATTTTAGAGGAAGAAATCAAAATTACCTAAGAAAAAAAGCTAAAAGTAGCAGACATACTTTGTAAAGGCTTTTTATATGTGGTTTTGGCAAATGACTCCACTGATGTAATAAAGTGGTAATAATAACAAAAAAGGATTTGGATATTGAATTAAACACTGAGATTTCCCCTGCTGCAAAACAGGCCAATGGAAAGCAGACCTTTGCCTTCAGGCATTTGGATCACAGTGTGGATTTGTATTAGCACTGGATGCAAAGAGATAATCCTGGCTGAACTTCACCCCTCTAAAAGTTACTTGTTTTGTGTTAAACATATGTTTTGGTATAGAATGATCTGCTGTCTCGATATACCAATCTCTTTCCATTGACTAAAGAGGACCTTGCACAATTAATTGAAAGCACTAACATCTTGAGATGAGGAAATTAATTTTATCCTAATTTGCAAGTAACTAGTGACAAGGATTATTTCAGCAAAGGGTGCATTTTTTCAGCACAGGCATTTCAGTTCATTGCATGATTCATAAACAAGGTTACATTTCTTGAGTCAGTATTGAATACAAAACAACCTGGAAAAATGGTTATGCATGTTAAATAGCATAAAATTAGAAATTTTTAGGACATGTTTTAGGACATGTTAGAACACCACAGAAGCAAATTCCTTGCCATGTCTTTGCCTCATCTGAAATTCCTTGCTGTGTCATCACCTCACCTGAAATGTGTACTAGTTCTGCATTGCATGACTGGTGATTTATATTCAATATTCAGTATATTTGACCCGTAGTGATGTCTGATTTGCCATTAAGCAATGTAAAAAAAAATCTCATTTATAATAATATCACAAAAATTTCATGAGATAGTTCAAGGAATGTCACTCTTTGTCGAGAAAGAAAAAGAACCAAGAAAAACATTATTTTGGTGATAGCCCATAATGATAGTCTGTATTATTCAACTAGCATCTTCAATTCAATATTGTAACACAGAATTTGTGTGGGACACTGCCCTCTGGCAATAACACAGGAAGAATTTGGGACCTATTATTATTACTGCAAAATATCCTTCTCAGTTTAAGTGCTTTCTTATAGCCAAAAGGAAGATTCTAGTCTCAGATTCTACATTTAAACACTCTCTCCCCATAGTTTATTCGTGCGATGTAAAATGAGTATAAATACTTGCAAGTTCATAATGATTATATTACTTATCTGTGTAAAAGCCTATGTGAGTATTAGTAGTGGTACTCCTCAGCACAAAATGTACAATTACAAACACTTTCTAGATCTCTGTGGTGCTAGCAATAGGTTATGTTCTTTTACAAAACCAAACAATGCTGCTGCCAGACAGTCTCACAAAAACCAACAGGTTACCAGAGGGTAGCTCTACTTCATGAGCCTTGCCCCCTTCATCAGCAGACACTCTACGGGATGTCAGAACCTTCCCTGACTATCATAAGATTTTGTCTTGATGGCTTAAAAAATGGGGAATTGCTTTTTTTTGTATGTTATTTATGAAGAAGATATAAAGATTTTCTGTGCCAGAAAGGGGGAGGATAAGCAGGTGGAACTGTTTTGTGTTTTGCCCTAGAAGAAATTAGGAGTAGGAAGTTCACCCAAGCCTGTACCAAGCACATACATCTAATTTCCTGCCAGTCTGGTTGTAACCAGTCCTTCACTGAAATACAGTGACATGGGGTGGGAAAGTGGCATCAGATCTTCAGTTTGCTTCCTGAGAGTTAAAACCATTGTTACTGCCCTGCAGGTTTTTGAAATGCATTTATTGATAATAGGATTTTATAAATCAGCATATGGCTAAGGGTGTTGCCCGTGCTCTTGCTCTAGCTGGGTGAGTGCTGTTGTTGCCTCGATATTGGCAGAAAATCAGGAGTTATTTGTATGCCATACCTTCCTGTTGCCTAGGAATTGCAAGGGAGCCCTTAGTGTTGAATTGCCAGACATATTTGGAGTTGGAGTTGTGTGTGAAGACGTGCTGAGTCCCAGATGAGATGAGGCTCAGTCCCAGATAAGATATATTTGTATGTTCAGTGGCACAGCAGGAACAAGCTCTGGCTGGAGTGGGACACTTCAAGAGGCACTGTGAAGCAGCTTGAGGAGCATTTATCCTGCCCTGAAACCAAGTGCCCAGGGTCTGGACTGCTGGGATGCTTTTCCTTGGCCAGTACTGACTGTGCTGGGAATGCTGAGCCTGAGTGTAGGCACATTAATCTTTGCACTTGGTCAAAGATCGTTTCCGTTTTAATTGCTTGTATCATGTATGACTTAATTTTCATCTGTGTGTAGTAAATGATAATCTTACAGCAGACAAAATGTGGCTGTCAAAAGAGGCTTCCTTCAGAGGGAAGGGAAGCAGTTTCTAGAGAGTTCAGGTTTCATTAAATGCATAAAATGAGCACAAGTACTTCTCAGTCACTTCCACCACAATTCAAGTCACCTCAGAAAAAATACATCATTAAAAAGTTGTGATGGGATTATTCTACCTAAGAATTTTCCAACAGACAAATTATAATGTCACTTATGAGTTCTTTATGCACTTGTTACAATCTGTGTACATTTGCAGGATTTTGCCTGAAAAATCCATGACTCATTTCTCATCAGGGAAATCATGAAAAGACCATGAGAAGTGGAGAGGGGCATTTGCAAAGTGCTTTGCTTGTGTATTTTAGCTAGAATTTGATACTTCCACCTGGTTAAATTCTCAGCTATGTGGGGTTGTTTGGTTATTTTTCATACAGTGTTTTAGGCATCTATATGGCCTGGTAGATAATAAGGATTGAGATTGACTCAGGAAATAGCTGTCTGATGTTTGCAGTTACTCTGTATTCTTACCATCCTAAAATTATGAGTATGAACAAGAGTGGCTAACTGCATTTTTTCAGATATCATTACTGAGAACAGATTCTGCTGTTCTCTTCAAAGAATACTGGACTTTTTTCCTTGCAGAAAAAGCGATTTCCTTCAATACTTCTCAAAGTACATCTTTCATTTCAGATAAACACATAGATAGATGTATGTATTGGCAAGTCTTTATTCATCATTTTCTGGTTTCTTACTGCTGCTGATACAAGAGGCTCTCTCCTTAACCTCCACCAAACCATGGCCTCTCAGCTGGACAGCCAGAACACCCTCCAGCAACTGACACAGTTCCAGTGCATCATGTATACCACAAATAACAGTTTTACTTATCTGAATTTTCAACCTCTTTTTAGTACTTCATAATCTAATTAATGCCATGAAACTTGAATTTTGTGGTTTTCGGTTTCATTATACCAGTGCTGAGGGGTGTGTGTTATGCCATTTTTATAAGCATGTTTAATTTTAAGATGACTATTCATAACTGCTTCTGACACCTTTTGTTATTCTGAAATTCATGGCATATGTGCTTTCATGGATATGTCAGATACTCTTGCAGTACAATTTTCCATTTAATCTTACAGATTGACATTAAAATAACAAATTAGCATAAATTAGGTTATTCTTTTTCCCCTAGAAATCAGTCTGTTATATCAGAATAGTAAGAACATTCATGAGATTCATTTCTTGCTTTACCTTTTAACAGAAAGAAAACTTTATTATTTATTAATAGTTCAGATATGTTTAACATTTGGTGAGAATTCAAGAGTTTTCTTTCTTTTCAGGGATGACGTATTAATTTCTTGTCTGCTTGGATAATTGCTGATCATTACTTGCATTTTCTCTTGCTTTGTGACCAGCTTCATACATCCAGCTGAATACAGAACTCCTAATTGTTTTTAAACAGTAATCTCAGCATTAAATACAGATGCCTGTGGTGCTGTGATTGATACTTTTAGTTGTCTAGAGGTTGATCCAGGTAACAACACAGTTTTTGGTTGGAAAACAGCTACATTGTTTCTCATAGCATCTCTTAAACTTCCAGATCCTGAATCTAAGTTGCAATTTTTTAGTACAAGGTTCTGAGATCATTCCATTCCTTTTTGTGGTGTGTTTTCTGTAAATCAAAACTCTTGCAATTCATCTTTGATCCTGTTCTACTTTGTGTATTTTCTAACCCTGCTACTCCTCTTCCATGCTTGCTCCCCTCTTCTAATCCATTTTGATTTTGGAGGAGAAACACACCGGTGATCATTTTCAGCTCTGATAGTTTTTTTCTACTGAACTGTGATTCTGTCCTTGCCCACACATCCTTCACAAGAGGAACCTGAATCCTAAATGTATCATGTTTTCCTGATCTAGGGGTTGCTTCTTGAGCCTTTTTCCAGATGTTTCAGTTGGATGGCATGTGAAAATTAGTATTTGAGAATTGGGTATTGTCCCACATATGTCTTCTGAGACTTCTGGGCAGACTGTTACTCATTTCCTCCCCTTCCTATCTTCCATCCCCCCTTCCATCCCTCCTTCTTTACCTCCTTGCTTTCCTACACCCCTAATGAACTTGAGGTCACCCAGTTGACTGGCTCTCTGCAGCCCCTCAATGGGACATATACTAAAGTTGCTACTTTAAAGTATGATCATTTATGGAAGAGTTGATCCATAAATCCTACTTGTCCTAGTGTATAATCTAATACATTGTTACTTCAGAACTTAAATATATAGAAATGTTTGAATGTTCTGGAAGGAGTGGTAATAAAGCCTATGTGTATTTGTATACATTGGGGGTGGAGGGGGTGTGTATGTGTACCTCAACACAAATTTATAGATGTTTTACATATATACATAAAAAACATATTTATGCAGTTTAGCAGTGTAAGGCAAATTGGGCTCCTGTAGGGAAGTTTGGGAGAAAAAAATACATAGTAAAAAGCTTGTGCTTGCCTTTGCAGCTGAAGGCTGCATAGTCTTTCACAAATACAAAATTATGTTCTCTTTACCATTCCCCAGAAAACTTTAGAAACTTTAAAAATCACAAACACACAATTAAAAATACCTTTATTTGTTGCTGACATTTGCTCTTCCCTTTCTGACGCTTAAGCTGACCATGTGAGACTTCTATTAGATCAAAATAGAATAGGCTACCACACTTTGGATGCCACAATGTCATAATTCTTATGTTTCTACACTCATCTTTTACAAAGGAAAGAAAGTGAGGAGAGAGAAAAAAATATACATTTTGAGCAATAATGAGGCTGGAGAAATGAACCAACTTTTGGGCTTAATGGAAAATGAAAAAAGGGTACATTGACTTTACATGAATAATCCTTTCCATCTTATAAAAACACCTTTTGTTACTAATGCAGATATGGGCACAGGAGAATATATGCTTTTTGAGTGCTGCTTTAATTATCTTTGCTGTATTTATAACTGAAAGCTCTCAATGAGAACTTTGATGAACTTTACCCTGTATCTCTATAAAGTTGTTTTTCCTTTACTAGTTCTCAAAATTTCTTTCAATATGTGCAAAGGTCTGGAGCACATTTGTTGATTTCTAATGTCAAGGTCAGTTGATGAAGAAATTTTACAAATCTCACCAGTGAAGGTTTTCAACATTGCAACTATGAGTAAATCCGTCTTTTCGTGTTCAAAATATGTTGGAACTCAGTATTCACTTCTAAATTTTGTCATTAAGAAGATTCTTTAGGAATTCATGTTTAAGCTTTTGTAGTTTTTCTACTAACTATACTAAGTCAAATTATAATTTATAATTTATTGGCCTTATTACAACACTTCATTAAAATGTCAGAAGATTCAGCTTCTAGGCAGGGTATTACTGCAAGAGCCGTGCATGCAGTGTTCTTCACGTTTGGAAATAGCTACAGCAGTTATGTTCTGCAGCATGAATTAACAAAGATTGATTGCAATCTGTTTTTATTAACTCAAGGAAGAAAAGCGGTGTAGTGATATTAAGAAAATTAATTATAACTTTCTAATCTAGTAATTAATGTGCAGCTGGGCATGAGTGCAGTTGGTGCATTTCAGTAATTTGGCAGTCCTGACAAATTATCATCATCCGTTTTAAGGCAGACAACTGTTTTCTAATCTCTGCTCAGATTTTTATAATCTTTAGCATTTCAGAATGGTTTTAACAGCATAGATCTTAGATGTGGCCTTTTACCATAATAACATGAGCTGAAGTTCCGCTTTATCTTTCAGAGCTAAGGTTCAGTTGTAATTTTTAGAACCATCTATCATTCTTTTTCCAGTGTTGTACTGAAATTTCTTCTGAAGCAGACGGTGATTACTGGTAATTGACCTGCATATGTTGAATCGTCTTAAAATGCTACTGAGAATTTAATGTATCCTGTAAATTGAGATGCTTCCAATTAAATAGAGTTCTTATGATAATCACTTTCAAAACTAATCAAGTAATATAATGGTGCTACTAAAACTCTTATTGACTTAATTTTGACAAATTAATAAATGTAACCAATGCAATTACTGTAATGGTGGTACTAGTCTGCATTTTTCATAACCTATCCCTAAATGTTTTTCAGAAATGCAAGGAGAAAATAGAAATTACCTAGGTGTGTTGAATTAGCACGACAAGGTGACTTGAGGAGGAGAGTATTTGTGCCCTTCTTGCTTCTTTTTGAGGTGTGAAGGTTATTGTGGGTCACCCCATGCTCAGAGCCTCTTGTCTATTAGGAAATTAAATGATACTGAACAGAAACTGCAACTAGGATCCTAGCAGCGAAATTGATAAGAGAAAATGCTCTTAAGCAGACTGCCTGGTTTTGCTACTATCAAACCTGATCTACTAAAATCTATAAAGAATTGTAATCTTCTCAGTATGGTTTATATTTAGTCTTGTTTTTAACAAGCGATTGGGAAAAGCACAAAGCATCTCTGTAGATCAGATGGTGACAATGGCCTAAAACTATTCAGTATTCCTAAACTGTCAGTGAACAGGTAGTTAAAGCCACCTGATTCATTTACATAAGACTTCTGGGGAATTTTCTTGTCTTGTTTTAGGAATTTTGTCGTTAAGTTTTCATTAGGAATGTGTTAGAGAAGGTGTTCTGGGAAACCAAAAGCCAGGAGTTTTCAGTCCAGTGAATCTTGTCCTTTCCCTTTTGTGACACAATTTCAACAGAAAATGGACGGCATTTGCCAGAAGAGCTTTTCTCCTTGTACTTGAGACATTCTCCAGGAATTCAGCAGGCTTGGATTTTTGATTTGTCAGACATGTGCTTTTGCTCCCTATCTTATTGCTTCTTTAAAAGAAAGCATTAGCTGGAGAGTCCAAATCAGATATTACTGATAGGTGAATGGTGGGCAGGTTATGCCTAGGGGCTTGTGAAAAATTAAGGTCAAGGAGTCAAGGTGAGTGTCTTTATTAGCAGGTTAGTTCAGCTCAGGAGTTGAACTTCTAAAGTGTCCCAGTCTTCCCCACTTGCTGTGTGGTGTTTTATGAGTAAGTGCAAAAGTGCCTAAAAGTGTATATTTGTTTGACATTATTGACCTGCTTGTTCTCAGGCCACGTGGGGATCACAAACCTGGTTTTGGATAACTAAGTAAAGCAAAGCCATCTATAGCTTTTGTTTGATCCAGCTCAATCTGAGCAGAGAGCTAGCCAAATCAAATGTTTTAAGCAGAAATTAAGATTTGACTGCTCTATAATGACAACAAAATATATAAGAGATTGAGGGAGATGAGATGAGTTACTGAGGCTCTAAGCACACAGCCTTGGAATTTTAGAAAGAACTACCTGGAAATTCTGTTCATTTAGTGGAATAGAATAAGATTCATGCAGATCTCATATCAGTTTTGCTTTATGCATAGCTCTTAGATACACCAAAAAAAAACCAAAAACCCAAATGAACAAACAAAACAATCACAAAAAAAACACTAAAGTATGGAGTTTGAAAGTTGTCTGAAATTTGTGGTTGACCTTAATGACTGTGAATAATGCATGGTGGTGGTGACCATCTTATGCTGGCTATTGATTTGTGTTTCACAGCCAGTGACATATCAGTGGTTTTAGGACCCTGAAATACTCCATTTTTTTCTTCACATTAAAAAATTGAATAAACTAGCTTGCACTTTAACAATTGAGCAGCACTACAGTTTATTACATTAGTTATATTGAACAAGTCACTTTGGAACAAATCAAATGAATAAAGAATATAATGAATTTGGCTTTCTCTTTAGACACATGATTGAATACAATTAATATTTGAATTCTTCAAATAATTGAGTGGTTTGAATCTGCTTCAAACCATTTTGTCAATATCCTATGTTTCTAAATTGTTTTACTTTCAAATTTGAAAGTCACCAATGACATCACCAATGTCACACCATTTTCATGAGCATTTGCAGTAATAAAGCTCAGTTTGTACAAGGCTAAACAAGAGTAGTTGCATGACATGGAACTGTTTGGAGAAAGAGATATTTTTAAGTATCTTATGTATTCTTTGAAGTCATTCTGTGGTGGATTAGCAGTGCAGCACTAAATCAATTTGATCACACTGTAACTGACAGAGTACATATTAAAGAATTAGTTTATAGATATGTAGGATAAAAGATAACTCTAAATGATATCCAGTGCTGTAACTTATTCAACTGTGCTAGAAAATGGGTGGTTGCAGAACTGACATGGGTACTAATGTCTGAAAGCTCCTCCAAATTCAGTCATGTATATGAATGCCTCAAGGCTTTTTGTAGCTATCTGAGGTTTTTCCTCACAGCATTAAAAGGTATGGAATCTTAACTGCAAAACTTCAATTTTTCTATCAGGCTATTCCCTCAGGTCCTGTCACTGGTCACCACAAAGAGGAGATCATTGTCTGCCCCTCCTCTTCCCCTCACAAAGAAGCTATAGACTGTGGTGAGGTCTCCCATCAGTGTTCTCTTCTCTAGGCTGAACAGACCAAGTGACCTCTGCCACCTCTCATGTCCTTCCCCTCAAGGCCATTCACCATCCTCATTGCTCTCCTTTGGACACTCTCAAGGTCTGTTTTACACTGTGGCACCCCAAACTTCCCCAGCACTGGAGGTGAGGCTGCCCCAGCTCAGAGCAGAGCAGGACAATCCCGTCCCTTGCCCAGCTGTGATGCTGTGCCTGATGCACCCCAGGACACTTTTGGCACTTCTGGCTCCAGGGCACTGCTGACTTGTGTTCAACTTGCCAGTGACCAGAACCCCCAGGTCCCTTTCCATGGCATTGCTTTTCAGGACAACGTTCTCCAGTCTGTCCATACATCCAGGGTTGCTCCGTCCGAGGTACAGAATCCAGCACTTTGCCTTCTTGAACTTCATATGGTCGGTGATTGCCCAGCCCTCTGATTTATTGAGGTGCCTCTGCTAGGTCTCCCTCTCCTCAAGGGAGGCAACAGCTCCTCTCAGTTTTGTATCATCTGCAAACTTGTTTAGTATCCTTTCCAGACCTCTGTCCAAATCATTTATGAAGATGTTGAAGATCACAGAGCCAGTTTGAAGCTGTGCAAGCTCACTCTGCTGGGTTTTTTTCCCTAATATTGCCATATAATTTTGGAATTATTATAGTAGAGAGTAAGTAGTAAAGAGAGTAGAGAGTTAATGCCTGGCAAGTCAACCTTAAGAATGAATAACCCAATGAACAACACTTTGGTGATTGTGTTCTGTCTTGGCAGTTCTGCCTAACTCTACAGGCTGACTTTTGTAAGGACAGAGTAGGAGCTCACTAACATGTCTTTATGCTGGGAAAACATTCAGCCTGACTTCTTATCCAATGGCCTAGATGTGGACTCTCTTCTAAGTGTTAAGTTAGGTGGACGCACCTAGCCAACATCCAAAATATGTGGTGCTCTTGCTTTAATCCCACTTAAAAACCAGGGTGTCCTTGTGTTTCCTTCTTTTTAATGAGCAGACCTTGACACTGTAGCACACCATAACCTCACTGAGTAGACCTGGCTTAGAAGATGTGGTATGACTGAATATCAATTTAAAAGACTTACCAGAATAGTCTGTTGTTTTATATTAAACAATCAGTAATAAAACCCCAGCAGTAAATGCCGTGGATACGTGTATGTCGCTGTAGGAATCTGTATGGCAGAGGTAAAGACAAAATGAGACTTGTACAATGATGGGCTAGTTTGAGACCCATTGAGAAGGAAATAAAAAGAGGTTAGCAAGACAGCTAAGTAGTTTGTTCCAGCAATTTGGCTTCACTGGTTTAAACTTCATGTTAAAATGACATTTTTATTGTTATAACACTGACACATCTTTAGGAGGAAATTAGTTAATAGGAGGAACAATCTTTCAGCAAATTAAATGAAAGGCTACTATTTCCACTTGACATCTGTGAAACTGCTGCTACATTCCTTGGAGTAGTGCTTAGAGAAATAAATGAGCAAGTATTCCTTATAATTGAGCTTTAATGGTATCCATATGCTATATATCTTGTAATGGTGCTCATGTTGTGCAGTTTCTGTGTAGTATTAGAAAATTGGGTATGAGTCTGTCAAAGGCCCATTAATGTAAATGTCTTGATTCAATTTTTAGCTGTGGAGAGGCTCATGTGTTTTAAATACATCCCAGCAAACTGTGGTTGGTGCAACAACTCTGACAGTCTTTCTGGTTGACCTTTCAGGTTGCCTATTTCATGTCATGCAGCAGCCTCTCCAGGTAATGAAATCTACTGGAACAAAGATTTTAAAAAATGTATCATTTTGAATTTAATTATTTTCAAATGAACACTTTCTAACAGGCATTAGAACATCCAGTCTTTCAGCAATGTTGTTTCACATCATGTCACAGTGTTCTACTGAGGCCATAAATGAAATGTTTTCTCTATCTTTTACCCCGAATTCCCTCTGTAAATTAATTGAGTTTTGCTTAACTAACTTTGTCAGCATTGTTTTAATGGCTAATAGCTTTTGGGCTTTCCTTTGAAGGCTTAAATATGTCATTTGAATATTCAGTCTGTTGTATGGTTAAGGTTTACAGGCATCTGAGATTTTCATGAGTAGTACAAGTTCACAAAAGCCTACTTTTGAGTAAATTTTGTTTGTGGGACAAATTGGTTTGTTGTTAATTAGTCATGAATTGACTAAACATATTTAGGTACTTCAGGTGATTAGAAAAAGAGCTGTTGCTGTCCACAGAGACCACAGCTGTAGCAGAGGTGCTTCTTCTTGCTTGCCTTTTAAGGAGGAGAAGGGAGCCTGGCCTTCTATATTCTATCCCTGCATTCATCCATGCATCAAAGAAAATTTGGACTCTGCTGGCCCTTGAAAATACCCTTTGGAAATCTGCCTTCCTGAAAGAGGCAGGAGTGACAAAGAGGAGTAATCTCAATTTTTTTATTTACTCCGAGCACTTTCACTTGAGCTAGTGTGTTGCTCTCATATTCCCAATTATATAATGTAACGTGTCAAGAAGTTACCCATAATAGACCTAAAGGCAGGTTTTTTTGGTGGCTTTTAAGTTCAAGGTCTCTCTGTTACTGAAAAAAAAGACTGTGAACATTACCAAAAGTGCTTATTTTGACTGACATTATCTTTCAAAAGTGTCAAAAAAACCAGTATGTCATATCTATCCAGAACATGCTGCATTCCAGACATGATCTTCATTGCACTGGAAAAACAAATAAGGAACTTCTTATGTGACAATTCTTGCAAAATATACCATGCTATATTATGTGTTATATTATTCCAGTTTATGACTGGGAATACAGAAAACAAAAAAGGGGGGAAAAGGGGCAGGAATAAAAAAAAAAGAGGTTGAAATACTGATTCTTTCACTAAAGGCATCAAGAGCAGTGAGGGACTACAAAAAACATTTAAAACCTTTGACCAAATGTTTTGCTGGAATTGGGACAGGAACCCAATTTTCTTAAATGCTTTATAAAACTATATCATCATTGTTCTCATTGATAATTTATAAAAGAAAAATAGCAATGTACTTTTCCTCTGTACGTAGTTAATATGCAAAAGGTTTTTCAAGGTGATTAGTGAAACACTGTGTGCTGGTACAGGAACAAAAAGTACACATATTGTCTCCAGCAGGGTTCCAGAAGTGTGGGGGTTTTTTCTGAGCCTTTTTGTTCAATTACTTTAAATAGTAATCTCCTCATGCTTATTTCCCTTCTTCCTTTATTATATTTTCGTTGTATTGATTAAAATCCCATTACTGTTAAGAAAAGTTTATTTGACTACTCGATGCCAGGCCCTTTATTATCTGATAATCTGGTTTACAAAATCCTCCAAGGAATATCTTAAATGTGGCCATGAGTATTAGTGCATGGATTGTGATTATGTATTTTAAGTACTTTTAGAAGAAATGTTCTCATTTTCTGCTCTACCAAGGTAACAAATGTCTTTCAGCCTTTTTCAGCTCTATTGCATTGTTAAGTAATTGGGTGGAAAACTCCTTTCCTTCTTCAGGATATTTACTGTAGTGAGGTATTGTTGTAATTTAATACTGAAAAAATATTATGGAACAAAATTAGTTTTTCATTAAAAATGAGTGTCTTGACAAATCTGGCTTTCCTGAGACTTTGAGATAATGTTTGTCCTTTTTTTCTTCTTTGACTTTTCTTTAGGATGTACTCATATTGTCCTGGATCAGAATTTTTAGTGCATATGTGGGAATTAAACTGCATTGTGCTGTGCCTTGTCAACTGATATAGTCAGCATCACTGGTTTCTTGTAAATAGCTCATCTGTAAGATGAACAGCAGCTGTGTAAAGGTATTTGTTGATTGAAGTAATAATAAGGAGACAACTGATGAAGTTCAGGGTTAGGTAGAACAAAGTTGAATGACAGATAATAGAATCTTGTCTTATCACAGGAAATATGGAATTCCATTATTTCCTCAGGTGAAAATCAGATGTGTATTAGATTATGTGTCATTTTTTTCGTTTGCTTGTGGGTTGTTTTTTTTTCATTTGCCTTCTATACTGTAGAAAATTTTATTGATGCTACCTTAATTAATGGATTTGATCATGTTTTAGCCGTTGGTTGATTTTCTGTGATGATGCGAACAGCAGTGAGCTTGATTCACTTACAAAGATGTGAGGCAATAAAATAAAATTTAGTGTTTATTAAACATGGAGCAAAAGCAGAACGTTCAGAATCAGAATCTGATAAATACAATATATTACTTCCTCTAGCCAAGTGATATGCCCAAAACTAATGACATTTGAGAAAAATAGAGGTGGCCCTTTATTGTTAAATTGCCTGCATTATACTGAATAAACTTATCTTCTGTAAATGTATAAAGATGGGGGAAAGGATGTAAATTGCATGTAAGTACTTCTTTAAAGTATTGACTTCAATTTTATTTTTATGTGGTTTGTAGGCATTGGAGGATAAAAATGTGCATAAGCGAATGTGTAATTTGCTGGGGAAAGAAACTTTTTTTTATCTTGTATCACTGATTTTTCGAAAGAACCAGCTCTCAGTTCCTGAATCTGAATGGTGTTGAGGGAAAGGATTTATACAGTGATACTGGTGTTTCAGTCTGGCTGCAGGGATTCCCTGCATTCCTATTAACTTACTGTCTCTGCAGCAGTTTTAATGACAGGATTTTAATGCTTGATCAGTCCCTGTTGCAGTGACCACAAGTCTTTCTATTGGCTGTGAGTGAGGATCAAGGCCTTAGTGACTGGCACAGAGCAAAACAAATGTTTATCTGATCCCAGAACAAATGGATTTTTATGACACAGCAATGTGTGGGCAAAAGGAAACAAGAAGATTGAACCAGACTGTAAGAACAGGACATTTATACTTTTCTTAAAGCATTTGTCAAAACAGATTATGTCTTTCACAACACTAGTCTGAAAAAGACTACTTGGGTTTTTTTAATCTAGGGAAGCTGTCCCTTTCAGTGAACCAGAATGCCATTTCAGTAGAGTTTCATACAGCTGTCACAGCATCTGTGACAGCAGATACTGAAGAGAGGTTTCCCTCAACAGCAGTGGTGTCTCTGTATTGTACGTTTAGATTGATACACATACCTGCATATGCAAGAGCAATTTACAGCATTTGTTAAGTTAATGTTAATATCTGATGAATATCACAGCTGCAAGTCCTGTGACAAGCGGTCCAGTATCTGAAACCACTGTTGATCCAGCAGCTGTATTGGAAGGAGAAATAATTGACTGTCAGTCAGCAAGCCTTTGACGCAGGCTCCTTGCAATGACTGGTAGCTACAACACAGATTGAAGCAGACCTTTGCAACTTGTCAGCCCATTATTTTTAATGACAGTGCCATGCCGTTAGTGTAATGATTCTGATTCCATGTTTCAAGCATTTAATGGCACCACATGTGGCATCAAGCACAATAAATGTGGCTAGATGCTTTGAAAGACTTTTTAACCTGAATGACTGTGAACCCACATAAAATATTTTTGTGACACAAGAAGCTAATACAAGCTGATTGAGTTCAGAGAAGAAAAATATTAAATCCACTTTTTAGATTTACCGTCTAATGATAAGGAATGAATATGAGCTATGAATGTGTCTATGTATAGACAAGAGTGATAACAGATATATTTTAAATGATTGAGATTAGGATTATTTAGGGTATTGAAAAATTAGTGCTAGGAAGTGGGAAGGTGAAAATTAGTGGCAGAAAAATTACATACAGCTGCCACTTGCCATCTGTGCTTTGGTGCTTCCTCATCAGACTGAAAAGACCAAATACTGGGATTTTGGCCTGTCCAGTAGATCAGTAGTGGCTTTTCTTGAAGAACTGATACAGCCCTTCTGATAGAAAAACCATTGTTTTCACAATGTTTCAGTACATTAATACTCTTGATTGGTTGTGAGTGTGCTTAGCCTAAACTGGAGGGGAATGCTGTTGCAGGATCTCCACCAGACAAACACCTCTCTGTCTTCACTTGAGGATGTGTGGAGACAACTTGACCTCCAGTGACTGGCAATAAAAGAAAGAATGTCTCTTAGCAAGGAGTTTGACTGGGAGAGCAAGAGAAGGGTTGTGGAACCAGAAAAGAACAGAGCAGCCAAAAAAAAAAAGGGCCCAACAAACACATGAAGAAGGAAAAAAGAAATACAGAAGTTCTGAGTTTAGCACCAAATCTCCAACCTGTTTCTATGTTACCTAGTCACCTCCAAATGCAAACTGCTCAACACTCATCCTCATAACAAATTTTACAGACAGAGGAAGTTAACAACATTTCTTTGTACTTGGACAATGCAACTGATACAGCAAAAACAACAATTTAGTAAAACTTTAATATCAGTTACTAGTAAAGGAAATCTGATGTGGGATATAAACTAACTGAAGAAGTTAATGAACTAATTAGAGTGGAGGGGGATTAATAGCTAATCCTCAGGAGAATAAAAAAGGATAACCTAAAAGCTGAATATTGGAAAAGTGATGTAGAACTGGGAGCAGAGTCTTAGAGAGGGATGTACTGACTAAAGTACATCAAAAGTGCCAAATGCCATGGCTGCAGAGGTTTTAAGGCAGCAAGCAATCTTAATGTGAAATATGAAGTTCTAAAATAAGCTTCAAACTTACACAGTTAGTCTGTCTTTTCATATTAAAAGGCATGGTAGAGAGGACAAGAACAGAGATTAATGGTGTTTCTCATAGTCTTCCAAAATTCTTAATTATTTTCCTGCCCAGTGAATCTGCTTCTCAGAAGCAGGAGTTAATTTTTTCTTGCTTTGCTTAGGATGATTTTTCTTTGGGTTTAGTTTTGTAAGGTTTTTGACAGTCGGTAGCACTGAGTTACACCACTTGCTACAGCAGGGAATTTCATTCTAATACCACCTTCTTTTATTCTGTCTTAACTTATCACATGGATGGCAGAACTGTGAAATTCCATTCATTGCTTTCATTTCCTGTTATTTTCACTTCTCTTTGGGGACCTGATTAAAAGTAGTCCATGCTAGTACTTATTATCTCTGGCATTGCTCCATTGTGTTCTATTCCCTCTTGCTTTTTTAGCCTTTGGAATTGATTAATTAAAGCTCAGTATATGAAGTAATAGGAAGCATGAATTGTTTAGTTTATTCATTAATGTGTTGTGGGAGACATGTAGGTCCATGCTGTGCTCAGATAACTTTTATCAGAAATTATTATGGTAACAAGTACAGTTTTAGATGGTGACACTGAAAATTACCTTTAAACACTTGGCATGTGTCATATTGATATTTCAGATCATGCAATGCCTGACTACTAATTGCCTCTCCCTTTCTCCATGTGGGCATGTAAATGTGAGCTTAGTGCTCTTTTGGTTTTCCCCAGAGTCCCAGTTGCACGAGCTTTGATGCTCCTTTAGAGCACCAGTAATATGAGAAGTGTCATGGGGCAGACAGCCATAAGGAAAGGGTTGTACAAACCCTGCCTGTAAAATCATAAAGAAATTCAGTCTTTTTCCACAGAGAAATGTTACAGGAATTCAATGTAAACAAAGCAGCCCAACAGTCTGGATGGACTGTTTTGTAAAAATAAGATATTCTGATTATTTTAAGCATCAATAGATCCAGATGTCCCAAAACCATGTATCAGACCACAAAAGAGGTACACAATGGTATCTGGTCATTTTTGGAGCCTTTGAAGGAGGTGATTTATTTTTATTCTCAGCAGCTGTCAGACTTCAATGCATACAGTAAAGCATGGTCTCCCCAAAGGCAATTTCACTGGCCTTTGCTTATTCTCTGCTGCTCTCCAGAGGCAGATGAGATTGTTTCCTCTTCACCTTGGTTCTCTCTGGCATTTTGGTCTTCACCTGGGTCTTGGCTCCTCCTGCTCCATGTCTGCTGTTTCCATTCACTGTAGTGTCCTCTCATGTAAGTGTTCCCCAGGAGCTGTCACTACTCTAACTTAATCATGAGCAGATATCTTTCACCCAGAGAATATTTAGTGGGATTTCATGTAGAATGACTTGGACATGGAGCAGACAGAACTCTCTTGCCTTTCCTGTGTCCGCCACCGCTGACTGACCCTTCAGGGAGGTGGGGAATTGTCCTGGCAGAGGCCATAGCACAGCTTGCTACTGGAAATTCTGTACTTCATGTACCTCCCGCTCACTTTCTGCTTTTGCATTCATAGTGCTCTTCAGTCTCTGTTGCTGTTCTGTCCAGTTTCAAGAGAAGTTGCCTGTTGGGCAGTCACCTTGATAAAGATCACTGGATAACATTTGAACATTTTACCCTTTTGCCTGAAAGTACAGTAAAGAGCCAGTGACCATTTTAGGGCAGCTTTAGAGGTCTCTGGGTATCTTTCCATAAAAAGATAAAAGGCAAAAATGCTGGGAGGAGGTGACTTTTCTTCTTGGAAAAAGTAATTGTAAATATTGCCTTTGAAGGACCTGATGAACTTCATGGAGAAAAGCAGGGATCTTGTTTTAAAATCCGTTTCATATTAGCATATTTTGGGGGCTGTGCTGGTAGTTTCTCAAATGATGAACAGTTAGCCACAGCAATCTGATTTTTCCACTCTCATTTCCAGACAGATGATGACGTGCATGTGTCTCCAATACAAATGGATGCATCTCCTGCACTGGCATCACTGAAGTGGCCAGGAGATCAGCATGTATTAATGCTGACACTGCATATGAATAGGCAAATAGACAAAATTAATGTTCTCAAACTAATAGCTCCTGAGGCTATACCTCTTCATTATCTCACTTGTTGCAGTAAAAAACATTCATGTTTTGTCTGATATTGCGGACATATGTAGAAATCTTTTTTATTCCCTGTCATCCCATAAAATTGAGTAACCGCTTGTGTTAGTCTTCCTCCTGAGGTTGCTGATGGTACTAATTCACTGTCTGCCTGCTCCTACTAAGTCAGCATCCCTAAAGATCATCTCTCCAGGAAAGAGCTGATATCATTCAGTTTCAGAGAGGGCAGCTGGGCTGAGCAGGAAGCTGCCAGCTGGCCAGGGGTCAGGCAAGGGCAGTGGTTAACACATTTACTATCTGAAAAACTAACCAGCTGTTAGAATTTGCCTACACAGTCCTCCTTCAAAGAGGAATAAAACAGATGTCAAAAACTACCCTGCAGGCTAGCTAGCTGATTTTCAGTTTCTTTTTCAGCTGTCTCCAGCTGTCGAGACAGTGAATGAGAGGTGGTTGACCAGATTATAATCATTTTCCTGTCTCAGAGAAGGGATACTGTGGAAAAGTCAGAGCTCCAGCAGGAGTCTAGATGCCTTGAGTGATTCTGGGACCACTTAAGCCTGCAAAAAGCTACCTGTCATTTACTGGAAGTTGGACAGGAAGATATTCACACTTGCTGCTGGGGCTAGAAATAACACAGTTACTGTGCTAGTCCTGTCACAGGTTCCCCGGTTTGACCCTGCCTTGGCAGCTCCCACCACAAGATTTGGGTGGAAAAGTTGAGTGCCAGTGGTGTGTGCAAATTTGGGATTTCTGCACCTTTCTTTATACTCTCAAACAAGGTAAGGATGATTTGCCATTTAGGGGGAGAGCAAAAACATGTTAAATATCTGTGAAGTGTTAACAAATAAATCATCAGTTTCAGTGCTTGTGAAGACATTGTACTTTCAGGGGTGGGGGAGAAAGAAGTAATTTCAAAAGTAAAGAAGTAAATTAAAAAAAAAATCTTTTTAGCATTTAATTTATCAAATAGAGTGATTGAATCTTTAAGCAAGCACTGCCTGTGTGCTTCATAGTTAAGTTTGTTTTTAATTTTGCTTTAAAATCTAATTAAAACTCAAATCATATAGCATAATTCATTAGCTTTCTTAGTTAGCTGCAGTAATAAAAGAAGAAAGATGTAGCACAGGAGTTTGAAGGGAACCTCTTCTAAGAAGTATTAACAGCAGATCACCCTTTAACTGCCCCAGTGTGGTCTGTGGTTTTGGATTTAGCCTCTCAGCAAGTTAATAGGAAGAAATGTGTGTCTAATGATCAGCATTGGTTTCTGGGAAGAGAAGAAGCCACTCTTCTTTCTTTTTTTGTGACACACTGACAAATGGTTCCGTTCAGAGCAATCCAAAAAGTTATTCTTATGAAAGCATTTTCAGATGTGGCAATCCTAAATAATGCATGAAACGTTAGATACTCTGTGAAAATGGCCTCTGAGAATCATCCTTTTGGCTGCCATTTGTCTCCCTTTCCTAGGGGATCACAGTATGGGTCAAGTTGGAAGGGATCTTAATTAAATAATGAGCAATTCTGCCAAAATGGACTGTGCCCTTGAAGATTGTTCTAACTGGATTGAAATATAAAATTGTAGAATGGTCTCGATTGGAACAGACCTTAAAAATCATCTAGTTCCTAAAAAAATCATTAAAGCTAAATTGTGAGCTAGGAAACAACTTTTTATGTAATTAATGATTTTAAAATATAACATTACAGAGTGTTTATCTCCAGTCCTCCCTTTTGTTATGTGTATTAGCCTGTAGAGAATTAAAAAATCCATTTGGTACCTGTGAAGCTAATTGAAATTTTGAGATTTGGGTACCTGGCAAGGGGTAACTGTAGGAGACTGGTCTCCATGGGCTTACTCTGTAACAAGAAAGACTCCAACTTCAGTTTAATCTCCTCTGTGAAGTGATTTAATTCTGTTATCTCCCTGTACTTTCTATCAGGGGACCCCCCAAAGAGATTAATTTCTATGAGTACCCTTGCTGGAGTTGCAGTGCTCTCACATTTCCCCACCTTTTCCCATGGTCAGACCTGTAGCTGGCACACAGAACATCTGCTGAATTACAGTGTGGGGTTTCAGCTGCCCAGCCAAATGGCATGTGGTCATAATTTTAAGACTAAAACATGGAAAAGCAATCATATTATGCTTTCAAAATTGTCTGGGGACCACAAGCCTCCTTTGGGGGGAAAAGTGGGGGATGATATGTGGTTTTCTTTGACAAAAAATCCCTGATGATTCTACATTACTTCTGTTTTCAAGGCATGTCTGCTTGGGGGTTGAGTCTCAAGGAGAAACATGGAGTGCATCCTGGGGTGCTGGGAGGGGAAAGCTGCAGGAAAGTTTGTGTGTCCATTGCAGCGTCCTCTGCCAGATTCTCGACCTCCATTTGGGAAGGTCCCTCTCTCTCCTGGGTGTCTGAGTGACAGCTGGTGGTGTGCAGGGACATAAGCCAGTTCTGAGGACTGGGCTGGGCAGCACTCTGCTCCTGCAGAAATCCTCTTAAAACAGGATTAAGCCTAACCAATTCCAGTCACAAGCTGTATTTTCCAGGCAGATCCTCCTTGGTCCCTCAGCATCGTGCTCCAGCTCTGGTGAATTTCAATGGGATTGAATTCTCAGGGATTTCTCTGTCATAGCATTTTGTATTTTCACCCCAAATCACTGGGTAGTTTCTTACAGAAAAAAAGAAAATCAGCATTAGTAAAGTCCAAAGCAGCTGATGGGACTTATTTTCATATTTAATTCTAAAACCTTTCTGACCAGTGGTACTTGGATACTTCACATTGTTGCTGCTGTATCTCTTTAATTCTAGCCTGTCACCTTTTTACTTCCTTAAGTCCGCAGATACTGACTGTCCTGTTGTGTTGGTGCATTTTGCATTAAAGGTTGAAGTTCTGACTTCTTGCTCTGCCTCCAGCTTGTAGAGTTGTCCTGGCATCCTCCAGGAAAGGTTGAGGTATAATAAACAAGTTGTCTGCAGAGACAAACAGTTCTGCTCACTGATGACAAGAATTTTGATAAGTATTTTGACCCTTTGAAGTATTTGTGCAGTTTCCCTGAGGATTTGCTTTTCCTTTCAGTTGAAAATTAGCTGCTGCTTTATACATTGTGGGGATGTAGTATAATTTTTTAAAACTCTTTTTACTGAATTTCAGTAATTTTAAAAAAAGCAACTTTGAATATTTATATTTCCTCTCTTGGTACACTCTGTACATTTTAGAAGACTTAGTGATCTCATACTTTCTGTTCTTATGTACAGATGGACCAACAATGCTCTGCTGGAAAAATTCTAAATTGAGTTACCAGCAGCCCAGGTCAATCAGGTTCATGTTTCCCAAGAATGAATTACTTTAGAATTACAAACCCCAGCTTTCAGATTCTGTGGCACTCAGTGTTCAGAAACAAAATTTATAAAATCAGTGAGAAATATTATAACCCAAAATATTATACTTCTCTGATCAGATCCTTACTTCAAATTTGTCTTACTGACATAATATAAGTTATAATAAGTCCTAAAGTTCTAAGAATATGTTGCAGAAATTTTGTGTGTGTTTTATGCAGTGTAAAATATACTATTTTAGACACAGTGATTTGAGATAGGTTAAAATAGTGTCCTATAAACTGAAATTATTTTAGTACTCGTCCGGATCTTCAAAGCAGTTTGAGTAGTGAGTTTCCTTCCCTCTTTCCTTCTTGAAGTGTATAGTAGGAGTCTTGTTTCTAAATCTGGTGTCAGTACATGACTGACACTTAGTACAGGTTGTACGAGTATCAACATAAGAGATATTGAAAAATTCAGTGGCAAAGTAAATTACAAAAAAAAAAGCAAGTCAAAGGAATGCAACTAATATAAAAAGTATCATACCTGGCCCCCTTTGCTGTCCTCAGTCTCTTTCTGAAAACTGCATTTGTCAGCTTGTGACATTAAGCTATTAAACTGAGTGAAAATAAGATGTAAAAAAAAGTTTTCAGTGCTTTACAGATTTTGCTTTGATTGGGAGGAGTGATCTGCCCATAAGTTTGGCACAGAGTCATAAACCACCTTTTGAGAATCCCCCAAATGCCCTGATCATTCTTTGGGTTCAGATTGCTGCTTTTGTTTCTTGCCTTGAGTAATGGGCACCCCCAGAAAAAAATCTTGTAGGAATTTGCAACGTTATGTAGGTTTGCCAAAACTTGGGAGCAGAAATAAAACCTTTCACCAGAAACCCATCTTGCATCTCAAGACTTCAGGAAGCCAGTGCATAACTTTGTAACTGATAACTAATGCCATATCCAGCATTGAGTTTATGGCTGAAGAATAAGTAGGTACTTAGCATTGCTCTTTTTTTAACTTTGCAGAAGTTTTTGTTCACCCTGATAATGGTAATGGTGAAGAGCTTGAAAAATGTCTGAGTTGGGCGCACTGGTTATGTTATCTCATGCATGGCCAGAAATCAGTATTTTACTATGCACAGTTATTAAGATTTAATGAGCTGTTAGATTTATTTATTGCATGTTGTTTTCTAGGGCACCTCAAGTAATTTATAAATGTACTCTTTGTTTATAATCCCTGATAAAGAAGAAAAAGGCGTCTTTTTCCATTTACTTTGCTCTGTTCAGGTTCTCTCTTTTCAAAGTTCTGTTTTGTTTAAAAGTGTACAATATTTAGGATTTGGAGGGTGGAGAGGGCAGGGCTGAAAAAAGAGCACCCTCTTCATTCTTTTTTTTTTTTTTTTTAAAGCCAAGATACTCTTAAACGAAAGTAAAAATTTACTTTCCCAATCAGAAATGATCAGAGTGTGAAATGTCTCACATTCTATATGCTGAAAGCTTTGTTGAGTATTTCCTGGTCTCTCTCTTCAGGAGCTGACTGTCTGCATAATGCACACTGGACTATCATCTTAAAATAAGGATGGAGTTAAATGGAATCAGAAGCAGTACTGTGTCTGTTCCAGTTAGTGTGAGGGAATATAGAAAACTTACCTTTTCCATTGCTCCCAAAGGAGAAATATATCCCATGAAGATGATCAGAGGGCTGGAGCACCCATCCTGCGAAGACAGGCTGAGAGAATTGGGCTGTTCAGCCTGGAGAAGTGTTTGGAGAGACCTCACAGCAGCCTTCCAGTACCTAAAGGGGTCTGCAAGAGAGCTGAGAGGGACTTTTGACAAGGGCAGGTAGTGATAGGACAAGGGAGAATGGCTTCAAACTGAAAGAGATTAGACATGAAGTGTTCAAGGCCAGGTGGGACAGGCCTTTAAGCAACCTGTGAAAGGTGGCCCTGCCCATGGCAGGTGGGTTGGAACCAGGTGATTTTTATTGTCCCTTTTCTTTCAACCCAGACCATTCTATAATATGAGAAAATCCCAGACATCCATAGCTGAAGGTTGCATGAAAAATAGTTGAGGGACTGAAGGCAAATCTTGGGTCTTACCTTTTCAATGACAGAGCTCGAATCTGAGGCTAAACCAACACACAGCCTTGTTATTTTGCAGATTTACCAGAAATTTGTTGATGCCTTTTTTCCCTAGCCATCTAAGCCAACTCAAAAAAATGAAAGCTACATTAAATAATACATAAGATGTAACATAGGTGTCTATATCTACTTATTTTTTGCATTAAGAGTAAAGAATGCAACTTCATAATTTTCAAATCATCTTAAACAAGAGGGATCTTCTACTCATGGCAAAACACACTGCTACATGATGAAACCTTTTGACAGCTGTGTTTGGAAATTTTCCTTGTTAACAAAACACACTACATCAAAGTGTACTGGCAGGTTATATTGATATCAGCAGACACTGGAGTAGAGTGCAAGTAGGAACTCTATTACGTTTTCTGTCAATTTTGGTTGATGCCGTGCTGCAGGAACAGCTCGATGTTTTCGCTTTGAGATTGATTGAGAAACTTGGTAGAAAAAAGCATGTGTACTTTTTCCATTTGTACCACAACATGGTAACTTTATGAAATTCTGAGGGTTTTTTTTTTCTTCTGTGAACTTTACATCATGTCTTTTAATCTGGGTGATTTGGAAACAGGATAAAATATTTTCATCTGGAAGTCAGCAGTTAGAACTTGACATAGCGTGTAGATGGGGTCTGTTTTGCATGAATAACCAGTCTGTAATTTCTTCAGACTGCAGAGAAGAGGTTTCCAGACATGTTGTCTGCAGTACTCACCTTGATCCTATTTTCTGTAATATCTGATGCTTTTACATTAGCATTCAATAAAATTCCAAGTGACACTAGATTGAAGTGCAGACAGCTTGTAAGCCAGGTGTGGTTTCTTCACTCTGTAAAAAGTACTCTAATATTTGTAAGGTAGAGGTTAAAACAAGGTATACCCTAAAATTTGTGTTCTGTTTCAGTCACACAAATACCATATCAATTTGGGATTGTGTGCATCTTTGCAGTACCCTGGTTTCATTGTGTCATCAATTTTGGTCTGCAGATATGAAGATTAGAAACACTTTTTGGGCAATTATTTGCATCAGAGGACTCACATGTGTCCCAGCCTCTTGCACCTTTATGGTCAACCAGGGGAACCTCATCAGATCTCTTTCCTTTGTGCTCTCTGTGCCTTTTCCCAGCTTTGAAAGTTTAAAGGCTTGGTTTTATTTTGAGTGTCTGGCACAAGTCCCAAAATACCGTGTTAATATAGTTAGCAGGTATATTGACTTAATGGAGTCTTAATTTCCATGTATTGGTTAAACTTCAGTTACAGATGATCTTTTGATACTTTAATGTATCTGAGAACTTCCATCATGATTTATTGGGTTTTTTGCTGGTTTTGGGTGTTTTGAGTCACATTTTAACTCAGGAAGAATATCATATTTTCATGGTTGTGCAACTGCTACTTGATGACTGTAGGGGCTGCTTGTGTGTAAAAGCAAAATTAAAATTTTATTTATATATGATGTTAATGCTGCTTAGGGCTTGGAAATGTGGAAGACATTCCAGTACCTAATAAGTGTATTTATATGTAACATTCATCCTAATAACATGTCAATCTAATATGTCATTATTCACCTACATGCTCTGGAACATTGGCTAGTTTTTCTTTAATTTCAGGGATGTTTTTCTGAATATTGCTGCTGGAAATCTCAAGGGGAAAAAAAAAAAACCCACCTTTTTGTAATGAAACTTTAGTAGACTTGCCATCCTAAGTCTCAACCAGCATTAGTTTCTAGTGGGGATTTAGCAATAAATGTGCTTTTCTCTATTCTCAGCACAAATCCTGAGATTAGTTTTGGTATCTTTAGGTCGTAATTAAAGCTGAAGTTACTCATCCTGGTAGGAGTGCCCAGAGAAAATATGCACTTATCCTACCCTGTTAAAGTCTCATGTATTAAGAAGGTTATGCTCCATGCAATACCTTTAACTTAAAGCCTATTCTGTATATATGCATTAATTTATGTTAATGAACAGTTGCACTGTAGAAATTAGAATTGGAATTGGAGAGTGTTGTGTTAAGTACATGGGAAAACGTGAAATATGAGAATGCTTTCTTATACTCAGTGGTTTTTTTGTCATGTCTTTAAACATGATATGCTGCAATGAAACACTCTTACAGTGATAAGTGTAATGGAGCTATTTGTGTGTTAAAAGACTGGGTTATTGCAAGAATCAGCTGTAAAGCCCAAGCAGAGCTGGACTGAAGTAATTCAAGGTCCTGTGGTGAAATCATAGCAGACTGCTGAAGCATGGCTCCTTACATACATATTAAGTACATTTTAGATTAATTATTTTCTAATGATATCAGTATAGCTACTGCCTATTACATTTTATTAGCATTGCCTTAGAGATGCTCATGATTATTTTCTTTCTCTTCCCCCCATCTTAGTGGCATCGGTCGAAATTGGCCATGGGCCTCTGGTGGAAGCAGCATTTTGGCAGAATTTGGGACTTTGCATCTGGAGTTTGTACATTTGAGCCACCTGTCTGGAAATCCTGTCTTTGCTGAAAAGGTGAGACTGCTCCATCAAAATCATGTTGTAAAACGTAAATCACATATTCAGAGACCAATATGAATGGGGAGAGATTTGGATTTACCTCAGTTGTAAGCATTTGTCACATTTTCCCTAATCACCTAGGCATGTTTTTATATTAAAAAGTCAAAAGCCTCTTCCAAAATTATTCTGATGTATGTTCTTGTATATGGCCCCATAAAACATTTAATTTCTGTTTATCTTCTAAATTAGTGTCGCATTAAGCAATCAGACTGTACAGCTTTCTTCAGTTCCTTACTTAATGGGGTGTAAACAAAACCTGACATTATATTGGGGATAGTAGCTGATGTCTAGAAAAACAAAGCACCATAGTGATTTCAACAAGTTTATTCTTCAAAATGCAGTATAATATCACTGCTGTCAGTGAGGTCAGAAAGCCCTTCCATTGCACTGACCTCTAATATACTTTGAACTCTCTTTGGAGAAAGAAAAAAAAAATCACATCCTTAGACGAAACAGTTGTTCTGCATACTAAGTCTTCCAAAATTTGATAACATTGTCTTCTGATTACTTTTTATATACATGAGCTATGGAAAGAATGCCTTCTTCTTTCAATTCCCACCTGAACAATTTTGCTTTGCTTTTTGACATACTAATAGTCAGCAAGTCTATTTTTTATAATACACTTTATAATTTATCTTCTTTTTATTTCCTAATTAAAGCATACACTTGCTTTGATTTTGTATTCTTATTGCAGCTGCCCCATGTTACCTAAAGCTGATATTATCAACTTAATATTCTCATTATTTATGAGACTCCAAATGTTTAGCAGTAGGTCTAAAAGCAATAGTCAAATCTAAAATTATTATTGGGTAAGGACTGAGTGGCTTTGCTGCAGTACCATTGTCAGAATTTGAATAAATTTTGTAAAGGAAACTCCTAGCAATTTTCATGTATTTAGGGGTAAATTTAAGGACAATGTCTCTTAAGTTTGAACTGTGGAGGGGGAGTGGATGGGTAGGGGGTGGCAGCACTGAGAAATAGCCAGAAACAAATTGACAACGTAAGTTAATTATCTTGTGGCATTTATGGTAATTTAATGCATAACATCTGTTCTACTAAGGGACAATGAAAGTGCATATCTTAAAAATCCTAGCCTATGGTTCTCTTACACAGTGGAATCATGCTCTAGCTGCAGAATGCTGGAAATCTGTTTATGTAAGCTGTTCTTAAAACCCTTTAGAGATTGCAATTCCAAAGCCCTCAGAGGCAAACCATTCCAGGGCTGGTACACTTGATAAAGAAGAAGGAACACTGGAATAAGCTTTGCATGGACATATCCATAGAAGAACTCATTAATTGAGGTCTAGGACTCATTGCAGATTGCATTTAGGCAATGAGTAGTGTCAAGATGCAGGAGGCAGTTTGCATACCACAACAGAAATCCTTCTGGAGCTGGGTATAAGTTAATTTTCTTCTTTTTCAGTAGCTACTTCACTGGGTCTCTAGGCACTCAGGAGTTTATAATGAAGCTGTCAGTACCTTTTTGTTACAGTTTCTGGCCTGCAGTGCTCAGGTTCCTCATTCTTCCAAGCTGCTACATTTGTTTTTTCTGCGAATCCTAAAATTCAGTGTAACTCATTTCATGTGCTCTGCAGTGGATTGTGCTGCTGGATGGCTCCAGCTGCTGAGCATCTGGACTGTAATTGTTTCCCCGGGCATCTCATTTGTAGTGAGCTCCTTAGCAGTGCTGGTGGAGCGCTCAGGGCTGCCTGGGTCCCTGCTGCTGGCCAAGCTGGTTGGATAAAGCTCAGTCAATTCCAGCCGTGCTCTGCTTCCCAGGCAAAACTCCTTTACAGTGCACTTCCCCGTCTGAACCAGGTGATAACCTTAGTATTTAATAGCATTTCTGATTTAGGTATACAAGGAGTATAAATGCTGATGTAGCTGAGCTTAGTTAAGGCAAATAGCCTCAGTGAATTTCAGGATCCTGTGGAGAAGGGGGATACTCTGCATGGCAAGTCCTGAACTTCAGAGCTTGTTCCTGTTGTGTTGTTTCATGGCTGGCAATCGACACAGAAACTCCAGAGGTTTCAGGAACTTGTTTGCATGATAATATCAGCTTTTTCAATAGTGATATGATTGCACAGAGGTGTTTGGGGCTGTGCGTTGAATACAGTCAGGGGGGTTATTTTAGGCATATTTACACTCCTGTATTTTGTGGGGGGAATGGATAAGTGCTCAGTGTTTTGTACCTTCCACTAGGTAATGAATATCCGAAAAGTTCTAAATCGACTGGATAAACCAGAGGGCCTTTACCCCAACTACCTGAACCCCAGCAGTGGCCAGTGGGGCCAGCGTAAGTAGCTGAAGTCTTTGGTACTATGACTTGTCTATCAGCATTCTCATTCCAGTCATTAACTTCTTTCAGTCACTGTTACGTGCTTTTTATATTAAAAAAAAAAAAAAAAAAAAAACAAAAAACTTTTATAATGATAGAAACTCACTTTATATCTGAGATTCTATAGAATGTAAAAAATACTAAAAATATAAAAATAATAATCTTACTTGCTGTATTTTAATATGCTTTTTCTGAGCTTTCAGTATGACTTGTGGAAGCAGGGGAATGTATGAATATGTATGACTTTGGAATGGAATTTGTGGACTACAGAAGTCTCTTATTCAAAAATCTAAAGTGCTCTCAGAAGTAGCTGTATAAGGAAACATTATCAGCTTGTCTGAATCAAATTCCACATTTTCAAAGTTATGTGGCTCCACTGAAGGAAAGAGTAATAAGACAAGTCTTTCCAGTTAATACCAGCTGTGATTTCTGTTGAAATGTAATGCCACCAACTGAGGAAGCACACTAAACAGAAATGTGTCATGGCATTAATCCCCTTGGAACCATTACTGAAGATACCAAAATTAGAAGGAAACGACTATAAAATACTTGAATTCCTTAGCCCCTTCCTGATGACTGAGCTTTTTCTTGTTGTTCATTGCTTTCTCTGATCTCCACAACATGTTGAAAGTCTGCACAGTGTGCAGGATCATGATTCTAGTGACCTTACTGCTTTTTTCACTTTTCCTGCTTAGGTTCAGTCTGCCACCATCCTATTCATGCAACTCAGTGTCTTCCTTTTTTTTCTTCCTTATGTTATTGAATCAAAACAAGCAAGATATGTTGGTCTGGATTAGCTGGTCCTGTAGATTATCAGTGTGTGAGGTGGTTGGGCAATACAACAGAGGGAAAGGACTGGAGAGGTTTGTTAATATAAGAGTTTTTAAGGATGTAGCTAAGAGGGAAGTGAGGTTTTGGACTCCTTATGGGACTGAACACAGTCTGAATAGATAAATTTCACTAAGGCAAAGACAAGTGGGTGCTCTCTACCATGCCTCAGACAAATGCATCCACCACCCACTTCATGACAAGCGGTGAATCCCCTACCCACTCTCCACCAGGCTGAAGTAGGGGACCTTAAAGACAGAGGGGAGCAGAAACAGGTTTCTGCTCAGTCTGGCAGGAGAATTCCCTCCCAATACACCTCATTTTCCCAGGTGTCCTCATACAATAGTTATGAGGCTCTGGAATCTGAGGACTGGGGAAAGGAGAATGTGAACGAAGGTTGGAGGGGTCACCCAGGGTAAGGGAATGTTGGAAGGCTTTCCCTTGGTCAAAAAGGATTGGGTTAAAGAACATCTAGGCAAACTTTATATGCACAAGTCCCTGGGACCTGATGGGATGCATCCATGAATGCTGAGAGAACTCACAGGCACCATAGTGAAGCTGCTCACAATCATCTGTGAAAGGTCGTGGAGTTCAGGTGAGGTGCCTGAGGATTGGAAAAAACAAAACATCACCCCAGTCTTCAAAAAGGGCAAGGAGGATGACCCAGGGAACTACTGACTCATCAGCCTCACCTCAATCCCTGGAAAGGTGATGGAAAACCTCATTTTGGAGGCCATCTCTATCCATGTGAATGACAAGAAGCTGTTCAGGAGTAGTCAGCACTCATTTACTAAAGGTAAATCCAGCTTGACCAACCTGATTGCCTTCTGTGATGTGGCAGCTGCCTGGGTGGATGAGGGGAGAGCAGTGGATACCTCGAGT
>JAOTQP010001546.1:62690751-62728188 GCA_026413545.1 Cichladusa arquata
ATGCTGTGCAGCCCTTCAGCAGGACCTCAACAGGCTGGAGAGATGGGCAGAGAGGAACTGTCTGAAACTCAACAAAGGCAAATGCAGAGTCCTATACCTGAGGAACAATAACCTCAGGCTCCTGTACATGCAGGAGGCCAGCCTGCTGAAAGCAGCTCTGCAGAGAAGGACCTGGCCATCCCAGACAGCAAGGTGGCCATGAACCCTTTTGGCCAAGAAGGCCAATGGCATCCTGGGCTGTGTTAGGAAGAGCATTCCCAGCGGGTCAAGTGAGGTGATGCTGCCTTTTTACTAAGCCCTGTTGAGGCCACAGCTGAAGTGCTGTGTCCAGTTCTGGGGTTCTGGGCTCCTCAGTACAAGAGCCAGGTCTATCAGATGGAGCAGGTGGATCAGAGGGTGACAAAGATGATTGGGAACTGGAGCGTTTCTCCTTTGAGGAAAGGCTGAGAGAGCTGGGCTGGTTCAGTGTTGAGAAGAGGAAACTGAGAGGGAGCCTTATCAATGTCTCTTAAATATCTGAAGAGAGGATGTCAGAGAATACATCAGGCTCTTCTCCAGGTTGCCAAGCAATAGGAAAAGAGGCAACAGGAAGAAACTGATTCACAGAAAATTCTACCTGAATATGAGAAAGAACTATTCTGTGCAGGTGGCAGAGCACTGGAACAAATTGCCTCTGCCTGGGAGAGGTTATGGAGTGTCCTTCACTAGAGATATTCAAGAACTATCTGGACACAATCCTGTGCCATGTGCTCTAGGATAACCCTGCTGGCGCAGGGAGGTTGGACCAGATGATCCATTGTGGTCCCTTCTAACCTAACCCATTCTGTATTTTTATTGATTAAAATCTATTTTTGAAAGCTTTGTGTCACTGAGTTAAAATGGTGTCCAAGAAGGTTGTGCTGCTCAGCTGTATTTTCCCATCAAGGCACATGCCATTTCCCTTTATTAGAAGTACACCTGTCATTTCTCAGTCTGCTGTGCTGTGAGGCTTCCTGCAGGTCACTGCGCCACAAGGCCAGTGGCAGCTCAGCATGCATGACCACATGCATGTTGGTGTAAACCCTGACATCCCTTTACAGATCTGAGAGGTGTGTCCAATTGTAACACATGTTGGTTCAGCACAGCTTTGCAAGGCATAAAAACCTCCCCTGGAAGTGTTGCTCCTACAGCTGTAGGTACTGGATTTAATTAGAGACACTCTCAGCACCTGTGAGACAGATCCAGTTAATTCCTTTCTTGGCTTCTGTTAGCCACAGAAGGAGCTTTTTGATGCTTCATGAGAGCAGATCTTTCTAGTGGCTGAGGCAGTTAGTGGCTCTGCCTTACATATTTTAAAGCAGTCAAAATACTTATGGCCTTTGTTATTTCCATATTTTTAATATAATTGCATCTTAAGCACTCCTCATTCACACAAAACTCCAGTTTTTGTTGGTGTGCACAGAAAAATTTGTAGCATACATGAGCTTTGTTTTCCAATAGCATTCAATAGTGTTGACAAATAAATAGCTTGCTGTGCCTGTGAATGATGGGCACAGATGTTGATGCAGGTCTGTCCCTGGCATGCTGAAGCAGCAAAGACAAGTTCCATCTTGTTACATCTCTTTCATATCAGTCACCTTCATTCACCAACACTGATTGACTAACTTTTTCCCCACAGAGAGGATCAGAATGTGAGACTTGAAAAATATGTTATTTGAGATTGCTTTTCTAGGCTGTTTTCAGCTGATTACAACAGAAGGGAAAAACCAAACAACTAAGACCCTTAATTGGTACAAGACAGAAATATTTTCTCCTAAACTTAAAGTGGAGAGGGAGCAGTGGTTTCAGAATGTTTCTACGCTAGCAGTGCTGTTGCTGTGAAGGCCACTGATGGATCTCTGCCATTGTTCCTGCAAATTCATTTAGCCCTTGTTATTTTGACAGTAAACTGACAGTGATTTGCTGCAGCATGCGTCAATTGGATTTGTCTACTGCAATAATGTATATAATAACAGGGCTTATTATTGATGAAACTCTGCTTGTGCTATTTAGTTTGCAAATGTCAGAGGTTTCTATGGTAATTTATTTAGGAAACTGTAAAGGTCATTTAAATGCTGCTATTCAAAGATCAGCCTTTGATCATAGGAAATATTCCCATTGTTTTAAGAAACCTCTTCTCCTTTTGGATCATGAACATTTAATTTTTAAAATGGTGTAGTCTTTCCAGAATTTCAATATATCTCATTCAAAAGAAGTTGGAGAGGGGAAAAAAAAAGCCATTTCAAACCCAGGTTTGATGGTACAATATATTTGGTAGGCAAAGGGACAGGATACATTCAGAAAACTCAAGTGTTTTTGCATGTCACAGGGTAGTGGAGGAAAAGGGCACTGTTGATATAGTTTGAATAGACAAGTATCTATCTTCTACATTTGCATGTCTTTGCAACTTGTCTGGAAGGTGAAAGGAGGCTTTCCGTGGAGAGAAGATACAAAGGGGTATAAAAATAAATTCTCTGTTCCTTTGCATGCTACCAACAGGAGGCATAACTTTGAAGCTAAAATCAGAGTTAGGTGTCAGGAAGTGTGAGCTCAGTATCACTAAGCCTTCTGCATCTCACTTGATGAGTCTGGATCATCCCATGCAGGTTTTTTTGTTTGTTTTCTCATGGCCAGAATTTTGTGGTATGACTCAGGGACTTGCTGTGTGATCTGTGTAATGGCATGTCCATCCTGGATTTCTTGAGTGGAATTAGCAGATCCCTCCTTTGCTGTAAAATTGACAGTTATAGATGAGTAGTCATGGTAAAGCACTTGGAAATTTTTCACTGAAGACTTAATAAATGCCAAATCACTTAAAATTACCAGGCAGCATCAAGTTTCAAAAGCAAACCTCTAGCTGCTCTTCTTAACTTAATGGTGCTTAGAAAAACACTTTACATACATATATAATTGTAGTATTTCATGTATTTAGGGGATCTAGGCTGAAATCATGATAACCCATCAAAATTTTGCTAAGAATCTTTTATGTTCCTGGAAATTAAGTGGGTGCAATCTTGTACAAGCAGCTGAGAGCATCACTGAATTTCCCAACACTGGTGCAACTGATGTTGAACGTCTGGCTTGTGTGGTGTTGGTGTTTCTAGAGTCACGTTCTAAATTGTGCAATTGAGCAATCACAGCATCTGTAGTACCAGATTGTTTCACATAGTAAGCATAGGGCAGAATACAGCAACTGTAGATGTGGTAAAGTCCTTTTTTTACCTTCCAAACCACCGCTGAGTTCTGAGAGCAATCAGATGTTCAAAAATGTAGTATTATTTTGAAACATATGGCTCAGCATTTTGAAATACCACTAAATAGTCTGAAATTCAACTCTGCAGTAAGGAGCTAAAAGCCTTTTTTATGAAATGACTTAAATGGAAAGTTAGTGACTAAAAGAGCAATGCCTGCACATTAAGGGAAAGCTTTTATCAAATCAGAGAGCATTTTCTACTTTTTTACCTTTTTAGAATAATAATAAAAAAAAAAACTTAGTTTGACACAGTTTTGTATGGAATAGACTTCATGAATTAGAACGGACATATATAAATTGTTTTTTCTTTGCCACGATCTCCTGCGGCACATTGTGGATATCAAATAACTACAGCATTTTAGCTAGATTAAAAATATAGCAATAAAAGAAATAATTCTCTGTAAATACCTGTAAAGTTTTTCCTGAGGTTCCAGGCTTACGTTTATTAAAGGTGTTGTAGAAATAGATCATTAAATACACTGATTCAAACTGTAATTGTATTTTATTGTCCTGGCTGAAGATGAAATAGCTATTCAATCTCTTTCTTCCCTATTAAGATCATGTCTCCATTGGAGGGCTTGGGGATAGCTTTTATGAATATCTGCTCAAGGCATGGCTGATGTCAGACAAGACAGATGAAGACGCCAAGAAAATGTATTATGATGCTGTTCAGGTAAATAAGACATTTAAATCTTCCTTTCCATAATAATCTAATCTATAATAGTCCTAAAGAGACAGGCTCTGAGGACAATATGAGAGATTTATGTATTTGATACCATAGAGTGTTTTTTTAAAGAATTAGTTTCTGTTTTAAAAAATACTTCTTCAAATAGAAGTGCTAGAGGATTACAGATACTGTGGGAAAGGGGAGAATTTTGAAGTATAACTATTTTTTTTCTTTTGCTGCAACATAGTCAGTTGTCTCTGGAGAAGAAAAGTATAAAATAAGCAACAAAAATGTATCCACAAGTAGCTCTCAAATAGACGTTCAACTCATTTTCCTGAGTCTTCTCTAGATATATATTAGTCTTGTCCTTTTCCTTTATATCTAGAAGGGAATTCCTCTCTTATGTTAAATTTCCTCATGTGTTTCAGCAATAAAAATTGGTTTGACACACATGTGGTCCACACATGGATCAATGTGTTATGGTAGATAATCAGAATTGAAAATAGGGGTGTTGTTTCACAATTACTTTTTGGTACAAGAGTACCTATATTTGTCATCTTCTGTGAAACAGCCCAACTGAACAGAAGAGTAAGTTTTATAAAATCAGAACTGTTCATATTTGCATTTCTGTATGGTATTCTATGTATGATCCTGCTGGTCTGCACTTTGCCTTGTTATTTATTTTATTTCCTTAATATGCTGCTTTGGGAGAAGTAATGGTTTTGTGACACCAGATTGAGACTTGGGAAGTATTCCGTTTAAATTCATATTTACATGCTTTCCTTCTAGTCCTGGGCAAATGACCTATTTTCTCAGTTCTTTGCTTTCATATATATAGATATATATTAAAAAAAGGGGATAATATTGCTTTTCATTTTCCCCATCCTTTCATCTGTTTTGACTGGAAGCTGTCTAGGGCCAGGGCTTTTATCTCTTATTAACTGTGTGTATCTACAGTGCCTCTATAGACAAGGCTTTGAGATGCTAAGCCATATCTGCTTATTCTCTCATATATCTGGAAACACACTGTCCCTAGGGAAGTCATAAGTCTCTTTTTACTTCCCATACACAAAAAGTGGTGGCATAAAAAAAATAACAACCATGGTTGTTTATTGCAACCATCTTTTTTTTCATTAGAGAGGAAAGTCAAGTGTGAAGATCTGAGGGAGGGTGTGATCTCTGGTGGTTGTACTCTGGCCAAGTATCCTCTGCTAAGGAGATCTTGCCTTTAATTTTGTAAGTGCAGATTTGGATGCAGTCAGCCTCATTTTCACTGCTAGCGTGGTTTCAACTTCTGAGCAAAAGGTGGATCTTAAATTAGGTTTGAGTGCATTTGAGGCTATAGCATAAGAACAGTGCTGTTGTAATAGCTCAGCCATTGGGTTGGCAGCCAAACAGAGAGAACAAAGTGTGTGAAATTCTCAATTCTCAATTCTCAATACCACAGAAGACATTTTGAAGCATGTCAAAGCTGCTTCTAGCCTTCTACTTCTGCTGGTTTAAAAACATCAGGTTTTTATTGAGGTCCCAGCAGGGAGCAGAGGTGGTGACAGCCCCCACATTATAGGACCAGTTCTCCCTGCTCAGATTTCAGCTGTAGGAGCAGAATCCCCTGTTCAGCAGCTTCACTGAATGTGATAGTATCAATGACAGGCTCTCAGCTCTGTTGCATGTGGCGGTATTTAAAGTACCTATTTTCTTAATATTTGTAGTCATACTAGCTCAGAAGCAGTCCAAGCATCATGTCTGACCCGGATGTTAGTTTTGAGAGGATCTGACTGAAACCAGATTTCCTTTTGCTGCAGGCTGTTGCTATTTCCAGTATTTTGTGATCAATGGCATTCCTGTTGCTTGTTTTCTGTGCTGAGGTACAGCTGTACCAAAGCTGGGGCTGCACATGCAGCATTAGGACTTGCAGCTTGATGTTGTAAAGTAGCTTGTTCAGAAAACAGCAGCAAAGTTTCAGCCTCACAGAAACTGCAGGGTGATTGGGCCCCACTGGGATTCCAGATTCTTCACTGGAGTAACTATCCTGATTTGAAATTCATCCTGATACTGGCTTCATTGCTATCGATCCATTACTTATCTAAATTAAGGCTGATTTAAGTGTCTGCTCAAGCTGCAGTCTTTCTTTATGACTAAAGTTGCAGGGTTTGGGCATTCTGAGTCTGCTTGGTATTTTCTTGGAGAAATTTTCCCCAGCACTCTCAGAATCTTTTTAAGACTATGCCAAAGGGAACAGCATGATTATTCCTGGCCATTCAGTCCAGCACATACCCACCAGATTCTGCAAGAGTGATGTGAAGGTTTGATGCTTAATTCAATATCTTCTGCTATCCAGAAAACACAAATGAAAATATATGGTGAGTTATATAGTTCACTGTGAAAAGCTGAAATCTATTTAGATAGAGCTTAGGGGTTATTTTTCACATTGTTCTATAAATCATATTAAAAAAAAAAAAAAAGGAATGCTATCCATTAGAATTTTTGTATCACCTATAGATTATATAATGGCTGAAGTTAAAAGCAATAACTAAGACCAGACTAGATTTAAAAACTGCTTCTGCTTGCTACAAAAATGCATATATGGCTGAATCCATTTAAAGAGTTTATTTCTAGTAGGAAAAGGGACCAAGATAGTCTTGTTCTGAATACCAGAGCATAGTATGAATGTATAAGGCCATCAGAGGGATTCAAAAACTGTAGAATTCACACAAAAAGACAAGTGAATGTGTTTTTAATGTGAGTTATTTTTTCTCTTTTGGAAAGTAATACAAATAACGTCCTGCTTCACATAATACATGAAGTAAGAGATCTTCCTAGACTGATTTCAATGGATAGCCTGCAACATTTAGGTACAGAACAAATGTGTATTCAGCTTGCAGCTATATTTTGAGGAAGTAACTGCCAATAGAATAATCCATCAGTCTTTGCAAGTATCCAGGACAGGAATCATCTCAGTCTTCTCAGTTAACAAGCTGATCTCTGAGACACAATTGAATAGGTTTATAAGGGAACATGATAATTTAGAGCAGAAATGGACCTTGTGGGTTCACTTATATCTAGTCTAGAAACAGCAGTGTCACAAACAACTGCATCAAATCCTCCCCTCTTAAATATGTCAGCCCTCTTTTTCTAAGCTGAAGGGCAATTTTTCCTCTATTCCTGTAAATAGGTTGTCTCACACTTGATGGTCAGGTATCTTTTCTCATTACATTTATTTATGGCCATTTCTGCCATCTTTCTGCATATATATTTATTCTCTCTCTCTGACTCTGCCTTCATCCCCTTCTCAGTGTAGTTCTAGGGAAGTGACATATCCAGAGGCTGTAAAGAGAATGGTTACTCACCCCAGAAGAACTTCACAGGAAAAAGAAAAATCCCTCAGCAGCACTTCCCAAGCAGCTCAGTTCAGTGCAGCCCTTGGTGGCCCTGTGGTTTCAGTGAGGCAAAGCAGCTGCTTTCTGCAGTTTTATCTTGAGTCAGGGTAGCTAGCTCACTTTGTAGACATTTAGATTGTGTATTCTTTCTTAATTGGTAACAACTGCTCAGATGATCCTAACAAGAAAACAAGTGATTTCTGCAGAACATAGCACATGGAAGTGGAAACAATGGAAATGGCCAAAAGAGGAACACATGTTGTGAAGCAGTGCCACAGCCACCCTGCCAGATTTCAACACCATTTCAGAAATTGCTGCTGGGCTAGGCTGCACAATTAAGCAATGCTGTGAATGCAGTAAACTTCTGTGGATATCAAAAGAGGAAAAAGTAATTTTTTGCCTCGGGATTTTGAGTATTCAGACAGAAAATATATAGAATTACTTTTTTGGGGGGGTTAATATTTTTTTTGGCACATTGCTAACTTTAGAAACTAGCTTTGAAATGTACTCAGTTTGCACACTGCCAAAGGAAGCTTTGATTTTGATTGGGGAATTTTGGGTACATTTAACTGTCAGCATTAAGTAGTGAATATTTTTCAGAGCTGTTGATTTCAGCCTTTCAGATAAATAAAACAAATCCATGGAGACTCCTTTCTCCTTGAAAGGAGAAGGAAAATGAAGTGTTGTTAGCAAACTGAAAACATGATATTGGCAGATAGCCTTTTTCATCTCTAGAGTTTCGTGAGGATCTGTTTAACTGAGGTGACAGTCTGGTGGCTGGTTTGTGCTGACTGCAGTCTCCATTAAGTGCTTGAAGTGGTTTGCTTTGTGATCCAAGTGGTCTTAAAAACTACATAACTGATGTGGACAATGAGAGAACTGCAACAACTCAAATATTGTTATACTGGGTAAAGCTAAAAGTGATTAATGGCTTGAATATTCAATACTTGAGCACCTCTTGGCATTGGAGGAAATACATAAACGAGGCAGGCAGGATGCTGCAATAGCAGCCCATCTTAGAATGAAGCAGTTGATACCCAGCATTCCCACTGCATACTTTGTTTTGGGTGGGATTTTTTTGGTGTAGGAGATGGGAGGCAACTTAACTGAATGTAACTTAAATGTGTTAAAATCAGTAAGCAGGCAGTTTTGTCAGCTGTCATGTTTAAAATACTTATCACCCAGCTGCACTGGTGTTCTGCACATAGTGATAGTATGGCTGCATTATGTAGGAACACAAGATTCATTGCAGTTAGCAGACAAGAAAGTCCAGAGGACTCACTGCTCCTTGTTATTCTCTTCACTGTATTTCCCCTCTCAGCAAGAGTTTTGAGACTCTCTCCAAGTGCTTGCAGAAAGTATCAAGCTAAAGACAGGCTTCTGCAGACTTTTAAATTGTTAATAATTTACTGATAACCGCACAATGTCTTAAGTTTTAGACCAGATAAAGTATTTATTCAAATTTTTGCTTATTTATGGACTGTCAGGAGAAGCAGCAAGCTTGAACGTTGTTAGAAGTCTTTAAGGAGGATTTTAACTAGAAAAGTCTGAAGAGAAATTGTACGGTTTTTGCTCATGGCTTTGCTCTTTTCAGAGCAGCCATGTCCTTACTAGTCATGCTATTTTCCCTTCTCTTTTCTGATGACAAAAAAAAACCAACTTGACAGAATCAACAGACATCCTAGAGTATTCAGAACATGCACAATGTAACATTTTGAGAATGACTTGATTTGATTCATGCCAGACCATTAATACTGTTTTAAATTATGAATAAATTTATCCTTCTGGTAACACATAACATTTAGTACATTTAGAGCCAGAGCACTGGTGCTCTGAGAGACACTAATAGATCTATGGAGAGAAAAAAACAGTGGTTTTCAAACACAAGTAAGTAGTCCGCTTTCCCCTTGAACTTAATCATCTTTTTAGTGATCAGACCAATAGGTATTGCAATAGTTAAATGTTTGCCAATGATTCCTCTTTAAAAATGTAGGTACCTCCATTATAAGCACTCATATTTCATTGCACATGCAAGCTTGTCTATATGACATGTCTAAAGTCCAAAAGAAGTAAGTGCTTTGGTGCTTTCAAAACGTTTCTTATGAGCTGTGTTTAAACAAATGAAAGTTTTTGTGTTCAGATTTCAATTTTGATTTTTAACGCTCAATTTAGTTAGCAGTGAGGACCTCAGCATAGGACACTACTTTTCTTTGGCAGAAATATTTAAATTATTTGTAACAAGGGCATGAACTTCCTAGTCCCACAGTAAACTTTTTATAATGAACTCACTGGAATTTGCAATAAAGGATAAATTTGTTTAGTTGCAAAGGTTGAGAAAGAAGAGTATCTATTGCATTAGATCAGCTTAAGAGAGCAAATGTAAGGGAAGTAACAAGAAAGCAGACAATTTACTTAGAACTCACAGAATGTAAACCTGCAGTAATCCTGACCTGCTGCTGTGTGCTGTTTCAAAGCAATAAAATGTACTGGTGCAAGCTGTAAATATTAAAGTCAATAAGTAAGCAATTGACATTATACATCTTTGAATTATTGGAAATGACACATGGTAGAATTCTCTTTTATCCTCGCTGTTGCTTCAAATCATCAAAAAACTGTTTATGAAAATTCCTGGGGGAAGAAAAATATATTAAAAGTTTGAACAGAGATAATTTATGGTGCTCTGTTATGAAAACGCCTGCAGAGTTGTAATTATCCCCAAAACAGACATTATAAACCCTTGAAATTTAGAAATGGAATCATATTTTTGAAGTTTCAAATTTATTAAGGTATAGAAATACAGAACTTTCTTGCTGGGCAGTTTTATCTCCAGCTACAGTGACATCTTGAGGCAGGAAATGAAACCACCTGGGTTTTGTTAAAACAGCAGTAATCATTGAAATTCATTAATCATAATTAAGAAGATACTGTAAAAGGGGAGGTAAAATGCCTAAGAGCTAGAGGTAGCAGAGCTGTGGGGTCACATTGCCATTTGAGGTTTGTAATTTGTTATCTCAACTCCTTCAGCAGAGTTAACACTTCTGTGGCAGATGTTTATTTAGAATTTGAGCAGCCTTGAGGAGCAGATAATTTTTCCTGAGAAGCCTCCACCTGTGCTCTGCAGGCATCTCAGTTAGTGTTTTTGTTACTTGTCAGTGTAATCCACCATGAGAACACCTGTAAAAATAAGCTTATTGATTAGTTTTTAACTCATTTGAACAGTGAGATGATTGAGTTCTGGGTCTTCTGTGTCTCCCTATAAACAATACATTTTAAACAAGTCAAAGGGTAAATGAATGACTTTGCAACCACAAAATCAAGTCAGGGATGGACTGAAGGGGGTGGTGAAGACATTATTTAAGATGTGTGAAAAGCTTGAAAATGTGAAGAACTGAATGAAGAAGAATGGTTATTTATTAGGAGGGTCCAATTCTACTAAATTTTGCAGGGGTAAGAATGGCAGTATAATGTGTAGGTTAAGGAACAGGCTGATAAGCAGAGAACACAAAACATATTGCCTCAACAATGAGGGCAGGAGGGGGAGGAAGTCAGGTTGGGAAAAATTGAAATTTCTCCTTTATGCTGGCAATAACAGAGATTACACAAACGTGCAATTTGCAATTCTGTAGTTGAAACAATTCCTGATGTCTCATTCGCTGTGACAGATAGGCAAGGGCAAAATTTTAACATGCAAACTCATGAGAAGGATGCCAGTAGTAATGCAAGGAGCACTTCAGTCGCCATTCAAACTGTAAAAAGGACTGTTAGTGTTCCTAATTGAGTGCAAAAGCATTTATACAGTTGTTGCATCGAAGGAATAATTTCCCACAAGATGGAGAAAAAAGTAATTTGGCTGAAGGCTTTACTGCAGTGAGGTCTGTAAACAGAGCCTTAGGTAAAAGCTTAAAAAGAAAAATTGGCAGGAGCTGTATCAGCCATAAGAAGTTACTCTGGCTCTGTGGGTACATGACATATTGTATGCCATACCACCTTTACGTGTAGTAAATTTATTTCTTTAATTATCTGTAAAATGTTTATTTACTTTTTGTTTCCCTCTCCTTTTCTGTCCACTACAGCCTCAAATCAGGTTCAAATCAATTTTTTTGTTTCAATGTTGTTTTTTTTCCACTAGCAGGTAGCATCTGTTATTGCTCCCTTTGGTAACATATATTTGTAGCTACTTTTTCTCTTTCCAGTCTTTTCTGTTGCACTGTCTCTCTGCCCTACCTTCATGGAAAGAAATAAATTCTAGAATGAAATGAAGTTTCCATTTACTTAAAAGAAAAACTGTACCAGCTCCAAACAATCCATCAGTAATAGATTTTCAGCTAATCAAAGACCACATTCTTCTTTTTTTGGTTGTTTTCAGATACTGTATATTGGTTTATATTGAGACTATTAATTGCAGTAAGAAGAAATAATAATCCCTGTAGTGATAAATATCACAGAGTTGCAGAATTATTTTGGTTGGAGGGGATGTTAGAGACCATCTCATTCTAACCCCCTGCCGTGGACAGGGACACCTTTCATTTGCTCAGAGCTCCATCCAGTTTTGGATAGAGAAAGCTTCCAGAAAGCTTCCAGGGATGGGGCATCCACAACTTCTCTGGGCTACAAGTTCCAGTGCCTTAACACCCTCAAAGGAAAGAACTCTTTTCTAATCTGGTCTAAACCCACACTCTTTCTGTTTCAAGCCATTCCCCTTTGTCCTGTCACTACATGCCCTTGTAAAAAGTCCCTCTCCATCTTTCCTGAAGGCTCCCTTTGGGTACTGGAAGGCTGCAATTAGGTCACCCCAAAGCTTCCTCTTCTCCAGGCTGAGCAATTCCAATTCTGTCAGCTTTTCCTTATAGGAGAGGTGCTACATGCCTCCACCTGATCTGCTAACAGTGCAGGGAGAAATTGTAGTTGGATTGGGAATTTGTAGTTGAGGAGCAAGTTGAAATAAACTTGCAATTCAAATATATGTGTTCCTTGAAGTAAGTACATAATTGTATCAAAATAAAAGTAGATTTATTTTAAGTATGAAATTCAGAATCAATTGTACCAGACAGAGCTTTTCACTTGGATGGATCTTTGTCACCACACTACATATTCTCCTTTTATGATAACTTGTTTTACTTCTTGGTTTCCCTGCCAGAACTGCTCCCAAAGCAGTGCAGATAGCAAGTAGCATTCCCCTATGGGAACATAATCCTTCCTTCCTATCCTGCTCTTAAACTTCAGATTTCATGTCTAGGTAAAAATGCATAGTGACCTGGCATGCCATTAATAAAGACATACACACTGGTATGGGTATCATCTAGCACTTAGGGACTCAGGATTGTACAAAGCATGACAAGGCAATTTGAGAGTCTGTAATATATCTAGTAGCTACCTCATAAAAATAGCTTTAAATAAGATGGTTACATAATAAAAACTTTTAGTAGACATATGTACTAGTTCTTAATAGGCCCCATTTATAAAACAGTTAATTTGCTTTAATAACACCAATACTTAAATTGGAAATATATTTTTATTGTGACATTCTTGGTATCAATTACCATCAATTTGTTAGTTTCTTAACACTAGTTTGTTTGAATAATTTTAAAACTCTTGGAAGTCATCCTTTTTCAGCCTGAACTTTAATCTTGAGCCAAAAGAGAGATAAAAACTCATCAACACTAGTTGGTATCACAAAATCCATATTTATACTACAAGGATCAACTCTGGTCTAGTTAATATAGTTCAAAAGGGCATCATTGCTGTTATGTCATTCAGATACAGTGACACTTCATTCTGTTTTTCAGTCATTAGTTTAAAAAATTATGCAAGATAGGTAAATTTAGTTATCAATCTATTTTTATAGTTGTTTACTTTTTAGATAAATTCTGACCCTACAGCTAAGTGACCAGTAGAGGTATTGCCTATTTTTAGAACTGTTGTTTTGGTGAGATGGGAGATACCATGCTGAAAGGTTAAATGAAATGGCATTAAAGTTTTTCCTTTCTCAATTTTGTTTTAGGTAGCTTGCTGTTAGAATGCCCTAATAGGTCTGAAAGCTGTTTCTCACAAAATTGTTGTGTGTTTTCTTACCTTTACCCTTTCACATCTAATTCCTCTTTTTATAGGTTAAATTATGCAGGATTATTTTTTTTTAAACCAGAATTTATTTAAAGTACAGATATTATCATTATTTACTTCTGCTTTAAAATTTAGGTATGTTTTCCAGTAGGTACCTAGTGGTAAAAGCATGCAATCAAGGTGGAAACAAGGGGTACAGGAGTTTTCTGAGCCAATAGTGGCTCTGGATCTGGGCAGAAAACATTCTTACTAAGTGCTTTGCACAAATATTACTTGAAAACAAAGTAATGTGACTTGAATTGGCAGAAAAAAACAGTAGATAAAAATTGTACAATTATTCTGCTGATGCTTCTAATTTTGAGAGGATTTTTCATGCTTATAGAAACAACCTTTACAAATGCTTAAATGGGGAGAAGTAACTACAATCACTACTTTCTCTTTATAAAGCTTTTTTTTTAAATCCTGGCTTTTTTGTTAATAGTTGTCAATAGTAATATTTTTAATGGTTTTTCTCTTCCATTATGCATGTTGAGTACTGTTTGTCAGTCTTTTGATTTCAAAAGAGCAACCAGAGTACTAATGGATACCTGAACGTACAACAGAGTTCTCTCCTCTCCATAACCTTTTAAAGAGTAATACCTTACTTTCTTTGTGGGCTTCTAATTAATGTGCTGGTCTGCATCTCCTCTGTTGTTTTAATTCAGTTCCTCCCACAATGGAAGATTGCCTTCCTGGGTTTTGTAATTAGTGACCATACATTGCTAATATCACCAACTTCCAGTTCCCTCTAGATTTGTGTATTTTTATTCTGCTTAGGTTTTTGGCTTTTTTCCCTAGATCTCAGAGTGAGACCCTGCTCTTGATAGATCAGTAGAGGATTTCAGTTTGGAGGGGACTTTGGGAATGCCATCTATACTCAGAGGCCTGACATTCACTGCACACACTTAGTCAAGTGTTTTGAATATGAGTTATGACTGCATATAATTTACATGAAATTATATCAATAACCACCTCCTTTAAGTCAGAATTAAAATGGGAAATACAGAAACTGAAGTGATGACTAATAACTATTGAAAGTTAAATTGCTATTGAAAGCTAAATTATCTGAAACTGCTCAATGGAGAAAGGGGGAAATAATTCAAAATTGGAAGTGTATTTTGTAGGTCTTTCCAACATTTTTATAAAAGGTACCCTGTAAATTGCTCGAAGTTGAAGCACAATTAGTCATCATTACTGATGTATGTTAATCTGCCTTGGTTTGGCTGCACTTTGAAGTTATGCTGGCTCATATTATCCGTTGCATTTTACGAGCCAAGGCAATACAGAGCAAAAGCAACCAGCGTAGAAGGCAGCTTTGTCCCTTGCACTTTGCCAAACGGGGCTTTGGTTTGGGATCGTGTCCTGCAGGCCATCGAGACGCACCTGATCCGCAAGTCAAGCGGGGGCCTGACGTACATCGCCGAGTGGAAGGGCGGGCTGCTGGAGCACAAGATGGGCCACCTCACTTGCTTTGCTGGAGGCATGTTTGCTCTGGGGGCAGACGGAGCACCCAGTGACAAGACAGGCCATCACATCGAGCTGGGCGCTGAAATTGCCAGGACGTGCCATGAGTCCTATGACCGTACACGTGAGTACCCGCTTGCAGAGTTTGGCTGCACAGCTTGCCTTCGTGAAGGCAGCCACCGGTGCTTCTGCAAAAAGCTGAATGAAAATTATAACACAGTGAGAAATGCTCATCCCTTATGAGCAGCTCCTCCCTTGCTTTAAGTGTAACTTTTAAAATGGCTGCTCCGTTTTATCATTTCTGTGCACTTGAAGTGTATCTCCTCACTGTAGTAATTGGCATGACAGTTACATAACAGTAATTAACAAGCTTGTTTCACTATGCCAATTTCTGTATAGCTGAATACAAGTAAGAGAAGGACTCTGTTCATTTATGCAGCAATATAGGTATTAATCATGTTTTATCCACAAAAGAATATTTTACATTCAGTTCTATTGATACAATGCTGCAAACAATAGAATTGCACAAAGAAAGTGGATTTCTGTACAGGAAATTTCTTTGGATTTTGTCATCTTCTTATAGAAATAATCCTGGCAGCATTTCAGGTCCCAGAGTGTATTTTCTAATTTGATATACAAAAGTCAATATCCTCATCTTTTAGGTAAAATTCCACTTGTTGCTAATTACATGAAGTCTTCCATAATGCAAATGTTAGCATCACTGTTCAAACTGTAACTGCCATTTAAGGCATTGGTGAAGAACAGTTCTCTCCTACTCCAAATTATTTATAAAATATTAAAAACAGGAAAAGCTGCAGTATCTTTCACAAATTATATTGTTTTGGGCAACCTGGCTTTGTGCCACATAAAAGCCTAGCTTGATTTCGTAATTTGGGGAGTTTTATTTGGTTACATAATTTGAAACCTTTTTTAATGCCTTTATTTTAGTCTGTGCTTTTTTTATTGGCTAGGAATGAAACTGGGACCAGAAGCCTTCAGATTTGATGGTGGTGTTGAGGCCATTGCCACAAGACAAAATGAAAAATACTACATCCTTCGACCAGAAGTCATAGAGACCTACATGTACATGTGGAGGCTCACTCACGATCCAAAGTACAGGGAGTGGGGATGGGAAGCTGTTGAGGTAATGTTCTATTGGATTTCTTTGTGGTTAAATCCTAGTAATTTTGTTAAGTGAGTTAATGAATGATGCCTGGACATTGTTCAGCAACTGGAGGCTAAATATTTATTTTAAATCAGTGATATCAATTCAGATTTCCAGGAATTCATTTGCCAAATAGATGACATTTTGACAAAACCAAATACTGCTGATAGTATATAATAGAAAAGTATCTTGGTGATTTCTCCTTAAACATTTCTAGGATTAGGGGTCAAATTTGGATGCACTGTCTGAGATGTTGAGTGTTGCTGCATGTGAATGGAAAGTGCATACATGTGTCAGATTTGAGCCTTGGATATGGAAATAAGTTTTATGAAATGTATTTTCAGTAATTGTAAGAAGGTAATTTTAATTAAGGTGACAAAGGCCAGGATGAAGGACTAGATAGTACCAAACGTAAAATCATGTCACTTTCAGGAAGCAGAAGTTATTTGGACAAAACTCCCTAGATGATAGAAATCTCTTCTAGATTTGAATTTTTTTCTCCCACTGGCCTTTGAGCTTCAACCAGTCTTGCTGAACCTAGCTATTTGTGTTTGTCTAGCACAAGCCTTGCAAAAGGGCAGCTAGTCTGCACTGCAAAAAATGGGCTTGCCAAATCCATTGTTTCTGTTATTTCAGCAGTTAATCACTCTTACTCTTAAGGTTGAGAGCCTTTAGATTTATCGTGTTCCATCCTCCAGGTATGAGTCCTTATTACAATTCTCTGGAATTCACTTCTGCCCTCCTCACACTGATGTTGCCCTTGCTAAATTATCTGACATCTGATAGGAAATACAGCAAGCTGGAGAACGTTATTCTTCTGGCTCTGTGTACTTAAGAAAAATTAAAAAAAAACCTCTCTGCAGTATTTTGCTCACAGCGACCTCTCTTGTGCAGAGGTATTGCTTTCCAGGATTTCAAAAATGTCTTGTTTACCAGTTTATCTAGTTTACCCTCTTGCTTCTAGAAGTGTGTGATTACAACCTACGAGGAGGTGGTTGCTCTACTTTGAGGGTGGAAGATGTAGACTTGTGTCCTAAAATTTCTAGAGAGCTGTTATTGGGTTATGACCCCATAAACCCAACTCCCTCCATAGCAACCAAGGTCTGTAAATGTATTCAGTATTCACTGTGTAGATACTGATTGTATCAGAAATGTTGTGCAAATGCTGTTGAGCATTGTGGGGAAAAGGGTATTGCAAGCCTGGTATTTAGTTATTCTCCAGGAATTAAATTTAAGGCAAAATATACCTTCCAAAGAAGAACAGTAGTATTAGCTATGCTTATACTCTCAAACTTCTTGCCTGAATATTCATGATTGTTCCATACCTGCACTGAGCACTCTATTCAGCTAGGTAGAGTGTATTTATTTAGGGCATTGTATTTACCTCCCTCAGGTGTTTGCTCTGGGATCCTGAAACAATATGCCTCTGAATTACTAATTCCAAAGCAATTGGGGTTTTAAAACCTCTAATTTAGAGGGCTGCTCCCTTACTTTCTGCCTTGCTGACACCACCCATAGGCACACATTTTACTACTGGAATCTTCCCAGGCAGATTATAATTGGCATATTTACAATGGCTGTTTGTGGAAGTCATCCCATCAGGCTTCAGCAATGCCAACTGTTCCTTCTCCAGGAGATGTTTTTCCTGACTCATTGTTACTGCCCACACTGATAACATTGTTATAAACAATTGAAATGTTTTCCTTATTATTATTCTTTACCCATTTGGTTCAGTTTGTTTGTGTTTCTTTCAAGTTGGTACACTTGTTTACCTTCTTCTCACTCCCCACGTGTTCCTTGTTGAACATTCCTGTGGTTATTCTCAATCTGCCTCTAACACAGCCTGTGTGTGGGAGATGCAGCTGGTCCCATTCTACCCAGGGCCCATCTTCCACTGTCCTAATGTGCAGTTAGGTATTTCACAAAAACAAACCTTACAGCTTTCCAGAAGTTATGCAGTCAGTTGTAGGTTTAAAATCTTTTTTCTTCCTGTTTTCACTTAGCTCTACCTAATACAGTATTTTTTCGTAACAGCACATATCACGCTATCTTACCATACCTATTTCATTAATTCTGTTCCCTCTTGCTTCTTAGTGTTGCCCCAAAGAGCACCTGACCCTTTCTGTCCTTGGGGAAGCCCCCAGCCATTGAGGGTCATTGGTTTAATTACCAGTACCTGTTGCACAAAGGGGAACCTGAAATTGAAACAAGAAAAAAGGGGAAACGAATGATCTGACCATTTGGATTTTGTCCAAAAAAGTCATTCTTCAGGTGTTTCATGTCCATTTTCAACTCATTACTCTGGCATAAGAACTCATTAGAGTTTTTTCCCAGTGTCCTTGTAGTAGAAAAGGAGGCTGTTTTAGAGTCAGGACTTCCAAACTCTCTGACAAGTCTCTTAAGTCTTTCTCCAGCTTTATACACTCAAAATATGCTATAGCCTCTCCTTTTTTTCATTGTGAATTTGTTTTGCAGCTCTGAGTCCAAGATAATTTTGTATGTACTTCAGCAGCTGGAGAAAATGCAGTTATGACCACCAGCAATATCCACTGTTACTGAGTCAGAAAGGTCTTATCAGCTTAGCTCATGAAAGCCTCCCTTTCTGCATTATAAATGTGGCACATATTTTAAATTTGTAGCACTTCCTTTGTTTTTCCTTTTATGATAGTTTGAGACTGTCAGCCGGTTCTCACTGTGCTTGATGTTTTCCATTACTGTATTATAACTGATCCTAGCCACCCATATTTTCAGAGAACTACTTATTTAAAATGTGTTTGATTGTTTCTTCCTGCCCACCCCTACCCCATCACTATGAACATCATTGTGCTCTCACACTGCAGGAAAGGGCACAAAAGCCCATCACTGCCAGGCTAGTTGACAACCTGGAGCCTTTTTATCCTACTAATCCTGCAGGTGGATGTCCTGTTCTTTTAGTTGTGGGGAAAGTAGCTTTGAGGGATGAGGTGCTTCATATTTGCATCAAATAGATACCACCAGAAGGCAAACATGGGGCAAATTAACCGCTTAGTTTATATCATAGCAGTGCCTCCAGGTACCTTTATGATGCCGCTGAACTCAAAGAAGGCTCTAAGTACATTAGAGCATATAAATGGTAGATGCAATTTGCTTTTGTTTTACCTCGCCCCGTTTAGAATGCAGGTATTTCCTTGCATAGTAGCCTTATCCTTCAAGTTCTGCTTCTGCTGTGCCTTGAAAAACATCATCTTTTGTTTGACATTGAAAATCCAGACACAGATGCAGCATTTTGAATTCGTTGCAGGTTGAAGCAGACAAGAGGGGAGGAATGCCAGCCAAAGGAAATTACTTCTTTGAACTTAAGTATATTTGCCATTTAGTAAAAGTGTCCAGGAAAATTAAAGAACCTACAGACATATAAGACAAATAGGCTGTTATATTTTAAAGGATCTCTTCTGGAGAAAAATCCCTTTTAAATATACAATAGGCAGCTTACTCTCTAGTGAAAACTAAGGAGAGGCTGTCATGCAAGCCAAATGTGTGCAGACAGCTACAGGGACTCCAGCAAAATCAAGGACATTTAGGATATCTACTCACAGCAAAACACAGATCTTAAAGAGTCTTTAGAGCAGGGGAAGGTGATGAATACCTCACTAATTATTAGTGACCCTTAGTCCCATCTGTCATCAGAAAATACTTATTCTGCCTGGTTTAGATATATCCTTTGCCTTGCTTTTTAGCTTGTGTGTTTTAAAATGTAGTATCTTTCCCTAAATAAAATCTGCACCTCCTGTAGTCACCTCAGTGATATTTATAGTAACTTCAGAAATGGAGGAACTAGTCATCTCCTGGCTCTCTGCTGGGGGGGGGAGAATAAAGCCCCAAGTACTTCTGCCTGAAAGTTGTTGTTCCAGTACCATCCCCACAGCAAACACCCTGTTTCACAATAGTGCTGTCCTGAGTGAATGCAGCCATCTACCATCCTTACTGTCATTCTCATGGCAAGAAGTTGTTTAGGGTTAAGTAGCATTTTGTGAATATTTTTTTGAATAATGAGTTGTTTCAAATATAATCATCTTAAATTCTCTTTCCTCCTTCCTTATAGTGTGTGATAGCAGAGAGTTATTTTAAAAGAGAATAAGAAAAATGAACAGAGTAAGAATACTTGTGGCCATGTTAAATAGGTAAATTATAAAGAAAAAAAGGATTAATTAATATTTTTAAATATAGTAGTAAAAAGATAACCAATATTTTGATAAGGTATTGGATAACAGTATATTTAAAGAAGTTATGGCTTATACATATAGGTACCACCTTTCTATTGCAAACACCTGATAAAGAAAAGCAACAAAGTTTATTAGATAGTCTTACTCTATATACCTTCTACAGTTCCAGCATCTTTTTTGCCCTTTTATATATATTATTCATCTGATCCTTTTTCTCCTTCAAAAATATATCTTCTTCAAAATATAGGACATTCCTATGGGCAGAAAATAAATTGTATTTTTAGGTGGCCATGTACTCCTTTTTATTGTGAAATAGGAATCAGTCATCTGATTTTACACATTTTAACTGAATAGAGTTTGAAAACTGGTTAGGGAAAAACACATTGCTGTTGTTACAGCTAAATTATGTAGTGTTAAGTCCTGGCTTTCTTTCCACTACTATGTAACAGACAAAGCTTTTTCAGAGAGGTAGCGAAGAAAAATATGACTGTTGCACAAAAGAAATTCAGTCAGAGCCCAATATCAATATCTTCCCATTGAAAAATTAAATAATTGCAGAGAAGCCATACAACTTACTCAGAAAATGGAGAGTTGCCTTTCCTTTTTTTGAAGGCACTTGCAGGAGGTAAGGAAAAGACTGATCTTTAGTATGGCGTTCAATTATGTCACTATCATTTTAAGTGCCAAAATATGACCAGAAAAGGTATAGGTAACAGAATTTCCAAAAGCTGAAAGATTGGGATAGAAAGGCTATTATTACTCCTATTTAAAAGAGGAAAAAGAGCATAAGTGAAAATCCATATGTCTTTAAATCCTTATACCCATACACCTTTACTTCTGAAAGCTGGTTAGTGTTCTCTTTGTATTAATTTATAATTTTCCTTCTCTTCCTGAATGTGAAATTAGACGGGTATGCCTATGACTTTATTTAAAGAATTTTCTATCTAGAACTTTACCAAGTTTTCATCTCTTTATGAAAAAAATTGTGGCAATTGTTTTTTGCTAGTTTTATTGTCAAACAGAAAAACTGACGTATTATTCATTTTGTTAATCCCACTGATTTGGGGGTTTTCTTCCCTCCTTCAGGCACTGGAAAAACACTGCAGAGTAGACGGTGGCTATTCTGGCATTAGAGATGTTTATATCAATCACGAAAACCATGACGATGTGCAGCAAAGTTTCTTCCTTTCAGAGACACTCAAGTAAGTTAAGAAAGTTGAATTTCATTAATATGAAGTAGTTCTATGTATCATCTTTACAGATAAGTATTTATCATTAGTACCCCTGACACTCACATAACAAAATCTGAGTGAAATAGCAGAGCTTTTTTTAGGTTACAGAAAGTACAGGAAGCCAAATTGCCTTTTTTTTTTCCAATCTGTGTCAATAAACTAAAGTCCCTGACTTCTGCAAATTATCTCTACTTCTGATAAACGTACTTGATAGTTTTTGAGACATTGCATCTCCTATCTTTGATAGGACCTAATTATATATGCCGGCATGAATGAAACAAGTCGACTAGACAGAGAACTTATCAGGCTTACATTGCATACTTTTCATTCTAAAATTTTAGAAAAAGTAGGAAAAAAAACAACTTCCATAGAAAGCTTGCAGGGCCTGTTTTGAGAGAAAACCAGAAGCTTTCATTATCTATCATCATCTCCTAAATTTTTAATGAGATTAAAGTTTTGTCTTGATCTGTTCAGTTCTGGTTTTTTTTTTTGCTGTGCGAGATAAAAATCGGTCATGCCATCTCAACAGGAAGTTTAATACTCAAGTAAATTAAATATTATGTGTTTTCCTGAAAATCACTTCCCTCATGTGGTCTCCTTTCCTGCTTTTCTTTCTTGCCAGGTACCTGTATTTGCTGTTTTCTGAAGATGATCTTCTTCCATTTGAACACTGGGTCTTCAACACAGAGGCTCATCCTCTCCCTGTTCTTCACAAAGATGACGGGAATAAAGAAGAAAACCAGAAATAGATGAAGATTAATTTATACTTCATTTCATTCCTTACGTTTCTAGAACTTGGGCACATGATTTGGTTTTAAATTCCTAAGTTAAATTTTTAAATCAAGTGTTTTGCAGTCTGTTTTCTTTAACAGTAAATTTTTATGAATGTACGCAATTAGTTATGATAAAACCTCAATCTTCTAATTCAGATGAATAGCTTCTTAGAAGTGAAATAGGATACCTTCCCAGATTCTGTTAGGCTGCAGTGTCATTTTGGCCAAAAAAGCAGAAGGTCTGCATGTTATTTGTTTCCTGTTATGCTTTTAATTTGACTGCAAAATTCTTCTCTCCTCTGTGAGGAGATGTATGCTTTAAGCTGTAATATTTTGCCATGTTGCAAAAAGCCATATTGAATTAAGTATAAAGAGCTTTTTCCCTTTTTTTTTTTTTTATTTTTTTTTTTTTTTTTTTTGTTCTATGTTAGTTTGTTTTGTGTGTCATCCAGGACAAATCTTGTGACTGTGACAGCCTCTTCTTATGCGGGTCTATCATTACTTGCTAAAGTATCTGGTGTATTTCATTGTCAATGAAGTCTACCTAGGGGTATTTTCATCTCATGCAGACACAACTGTGAAATTGCAGTATAAGTTGAAGTTAGGTTAAACTAGTTTCTATGGATTTTGCACATTAGTTAGCAGACCTTAATTTTTCAAGTTTTGATTAGAATATTGTACTAGAATAAATTGTTTCCTCCCTTTTCTAAGTGATGTTATTCTTATGTCTTTAGTCAAGCTACTGTGGAGTAAAATAAGGTAGTAATTCATATTAAGAAAGGGACTATTAACCTTCTTTATGTATTTAGTCCAGTAGCTTTCATTTGGTTGGTTGGCAAAAAAAAAAAAAAAAAAACACTCAATGACATTTTTCTGGAAGCTTATAATTATATCAGATACAATTTGGTTTTTTTTCTGTTACTTTTGCAAAGATTTAGGTAGGTTCAGACTTGACACCAGACTTGATGGTTAATTGTCACAAAGCAATTTAATGTATCTATATGAATAAAGATAGGCATTCAGATGCCTTGAAGAAAACCTGCCTCCTCAAAAGAAGATAAGTCATTCATAGAGGAAGTTGCCCTGCATTGAACAAACTTTCTGACAACACTGTCATGTCTTAAGTAACAGAAATGTAATGTGCTTAAAAATATTCCTTAGAGTAGAGGCCTGGCTTACTGAGAAAGGCAACAGCTTTGCCAAAAATGTTTTGCTCTGTGGCATCACCAAAGGGAAAAAGAAATGAGGCGTGATTAATTCCTGTTTCTACTTGGTTTGAAGTGGTTTACATGATTTTTAAGTCTACCTGTGTTTTCATTTAGTAATGGGATGACTTCCATACATTTCAGGTAGGAAACACCTGGCTTCCCATTCTGAGAAAGATCATTATTCCTTGATTGGACTGCACTGAAACAAATCTGGTTCTGAACAGCAACGTTCTTGAATATTTAGTAAGATTGCTCACATGTCCAGCATTGCTAATCATGGCTGAGGGAACACATTTGTTTAGGCTTTAGAGTACATTTTTTCTATGCTGATAGAGGTCTGCAGTGGAGGTTTTCTTAGGTAGAAGCCAAAAATTTGTACCATTGGAGGAGTATACTTCATTGTTTCTCCTTATAAATAGTATTTATAAGGGAGATTTTTTTCCACCCCTTGAACCACCATAGCTGTGGAATAAAACCAAAATATTTCCTCTCTTTTTAACAATAATTACTTTTTTCTTAGCTATGTTTGTTGTGCCACCTGCTGCTACTGCCTCCCACATGCATGTGCCGCTTTAGACCTTGAGTTAGAAAACACACCTTCTCAAAGACTTTCTGTCTGAGCTTGTGTAGTTATTTAATCCACTTTGTACGTGGTTTTCTTAAGCAAGGTTTGCTTCCCCCAGCTGTCTGTAGTGATCTTGCTGGTACTTAGCGAGCTGAGGGAAGAGTAGAGAACCAGACAGGTCTTCTCCATGTTTCAAAAGCAGGCTCCAGTCACACACACAGCTCTGCGTGCATTGGGTCTTATGTACTTAAATATAAGCATCATGGCTGTTTCCTTGTGATATGGACATTTCACATGAATTTTTCTTAGCGTGGGAGTTAGGATGATTTGAAAGAGCACAAATTTGATGTGGTATTGGTATTCAGGTTGTATGTACAAACTGCACTATACTGTACTTTTTGTAAACTAATGTAAGTAGACGAGAAGATTGTACAACGTGTAGATCTGCCAACTGTAAGAAAAAAGCTTTTCATAAACTGAGAATATATCAATTTTTCTTTTTTTTTTAAATAACCCCGAAACACCAAAGTTAGAGCAATCATTTTTAAACAGTCCATATATATCACTGTTTGTTAGATTAGTAAGATAATGCATTTTAATTCCCATTCGCTTAACTAACTTCATGGAAGTGGCTAGTGATGATGACTTTATGTTCCCAGTCATTCATAAGAGCAAAAGAAATTGCTTATTTTTGGGGGGGTGGGGGGTGCAGAGGGGAGAAGACTGTGACATGGACACATTATCTTAGCATAAACACACTGCCCACACTTCTTCCATTTCTTTGTAGCATAATAATGCATTCAAATCTGCATATGCTGAGTCCCAAGAGGTAGATCCCTTCAAATGACACCAACATTGTTTCACAGGGAAAAAAAAAAATAATTGTTTGTGAGATAAGTATTGCATATGTTTGGTTATACACAGATTTTTGCAATGCCCAATTGCTCACTGTTTCTATGGTAACTTCATACATATCCATGTATGTCATGTATTTAAATTGGTTTTGATTTGTACATATTCCATTTAGTCTTTTCATCTTTATATAAACTGAAATTATGGAATACATAATAGATCAAGATGCTTAATTTTTAAAAACTTATATTTGTAAAAATTTCTCTATTGTGAATAAAGTCTTTTAATATATCTGTTCAACTGGTTATAGTTTTTCTTACATGTGTTGCAGAAGTAACTACAGGAATCTGCTGCATATTCTGGTTTAGCTGCCACACTCACAAATTTTTGTCAGTACTCTGCATACTTACTAAGATGCTGTTCTTAATTAACGTCTGCATATAGAATTTCTACCACTGAAATAAGTTTCTAGGAATTTTTGTCAATAAAATTCAGCATACAAAATGTATTTTGGTAGAAAATGAGCCTGCTAATGAAAAGAGGGAAGCTAGAAGTGGGAGGTTGCAGGCAATAAGCGCAGTGAAGGTCGCTCACTACAATTCATGCTCTGCACAGCACAAGTGGAAAAGCTAAATGCCATTTAGGAGCAAACAGCACAGTGGAGATGACAAGGCTGTCACAATGCCCAGTGTTACATGACCATGTAATGAAATCCTGTCGTTATCCCATGCTCCAGAGGAGAGGGAAACAGTTGTCATAGGAACTGTAACTGTATTTTGTTTCAGAAGGACATTAAGATTTCCAATCTAAATATTGAAATAACAGCTACACCTCCTGGATAACCTTGTTTTCTCTGTTTAGAAGAAAGCCTCCTCTCAAGATGATACTGAAATAAACTGCTGTGGTTTTACAGAACAGTTTCAGTAGTATCAATTTCTGTCAAGAGACTTACTCATTAGACCTCCTTAAATCATTTTTGAGGGTAGCTTGGAGACTTTTTTGCAGCAGTTTTAGCTACACAGTGAAGTCCTTGGGGCAGTCAGCAGGCAGTGCCCTCCTGCAGCTGGCTCCAGGACTAGACAAACTGCTACTCAACAAGACAAACTTCCCACAGACTGATTCAGAAGAGATGTAAACGCAAGCCTGGATTAGAATTTCAACCAATTCAGTCTCCCTAACTGGATGCTTTTTGTGGTTTGTTTTCTGCAGGGGAAAAGGGAGCTAGGACTGAGTTGACAATTAGTCAAGACAAACAGGATTTGACCAATCTGCATTGTTCTATGGCCTTGCTCTGTCACAAGAGGAGCTCATGCACCCACATGGCAGCATCTGCTATGGAAACAGCTCTTCATCTGATCCGCCTTAATCTTGGGATTAGTCTGTCCTAGTTGATCCCAAATGCAGGAGGAGAGATTACACATCAAAAACAAACTACCAAACCCAGGAAATGGTCACTGAGACTCAAGAGCTCCACTCTGAATACTGCAAGAAGAGGTAAACCACAGGGTTTTGCTCTCTCCTGGGTTTATGCACTGATACATGTGCAGAGTGGTGGTGGAAGAAGTCCCACATCTGCAGAATCCAACTAAAGCCCAGGAGGCTGTTAGCATTCAGCATTATTCCAAAGCCAGAACTTTGACCCTCATGTCTTAGGTACCTGCTCCTCTGTCTGCACATGCTCTCACTCACCCTGTAAACTCACCATAACAAACCCTCCCACTGGAAGCCCCTCTAAAAGTTTCATGTGCTCTCCAAACTCTGTGCACGCTTTGCGGCCAAGTTGTGGAAGGTTGTTTGCCTTTTACCATTCCTGTGCTGACATTTTACAGGACCCCTCTCATAATTAATGTTTTATGCCTTCATTCCAATTGTGTGTTGCTTTCATATCATCAAAGTAGCTCAGAGCTATTATTAATCTTGAGCACCTCAAGTTAAGGAAAAAAAAAAACAGCCAACCAACAAAGTGGCAGTGTGGTTTTAATGTGCTGTAACAATCTTGTCCTGAAAAAAAACCTGTTGTCCACATCTTACTGCAATCCCAAAGCTGATACATTTCTCAAGAAAATAGTGAGAGAACATGCAGATTCTATTTGTGTTTTTGTACTAAGATATATTTACAGATCTAAGCAAACCCTACAACTATCCACTTCTTCTATAGAATTTGATAGACTGTAATATAATTCTCAGTATCTAATTCTCACTTCTTTCTGTCCCAAAGCAAAAAATGAGGAGGCAACAGTGTCACACTGAAGTATACGAACATTCTCCAATAAACCATTAATTGGCTGGTGACCATTGAAACCTGCTTGGTCAATCTTCCATCTTTATATCCATGGTATCACCAAAAATGGGCTAACAGGGATAAATTTCTTGCATCAATGAACATTTTTTATTCTAAAAATAACTTGTACAACAAGAAAACCAGCTCCATTTAAGTCCATGGCAAAAATGTTTATTTTAGCCAAGTCAATTTTTCAGAGAAAACAATTCCATAGAATTTTACATGGAGATTTCTGGAGTGGATACACCTTAAGGAATGCTTGAGGAAAAAGCAGCAGACATGCTGTGCTTCTCTTTTCTTTGTTTTATTTTTTTTAATATCCTACAGATTATCTGTTTCTCAAATATGGTTTCGACAATCAACACCATGTATGAATTTATTCTCACTAAGCAAAGTCTCCATCTTATCATTCAGAGCTGTTTTTCCCAGTGAAAACAAATCAGGGGCTTCGATTCAGCTGGTGCTCGGCTTCTTTAATTAAAGTGTGCATGTCTTAACTTGAATAGGTTCAACAAAATTTGAAGCTTTCTTTTCTCTATCATTCTAAAATGTTTTAATATATCACATATATCACTCTGTTTCCAACACTGGCTGCCAAATACACACAAAGCCAAATCTTCAACTTTCATAATTTGCATACAAAATCCTGCAGGCTTTTTCCATTTCTCAGCAAAAATTTTACAGCCAGACACAGAAGTGAGCTCCCATTTTGTGGGACTCCATTAATTTTATGAAATATGCTGACCACTACTTGCAAGTAAGACATAAATATTATATGTTAAAATAGAAGTAGACTTGTCAAATAAGAGGCCATTTTTGTGTGCATTATTAATAACAACCATTTATACTCTACAGTGCCATAAAGGTAAAGCAAGTTATGTAGACACATTTTCTTCCTGAAAATTTTTACAATAGGAGATAAGGTAAATCTAAGTCACTGGACAATTATTCAAACATGAAAAGAGCATAGGGAGATCAGCAGTGAAGAGAGTAAGGCAAAATGGGTCACTGTAAGCATTGGGTTGAAAGGAAGATGACAAAGAGAATGGCGTAACTTATAAACAGGAACTGCTACATCAGGCAAGTTGATCTGTGAGAATGGTAAGGTGAGAATGGAGGAGGACAAGCAATCAGAGATAATGAGTACGAATCATAAACCGTGCACTTCAAAAGCATTGTCTTCAGACAGGCCAAGAATTGAAAAACAGCACTCCTTTCAAGGACCGAGTCCCACAGAGCAGACATGCTACAGAGGGAAGCAGTAGTGTACCTGTTCTGCACCTGCAGGTGTGCCAACTTTGAAAACCACACCTTGAAATCAGTCATTGAAAATATTTACTAAAACCAGAAATAAAAAAATAAAACAACATTCCCCAAATATTACCCTGTACTGCAACATAGCCTCCTGTCCTCTCACAACTCCAAAATCCCACCTTCCTCATCATGGTGTATCCATGCACCTCTGTGCTTCCCCATGGCACGGGAGGCTGCTGGATGGCTCAACACCTGCCTGCCCATGGGAAGCAGTGAATTAATTCCTTGTTTTGCTTTGCTTGTGTGCACAGCTTTTGCTTTCCCTGTTAAAGTGTCTTTATCTCAATACACGAGTTTTCTGGCTTTCACTCTTCCAGTTTTCTCCCTGATCCTGCTGCTGGGGGAATGAGGGAGTGGCTGCCTGGAGTTAAACCACAACACCAGGAAAAGTTGCAATTATTTGTACATAGCTTTCCTTTCCTGGGTTATTAACTCTCTGTCTTTAGCTTCTGCACTTCACATTCACTTGAACCCCTCACTGGATTTGTCCTTTCACTTGGAGGTGGGAATCCCGAGACATTCTTCAAATAAATCACCAAGAGATGCTCACAGACCTTTAAAGATTAGGAGAGATGGAGATTTCCCTGAACTCACACAGCTCTTCCCTGCCTACCTAGACTGCAAGCATTTGTAGAGCTTCCTAAATTTGAATTGGCTTTTATTTAAATCCTAGTGGCAAATCCCAGCCCAGGCTGCAAAGCATAAGGATTAACACTCAGGCTTGAGCAACCACTGGGGACTTCAGCGAGTCCCAGGCTGAAGCTCTTCGTAGTGTTTAGCCAAGAGCCTCAAATTGTTGTGAACAGCAGTATTCACAGATCTGCAGCATGATGAGCTGATTAAAAGCCCAGAAGTAGCATGTGTGGTGGTACTGACACAGCAGCATCTTTGCAGTAATTTAGAGGAATGTTATAAACAGGCACAAAGTATCTTTCTCTCTCCAGTTACCAGCCATAATGTGCAAATAATTCATTAAGAAAGGGCAGCCTGCACATCATCACCACTCAGAGGAACCAGAAAGCCCACAAAAATGAAAAGAGAAACAATCATTATATTAATTACTGATAATGTAAGGTTTAGCAACTCCATTTCCTATTATAATAGCCCAGCTTCAAAAAGACTGATGCAAACACTTCTTAGGAAATAAAACACCAGTAGAAATGAGCCAGTCTCCTTGCTTAGCTTTTTTAAGAGCCTAAAAATGCTGAAAGTTACCAGGTTAGGCAAAAATGGACATTTTGTGGGGTTTAATCCATTGATATCAATAAAAGAACATTACCCACACTTCAGAACTGCAGAACCAATGCATTTTTGCTAGTCCCATAGATTTTTATAAAGCACCTACTTGAACCTTTGAAAGGCAGAGGCCATCTCAAAGCCAATCCAGCCAATCCAGAACCCCTCTCTTGCTCTGCTTTCAAAAATAAAACACACATCACTACTGCTGTCGTTCTCCACAGTGGCAGAACATGGTTACAAGGTTCTCCAAAGTCAGCAGTGCAATATCTTTACCTCTTTACATGCCTTTTTTTTTTTTTTCTTTTTACATCCACCTCATCCTTGCCCAAGTCTCTCATTTCAAGCAATCTCTAAACCATGAGAGTTCACCCCACACCACGGAGCAGAGCCCTGACCATCCTTTAACTCGCGGGTTTTCACAACATTTTCACTAGTAACAGTCCTGGAAGGAAGTTCCCAGGCTCATTTCATTTGTGCCTTCAGTCCAGCTTATTTGTCCAACAAGGTAGGTATCTTAGAAGATGATGTACTTCCTCTGAGTCTCATAATGCCTACTCCCACCAGCCCTAATCTTTTTGTCTTATTATTATATAACTTTAAAACCAAAGGATATTCGTTTTTCTTTCAAGATTACTTTCCACTCTGTCCACAGGAAAGATGTGAATACTGAAATACACTTGGAGCAAATATATCAGCCACCGGAGAAGGAGAGGAGGAAATGCTCTTATTCAAACATGGCAATAGAGCAGCACCACACCAGAGTCCTGTTTTCTGGTGCCTCACTTGGGGAGAACAAATCCCTCTACAAACTAGCCATGAATTAGATCCGTATTTACAGGAGGCAGCATGTACACCACGCACACTAAATGACTCACCCGAGGTTACAGAGCCAGGCAGTCAAACCCCCTCAGCACAGCTGCCAATTCTCAACTCCACTCAGCTTTCCAGCCGCTAAACAATAACCTTTTTTCCCATACCCATGTAAGACATGAGCCAATTTTACTTTTATGAGACTAAATTACCTCTATTCATCTCCTGTCACGGTAAATGAGTTACTAGTGAACTCTCTCATTTCTCAAAATTTTATTCACAAATGTCTTTATAATTCAGTTTGCCTGCACGTGAAGAGATACACGCTATTTATACAAGCATAAATCAGGTATGATTTACTTTGCATTAAGCTGTTGTTTCTTTTACTGCTGGAAAAGAAACAAGTGGTAAAAGAAAGCAAAATTCTTTTAAAAAAATTAGAACTGAAGAGACTATGGCTAACATGCCTTAAATGGGAAAAGGCTTCAGGAGTCAGACTCAAAGGGATAGCACCATGAGCAACTAGCACAGCACACATCCCTCAACATGTGGGAGCTGACCTGGGACACCCCAGCATCCTTTCTCTGTGTTCCCTGTGAGGGAAACAGGGAAAGGCACACGCCATTCAGAGTGTTCCACGAACAGTTGGGTGCAGTCAGGAGTCTTTAACTCAAGAGTGCATGAATAGCCATAAATAAATTGATAAATATTATCAAAAGGATATCAGGAAATACCAGTCTTCATCTTCCACTATGTACAATGAGACAGGGCAGCAGGTAAATGGTCGTGGCCTGACAACACTCCTGGAAAAACATTAGATTTCTAACCATAATCCATTTCTAAATGGTGATTTAGTCTGGCCATGTTGGTTTGTACCTCTCCGAGGGTTTTCTAACCTCTCAGGTTGATATCAGACAATTTTTTACCAGAGATAAAGTGCTCCAGTTTCACTAACAATCACACACCATAAAAACACAACATTAAGAAAAATGAGAGGGGATTTATGACAGCTTTTGATCCCATCAAATGTGGTGGTAGTGGTAAATCAATTGGGAATATGGAGCTGCTCATTTTAGTAAAAATAGGAACCCCACAATCAGACATGAGTAACTCATGGCAGCACTGCTGGCTGCTCTCATCAAGAGGGACACCAGGGAGGGGTGGGGAGGCAGCTGCACCCCAGCAGGAACTGCAGTTTTTTGGAGGCAGCAGAGAGGGAACTTAGCAGGTTGTGCTGTGCAAGGTTCAGGTCTGTAAGAAAGAACCTTTAAGCAAAGACTCTTCTTTAAGCCAAAGAGTACAAGTAGCTTCTTAGCATCCATACCTGCAACCAAGTTATTTTTCCCTTGTGGGAATGTTCAAAATGTGCCAGGTCCTTCTCCTAGCCTGAGGAAACTCCCTCCATTGGCAGTTTATAATTTAACAAAATGAAAATTAAGTCTTAATTACCAAATAAGCATCTCTTATGCCTATGAGGTTATTGGGTTTTTTTTTGTTTCCTCTGTCTTTTTTAACCTTCTTTGATAACTTGGAAACTATACTCACATCAGCATTTCTGTAGCCAAAAGTGTTTTTAAAAATCCTTGTAAGGACCCTATAAAGAAGATGAATACTTAACAATTTCTTCTCCTTTGCTAAACAGAAATAAGCAAGGCCCTGGGAGTTGTTCAGCTCTTTTTTTTTTTTTTTTTTTTTTTTGTGTGTGTGTGTGTTTTATTTAAGGGCAGGTAAGAGAGGAAGAAAAGGATCTTTTACTAAAAAGTAAATCTAGTACAGTTCAGTGGATTTAGAATTCCCCAGTTTTCAATTAAAACCTGGATCTAAGTAACAATGAATGCCAGTTGGAAAGCCTGCATTCATCTGAAAATAGACACTAATAAGTCCAGAGCTTTCCAAACCCATCACATTCAGCAGCCCCACAAGGGATGGAGAGGAACAGCACAGACCTGTTCACCAGCTGGGCTGTCAAGTGGCTTTTATTTCCCTGTGCGAGAGAGCAGGAAAGGTGTTGAGCAGACAGATGATGAAAAGATGGGGGGAGGAGGGCAGAACATCAGAGGAAACAAATTCATAAGAATAATTTAATTTTGAACATAAAATTAGTCCAACAAAATAGAGGAACAGATGTGAGGGGATTTGAAACTCCTTCTTGGATCATATCCCCTTAACTTTTCTATACTCTCAATCTGAATGTGATCTTATTTATTCACAATATTGAAACCATATTAATTAAGCAATAAAATACTCCAGACAGCTTGTTGTTAGCATTATTTACATATCGTGTGTATTAAAGGGGGAGGAGGAGAAACTAGTATCTCCATCCTGAGAGGTGACTAAACACTGGAGGAAACAATTCCAGGCTTTTTATAGCATGAAGGATTCCTCTTTGCTGTTGGAGCACTTGCCACAGCCAGTTTATCAAAGGACTCTGCTAATTAAGATATGTACTCATACAAGCAAATATTTGGCTGTCTCAGTGCTGGTCTCTCCCCTGAGAAAACCAAGGCAAACAGAGGAATAAGGAGATCTGAAACATTTCCCCTCTCTGACCCTGCTAAGGAGACTAAGCCAGGCATCTGCACTAACCACGAGGTGATTGGTACAGCGAGGGCAAACAGATACAAATCTAGATGAGCCTTCTGGGGAGCCTGCCAAGCTTCCCAAGCAGAAGATGTGCCACTCTTCACACTGCCATAGAACTGATGTGTGACCTTGGGCAGCAAACTACAGAACCCCAGGGCATTGGGTTTGCCTCCAAGGTGGCACAACAGAGGTCACATCACTGACTTCACTTCCTCAGCTGGCCAGGCTTGCCTGCTATTACACACCTGTGGGGTGCAGAATACAGATGAATTTTGTCCATACAAGCAAAGCTGACAAACAGAAATTAAGGAAAAGAGGAGGGAGTTCATCAACAGGTACTGAATACTTGGGGCAACAGAGGCAATATGAAAGTCATTTTCTTTCCCCACATATTTTCTTTCTCTTTACTTTACAGCCCTTGTACTGACTTCAAGTTTAGCAGAGATGGTTCCACAATCTCTTCCAGAAGGAAAGAAACAAGCTCTGCTTCTGTTGAAGCTGGATTCACATTTAAGGGACAAATACTTAACAAACACGTCAGACCCTCATGCCTGTGTAATTTACTGAGACAGCTGCATCCAGGTAATTTACTGAGACACCTGTGCTCCAGGAATCTTCACTACTTCCCAACTGTTTTCCTTTGGAGAAGGATGAACCACTATCACCTAAGCTTTTCTTCACGGTTTTAGGCTTCCTAATCCCATGTACCAGCCAGTCCTTGCAGAGCAGTGAGGAACTGATGCCTGAGTAAGTACAGCTGAGAGAAGAAGTTAGAATCTGAAGCCTTTCATGGCTTGGGCTCAGTGTCCATGACCAGCAGTAGCAGAATGGTGCTTGAGAGGGCAGAAGATAGATGAAAACAGTTTGTATGAGGAAGACTCAGTCATATTGGGAGACCTACACATATACTATGGTAGTTAAGAGCATAGACTTCATTGCTGCTGTGGACAAACTGTTATTTTCTCTGTTGTAAAGTTTATACACATCTTTTCTCTTGCAAGAGAACTATTTTATCGATTTCTCTTCAGAGACTTCTTGGAGGAAGGAGACTTCATTGGTAAGGAAAAAAATTTCCAGCCACCAGGGTGACAATATGGTAGGGTGTAGCAGTTATTCTGTCTAAATTCGCATACAGCTGCTCAAAAGGATCTTCCTCCCCTGAATCACTTTCAAGGATGGTGTTTTTCTCCCCCAGCCAAAATATTTATATTGAAAATTGTACTCTACCTTGCCCTCAAACAAGCATCTTATCTATATGTACAGTCACAAGAAGAATACATAGGCAATATATTCCAGGCTACAAAAAGCCTGGAATTGTTTCCTCCAGCGTTTAGTCACCTCTCAGGATGGAGCCACTACTTCCTCCTCCATCCCCTTTAACACACACAGTATGTAAATAATGCTAACAACAAGCTGTCTGGAGCATTTTATTGCTTAATTAATATGGTTTCAATATTATGAATAAATAAGGTAGTCAGATTGCTGTACTGAAAAGCCTTTGTTCAGTCAGTCACAAAAAGAGACAACATTAAGGAATGAGTAGAAGAATTTCTATCAGAGCAGGAGATTACTGATCTAACCCATTTACCTAGGAGGCCCACGTCTGAAATGCTATTTTAAATTGTGTCATTACACAGTAAGGAATTAGAATTATTCATCGTGTCTAACCTAACCTCATTACAGCTTCCGCTGGGAATAATTATTTCAAAACATTTCTTGCTCTTCAGAACCTAAGGGCACAATTATTGAGTCTTCCTGAACTTGGCTCAAATGACTTCTCTAAATTCTAGGGAGCTGCTCTGGCTCCCAGCACAAAGTGAACCTACCTAAGAACTAATCTTATTTGCAGCAAAGAAACACAGACAGATGCTTGATACATTCACTTACCTGCCTGGCCCCCACCATCACATCACATCACATCACATCACATCACAGCCTGTGGCTGTGTCCCTCACATCCCTTTCCATCCCAAAAGTGTATTTGCCCAGGTGGAGGATCCACCTCTCAAGTCAGGACAATGTTACTGCTACCAAACAGTTACAAAGCAAACCTGCCCAAAATCAGGGGCTTTCCTGCTTTGTTTGACCCTTCCCTGCAGAAATGGAAGGGCAGGGAAATGTGTGTCATCATATACAATTTACAACTTACGTGTGTTTTGGAGAAACCTCTCACACACCCCTTATCCAGCTTCTGGCAGACAAAGCTCTTCTAAAACAATGGCTTATAGGGAGGACACTATGGAGAATACTTTATTTGCAGAAAATGGGTCATTGCAAATATTTCAACATCTTGACTGATTTGTGAGGATCAGTGTGTACTTTTTAAGAAATATGAGGTCAGCAAAAAATCTGCATAGGGTTCTGACAATAATGTTAGCACAGCTGCATGAGATTATCAAATTGCTGTTTAAAGGCATAACTAGAAATGATCTCTCAGTAATATTTCAGATTCTTTTCAAAAAGATAAAGTTCCAAGGAAAATATGCACTGTGACTTCTATCAACCAGGTCTTGACTTCCCTAATACCATTTTCTCTTTTATATAGAAATTAGCCTGTTCAGATCTGACCTTTGTCCTTTCAAGGATTTTTAATGTCTTTTTAAACAGGTCTAGAGAGCTGACATCCAAAAAGGGTTGAGGTGGAAGATGTTGTCCTCTGGTGTTTTAAACTCAGATGATCTGTCTGCTGAAAAAAGGTACAGTATATCTTCAGCTCAGGAATAGTCTTTTACATTGATCTAAAATTATGACCAGTACAAAATAGGTATAAACATTGGTTCTGTTTCACAGTAAGCTACTTAAGACTTCTGGAGACAATTCAGAATGGAAATAGCCTCTCCTGAAATTAGCAGACATAAAATTATTTCATCTGCACAAATAAACAGATTGTGATGCATTTCCTGATTATCCAGAAGAGCCCAGCAAGACAAGATTAAGTAAATCAACTGATGTAAAAGCAAGACATAATATCTCATCTCAGTGAAATGCTGAAGTGCTAAACAAAATGAACGAGGACAAAGGCATTTGTAAAAGTGGCCCGGTGTTTGTCTGTATGCTTTTTCATTTTCAAAGCTCTTATTACAGCACAAGTCATAAATAAATTATATTTTGCTTTCATAGAGTTCCAGTAACCATCATTTGGTAGTTACGTCTGTTATCTCAGATTTACAGGGATTTCAAGCTACAATATTAATGTATTACACAGGTCCAAATCACTTCAATTCACAACAATATAAATAAGCACAATATAAGCACTAAAAACAATATAATCACACCACCAATTGTCAACAATACAAATCTTTGTGTTTGAGCTTTGACCAGTGTGCCCCAGAAACTTTGGTCTGCTGTTTGAAAGTTGACCTCTCATTCAAAACATGCAAAACAAAGACTGTTCCTGTTAATGAAGGAAATGGGCAAGGTTTCCTTTCAATGCTAACTTCTTTTAAGAAAAGATAATTTTTGACACTCATTCAGGAAACCTTTTATAAGTTCTGAGAACTCTGAATGATCCTACATCAGTAATCCTACTTGTTTTCATCACAGAACAAAGAGGATTCAGGAATAACGTTTTCAACATATTGTTGAAGCATGCATATTTTTATAGCATGGTCTATTTTTATATCAATAGCCCATCACCTTCATTGCACTTGGCTGGGAAAGTGAGAGAGGAACGAAGATTGTACCTGCTTTTCAATGAGGTTCATGGATCTGGGTTTAGGAGGCTTAGGGGCTGGTGGGTTTGGGGTTGGTTCAGCTCTGCACTCAGCACTGTGAAATTCCAACCTGGTTCAGTAGCACATTAAACACTTTGTTATCTCAGTTTTTCCCATGAGACAAAATGCAGAATGAAGCATTTTTGGGCTCTTGGAAGCATGCCTCCCTCTAAAATGTCGTTCATTTGGCCTCACTGTTATGATTTGTACCAAAATTCTTCACTCTGTTCCCGAACTAGAACTGGTTATATACTCAGTTTCTTGCTTATCTGCCTTACACTAAGAAATGGCCTGTTAGTTGCTGTCAGAACAATCAGCAAGAGCATCAGTTAGAACATTTAATAAGTTAAAGATCAGTAGATGATCTCTGAGACAAGGTTTTCCTTGCACACAGGCACTATACACACAACTCTTGGCTCCAAACTTCATCACATAAGCTTAAATCAAACAGTAAGATACAGCTTAAAACATACCAAAGCACACTAAGCAAACAGAAGTTACTTTTGCCCTGCTGTGAAGCAAAACAAAAAAATATGTACATTTTGTTGCAGCGACCTGGTTTCAAGTTCAGCACGGCAGCCCAAACCCCAGGGCCACTCGGTCCATATGCTCCAGACACC